>JAWWEW010000112.1:44298694-44341036 GCA_035583185.1 Anabacerthia variegaticeps | reverse complement strand
CTCCCTAATAATGTGCTGCAAATGGTCCATTGTTCTTGGGAAATGAATAGAGGGGGTAGAATACATAGCTTTGATCATCCCACACACAGTGATAACTGGTCCCACCTGCTGAACTAGGACACTCCTTTTATGCTGTATATCTTTTTTTCTTTTCTTATTTTATTTCATTGCCTTTTGAGTGTAGTGTATTTAAATCTTGAATTTAGCAACAAAGCCAGGCTGGGAAAGTCAGGTCTTCAGGATCCTTCAGTGTTGCCTTAGGTGCTTTTTCTGTTTAGTGTGCTGCCTGCCTTGAATCTCATTCCTAGCTGCCAATCTTCCTGTGTCCTCATAATGAGATGTAAAATGTTAATGTGGGTTTGGAATTGAGCTCCTGTGAGGGGATTCACGTGGTTGCTCTACATACAGACTGTCATTGCTGATTTTTAAGCAAAATCTTAACCCTGTGAAAGACAGGCTGTTGTGATTAAAATAAGGTAATTGAAGATGGAGGGAGGAGGGAAGAGAACTGGTGTTAATAAAACCAAATTATTTTAGTGTCCTTGTGAAGTTTATAATAGGTGCGCGTGGTTGTGCTGTGCCAGTGAAGGACAGAGAAGACCCCTACTCCTGCAAACTCCTGAACATCAGTAACCCAGGTATAGAAGTTAACTTTTAAAAATTCTGTGGTCTGAAACTAGATCTAATCATCCTTTCTGAGAGTAGTTTGGGGAGTTTAACTGGGTTGCCCAGCCTTGAAAACAAATGCTGCCTAGAACTTGCTGTCCTAACTGTTGCATGACCTTCCTGTGAGGACCATGCGCAGGCAAGCCATGGAGAGATACTGGGGCGTGTGAAGGGGAGGCCATTGGCTTCCAATGCATTTGCATTTTCCTTGTGTCAGGGGACAGTGTCTCCCATGTAACTTACATTTTCACTTGATCCATGTGTCAAATGAAATTGGAGAGAGCCAGAATGACCCAGTATACTGTCAAATGTGAAGAAAGTACCAGGATGACAGAGTCCTGAGTTTCACATTGGCTTCTCTGGTGACAATGTGAATTCTAAGCAAGTCTGGCTGATAGATTTTTCAGATTCCTCTTTAGAGAGAGAACAATTAAGAAATTCACTATGGGAAAAAAATTAAATGCTGCCATATCAAAATTCCTAAATTGTAAATTCTTCTTGTCACCTTTTAATTTCCATTTAACTTTTGCTCTTTAATTACAAGTTAACTAAGGACTGTTTGGCACTTGAGCCATGATTCAACACAAAATGCAACTTCTGTTATTTTCTTTGCTCCCAAGTGTAAATAGTACCTCAAGGCTTAGGGAGGCAATAAAGCCAAAAAGCAGGCAGCTGAATGAAGTGGAGCTGTATGCCATTTTGATGACGTGAATAAGTATTTTAATATGCTAATACACAGGTATTCATGCAGTCAAATAGCATTTTTTGTTTTCACTCTGTGAATTTATTGTGTTTCTAGTATTTTCCCTCTGGATGTGTAGGCATTGAGTTGTAATTGCTATTAGCCTGCCGATTGATGTATCACTGAGTTTCTCCTTGCTGCAGACCGCAGCCTGTTGTATTTTCTTTTACTCCAGTGTTTGATAATTGTTGTGCACTTGTGGGCTGTGCTAATTAATCAGAATGCTTTGCATGTATCCAGCGTGCTTTGTGTGTATCCAGCTCAGGAACTAAGAAGTCTTCTCACCTTACCTCTGTCCTTTCTTTTTCATAGTTTTGAATCAGGAAATTGAAGCATTCAGTCTCCCTGAGGACATACCTTCTGCGCTCTCTGAAGACAGAATTGTCAGTGTGAACTTTCGTGTACTTTACCCCATTGTCATTACCAGTCTTGGGGTATTTTATGAGGCTGATGGGGTAGGATTCCAGAGGAACATCACAGTAAAACTGTACCAGGCAGAACATGAGGTAGAGCATTGTAGTTATCTTTTGAAAGTGGACTCTAAAGCACTTTGTCTCTCTGTTGTGGATTAAGTTCTTACAGAAAGTGACATGCTGGGTTGGTGATTTAGAAGAAAAGTACTTAGCTGACAAGCATATGAATTATATTTTTCTTCTGTTGCATTGTAAATTCTTATTCGTATATAGATAGACACACACAGACAGATTCTGAATGAGTCAAAGATAAAATTCACAAAGTGCTATGAGTTAATCTAAATGGTGTTACTAAAGAGCACTTACATCTAATTCCAGAGCACATTTTTTTGATTGTATTTGAGGTTCTAAAGTATTGATACGTATTAAAGAATAAAAAGTAAACTGTTGAATATATTTAAAACACATGCGAGGAAACATAGATTTGGTGCCTTCAAGCAGAGAGATGCAGGACAATTGTAATTTTTTCTTGTCTGTCTTTTGGCAAGACATTTTAAGATTTCTAGAAACTGGTATTATTTACAGGTAATAGTCAAATTTCATTGATATTTTCCCCCACTCCCAAGCTGTTTTCGGTTTGATAGAATAGCTTAGTGCTAACCTGGAGGAAAAAAAATCATTGTGTATAATTGTTGCATTTGATATATTGCATTTATCTCTACCAATAAATTGATAGGTGAATTTCAAGACTTCTGGCTGTACTACAGTAGAAGGAATTTTAAGTATGACCTGTATGATGAGCTTCCATATAGTTTGGTTTGTAATAGCTATAATGAACTAGATTTAATTTTATTTTTATGTTTGCTAAATGGTAGAACTCTAAATGTTCAAAGTCCAATAATTTAATCTGCATTATTAGCATTTTACTTCCAGTGAAGGTGAAAAATTAGTATCTTAAGAGAGTGTGGAGACTGTTTTCTGAAGGTTGGGAATTTGGCAATACAGCATCTCTATGTAATTTGCTATTGTCTAAGAGCCATTTGATGGCCTGTATAACATAGTAGCACTTTTAATGTGTGTTTTGAGGGTCTTTATTTTGTTTTTTTCTGTTGTTCACAGGAAGCAATCTTCAGTGCTCGTTTTAGTCCACCAAGTTGTGGAGTGCAAGTGAACAGATTGTGGTACAAGCCAGTAGAGCAGTTTATTTTGCCAGAGGTATGTGCAGTATCAGAACTGCCTGCAGTTCTTTTAAGTCATCTGGGCAGACTGACTGATAAAACTGGCCTTTGCCTGAGGCAGAAAAGGGCAAATGAAAACCTTTAGAATGTTAGTTCACAGAATCACAGAATGGGTAAGTGAATGCAGGGGTATGTTGAAATCCAGTATTTTTTTAACACCGTCTCATATCACAAGTAGTTATAGAGGAAAAGCCTGAAAAATACAAATTGTAAAAAAAAAAAAATTACATTGTCAAATAGCAATTGCAGAAAACTTTTCAGTTTCTGAGTGAAAACTATCTGCTTGAATTCTGTGGGAGAGTTTACAAGAGAATGGGACACTTCTTTCTCCTCTGTGCATTATCCAATGTTAGTATACAAGGCAGGGAGAGGAGGACAGCACAGATTTCCAGAGAGCAAGCAGAAAAGAGGTTTCTGCTTCTTCTGTCTTGGGCATAACATCCAGATACTGTGTGTTATGTTTGCAATGACAGGATTGTTTGAATAGTTATAATGGAGACACTCTTATGGAGGGTTACTGAAATGTTGGTTATTTCTTTCCTGACAGGTCTAGAGGGGATTTTTTTTCTTCATTGAACATACAAGGAAACAAGAATTAGAACTTCAAAAACTTTTTGTAGGGTCTGCCTGTAATATACTAGATGAAGTATGTGACACACAGAAGATTTTCGCTTGAGGTTTTAAAACCTGGCAACATCTTTATGGCAGAGGTGGTTTTTTGGCACCTTTTTTTGCCTTTTTTTTTTTTAAATGGGTGCCTCTCAGAAATCTGGGAGAAGACTGCTTTTTGGGCAATAATCTGTGTTAGTATTCATGCTTGTCCTGAGATAACATTAGCTAAGCTAAGAAAGCAGTGTCTAAAATTTTAGGATTTTTCCTTTTCTTTTTGATCTTCTGGAGTTGGGGATACAGTCTAAGAGTAGGATTTTGGTGTGGGGATGTAGAACTTGTGGCTGCATAGGAAGGATGGTGAGTAAACACAGAAGGAACAGAATATAGTTAGGAAAAAACCCTATGTTGTTACAGTGAATGTTTAATGAGCACTAGTTGACTCAGAATGAGAATTCTAGTTAAGCAGACCCTCCCACGCACAAGGAATTGTTCTCTGTAGAACAGTGATCTCTCACTAGATATACCAGCTGCCATTTTAGGCATTTTCCCTTCATTTAAATATTTTCTTATAGGACTGGACCTTTGCTGCTGTTTCTGCAAGTTCTGTTTGAGTCTGGGTTGTTTTATTATTCAAGAAATTGTTTTATGAAAGAATGGAGAAAGAGAACTCTGAAGGGGGAGGAGAGGACAGTTGGGACCAGTTTATTCCCTGATTTATTCCCCTGGCTCCATAAGAATTAATGCATTTGGAAACCTCTTCATTTTAAGGGGAATCTGCAGCTGATTGAGTGGTTTATCATCTTTATTGTCATTTATTGTTTACTGATTACTATGCAAGTCTTTATGCTGGCAGGAGACCTTTTGGGTGAGCAGACCACTTGCAGTATTTTCTGCCTATGTTTTGACAATCTAATTTCATACTGAAATGATTAAGGGTTTATTTAAGTTTTTTAAAAAATATATTGGTTACCCAGTATATGGTAATTTGGTAGTATATCATGTAAGCCTTTTCTCTGCAAGACTTTTTTCTGAGATACTAGAATTCTAGGCAGTTGTAATTTTGCTATAAATGGTTGCATTTTTCCTGAGAGACAGATGGGAAGTATTTCCTTTGGAGAGAGGATATTAGTATTCATATATTTCTTTGTGTGGGTTTCCTTAATCTGTTATGTGTCATGTGCTGAATGCTTACAGGGTAACATGATGTTTGTAATGCAGATTAATGGGGTTTATGCACAGCATGTGGTCTCCTGTGATACTCAACATGCTGAGCCATACATGGTGATTCAGAAGAGATGGGAATGCCCATGTGTTCTCGTCTACTTGTTTGAGAGCAGTAAATTTAGCAAACTGTTTAAATGTCGTAAGATGGCTTCTATTCTCTGCCTTTCCACCTTGAAGAAGTAATGGATTGTGCACACTGCTGAAGAGCTTCATTCATCTTTCAGCTGAAGTGCTGCTCTTTCTGCTCGTCTTGGGGAAAGGAAGGGAAATGCAGCATTAGAATAAGCATCTGGCAGGCCAGATTGTGAAAGACAGAATCGATCATTCAGCTTTGGAGCGACTAAAAGCGCAGAAGAGCAGAACCACTAGCAGATAACTAAAACTCACACGGGCTCTTACAGCCAAGTCTTAGCAATGCACTTATTTTGTCAAAAAGCCACAGGCTGCTTGCATGAAAATGGGACTCTGTACTATGTATACTCTGTATTGCTAATGGGGAGTAGTTAGAGGAACAAAAAGCACAGCACTGTTTAACATTAGGAGAGGAGTTTGGCAGGGCTGCATTATGTGAGTACAGCTGTTCGGTATTCACTGTAAATGCCACTGCGCTCTGGCAGCAACAAGGCTGGAATTTAAATGGGGAAAAACAGATGATGTAGTCTCAGGTGTGCCACTAATGTTTTTGCTTGAAGCATTTTCAGGCCTCAGCTTTCATTAAGCGGCTTAGAGTAAGAATAGCTGAAGGCTAAAGTCATTAGAAAATTTGCTTACAAGTCTCTCAACCTGGAAAATAATGATAGTTTGCAGCTTTAGGACACCTTGCACTGAGGTTCATTGATTAAGACTCTTGATACGTGTTTGAAGTCCGTATCAGTGAGAGTCAGTGGTGAGAATTTTAATGCTTCTGGTTGCTGAGCTATAAAAGGTCTTTCCTGTTCACTGAACAACTTACCAAAGGTTGTGTCTATAAACAAAGCATGGAAGAGTGATTAGAGCCCAATCCCTACAGCAAAAAAACATTAGAATGGGAAATGACAGTCAATGCAAACAGAGAAATTGAGCATGTGGGTTTTACTGTACAGGGTGTTCAGGGGTCCTGCCACTAAAAAAAGTCTTAATAACGGTCCATTTCTTTTGATAACTGAGTGATAATTAGACAAAGAAGGAGAAGGTATTGAACATGCAAGTCAGGCTTGATAAACACTGGCTAGCTCTGTTATTAGATTATAAAGCTGGCATTATAAAAAATAGATGAGAGACTTCTGAAAGACACAGCTGTCATTAAATACTGAGACTGCTGCAGATGTTGAGACCTACTTCTAGAGGAAATCAAAGAATTGAGCTGAACTCTAATCTAGACTTAATGGCGTGTCAGTAACTGGAGAGTTTCTGGAGTGGTTTCTAGTGTACAAGGAAGCTAAAATGGGGAAGAGATCAGAGGTTAGTACAAGTGAACAGATTTCCTGCAGCAACAGAGATGCATCTACAAGCAAGTTTTTTCTCTGTTTCAAATCCCACACTACTCCTGTATTTCCTATGAAACTGGGAGCAACAAAAGGGAATGTGCTCATCTGGCAGTCAGGACGAGAATAACCCTACAACTACTCTTTACTACCTTGTCATAAGGGCAAAATTGATTAAAGAAAATATAATGCCAGTACTCTTAGCTGTGCATCATACCGTCTATTCATTTGCATGTTCTCAGGGGTCTTCAGTTTGAAGTGCTTTTAAATGCAAGAATGTACACACACACAGAGATACATATATATAAACCATAGAATGACATAGCCTAGTTTGGCAGTTAAACCCAGAAAATTTTAAAGATATTCAGTTGTCTTTTTCTTCCTCATTAGCCAAGGTGTGAGGTCAGAGTTCTGTGACTCTCCTACAGTAGCTTGTGACACCTTTTCCAGGATAAAGGTAGCCATATTTTCGTTGGGATTTTGCTGGTGTCAGGATCAAGTCTGATCTCTGTTTAGCAGAAAACTAAAAAGCTGCACTTATTTCCAAACCTGCTTTAACATATTCTCTTTGTAATGCAGGATTTTATATTTGATTTTTAAAAATTCATTTCAGGTCACCTTTAAATGCTATCCTGATGATTTTAGAAAGCCAAAACCTTTTACTCTAGGCTTCTGTTAGAAGTGTAACATTCCTAATACAGAGATTCATGATTAGTCTTAAAAGCGTGATTATGTGGTATTGAGTTTCACAGGTGAAATTTCTTTTATGAGTAACTTTTTTTTTTATTGAAGTGTAAGTAAAACATCGGTGTAAAGCTAAATCTTCTGTGAAGTTGACTATTTTAAAATAAAAAAGACCCAAACTGTTTGATTTTCATTTTTTGAAGTCTTTGAATACCTGCAAAACAATATTTTGCTCTTTTACCAGAGTTTTGAAGGTACCATTGTGTGGGAGAGCCAGGATCTTCATGGCCTGGTTTCAAGAAACCTTCATAAAGTGATGGTGAATGATGGAGGAGGTGTTTTCAGAGTCATTACAGTGAGTTGCTTCACCTTCCCTTCTACCATGCTTCTATTTTTCCTATAAGTCTTGAGTATTTGGCATTTTACTTTTCTGTGTTTCTCGTGTCAATCATTAATTCAGTTGGGCTTTTCCTGTTGTCTCAGAGGGGAAGTTTTCCTTTGCTCTCTAGCAAAAGTTATGCTTGTAAGTGGCATTTTCTCTTATTTTGAAGGGAGGATAATGCACCTTATTGTTTCTGTCAGGTGTGAAGCAGTATCAGTATATCAGAGATAACAAAATGTGGGTCAAAAATCCTGTGCTAAAATCCCAATTGATGGGACTATTTTGTTTTTTTTTTCTTTTGGCAGCATGTTTCTTTTCCTGTCAATATGTTTCTTGCTTAAACATGCTGTGCTGTTGTAATTTAGCCAGAGTAACTTTGCATTTTGCTGTTAATTTCAAAACTAATTTTCTGGAAGTTTCAGGTAGTGCTGGTTTTAGGTAAAACTTTAAAAAATGCCACAAAACTTTGCAATTAGAAATCTTAATCTTTCATGGCACACGGTGTGATTCTTGGGATGGTCCTGTGCAGGGCCAGGAGCTGGACTTCAAAAATCCTTGTGGGTCCCTTCCGACTCAGGATATTCTATGATTTTATGATTATGCAGGTACCTAAACCAGAAGAACTTTAAATTCATTTAATTCTCAGTTGCCAAAAAACTTAACAACTGAAAATCATAAGAAAAAAACACATCAGTAATGAGAGATGAACTAATCTATTTCTTTCCATTAATCTATTTCTTGCAGGCAGGGGAAGGGTCACTGCCACATGAACTCACAGAAGGTGTGGAGGGAATAGCAGGTGGTTTTATCTACACTATTCAAGGTAAGTCTGCAAAATGTAGCATCACATCTGATGTTGTGATAAAACAGGTAATTTAAATTACATTTCTGAGGTATGATTTGTGCTGTCTCTGTGAACTTAGTCACCCTGGGTTTTCTTTTAGTAGATACAATTAATTTCTGGGTTTTAATGCTTAATGTCAATGTCCTTATGTGGTTCCTTTGTTTGCCTTTTGTCACGCACTCCAGCTAACTTGCATCCTTTTTGGTTTTTTATCTAGATTCTTTTCTTTCTTTTTTGTTAACCAAAATCAAGTTAAAAAATATTGTGCAATTAAATCTTTCTCTGATATTTTCCACATTTTTTTCCAGTCCTGCTGCTGTTAGAGGTACTGTAATCATGATGTTTAATATTGACAAACCCAGTGTAACTAGCTTTTCTGTCCCTTGTTGCTGTTTTACACCTGTTTCAGCAGAATGTCCAGACTCCAAAGGAGCTCTTTCTAATGTCTAAGGTTTTGGCACATAGCACTGGACTTGATGTGTTCTTATTGGTCCATCATACTCAACATAAGCAGTGACTTTCAGAGTGCTATTCCTGTGTTTTTATAGCTAGGCCTGGCAGATATAATTGGGCAGCCCTATTGTCTTGTCATCTGTGTAGGAGCCTAAACTGAGATGTGAGCTAAAGCCCTTCCATCTTGTTTGTCAAACAGTTCTTCAGCACCACAAACTATATCCTTACCTGCAGTATTTTTTTAGCTTTTACCTGCAATTGCTTATGTGATGTGGTTCAGCAGGGACCATCTGTGCTACATCAAAGCAATGCCTATTTGATTATATTTAGCATAGGATTGGTTGGTTGGTGGTTGTTTTTTTTAATGTTATATACATATACTTAGGAGTAATTAAGTATATAGTTAACATTATAATACTGTATAAAATAAGTCATTATATAACAGTAGCCTTTTTACTGGTAAGAATAATAGTGAAGTTGCAGACTGCTCTTTATATTAAAGAGTCTTAAAAGGTTGAATGCTTTTATTATTGAAGAGAATACTTTTTTATTCCTTGAAACTGTGTCAGACCTTATACATAAATACATTTCTTTGTTGCTCTGCAACTTTTACCACTTCATAGAGATTTTGAAATTAATGGCAGGATTTTCATAACCCCACTAATTTGAACGCTTTTTCAGAGGCATTTTGTCAATGTATCATGTATGATCAGAGAGAAACGTGAAATAGTATGTAGATATGCATCTTTGTTTAATGATGGGTGCTGTTTCTTTCAGAAGGTGATGCTCTTTTAAAAAGCCTGCATACTCGCCCAGAAAGGTTTACAAGTCACATAAAAAACCTTGAAAAGGAAGATGCATTATTGAAGGAAGAAAGCAGTAGATATGATGATATTGTTTTTGTAGATGTTATTGACACATACAGAAATGTTCCCACTAAACTGCTGAACTTCTACCGATGGTAAGTTGAAAAGAAAGTGTTTTCTCTTAGGAATGTTGCTGTTTCTAGTGCAAGATGATTTAGCAGATTATGTTATTTGACAGGTTCCATGATTTACTTCATTAGGTTGTATTTCTCTTTCACAATTTTGGGTGCATGTAGTAAGTAAAGTAACAGCATCTACAGTTCTTGAGTGCTAACACGTGGTGCCTCAAATTAATATAAGCTGGCAAGACACACTTCTGCTCTAAGAGTCCAGGTGTGAAAATTTTTATGTCTCCTTGTAATTTCTTTGAATTTGTATCTAAGTGAAAACTAGCAGTTTTAGTCTTTCAAAGGATGGCTTTTGGCCAGTTTTTATACTTAACTCAGTGTTTCAGTTTGTGGCCATTGCCTTTTGTACTGTCACTGGACACCACTGGAAAGAGGTTGGCTCCGTCTCTTTACACACTCCCTTCAGATATTTATACATTAATGAGCTCCCCCCAGGCTTTCTCTTCTTCAGGCTGAGCAGTCTCAGCTCTCTCACCTTTCCTCACTGGAGAGATGCTCCAGTCCCTTAATCATCTTGATGGCCCTTTGCTGGACTCTCCACCCAGTATGTCCCTCTTGTACTGAGGAGTCTAAGACTGCACACTGTAGGATAGATGTGGCCACAGCAGTGCTGATTTGAGGAGAAGGATGGGAAGCTTGTTTAGAGGGGGAACAGAAGGTTTATAGGAAGAATTTTCATAGTATAATACATTGTCTGTGATGAATCTGGTAAGTTATTACCTCCAATTTGCAATTATTTCAATTACTCTAAGGCAACTGTTTCAATTAATTGATGTTGCTGTGGAGTAAGAAATACAGCTGATCAGTTGTAAGCCAGAATTCAGTTTAGTTGCTTGCAAGATTATGTACTTACTTATTTAACAAATTTCATGGTTATGAATGTAACTGAAAAACTGACCCATACTTTCAGTTCTAAAAGGGAGTTTAAATGTCAAGACTTAGATCTTTGTGATCATTGCTTACAGATTAGTAGCATTTCAAGATTTAGTAATAAAAGGCTTTTAAAAATGCCTTTTTACGAGAAATTACCCTTAAAAGCAATGTTTCTTACCAGCTCAGTCATGATCCCTAGAAACTTAAGTTTTTTTTGTTATTTTAGGAGTGTCAGACATGCAACTATTTCAGACAGTTAAAGATTACATTTTTTATATTTGAAGGGTGCTTTTACTGAGAAAGAGTAAGTACTGAGTTGTTCCCACAGATGTTTCTTGAAACCTATAACCTTCTCGTTGCCCTTGAACTGACTATCTCCTCCTGAAAGTAGGCGACTGACGTGTAGCCATTGGCTTTTTAACAGCTGTGCTGCCATCATCAGCAGGGATTCATATCCTCCTGAGGTCAATACTGCTCAAGACAGATTCATTAGTAAATCCACCATCTGTCCAGGAGAACAAAACTTCAAGTTTGTTTTCTTCAGCTCATACACAAGTCCACGTTGTAAGATTACCATCAGATGTAGCTGCATCTCCATTCTGTAGGACAGGCAATCAGCCTTGGCTGATAGAGAAAACTTAAATAAGTCAAGGGGAGGAAAGACATTCCTTTCTTCCCCCTCTACTTCCCAAAAAAACCCTTGCAGAGCCTTGTATTGTGTTTCTGTAAATTGTGGTGTGCAGCTCAGCATCTCATGACTTTTCTTTTTGGCTGCAGGACAGTTGAATCAACGAGTTTTGACTTGTTGCTGAAGACAGATGATGACTGTTACATTGATCTGGAGGCTGTTTTTAACAGGATAATACAGAAAAAATTGGACAGGCCAAACATTTGGTGGGGAAAGTGAGTTGTTTTTTTTTCTAACTTGTCATTAGGACATACCATGTTTTTAGTGAACAGCTTAGTGATTTAAGTCTGTTTTCATGTGTGTTCCCCTTTTCTGCCTAAGGAAGCAAGTTATAAAAAGCAGGACTTCTGTATGTGTTAGAACCTTGAATCTCAGAATACAAAAATCAATCATTTACAGTAACTTTCCAGAGTGTGCTTTTACAATGAGTTAAACTTTCTGAATATCTTACCTAGTTTTAAAATGTGTTAGACATCTTTGTCATAGTACTTAAGTAAATTAAAGTATTCCAGCAATACAGTGAAGTTAAAAGGCCAGTACATACATACTATAGAATGTAAACATTACTTTTGTGAAGCCACTGTGATTTTTCTGTTGGGCTTGAGGGAATGGGGTAAACAGAAGAAACAAAATTTCCTTTATGGTCTGCACTGTATTTTGATGTCTGTGAACTACAGCCATTGCTACCTATTTTTGCTGCTGCTTGAAGTGGTAGATCTGATCAACGAATTTTTGAGCGAACTTCCTCAGCCTGTATTACACTTGTGAATAAATAGGGGGATCAAAATAGCCCATATCTTCCCTTCCATCCATGAACTGCATTGCAGATCTGGTGTAGCGTCCAATGTAGCAGAAACTCGTACCACCACTAAAACATTCAATATAGCATAATAGCACAATGGGCCTTCTTCCCGTTGCCATCTGTTTGATGAAGAAAATGAGGCCTTTGCTGCTTTGCTTCACAAATCTGGTACGGGCTTGCTTGCTCATAAAGTGATTTAATAAGGTGTGTAGTTGAGTGTGTGTGAAATGGCTAGCTATCTTGTGGTTAACTCAGAGATCTGTAGGGGTGACATCTTCAAGTGTAAATTCTCTAATAGTCACAGGTAAGGCAAGTGTGAGGTATAGGGAACAATGCTGAAATAACTACGGAAGTATAAAATGATTAGCAAAGCAGGTGCTTCTCAGTCTGGAGGGTGTTGCACCCTTTCTGCTGTGATTCAACAGACTGGAAGATACTGAGTCTAAAGTGAATTCAGGTATCAGATGTGACTTCTGTCTGCTTGATGCTTTAACATCTCAGCTTCAGCTGAGAGTGTGCAGAATCTGGTAACAGATCTGTCACTCAGCTGTAATTCCACCCTTTCAGAGCTGTTGTCTGAGGTGACAACTCTTAGTAGCTCACTAAAGCTTTCAGCTGCTTGTGCTCATGACTGAATTCAGAAAGGTTTGTAAACCAGGGAGAACCTGCTGCATTGACACAGTTAGCCACTTAGCTGTGAGTGCATGAAGTATTTGTAAGGCCAGGGGAGTGCAGTACCAGCCTGTTCCTGAGCAGGAAAAGCAGGATGCTGCTCAGTGCCTCACAGGGCAGTTTGACAGGGTCTGTAGTGCCACAGGGTGCGGCAGCGAGCTCTGCCACGCTGCCTGGGGCTGGGAGTCTGTGTGGAGAGACTGCAGACAGAGCACTGCTGGCTTTCTGCAGGCCTCTGGTAGTGAATAAAGTCTTCCTTAGAGAACGCTGCTGCCTGGAAGGTTTTTTTTGTAATTTAGTGATGGCAGCCTTTGAACATCAGCTTTGTTAAGTTTGGTTTGGAAAACAGCTTAGAGTACATAGTGTTTCCTGGGTTTTAAGCAGCCACTAGTTTTATCAGGAAGATGGATTGTGTAACATTGCTGTATCTGGATGCCTGCTGAAGGCACTGACTGTGTCAGGTTGATTAACCAAAGGGCAATTAACTAACAGGACACAGAAGTGCTTGTTACAGAACACAGGTAAGGATGCATGAGCATACATAGATCAAAACCCATCAACAAGGTGCAGCATGCTGAAGACCTGACTCAATACTGCTTTTGTGTCTGTTCTGAGAACTTTCTCTTATTACCCAAGATTGAGACCAAACAATAGTTATGATTTTAGTTCTTTTGTTCAGTTAGATGTGTGCCCTAGAGAAATGAGACCTAATCTTTCTCTTGATTGTTATCAGTGTTACTTCAGTTGTTAGCAGTGTACATAGGTTCCACAGAGGGCTCTCTGTAAATATTTCACGTCTAACATGGTCTTCAGTTTCAGACTAAATTGGGCAGTTGATCGAACTGGGAAATGGCAAGAGCTGGAGTATCCAAGTCCTGCATATCCAGCCTTTGCTTGTGGGTCTGGCTATGTGATCTCCAAAGACATTGTTCAGTGGCTGGCAAGCAACTCTGAAAGGTTAAAGACATACCAGGTAAGAAAGAAGTGGTTCAGTTTTTCTGTCTTAAACTGGTCTTGAAACAGCATGTACTGGATGAGTTGAAAAAAAACATTGCTCAAGTGTTAGTCTTGGGCTCTCCCAGCTAATGCTGGCTTTAGCAGTGCTTTTGGTCACTATGCTCAGTGTCTGTTCTAGGTCAAAGCACAGATGGCTTGGACTGAGAACCTCTGGAGCTGTAATCTTTGTTCTTATGCTCTGTTCTTCTAAGAGTAACGTATTAACACAGGAAAGCTGGGAGGATTAATTTAACAGCCCTAAAACAGTCAGATGTAGGTTTTTGTAGTTACCCTTCTTGACTTCTGGTAGGTTATGCAATATCTGTATGTTTTTATTTTAATGTGCCATCTCAGGGTGAAGATGTGAGCATGGGCATATGGATGGCAGCTGTAGGACCCAAGCGATATCAAGTAAGTCTGAAGGAATTGTCTGTTCTTACAGAAAGAGAACATGCCTGTTGTTCCAAGTAGCATAAAGTAGGGGAAATGCTTTTCTTTAATAAGAAATTGGAACAACCATTGAACTAAAACCCAGAGGAAAGGAAAAAGAAAAAAGTTTAAAGATGTATTTAAAAGAAAAAACAGAAAATCCCAACAAACCACCTGCAGTCCCCATCCCTACCTGCCAGGTTCTCTGATTAGGCCAAGGAGATCAGTTGGGGACCTCTGTGTGCAAAGTTTGTTGCTAGAAATGATTCTTGGAAGTGAAGATTGCTGGTGCCTACATTCTGTTGAAATGTTTCTCTTGCTAACAGGATGGTCTCTGGTTGTGTGAGAAGACATGTGAGAGTGGCATGCTGTCTTCCCCCCAGTACTCTCCCCAGGAACTGAGAGAGCTCTGGAGATTAAAGGAACTGTGTGGAGATCCATGTAGATGTGAGGAAAGATAATGGACTTGCCTTGGAAAACAGGGTAGTGTATAATGATCATGGAAAAGTGTATATTTTGACTCATTTCTGGAATAATAAGAAATACTAAGGTACCTTTTAATGTTGGCTTTCAACTAAAAGGATAACAATATTTGCACATCCCTTTTGATAACAAGTGGACTGATACTATTCATTTTCTATAGTACAGATGTTGAGCTGACAAAAACCAAAATGTTTAAGAGAAAAAAATTTCCTTTTTATACAAAGACCTACTTGTAATTAATAAATGCACATAAGAATGCCACCTAGCCTGTCTTTTGTAAATTAAAGTATTACTGATTTAACTCAGTGTAGAGCAGTACCAGGATCCAGTGGAGAGCTGTGTTCAGCACCAGGGCATCTGGTAAGCCTTGCTGCAGCACGTTCTGTCCTGTCTGAGGGGCTGCCCTCATGTGCAGGGGCTGGGACAGCAGTGGCAGGTAGGATTTATGCGTAGTTTGTTTATGCCATTGTCATTTTAGATAAAAACAGTATCAAAGTTTGCTTATACCAAATCTTCAAGTACTGCAAACTTGGCCTGATTAGGAGGGATTTCTGAGAGCTCACTGGTATTAAATATAAATCTGAGGTTACACAAGTGAAAATAAAATAAGATTGAGGAACAGCACACTAAAGAATGTAAAATAAGTAGCACTGCCTTGCAGTGTGCAGAGAACTTATTTATACTGTGGTATGTTAACACTGTAGGGAAGAATAAAGGTCTGTCAGATTTTGATTTTGATAGTCTAAGGGTGTGTACTTCTAAAATTACTGCTGGGTTTTGTGTGCTTTAAGGTTGCTGGATGTAGATGAAAACAAAAAGCAAGTAGCCTCTCAGTGCAGCACTAATCTTGTCTAGTAAGCAAAGAGATCACAACTAAACCCTGTACTCGGTTCAGTAAAATAAACTTTCACCGCTGCAGTGGAAAGGCAGTATAAAATCTTGGCAAAAAGGTTACTTTGAGTTTTATTTAATTGAAGCTTTTAAGCACTATTTGGTATCTCTCAAGTAAGACAAATGAGCAGATACTTTCAGGGAGGCTGATGATTAAGTTGAGGAGCTGAAAGTACAATTGTACAGCCCTCTGGTGCCACGTGTGAAACTCGTAGTTGCCCGTATGTGTCTTGAGGCACAGGCTGTCCATACTGACTGTGGGAACTCTGTCACTCTTCTGCAGTTCCTGTGTTGGCTTCTCCTTCAGTCTAGCAAGAGAGTCCCTTCTTACCACCGTACTAACACACAGTCTCCACTTTCTATTGAGTAAAACTGCAAAGGCTTTAAGTCATTGTCTAGTTCAACTTCTTTTCCTTCCAGCTAGAATAAGAAAAGAAAAAAACCTAATTAGACTTAAACTGACATCCCTTCATGTAAACCAAATATACATCAGGTAATTGCAGTCAGGGAGAATCTGTCATATTACAGGAAGGAAATTAGGTCCTAAATTACAGCATGAAAATTACATGCCCTCCTGAAGTGAAATGAATTTCCTTAGGTAGTATTTTAGAATGTGATATTGACCTTTAGCAGCATGAAGTATTTTATTGTTGAATTACCCATTTTTAACTCACTTTAGAACTTTTGTAGGACAGTTTCAGTTCCGAACCAGGAATTTTAAATAGACGATACAGCAGTCCTTTGACCTTCTGAATAGTCATGGACTCTGTCAAGGGGAAGGAAAGAAAAGTTAGTAGAAAAACACTGCTGTCACTGATCTGTAGCAAAGTACCAGTGTTTCACTTTACTTGCTTACAGCAACAGTGAAAGGCTGCATTGCTGCTTCAGTTCTAACACTGCAATAATGTCTTTGGTACCTGAAACCGTAACTGCTAATACCAAATTGAAAATGGTTAATCTGTGGTGGATACAGCAGGATACGCTACTACAGTTGAGGGGCTTTGATCCCATAAACCAAATTAAAGTGTTAGAGCTTCATAACGTACCTTTTTTGGGGTTTGTATTTCTCCATGCTAAACTAAGCAACCTTTGGGACACACACCAGCCAGGTTCTGACTACTTCCATGTGGCAACTGTTCTCTGAGGTTTTCATTACCAGGAATTGGCTTTCCCAGCATAAGTAAGCGAATGTCACTGTGGAACTAGTGCCATTCTTAGAAATGGTATAACATTGTTAGTCCCAAACAAATTTTCAGCAGAGTTGTTTATATTTTGAAATCAGTTAGAGGAAGTGATATTTTTTGTAATGGATCTTGAATGAGTAGATATAATTTGTCCCTGAGGCAATACCCATGTTTGCAATAGATATGCTCAGTATTTTGATTGAACTTTCACTTCTTTTGAAGCTTTATCTAAAGGCACAGCAATAGTGAGTTATTCCTGTAATACCACACGTTTACTTAGATAAATATTTTTCTATCAAACATTTTTGTAAAAGCTGTATCTATCTGATTTTATGCAACTTGTGATAATAAATGTGATTTTTATTTTAGAATAAAGCTTGAGTAAGTCTTTTCTCTCAGACTCCATTCTGACACTTCTTTCCAAAATACCAGCTTGATTTAGAACAGTCTTACTCATTCTAGTCTCACTACAGGCATTAAAACTTCAAAAGATGAATTTGATAGAGGTCAGAACTAGATTTCTAACAATGTGTAAGATACTGGACCTTATTATCTAGATCCACAGACTATGTAATTGGATCTTACGACTTCGTGTTCTGGTTACTTGGTTAACACATCCACCAGCTTTCATACCAATTAATTAGCCTTTAATTGCCTCAGACACATTAATCATGAAACCAGCAGCAGAGGTCATAAGACAAGCATCAACTTTCAATCTTCAAGCTGGACTGAAAGTAAGTATGAAGGACAGAAAAATAATGGCTTTTTCAAACAATTTCTACCTTTGTCATTTCTTTATATGACAGAGGAAAATCTTCAGGAGCTGACAAAGCCAGAGGCAGCTGCCTTTCTTTAATACAGTTATTTGAAAAGGAACTACAAAGCAACAAGCCAAGACTTCTTACCTGGTAGCTTTTTCTCTACTGGCTTCTGTTCGGGTTTCTCAGGACACTTAATTGTCAAAGCTTAAGAAAGAATGGTGAGACATTAGTGAAAGAACAATAAGCCTTTTCTGGCAGGTGCGCAATCTTTCTAGTCTGTTTTTATTACAGATTGTATCTCTGAACTCAGCCTGATTGTATAAAAAAGTCAGGATGTAGCCTGCCTATGAGCAGCTAAGATAGCATTTAGTCATTCTCTGAAAAATTAAAAGTAATTTTATTAAAATAATCAAATTTGTATTCATCTTCGTTAAATTAAGGAAAAATATATTAGAAGTGAGTCTCTAATGCTTAAGATTTTTTTTTTGGTCAAAAGGAGTATTTACCTAGAAATTAAGCATTTTTATTTTAAATAACCTGCAGCAGAATGGAAACTGATAATTCCGTTTAAAATAGGCTTTTGGCCCACAGTATCTCAAAAGCACCATACAGATTATAAGAACATTATAAGCCCAATTCTTTTACAGAGATTAAATGACTTATCCTTAAAAAACAAGGTTTATATTACATCTAGCCAACTAGATTCCTTGTTCTATTTAGTCTTCCACCCAAGTGCATTAGAGTATAATGCCTTAAAATACTATTTTGTCCATGGAGAGAAAAAAGGTTCTGTTCTTCTGTCATCTTGGAAACACATGAATTTGCAGGTTCGGGATGTGACCTAGATTAAGTATGTTGACATCTCTGAATATCAAAGCTACACATATTTTTCTTGTCTGTCCTAAGGTTAAGAAGTTATAAAAGCATTAATATCAGAAAACAGTGTAGCTGAGGTTAAAATCTCAGATGTCTTCTGTAAAGACACTGTCAGAGTGGAGTATCCATTACCTCTATTCCGCACTGTCATAATTAAGAAAATCATTTGTCTTCAGTTGAGGGGGAAATAGAGAATACACAAAAGAGGAATGTAGTCAAACTCACTGATAGAGGTCAGAGAAGCAGAATTACAAGCTGAAGCTCTGTGACATCTCAAAGGCTTTTGAACCTTTTGTTCTCCATATGCACCCAGGAAACACTAAGCTTATAAAATATTCTAAATGCAGAAGGAAAAATTTTGACCATTTCTGGCTTCTTACTCAGAAGTTGATTTTTCAGAGTCAAAGGCTGTCGTCCTTTCAGTTCTCCTTCTTCAGGTGCTCCGTATTCTGTGGAGCAAAGTGCACATAGATGGGAACCCTTCAAAGACTGAAACTCAAGAGAAGAGCTAAGAGCACTGTGACGTAGGATCAGGCGTGAGCCTTGATCAACTGCTGGAGCACTCAGGACATGGAGGTGCTGCTTAACATCCCCCAGGTGAAGAGAGCTACTGCCTGCCCACCAGTAGTGATGGGGCAGATGGTCACAGGTGTTGGGATCTCTGAGGCAGTGAGCCCAGATTCCTGAGGCACAGTGCCCTGAAGGCTGCAGTTCTCTGCAGCCACCCCACAGGAGCAAAAGCCACTCACACAAGCCTGCCAATGGGTAGGCTTTCCTAAGGCTGTAGCAGCACATGGAAAAAGCATCAAGGGGAAGAGAAATTAAAGACAGACCAAACCAGTACTGCCACAATGCCAGAATTGAGGAATTGCTACTTTTACTTGTACTTACTAAGACAAAGTGATGGGTATCTGGGATGGGCAGCAAGAAATTCTTCACTTGGTTTGTTTTCCTCTGGGTTCCAGTGCCCACCAGCTTTTAACCAGTCATTTCCAAATATTTTGCGATAATCGAGCTCTGCTCCTTTTCTTTCAGCAGGAAGGATCTGTACTGACACAGGAATGGCACAAAATATTATTATATACCTTTCCTGAGAATAAAATCAAATTAATGGCACTGACTCCTTTGTATTAATTGGTGTTCAGCGTATTTTAATGATACCAAGAATCTTACAAACCATATCTTCAAATCCTGACTGATCTATATATTCAGTACATTTTAGAGCCATTAAGAATTCTACAACTCCTAAGACTGAGCCATAAATGAACATCTAAGCAAAGATCTTGCTGTAAATGATGACACAGGATATTTTTCTTTTTGTAGCTATGAACATTTGCTGAAAGTTTGATTTGGTTTAAATAATGATGTTTTCCTATTGTGGAAAGCAAATGTTGGTATTACTGTCACTGAAACAGATGCAACTATGCTGCTTTTTCTTTTTTTTAAGAGTGTGGTTTTTGTTAACAGTTCTGCAACTTCAACACAACACAGGTGCTTGAAAAATCCTACCATTGATCCACCTTCTCCTAGTCGTCCCTGAATTAGCAACATTCACAAAGAGGGCTTGGTCTTGGTAGCCCTATCAACTGCCCCACTGATGTGGGTGATGGACTAGCTGGCATTTTACTTTTCCTGCATGCAAACAATCAGTAACCTTAGAAGAACCTGAAAACAATTCCTCAGGCAGTGATTTAATGTTTTTCCCTAGACTTGTGCAATTGAAATATCACATACCTCACAGTTGTTCAAAACCTCCAATTGACTTATCTTGGCAATAATTAGCTGTATTAGGGTCTCTGGGTTCTTCTCTGTGTCCATGAAAGGGTTATTGTTACACTGCAGTGACCGCAAACTTGGCAGTTTATCAAGCTCATTGATAGATGACCACTGAAATGCAAGGAAACAGTCTTTTGAGAAAACATAAAACATAACTTCATTTCAGAACAACACATGGTAACATTGACTTTTCCCATACAATAAACATGACTGAAAATACTCTTTTGACCATCAGAACCAAGTACTTGGATCCTGTTCATTCAGCCGAGGAAAGAACTGCACTACATTTAATTAAAAAATACAACAAAAGAAAACAAGAAGCTAGTCAGAATTTTAGAACATTAGAATTATGAGGTAGCAGGGGGATATGACTAGCTACAATAAACATGTTTAACTGACACATTAAAAAATGTTTTTCACATTTTTAAATTGTGCCTCTGTGTTGATCAAAGCATTAAGTAGTTGTCTCAGAATCTTAGAGAAAAATTTTAAAAGGCAAACTCCAAGTTATTTTTAAAAAGAGATATATGTATTTAAAAATGAGAAACTATCACAATGTAACCTACCTGTGATATTTTATTGTCATTTATTGCAAGGCGTTTTAGTGAAGGAAACATTTTAGTCTTGCATCCTAGGAAAAAGAAGAAATTACAAGAAAACAATGAAAATTTTAAATAAACAGACTTATAAAGCTATAAATAAATTACTTCTTTTACATACCAAATCCAGCATCAGGAAAATGTATAGAAGATATGCCAGTGTTTCTAAGTATTAGCTGTTCTAATCTGAAATGTAATAGATATGATGATCACTGTATGTGGAACAGGAAGTTTTTTGTAAAGAAATACTACCTAATTATTATTTTTTAAAAATAAAGATGTACAACTTTTGACATGGTGCATAATCACTGACAGGTGAACAGCAGCCTCACAGACAGCACCCAGACTACAGCAATGTTCAGGGAATGAAATTTTCAGAGAGTAAGTGCAACAATTTCAAGCTTTCCAAACGGCTCCTGGTTTTAAAATGTGTGATTTTAATAACTTGTGGCTATTTAAAATCATGGTTGCTATTCTGGTGTACAGCAAAAGATAATTCCGTGAATTAGCAAAGTGTGGTAAATCGCTTTCATTCCGTAAGTATATAATGAAAACCAAATAAAACACAGCTTAAGAATGTGTTATTGTACAACAAAAGTAGGACTGTATTAAAATAGCTCAACTAAATAATGCAGTTACTCTCCTCAAGAGGGCAAAATGCCACTACTTCAAGATCTCATAAATCTTTCATGCAACGTCAATACTATCGTATTTCAGTCAGCAAAGACTACGGAGATGAATATCCAGGACAAAGAATTTCCTGCAAATCTGTTTGCAGCTACCTGGGGAGATGTGCTATTAGATGCAGCTGATTTCCATCCAGTAACTGGTTGTCTGAAAGGTCTAACAGCTTCAGGGTCTGCAGGACATTATCAGGCCTGATATATTGGGAAAAAAAACCAAACCAAAACAGAAACATGGAACATTTAAAGTTATTGCCCAATGAAAACACTAATTTCCTAAGTATATAGGTGCATGTACGTAATTGTACCCATTTATAAATGTTCCAAGGTACATCACGTGAAGTTTGCATCAATTACTTTACAATTATGTCATGGTGATGTAAATGTTACAGAAATGTAACTTCATGTGCTACATAACTTTGTGGTATATCAGTCAGTAATGACTGACTGACTTATGTTACTCACCTTTCCAAAACTGTAATATTATTAGAAGAAAGGTACAACTCTTCAAGTGCTGGCCATTCTTGAGCACAAAGAAGAACCTAAGAGCAAAACTTTATTTAATATAACAAATGTTGGGATAAATATTCCCAAAATTATACTTTATCGAAATTGGCTCTGAACATGATCAGAACAAGCTGTAGCTCCCAAAATCAGACAAACAATCATTAAAGATTTCCTAGCCTTCCCGTTCTTCCAGATGGCTCTCTTGTGGCTGGATCCACCAACAGAGATGACATCAAAGGGTTTCTGCAGTCACAGGACTTACAGTCCCAGGCTGGAGGCTGCCCTTCCAGCTGAGGCTGTGCGACCTGGAAACTGAGTTGATTTCATTCAGTGGGTTGGAGTGACCAGGTTTTCCCTATGATGAAGTGAGGAAATGGCAGTACAAACTCTACATATGTACAGAATTCCAGAACCAGCTCCAGTTCTGGAACTCCTGTACTTCTTATCAGGCCTGACAGAATTTTTTGAGTATCTTAATTTATGAGAGTTTGAAGACTTCTCCGTGATGAGACTGTGCGACCCTATAAACCCAATAAAAGTAAAGAATTGCACTAATTCAACACATATCCTGAAGTTTTCAAGTTCTCTAAAAAAAACACATTAGTTCAAAAAGGGTTACAAATTGAACAAAGATATATGTAGTTTAGATCTTATGCCCTGAAATGACATAAGAATTATTACTTTACATAAATTTCCTTTGCAAACACCTAGAGCAGGTAACCAAACTTAAAAACTTATTACAAAGCAATAGAAATGGCTGGCATCAGAGTCTTGTATACAATTGCAAAAGTGTCAAAAATTGCTCAGTTTTAGCACATGAAATTCCATAAGCACTGGAATTGACTGCTTTTCTACGGATTTGTGCCTGCAAGTGGCAAATTATTCTTTTCACTGAGGTTTTTCTGGTGTGTATTCTCCAGAGTCAAAATAAGTGTGAGCTCATCCTGCTACTCCTTCCTGTGTTAGGAAAGTTGGAGGGGCTCTTTCATCCATCTACATTCCTATTTTCTAGGAATTTGTAGGTAATAAGTGATCTTTAAGCCCCCTCCTCTTTTCAAAATGTGATTGTAACTGACTAGCAGATTCAGGGCTTTTGAGATGCAAGAACATAGACATACAGATGCACAGTGCAATCACCTAAAGCTTGTTTTTACAGGAGGTTACAAAGGTGACAAGCAGTGAAGTTCGGAGATCTGGACAATCCAAGTCTATTCATTATGTTTATAGTTAACCCATTCTCCTATAAACGCTCACTGTCCTTGGCACCATTCTCTCTGTTATAGCTGTATGAAGTCACACAGCTGGATGTACATATAACTGACTCATTATATACACCACACAAAGTGTTAACACTGACATCTTTTCAAAAGGCAGCTTTTGATTTGGGGCTCAACTGCTTCATACCCAAAAATAGGAAACATCATCCTGCTGCCATATCTGCAACACACAAAAACTTACTAACTCAGACATAATGACCTTTTCTGCTTCAAAGCAAGAGCAGGAAACACCTATATTTTATTTCTCTAATCTGGATAGTGTTTCTCTATGTCAAGAAGACAGACCAGTGATGAAGAAGAATGACAAGAAACCTGCACAGAGTCAAGAGAAATGAGGTGCATGTTCAGTGAGAGAACCTTTGGGTGATTCCCCCACAACAGCAATGTGTTGGATGGATAGAATAGAAAAACTGCACAAAACTGAATTATCAGGACATTTTTCGATAGATTGACCATATTATTATAAAATTGCCAAAACCAAATGATAGGTCACATCACAATTCTAAGAAAATTCCAATTTTCAGCAGTTGCTTAAAACAGGTTCCACAGAAACAGAAGTTCATAGATCTGACACTGAATTAACACTCAGGAAAGATCAGAGGCTCATTGTGGATAGCTGCTGGGGAGGCTCTAACAAATAGCCAGTGGAGTAGCCACTGATGAGCAAAAACAAAAACGGACATGCAAGACCTATTGCAAAAGGAAAAAAAAAAAGACAGGAAACAATTGTCACCATATAAGTCTAGGATGTTCCTGTATTTTTAGTGCCTTTATCCCAGGAAGCAAGTATTATAAATGGGAAAGATACAAAGAAGCTAAACAACAATCAAAGCTATGAAACACAAAATAGCTGTTCTCAGTAAATTCCATATAAAATATTGGGACTTTATCAGGCAGCAATATCAAAACACAAAAAAGGGTTAAAATGATGCTAAAAAATGTGGATAGCAAAATTTTCAAATGGGTTCTTAATACAGTTAGATAAATCATGAAACAAAAACCCCACAAAGAAAAATTAGATTAATTGAAAAGAGATATATAGTCTCAAGACCACAGACACACAATTCCAAGTTACAAGAAGCTCTTACCATATGCTTACCCTTTGCCTAGAATTTTTCCCAACTACCTGCTACTTGCTAGTGTCAGAAACATGATCCTGCACTTCTGTTTTAACCCAGATTTTTCTTTTACCCTGTATAATAGTAGA
Source organism: Anabacerthia variegaticeps (assembly GCA_035583185.1). Classification (NCBI taxonomy): domain Eukaryota; kingdom Metazoa; phylum Chordata; class Aves; order Passeriformes; family Furnariidae; genus Anabacerthia; species Anabacerthia variegaticeps. The sequence continues at coordinate 44,316,617 of JAWWEW010000112.1, read as the reverse complement.
TTATATTATAAATGTCAGATCTTAGTTTGAAAATTGACTGACAAATATAACATGATTTAAATGCTGAAAAAGAAAAAAAGGGTTTGGAGTCATAAACATGAATTCTTTACATTCAAATGCATTAATTAAATTTCTAAGTCACTGGTTGCTAACTTGAGGATATTTTACAGGACATTTTCCCCTCTTGAAGGTTATATGTTATATTTTGAACAATTAACAATTATAGAGTAATAAGCTCTTTTACTGGTATACTAAAAGAAATCTCAGATGTATTGAGATATATGCAAATAACACTCATGAAAGAACTTTTTTGAAAACTGATGTTCAAGGCATGTAAATGTGGAGCTATGTATAATTGTATAACAATTAAGCATGTCCTTCTACTGTGAAAAATATTTCAAAGCAATGGAACGATTAAAAAAAAAAAGCAAATCTTACTTTCTCTTTTAAAGCTCTCCCCATGCCATATATTCTTCCATATGACAGTAAGCTAAGCATTTGAAATGCTGCTCACCATTACATTGTTTTAATTAAAACATTTCTAGGACTTTTAGACTTTGCTTATATTCTCATTGACAATCATTTTATTTCTTCTCTTTTGCCTGGATTATATTTCTTACTATTTTCTATTTAAAAACTGACTTTTCAAGTAACTCCCCTTAGCACTTAAGCAGTAACATTTTCAAGTGTTTTGTTCACAGAGTACTGAGTAGGTACTGTAGGTGGAGTCAGGTAGGTCCCTTTATTTTTTCCATTTTGTTTGGCTGCCCTAGAACAGCACTTTTAAGCACAGGCTTATGTCTCCCAGCTTATAAGGGAATGAATTGGAACAACTTTCAATTTCATAAAAAAGATTTCTGAACCAAAAATGTCTTTACAGCAACAACGAATCATCAGCTAGAGCAGAGTTTCAAAAACAAATGCAAAAGCTACATAATTTTAAACTGCTCTGAGTAACCTGGTTTTTCTCTCTGAAATTTAGTTATCCCTAGAGAAGTCTGATCTGCCTGCAGCAATGGATCCAACCAGCCTCTGGTCACCCCGGGATGGAGGAAAGCTGCTGGCAGCTGCCAAAATTTTAAACAGCACAATGCACAGATTTACTCTGATGAGCACTAGATGACATTTTAATTGTTTGTAGCCACTTAGTTCTTCCATTCACTTCACCATTCATATTGCTGCTGTTGTGGAAGCATTATCAACTGTCCTACCATAAACCCCATGGATTGTTTAAGAGCATAGTGAATGGACATTAAAGAAAAATATAGCAGTGACCATCCTCAAGCCCTGCTGCAAGACAGGAGAATGAAGAAGCTTCTTTCTACTCAAACCCCAGTTTTGGTAAATGCTCATTTACTGGATAGTGACTGGCAGGAAAAATATGAAAATTCATGTAATTTTACTATGCAGTACTGCAAAATCTGCCTCTGAGAAATCCAAATAGTCTGGAATTTACAAGCCTTTATGAGTAATGTGACGCTACTGAGATGCACTTCCTAAGCCCCATCTCTGAAAAAAGGCCCACTGCTAACATATTTGACAACCAGCCTTCATTCTTAATAACACGTAGTATTGGGGAGGAGTAATGAAAACGTTTGTATGTTTCAGTGCCTGAAAGACAGAGCTTTGTTTGTTCTGTGCTCTGTGTTGCAGACAACCGGGCATCATGTATTTCAAGAACCATCAGTATGTGCAAAGATACTAAGCCAATCTCCTGATGACGCAAAGTGATGCCAAAACAAGTATTTCTTGTTATATTGACATATTTTCTTTCCATTTGCATTTGTTCTGTTGCATACATAAAAGTATAGACCTCCAACAACTACAAGGACCAAAAAGTGTTCATTTAGACAACTATACTCCAAATGCTTTATCTTGGCTTGGCAATTTACAGATGTAACTAACTATCCTTGCCTTAAAAACCTAATGAAACTAAAGAAAAACAAACCCAGGAAAGGTCGTTACCTCTGTCCATGTTATTTCCGTTTGATTAAGTGCCAGAATCTTCAAATTTGAAAATGCACCAGATATAGAACTTGATGTAGATGGAAATTTCATTTTGTTTTCACTGTGTAAAAAGAATAAATGTTTGCATAATGAGTAATTGCATTTAATTAAGTCACTAGTTTGGAATTAAATATTAAAAAGTTTACAACAGAAAAATTTTAAGAATCCTTGCCAAGATGTCATATATTTTTAAATATAATAAAATATACTTCTAGTTATATTCAAACATACTCTTTCCTGATTTACTTGTCTACTTCAGGAATGCATATTTATTCATCTGTGGCCTCTTTCTCCCCTGTTCTCCTAAGTTTTGAAAACCAAAAGGATGTTTTTCATTAATATTAAATGAAACAGATTTGGGGATTAAATTCCTTAGTGTCAACTGAAAATAAAGAGCATATGTGACTATCTAGATACCACTAAAACAAAAGTATGTAAAATCCACTCTCAATAGTGAAGTATCATTAAAAAAAAAAATAAAATAAAAAATTCCCAAATCTGCAGTCTTCAAATCAGTTTTCACTACTCACCCCTAAAGAGAAGTTTTTATTTCTTCCTAAGGGCTACTCTATGTGCTTATTCTTGTAAAAATCTCTCGCTGTAGTTCATTCATACTTATGGGTTAAATTTCCACACAGCTGGTGGATGGTAATCACTTTTATTCTTCTTCCAACTTTCCGTGTACAAAAATAATCAGTAGCAAACTTACCATCTAATGCCTTTCTTTTTAAAGCAAACAGAAGGTCAAAACAATAAAAAACTAATTCAGACTGTGTCAGCTTGTAGTTGTAAGCATCAGATTCCAGGATCAATCTCCTTTTGTCTTCCCTTTTTTTCACAAATAACTTCCGAAAGCCCTTCAGTCTAGACTACACTTCTCAACAATGAAAAACTAAATAAAAAAATGTTCTGGATGAATTAAAATAAATTCTCTGTATTCTCACGCATACTTGTAACAATAATCATGATATCCTCTAGGCAAAGTTAGATATACAAATAGCACCCAGGTTGCAAACAGCCGTTCAGTGCTAAATATTGAAGAAAATGGAACACCTACAACTGTTTAAAAGCCACACTTTTGCAGTATTAACTACAAGAATAAATAAAAAACTGGGTGGCTTAGGCTGCTACCTATTTACAGACTTTAATCCATTGTGGTAGTTCACTCCAGAAAATTATTCTGTTATGTGCCAGTTATGGTGTATAGGTGTATACTAGAAATGTTCCTTTATTTTGAAATTATTTTGTGAATTCTTTCTTGTTTTGATAGAACTGCAGCTTTATTTAACAACATCCTCCCTCCTTTTCCAATGTCATCACTGTACAAGAGATTTTCCCCCAGATCTGTACCATGATCCACAATTATTATCAGCATTATTTTAGGACAGAAATGGACTGGGTTTTGGGATACTTAAAGTTTGGTTAAAACATGATTGATATTCCAGTTTAGTGTTGAAACACTGTTGCTAAATATAACCCTTAAACATAAGTGGGCCCCTAAGTAACGATTTGCTTGGGCAGTCAGAATATATCAGCAGTAATAAAAAACAGAGATAAAGTCTTAAGACTTTAAAGAAAATGAAAATATATTTGCTTTACAGGTTTTCTATGCAGAAAAAAAAAATTCTAAAAATTCTCATAGGAAAAACCCAAGCAGGTTTGCAAACCGAGAAGGCAAACAGACAGCTACTGCTAAACCTGATTAAAAAATGCTAAGCAAGATGTTTAGGAAGTAAGGATGTGTTACTAGAGCTTTCTCAGGCAGGCTGCAAACTCCTGCAGCAGTGTCACGGCAAGGTCTTGGCTTCTGAGGGGCCCATCTGCCAGTGCCACGCAGCCCCTACACACAAGGACCCAGAGAACACACAGGGAGTTTGGCTGTGCCTGCTCTGAAATTGGCCTCCTGCTGCAAACAGGCTCACTGCACACATGCAACGTGGACGCACACATGTGCCAAGTCAGCTCTGCCTTGGGGGAAACTGAGCTTTAAAATCAACAGAATTAATTGCCAGAGATGTTGCGCAAGTGTGTAGGGGCATCTTATGACACTGCAAACCTATATTTCTATACTCCTTGTTTCTTCTTTTCTATAAAAGTACTTTGAGTAATTTTTTTTACCTTCAGTCTAACTGCCTAAATCTATAATGCATTTTCATAGAGTCTCCCTAGCCAACAAGCCAATTTGCATAAAAATGATGGAATCTCTTATGTGGAACATGCTGACAATTGCCTAAATTCCTGTAAATATTTAATGGCTGAAATCTATATTCTATTTTTCAGACAACTGATTTTTCTAATTTTACAAAACTCCAGTCAACATCCATCTGTCCCAAACACTTCTGCAGAACTTAGTTTGACATAGATGCTAAACTCCTAGAGTTCTGTCTTTCCTTGAAAAAGGATGTCTGAAAAATACAGCACGCACACGAGTTGTTTAAGAAAAAGATTCAAAAAAAACAAGTATGTATTTAAAAACTTATCTTCCATTAAAATGAGTCCTGAGGTATCCAGTTACCTTCAGAAAGTTAAACCCTGAACTTCTTGGTTTTTGTCCCTGCCCCAAAGGAAAACCAAATAGGAATATTTATACCTGACATTAAGTGTTTCCAGATTCCGAATTTGAGAAGCAATAGCTATTACTGTTTCCCAAGATGATATCAGATTTTTTGATAGGTTTATATGCCTCATATCTGAAATTTCATGTAAAGAAAAAGAAACTTATCTCAAATCCAAACTTCCTTTTTCAGAAATTAGAATTAGGGTTTGGTTTTGAATAAAATAAACAGATTACACTTGTTTAGGCTAAGAGATACTACTCCTCATTTACAGCAAATTTTATTTTGATTTGTGGCATGGACATGGCTTAGAATTTTTTAAAAGATCTTAACTTTACAAATCCTAAAGTGGATTAATTTCTATACTGATAGGAACTCTTATCAGTCCTTACAAATGAACAAATAATACCTGCTTTGTGTTTCTGTAACACTGTCACAACATGCAGTATACTGAACACATTATTTGTTATATATTGGAAACATCTGAAGTCTACAGAACATATCAGTTGTACTTTTATGGGGCTATCTATTCTAGGGTTAAATTTTAAAAAAATCCCATTGCTGAAGACCTATGGAATTGCAGTCACAGTAGCAACCTATGAAAATACTTCTATTTTTATCCACAATACGCATTTCCTCTCAAAAATTGTAGGCATCTACTTTTTAATTCTGTAAATACTGCACTAAACTTGTAAACTACAGTGTTAATAATTTTTTAAATAAAAGGATACAAGTATCATTCACTGAAGTGAACACTTCGAATGCTAAAGTATGTACTTTACTTGTGGTATCATGCAATGTAGCAAAAAAGGATACTGGCACACGTTCTGCTGATTTCCTCTGTCTCACCAGCATGGCTCACTGCACACTCACGCACCGAGATATCTACCAGTTTGTTCAGTTGTCTAAATGGGAAAGAACATTCCGTTAATTAATCTTCAAACAGAGATAGGTGTGTTATGTAGATACCTGGTTGTTACAACTAAATAACATCCTTTTCATACATACCCTCTCTTTTGGAATTAGAAATGTGCAGACTGCTACACTGCACTGTCATTTGTACTTGAAAATACCTCTGTTTTTTGTCTTTACATTGCTACTACAAGATAGTTCCAGTTGAATCACAATTCCCCCCCCTAATTCCCTCCTCCAAAACACCCTCATCCAACTGAAATAAAGAGGTAAAACAGATTAAATATAGTTATGCAAACTGGAATTTAATTAGAGGTTCCAAGTTAAACAGGTTTCTTGTAGTACTTTTTGCAAGAGGTTCTGAGTTATTGGGCATTCTCTGTATCACTTAACAAAGAAATTTAAAAAAGAGAAGTATTTTTGACTGCTTAGTGTGTTCTGGGAGACAAAGGGAGAATAGTTGTGGAATATCAGCTCAGAAGGAGACTGCCACCTACTGAACTAATACATCTCTACTGCTGGAGGCCATTAAAACTGCAATTTATTACACATCATTAAGTTACTTCCTTTCTTACTCTTCCAGGTAGGTGAACGTGACATGAACTGACTGAAAGACTTCTTCACTATCAGTACAGTGACTTTCTGCCTTCCCTCTCAGTTACAAAGTCGTTAGTGATATGAGTAAACAAAAACTAAATAATACTATATAATATTAAAAAACCATTGAAATACATCTATTTAAAAAGGACTGTGCATGTGCATGATGCTTGCCAATATCATAATTTATCTCTCATTCCTCCCCAAATATCACCTTCTGCTTTATGAAATCAAAATGAGGATTGCGAGCACTCAAGCACAACATAATCGCAGTTCCTATCTGTGAAACCTGTAAATTTTGAATCCAAACAGGAAGATTTCTTGTCTCTTCCACCATAGTGCAGTTTGGCTTACTTTTAGATGAGTGACAAGATTATATGCATGGCAGTCAGTTTCCTTTCCTTACAGTTGAAATACTACTTGACTAATCAATCAATAATAATGCATCTTAGATTTTCATTTATTATACTTGCCTTTGCTGTTCTGCAACAGAATCCATGCCAACAAATTCCACAGTCTTTGTTCCAAATACCAGTGTGTTCTCAGTCCCATACTGAACATCTTGCTTATCATTCAATCCGTACCGATCCTTTACTGCAGTAAGAAAATCTACTCCAAAATTTGCCTTGTTTGGCCGGATAAATGATCCTCCTTTAGGATGCCTGGAACAGAAGAGACAGGAAAAGGTGAGACATGGAAAGTTATCATAACAATGACTAGTCTCAAGAGCACTAATTACTACTTTTTAAAAGAACCACTGGGAACCAAAGCAGTCAAGAGGCAATTCTGCAGGCTAATTTTAAACATCACTGTTCCTACTCAGTGAGACCAGCTAAGACTTTCAAAGTATCTTATAGTACTTGACAGAAGAGTTTACATTGTGAGATGCCATGAGAACTGAAGCACCAGCTCTCCAAATGTATTTACACATCAAAATTACAGTGTCAGTGCCATTATTGAAAATAACTTCTGTTTCCACGATCATTATGAGCTCAGTTTCTCTAGAAAAAGTTTCAACCTATGCATAGACACAAAGTTACCTAAATCGTACAACAAATGTGTCTGGAGTCTTACCACAACCTAAGGCCTATGGGAATACTCAGGATAGTCATTGCTACATCATATTGCATAATTCATAATTATTGCATAATTCACTTGTAATTCTAAGAGAAAGCAACCTTGTCCTTCCATCCACACAAATGGCACAAGATGCAAATTGCAGCACTCGGAACTCTCATATAAACTCAAACATTTAAAAATTCTGATACTAACTTGTTAATAATTTTAAAACTGAATATCCAACAGAAATATCCAGTCAACTACGAAGTTTCTTGTTTTTTCTTGAGCACTGAAAAAACTTCGTTACACAACAGTTTCTTCCCATGCAATTGCATTGACATTTTCTATCAAAGTTAGCAAGGAAACACAGTATCCAAGAAGAACTAGCAGAGGTAAGTTATGGGAATGGTATCACAGAGCAGATGGGGCATCAGCCAGAAAACATGTTGCAGGAAGAAGGTTGGTAGCTACGATTAACTGCCTGCCATCCAGCAAGAAGAGGACTGACTCTGGTAGGAAGCACCCAGGAGAGGCATTGCTTATGTGAATAAAACCTCTCAAAACAGCATGTAGACATCAAGTGGCTAATTAGCAATCCATAACATGAACCACCAGTGCTACAAAGTTCAAAATTCTCTTAGAAAAACCCAGTAATTAGAGACCCTGAAACCTATGGACCTATTAGAAGGAGACAGAATAGGTTGGGAACTGTGAATTAATTTCTTTTGATAAAAAATCAGTACTGGAAATTTTCTGTGCTAGTTTCATTCATTAACATTTGTAATATGTATTTAAGTACTCTCATATCCTACAGAAGGATCTGAGTAGAAAGTTGATATTGTTTACTTTCAATATATTTTCAGTCTAGGTTTGTAATGCCTAAGTTTTGAGTGCAATGATTACAAAACAAGCAGAAAGGCAAATTTGTAGAGAATGTAAATCTGATATGTACTTCTCATTTTCAATACTCTACATTTTTAATCCAGTCACCTCTTAAGAATTTTTCATTTTGAAGTTCTTCACAGCTTGCAAACATTTGTCTGGTTTTAATGTTATGTGACTCTTAATACAACTTCTTAAAACAGTAAACTACATTTTCACCACCTCAACTATAACACTTTTACCTGCAAAGTATATCAATTTTGGATTTAATTAAGTCAAACAACTTCATGGATGGCAGACAGTGCAGAATTCTACCTGGGGCTCTGGAAAAAAACCCTTGTACTCCTATCTGCAATTCACCCTAGGTCCTGTTGTATGTTTATTCTGACCACAACTGTCCATTTTCCTCTAACCTTGATTCTCACCATTTTGCCATCACCATCTATGCATTCAATAGTTCTGCTACTTTTTTCCCTCTGCTCTCCTCAACCCTCTCACCAGAACTAATCTAGATGCCCACATATGCATCCCTCCTGTCATGCTATTTATCCCTGGCATAATCAAGCCCTTTTGGGTCTCTCTATCACCATATCCATTCCTTAACCCATTTCTGTCCTCTCAGGCCACCACTTCTATTGGCATCTCCGTCCTCATTGTCTTTGCAGGAGCCAGTTCTATGCAGTTCTATCCCTAGGGGGAAAAAACACAAAGGAAACTAGCTACTTTGCTCCTTTCATTTAAGGAAAATTGTAGTATATTTATCTCTCAAGACTCTTCTATTTTTGTTTTGATCACAAGATCATAGTGTTTCTCTGTCCTATTGCTATCACTTCAAAGTACTATGCATGCAATTATATATTATCTAACATATACTTAATAGAATTCCACAGCCTAAGTTTCTTTTTCAGTTCCATTCTATTAATCTGATCTACCTTTTCAGGAACTGACACAAAGGATGGGAAAGGGGACTGCAATAGGAACATATTTTCAGACAAAATGATTGTGTATTCAAGGGGAGACATCCCTGTAACTCATTTTCCCTAAACCACACTGCCTGCATTAACTTTCACATTAGGGCATATGAACTGTACAAGCAGCATGTACATATCAAACAACTAAGGTACAGCACCTGGACTAATGAAAAAGAATACCTATTAGCAATCAGTCTCCAAAACTGGGAACTAAACAGATAAATCCAAAGAGTCATCCAGCACTGCATATCATGAGATGGAAGAACCTGTGGACTAATGATGAATCTGACTTAAGCTGAACATTCAGAAGTCTGAGAACAGGGATTTTGCTCCCATGTATGTAAAATGTCTTGCAGCCAGGACAAAACACTTTATTGAAACGAAGTGGTAAAAGATGTAGCCCAATTTCACTAAGCAGAAAATGTGGCATATGCCCAACTGGGGCTCTGGCAAGCAGCTGGCTCTGGTTAATACTGACAGTTCCTACTGACGTTTAAAATAGAGAGGCTGACCCCAATCTCAGAAGTCATCTTGTAGGACACTTCCTATTCATGGTCCAGTACCCTGAAGCAGCGGAGCCCATCTGCTGGTGTGCCCAGGGCACTTCAAAGATATTCATTAAAATTTACATTAGCTATCAGCTTTCACTGAATAAAGAGTGATGGCATCATTCTTTGCTAATGTAAAATAAAGTGGTGGCACTGCTCATCACTACAGCTACATGATGGCTCTTCATATGCCAGGGAAATGTCACACACGCACACTTCTCAGTACCTGAAGAGCAATGCAGGAGTACGTAAACCATAACATAACAGTTACACACTTGTGCTGTCTGACTGCAGAAGTAAGCTACTGAGCCAAGAGGAGAGATCTCAGCTTTATCAGCCTGGCAGTAAAAGTGGATCAAAGTGCTTTTTTCCCCAGTACCAGCTGTTTGCAATGATTATCTCTAGGCAATTATCATCATGACTAGAGTAAATACATTACAAGGCTCACAAGGTGTCATAAAATGTAGCTGCTTAAATCCATGCATGTCGTTTCTAGATAGGCCCTGAACAGATCTCTTCCTTCTAGGGGAAGGTGCTCAACAGACCAGACTTCTTTTCAAAGAATCTACACATTGCAGTAAGGTAAACCCTTCAAGTTTCAGAACACGCTATGGCATCAAACAACACTTGTGACACTTAACACTAATCTGCTATAGTGTATCAAATCCTAACTAAACAGCAGACACTTTGCAAACATCAACAAAACTTCAAGTTCTTACAAGTTTACCTTAGTTAAACACACCTGAGAGCCGAGTCTGAGCTTTTACAAAACAAGGAAAGACAGACAGACATCTGCAGTTCTAGATGCTGTCTTAAGTTCTGCTGGTGCACGGGACCTGTTTGAACAGAGGTTAGGGAGAACAGTTTTGCTTCAACACAGTTCTACTGGCAGCAGAGAGTATAAGTCTGATGGATACAGTGACACACAGGGAAAGAACCAAAATTTCCTAACTGAAACCTTCTCAGGCTAAAAAGAACCTTGGGAATGCATTCTCCCTTTGCTAAATAGGAGATCTAGCAAATCACTAGCAAAATGGCAATCGTTTTTTCTTCATAGATACTAAAATAATATTGACATCTTTCCTGTATTTGAAGAGTTTGTGTTTTAAGGAGATATTCCTGGAAGTGAACCTGTCATTCTTGAAGGAAAATCCCCCTAATTTAATATAAACAGATCTTCTTTCATGGAGCAGATCACCTTCAGTGCCATCATGCAATATGTACAGGACAACCAGGGCATCAGGCCCAGCCAATGGAGATTGACCAACCTGATCTACCTCTGTGACCAGGTAACCCATAAGTGGAAAGGCTGTGCATGCTGTCTACTTGGACTTTGGTAAAGCCCTTGACACCATTTCCCATATCCTCCTGGTGAAACTGGCTTTCCATGGTGTGGATGGGTGTACTCTTTGCTGGATAGAAAACTGGCTGGATGGCAGACCCCAGAGAATAGCAGTGAATGGAGTCACATCCAACTGTCGATTGGCCACTAGTGGGGTTTCCCAGACTCAGTCTTGGGGCCAGTTCTGTTTAACATCTTCATAGACAACCTGGATGAGGGAATTGAGTGCACAGCATGTTCACAGATGACACCAAGTTGGATAGAAGTGTTGATCTGCTGGAGGGTCAGAAGGCTCTGCAGAGGGATCTGGACAGGCTGGATTGATGGGCCCAGGCCAATTATATGAAGTTCAACAGGACCAAATGCTGGGCCATGTATTTGGGTCACAACAGCTCTGTCCAGTGCTACAGGCTTGGTGCAGAGTAGCTGGAAAGTTGCCTGGTGGAAAAGGACTGGAGGGTGCTGGTTGACAGCGGCCAAACATAAGCCAGTGTGTGCCCAGGTGACCAAAAAGGCCAAAGGAATCATGGCCTGTATCAGCAATGGTGTGGCCAGAGGACCAGGGCAGTGATTGTCCCCCTGTACTTGGAACTTCTCTGGCTGCCCCTCAAGGACCGTGTCCAATTTTGGACCCCTCACTCGAAGGACATTGAGATGCTGGAGTGTGTCCAGAGAAGGGCAACACACCTGGTGAAGGATTTGAGAGTAAGTCATACAAGGAGAAGCAGAGGGAGTTGGGGTTGTTTAGCCTGAAGAAAAGGAGGCTCAGGAGAGACTTTATTGCTCTCTACAACTCCCTGAAAGGAGGATGTACCCAGGTGGGTGTTGGTCTCTTCTCCCAGGCAACAACTGACAGGATGAAATAGCCTCAAATTGGAGCAAGGGAGGTTTGGATTGAATATTAGGGAGAATTTCTTATGACCCAGAAAAGGTCATAAAGCATTGCAACAGACTGCCCAGTGAAGCGGTGGAGTCAGAATCCCTGGAACTGTTCAAAAAACATGTGGTTATGGTACTTGAGGACACAGTTTAATGGTGAACATGGTAGTGGTGCCAAGTTGATAGACTTGGTGATCTTAAAGATCTCAAGCTAAAAAAACTCCATGCCTCTTTTGGGCAGGAACATAAAATTCATGCAAATAGTAACATACACTTGGTCACAACTGCTGTCTACACACAACTTAGAAAGCTCACTGAAGAAGAAAAAACTGAAAACCTGTAATGCCTTTGCCATTGATAACTCGGCATTTCAGGATTCCACAAATATGCAGAAGTCAAAGTTATCACAAGAAGAAAACTTAATAACAAAAAGGGGAAAAAAAGACCACAAAGATCTGAGCAGCAATTGCAATTCTGCCAGTCTGAAAACATCACAGAAACAACCTTTACTATACTTTCCTCCATTTCTCTGGCCTGCTGTGAAGTCAAATCAGGGGAAGTAGATTACAATTCAATATGGTCAATACTTCTAGTTACAGGATCTACAAAAATATCAGGATTCGTTGAGAAAGTGACCTGGGAAGAACAAAACATTCTCTAGCAGGGAAAGAATTATGACTCAAAGTACTCTTAATGTGTCATGCAGCAGAATGGTATGTCTATCTTGTGAGAGAAGTCGGTCCATCTACTGCTGGGGAATCCACACAACTTCCCCTGCAAAATGGCACCAATAAAATCAGTGCCTGTGTAAACGCTATGTGTGAATGGAATACCCAAAACTGCTGAGAGGAGGGCTAATGAAGATGATGACCTTCTGCCACATTAATGGGGCAATGAGAGGACATTCCACTTGATGAAAAGCAAAAAAGAAGACTGAACCCAAGTAACTGTGGGGAGAAAGAATAGCGTACCAGAGCAGCAGGCAAAACCTGGTTGGATGATGTCAAGAGTCATGTCACCAGCAGCACATCTCTGCCTTGGCCAGACAGAGGTGTCTCCCGGTCAGATGCTGAGGTGAACCTGTGCCCAGCAAGGACAGACATTGTGAGAAGCAACATACATGCCCCACATCTCAGTGTGCACGTGTGACCTCAGAGGTGCTTTCTACCAGCACACGTGTTAACAGACATCAGCAAGCAGTACAGGGATACAGAAGTGGGAGCACCCATGTCTCCCACAGGAACTGTGTGTGGCTAAGGCACCGGCATTCCCAGAGAAGAAGTGTATGATTGCAACCCACAGTCTCTCAGAGGAGCACGTGCATAAAACTGTGTGAATGGATCTGTGGGACAAGAACCTGTTTGAAAGCACGCTCATGTTTCAAAAGCTGGCTACAAATTTTAACACTGTTTTAAGGCTAGATTAATTCTCATTTCTCTTGAAGGACTGTAAAACATATTACAATTACATCAGACCGTATGGCAACTGACAGCTAAAATAATGCTTCTTCAGTAATTAAGAAACAAGATCCTATTATCACGGAAAAAAAGAAACACACACAAAAATGCCACTACAGAATGCATTGCCATGTCTATCTGATGCAGAGTTCAAGAACATACTCATGATGTCAGCATATTTTGAAACATGGCTGTTTCATTCTTTCGTTTTCATATTCTTAAGATGTTTAATTATCACCACATAATACATGACCGAGATAAATGTACTGCCATGAAACATAAAAGTTTAGGTCATATTTTCAAAAAACTTACTATAAAGATCACATGTAGGTGTAAGCAGACTTACTGTCTCACATAAGGACTACAAAAGTGATTCTCTGGTAATGTGAATCTCAAATTCGGTTTTACTTTCCTCTTATGATCTTATTTTCAAATGTCACTCTAAAGACATAATTTTGAAGTATTATTTTCAAAATTGACCTAAAAATAATTTTAAAATGTCCTTTCATTGCATTTGTTTACAGTACAAGCTACTCAATCAGCTGCTTCTGCTTATCAGAATTTAAGGAGTGAGCAAAGTAGGCTTGTAGGCAAGGGATACTTGTGATAAGGTTTAAGGGAAAAAAAATAGAAATTTTATAGTTTTTATATATGTATGTACATATACAAAGAACCATTATTCCCTCCCTAAACATAGTAGTAAAGAGGTGACATTTTAAGTTGTGGGAGTGTTTTGTTGAGTTCTTTTAGCATCATTTTGGTAAAATAAGGTAACCATTTTTTACTTAAGTTTGCCTACACCTTCTCAATTGGTACAAGAACTACAGATCTGGAAGTTATGTCTGCGCATCATGGTAGACTGCTGGAACTATTTATTCTCTTAGACTCCAGAAGGACTTTTTCTGATTGGAAAAAAGCAGAGTACAAAGAGCAAGTACTGTAAGAACATGTTTAAAGACCACAACATTTACATTTATTACAGGTATATGCAGCTTCACTCAAAAAGTTGTTTTTCACATCAAGAATTGAGATCACTATCTGAGATCTCATCTAATACTTGCCAGAAAACCAAGAGTCATATATATAATGTTTTTCTGAAAAATAGATTTTGTTCTCTCATCCTTCACAACTTCAGTGCTCAGGAACTTACTGAGCCAGCAGTCTGTAATATATAAGAGCCTCTGATGACTTTTCTTTATGAATTCACCTGGTTACTATTTAATTCACAAACTTTTAGCTGTTGCAGTGTCTCCTGACAACTTGCTGCAGTCAGTATCAACCCTAGAGTCCTGTATTCCAAAATTTCAAACATATTAGAGTGCTCGAATCTTTACACTTAAATGTAATGCATGTATATACTTAAAAAACCCTGACAGCTATGCTATGTTTTGCATGTACAATATGCAGTGAACATACTCAACAATTCTGCAGTGATACAAACATAACCCAAATAATTAACAGGTACTTGGTATTTTTCCTTAACAAGATACATCCAAGTTGCATTAAGTCTAAACCTAGACTCTATTTGAGACAGTTAATGTGAACCAATATTTCACTTCAAAATTACCTAAGGAAGGTTAGTAGAAACTACTGATTTTCTAACTAAAACAGAAGTTCTACAACCAACTAAAAGTAATATGGGTAACATCCAAAAGTCCCATTTTATTACATACATCTAAAAACATGACCTGTATTTTATAAGTATTTACCACATTCTAATACCTGTAAATGGATTAATAACAATGCAACAGCCTCTATGGCTTAGCTAGTCACAGTACTCAGAATTATGATCTTTTTAATATCAGTCAACTGGTAATAGAAGGGTTTGCCCTAAAAATTGCAAAAGGGCATCTTTCCATGGCCATCTCGTCAATGTTCATGACATGTCAATGCTGTGAATCAACTCACCTGCACTTAAAATACTGTGTCCCTTCATAGCTGCCATCATGCTTTCCTCTCTGAGGATCATCCCATTCCACACCCAGCCAAATTCCTAAAAAAAAAAAAGTTAGATAAATTCTAAAATTTATGGCATCATATCCATAGAAATCATGGTTGGAAGAAAACTCTGAATTTCACCTAGCCTAACCTTCTTTCTCAAAGCAGGACATTACCATCAGCACTAAAACAAATCAGCTAGGTAGCCAGATCTTGAAAACTTTCAAGGACAGAAAGTTTCCAACATATCTGAGCAGCCTACTCCAGTGCTGTATGACTTCTGTAGCAGAAAAGATTTCCTTGCTGTGGCCACTGTCCTTTGTTATATAATTTAATACTAGTAAGAAGAATTAGGCTCTGCCACCTTTGTGACCGCCTGTCAAACAGCTGCAGGAAGCTATTAGATGCCACTTTTTCTTCTCTTCACCACATTAACCAATCCCAGATACCTCAACCTCTTCACAACATAGGTATATGGTCTGTACTCTTGACCACCTTGGCAGTTCTTCAAGATTCCCCCAGAGAGAAAGGCTTTGAGATCCTCTCAAGTTTATCTGCATCCCTCTTGAACTGGGATAGTCCCACACCAGATATGTTACTCCAAGTGCAACCCTATCAAGGACCCCTGCTCCCAGAGTGGGATAGCGATTTCCTTTAATTTGCAGGCCATGTTCCTCATTTTAAGGTAACCTAGTACAACACGTATCTTGCTTGTCACAAGAGCTCACTTGTTGGCTCATATTCATGACAGTATCCAACTTAACTCCCAAAACCTTTACAATGGACTGTGTGAGTTGCTAGTGCTTCCTGATCCATACTGATACAGGCTTTATTTCACACGACATGTGGAAATTTATCTTTCTTGAATCTCCTGGGCCCTAAAGTTCATGAAGCTTGACCTGGATTGCAATTCTAACTTGAGTCACAGCAGCTGTTTAAAGATGAACACTGTTCATCACCTGAGACACTAATGAATCCATGAAATGATACAGACCCTAGCATTTACTTCTGTCGTACTCATTCCTTACCTGATATCAAGTCATTGATTACCACTTTTCCAGTTGACAACTTTCAACCCACTTTAATAGTCCATTCATCTGGCTTGTATTTCTCCAGCTTCCAAATAAGATTGTTTATGGAGACACTATTAAGAGACTTAATAAAGTAAAGGAATACTACATCCCTTGTTCTCCCTTGGTCCATATTCCCAGTATGTAATCACAGAAGGTAATTATTTTTGCCAAGCACAACTCACTCTTACTTACAAGTACCAAATATTCCCAACTACCATTTTGTCCTTCATAGGCTTGGAAATGGATTTTGAGGGAACATGCTGCATGGTCTTCACAGAAACTGAGCTGATGAATCTATAGTTCCCTGGTCATTCTTCTTGCCTCTTTCAGAGCTTTATGCAAGGCTAGTCTCCTTCCAAGTATCAGCAATTTCCCCATTCTGTCACCACAATTTTTCAAAGGTGACATGTAGTGCTCTCACTGTCAGCCTAGTCAGACCTTTCAGTAAGCTAAGCTGAGTCTTATCTGTCCCCATAAATTTTAATATGTGTGGTGGGTTGACCTGGGCTGGATACCAGGTACCCACTCTGTCACTCACCCTCCTCAACTGGACAGAGGAGAAAAAATATAATGAAAGACTCCCAAGTTAAGGACAGGAAGAGATCACTCACAGATTGCCATCACAGGCAAAACAGATTCAGCTTGGGGAAACTGATTGAATTAATTACCAATCCGAGTAGGATAATGAGAAGTAAAGCAAATCTTAATACCTGCTGCCCCCAACCCTACCTCCTTCCCAGGCTCTACCTCCTACCTGCTAGCAGTGCAGGGAGACAGGGGGTGAGGGTTACAGCCAGTTCATCATGGGTTGTTTCTGCCACTGCTTCCTCCTCATGGAGGAGAGTCCTTCTCCTGCTCCAGTCTGGGGTCTCTCCCATGGCAGACAGTACTCCATGAACTTCCCATGGGCTACAGTACATTTCCTCACAAACTGCTCCAGTGTGGGACCCTTTTTCCATGGGGTGCAGTCCTTCACGAAGAGTCTGCTCCAGGATAGGTCCCCCACCGGGTCACAAGTCCTACCAGGAAACCTGTTCCAGCATGGGGGTCTTCTTTTCATGGGTCCACAGATCCTGCCAAGAACCTGCTCCGGTGTGGGTTTTCCATGGGGTCACCACTTTCTTTCAGGCATTCACCTGCTCCAGCATGTCTCCTCCACGGGCTGCAGGTGGATCTCTGCACCCTTGTTGACCTTGATGGGCTGCAGGGGAATCTCAGCTCTGCTTGAGTCTGGAGCACCTTCTCCCCATCCTTCACTGATCTTGGTGCGTCTGCTTACTTGTCCCTTTCACATATTCACACTCCTCTCTTCTCTGGCTACAATTACTTCTGCACGACGACTTTTTTTTCCTTTCCCTTCTTAAATATGTTATCTCAGAGGTGTTACTATCACTATTGATGGGCTCAGCCTTGGCCAGTGGCAGGTCTGTCCTGGGGCCTGCTGGAATTGGCTGTGTTGGGACACAGAGGAAGCTTTCAGCAGCTTCCCGTAGAAACCACACCTGTAGCATCAGAGCCTTGTCACATAAACCCAACACAACGTTTTCAAAGGAGAACCCAGTCTGCTGATCTGCTGCTGCCTGTCTCTTGCTTTCCCTGACTATGCCAGCACTGTTGGTGAAAACTTGATATAAGGAATCAATAAAGAACTAACACTGAGAGGGTTAATAGAAATAATTGTAGAGGCTTTTGCTGAAGTAGCA
>JAWWEW010000112.1:44272620-44298594 GCA_035583185.1 Anabacerthia variegaticeps | reverse complement strand
GAAATAATGAATATGCATGTTTTAACTGTATATAAACAGGCCTGTGAGCACAAACAGGTGTGCATGTTTTTGGTGGAGCAATCCCCCATGCACCCAGCGCTGAAGAAACGTATCTTCTCTACAACTACCTAGTTGTGGGGTTTTTTCGCACGTCAAACTAATGGATAAAGAAAGGCACCAAGACCTTTCCGCTGTGAGAAAAAAACGTGACAAACTGCAGCTCAAAGTACTTCTTACACTCCTTTTGACAACTCTTGAAAAAACACCCAAAACAGTTGCCATATTTACACAAGAGCAATGAGGAAAAGACAATTTGTAAGCTGCCACGTCCTACTTCACACCGTTTTCATTCTACTGGACAATGGGTTTGCTTTTTTGAATTGAAAAGGACATAAACAGAACTCTAGGAACAACCACCGAACGCAAAGATTGGTTACTTTTGTGCCCTTTACCTGCTGTCCGAGCCACGCTGCCCACATAGCGCACGGTGCCACAGTGGGTGTCACAGGAGACCCTCCGGCCCAGCGCATCGGGAGGCACCCAGGCACTCATCCCGGGATCCCCGGGGTCCAGGCAGCTCGCGGCCCTGCAGGGACAGGACCGGCGCCCTTAACACACGCGCAGCGCGCTGCTCTCACACGCCCCTACCCCGAGCGGCTCTTCTCCCGCCTGCCGCTCGCACACCCCCATTTCGTTCCCGAATGCCGGAGCAGCCTCCTGCGGCGCAGCCTCCAGCCCTCAGACCCACACCCAGGCTGGGTGGCCGCGCTCACCGCTCCGCACAGGCAGGAGGCGCCGCACTGCCCTGCCCGGGCCCTCACGCCCGCCCCGCTCCGCCGCGCTGCGCTGCCCCACTTCCGCCCGGCGCCTCGCGGCAACCGTCGGCGCTCTCCCATTGGTCCCGAGCCCGCGGCACCACCTCACCTCGGCCCGCTATTGGCCCGCCGCCGCGAGGTGCCGCAGAGCTCTCTGGGTAGCATAGTTCCTAGAGGCGGCCCCGCGGCGCAGCGCTGTGGGTCCCGGACTGCAGCTCCCAGAGTGCCACGGGGCGAGGGGCGGGCGCCTCCGCGGGCGGTGCCGGGAGAGGGGGGTTCGCCAGCCGCGAGGGGATGGGGGATCCCGCCCAGGGAATCCCGACCAGGGGAACCGGCACCGAGTGAGCCTGGGGCGCAGTCCCAGGAGGCAGCAGCAGCAGCAGCACCCCCCGCCCGGGTGTATTCCCGCGAGCAGCCGCATTCCCACGGCATGTGGTTGCGGCGTTCATTTCAACATCCGCTGTTTGGGCGAAGCATCCCCGGAGAAGGTCCGGGGAAGAGCTGTAACAACCGGAGAGCGCGGCTTGTAAAAGAAAAAACAAATGAAAAAAACCGTGGTGTCCACTGTGTGTGGATTAACACCTGCCTGTGCTCCAGGCGCCGGGGAACAGAGACCTGGTGAGAGCTCCTCGGTGCGGGAGGGACAGGGTGCAGGAAGAGCTGAAAGCTTTCCCACGGGCCTGGGGGCAGGGAACTCGAAGCATCCTATCTGACGATTTTCTCATTTGTTCATCTCTCATGTGTTTCACGCTTCAGTGTCTTCTCCTAACAGCTTAATTCAAACAGTGTCATTTGAATTTTGGGACCAAAACACTGGAACAATCACGACAGTAACTAATCAAGAAGCTCTTTCAGCCCCGTGCCTCTGCTCCTACTACGTTAAACCTGCATGGTCTTTTGGCAGACAGCACATTTAGAGTCTTTAGTCTCAGTCTCTGATAGTGACTACAGAACTCAAGTGCGGGTATTTGGTAACACTGGTACATTCCAACCAAAATAACCTGGATAACGTGTAAATTCTTTAGCACACGCTGAGAGGTAACAGGCTTTAAGGCTGTGCTTTGCTGTCTCGCATAAAGCAGCTGCTTCCCACAGGGACAATCCAGCGAAGCCCTCTGTGCCTTTAGCTCAGAGTCTTCCTTTGCCACTATGCTAACGTGTTATGTAAGGCCAAATAACAGCTTTGGGCAAAAATAGACACCCTAGTCCCTCTTTCACGTCTTTAATGGTGGTGCCTCATCTGGGTTCCTAAGCCCACTCATCTCCACAGAGGGCACCCTTGGAACGATCTGTTCCAGTTTAAAACGATTCTGAAGCTGCACAGACAGTGGTACAAGTATGATAGCAGGAACAGCAGTAAGCTCTCTTGCTCTCGTTTTCTGACTCATCTACTGTTCCGAGGACAAAGCTAAGAGCATGCTATGCTCCACTTTGTGTGACTACCTGTCAGGAAAAGTGCTGAAAACAAGTACTTTTCATGATCTTTCTGACAGCAGCTGCAGGTCTGACAGGTAATTCAGCCATACTCAAAATCTACACACGTGTTGTTGAATATATGTATTTAGTTTTTTCTAAAATGATCGTAAGAATAGCCTTTTTCTTTCTATTTCTTTGCAGTACTTGTTTTAGTGCTGTAATTAAATAGCTATAATTCATCCTCTGTACTTGACAAGGAACGGAACAATCCCAATGCCAATGAAAAAACTAGACCATTTTAACATTTTCACCTTGTTATCTAGAATTGCAACTTCTGCATTTTATAAGCACCTAAGTAGAAATGGATTTAGCTTCTGGATTTATTGAACATTTATGTTAGTTAATGTAAAGCAAAAGAGATTAGGTTTATAACATTGTTTTTATATTTCTGGAAATAGAAATGACAGGTCCTCCTTACAGCTTTTACTTTGAACTGCACATTCCACACCACCCTCTAAAAGAAAGTTAGCTAAAAGTTCTTCAGTTAAAGCCATAGAAAAACTGTTGTAGTTAGTTCCATGGTTCGTGTACTAATTCTGCAATCATCAGAAGTGTTATTTTTAAAGAATTGGGGTTTTTTTGCAAACATGTTTTTCCCCTCCAATTTGTTTACACAGGTTTGGTGTCAGCCTGGTTTTAATAACTTCAGTCAGTGAAAAGTTATGCCTCCCTCAGCCAGCAGAAATTCACTGCAGAGTAACACAGTAGACTGCAAGAGAGCAGGCCAGTTTTTATGTATTTCAAAATATAAAAAATTTATGCATTTGTCATTTTTCCTTTTTTACAGACTTCAGTAATTACTGAGTGATTAAGTAATTTTACACTATATGCTCTAGAAATAGCAACTGAAACATTATGAAGAGAGTAAAAATTACCTACTGTGGTCAAGAGATGATGCAACTCCTTACTGTCAGCATAAAGTTCATAGACCAGAGTGGAGAGTATTTTTACGGAGTTCAAAAGCAGAAAGTTACCTGTGATTTCCCTTCACATCAGAGTTAATCTTCTATGCAAATTCACACCAGGTTTTGTAGTGCTTTCCCTGCAAGTGTCATAGCAGACCACCTTGGGGCATCTTCTCTATGCTGTACTAACCCAAGACGATCAGTAAATACCTTTTGAATGCATTTATTACGAACTTACTTGTTCCATAGGGTACAGAAGTGCGGAACACTATTGGGATTGATGTGGTTTAACCTGCAGATAATATGCTTCAATTAAATTAATGAATCACAGATTATTTCTAGCCACACCTCACAAGTTGCCTTCTAAAGTAATTTTTTTAAAAATGCCACAGAAAAGGTGAACACTGATGCTCAGCTATGGTAAAAGTTATTCAGGAAGGATGTTAATGTGAGGTAGCAGTCATGTCAAACAGGCACATGGCAGATTATGTTTCCCTGACTTCAAGAACAGAAGAATTGTTAGGAGAAAGAAAAATACAGTAATCAAACAATGTACTCTGTTTAATCTGTACCTTTAATCAAAACCTTTTGATAATATATTCAAATAAATAAATAGCAGAATAAATAATTTTTAACTTGAACATCTCTCACTGTGTATTTGGAAAGCAAGGGAAACTCAAAGAAATTACTCACATTCTTTTGCTTTTCCTAGCAAAGTCAAGTAAATGCTGTAAAATGAGGTGAAATTACATGAGGCGAAATTACATGAGGCAGCCTCAGAAGCCTAAAATAGGTTTTCTTATTCTCTCAGATCCTTTCTCTGGCCTTTGTCCACCTGCCAGCTCTGACATTCATCAGGCTCTTGCTGAGTAGGATAATTCATTAACCCAGGCAAAAATTAACTTCTTTTCCCTGGGGCTAGTGAGTTAAGTTCTTTCATAAAAAGACCTAACAGGCATTACCACTAGTGCAAAGTAGGCCTCAAAAGCAAACAGGTAGGAGAGGGAAAGTAGCTCAAACTACATGGGACAAAAATAATTTATGGCAATATAAAATGTTGCAGGCTTTACCATCCTGGGGGGAAAAAAAAGTTTCAGGAATTTCAAGATTGCAGAAAATCTTGGATTAATTTTGTAAAGGAGTATGATGAACCGAGATTTCATATTTCAAAAGCAGACCCAAACCATTTTGTTTGTCCAGGATCAAAAGCGATTTGGGTGGTATTATGTGTGCTGTGGTATTAGCAGCAGAATAGAAATATAACTGAAAGAAAAATTACAGTGAAAGTACTGAGCAAATAATACAAAGAACATAGTAAATATCAAACTTGAAATGTAAAACTATTAAGACAGGACAAAGAGGAGCAACAAATGCCCATATGGCTCTTGCATATAAATAAAAGCCTGGCCCAATTCAGTGATAAAGAGATATTAAAGTTCAAACCGCACAAATCCCATGTTTTTATAGCATGCTAGCATTTTAACAGTAACTGAGGAAAGCAGCTGTTAATACAGGAAAATTCCGTAGTACATTAAAACAAATCAGCAAAATTAGTCATGAAGTTGAAACATAAAGAAATGGCAAGTTTCTTTCCCCCTGACATTAACATTTTAGGCTGTTTGTATCAACTGTCTGATACATACAAAGTCGCTCTTAGTAGGTACCTGAACAGCCCCACTTCAGAGGGGGAAAAGACAAGCTACCTTCTCAGGAAGGTCTTGAAATCATGCAATTTTCATTATAGTTGATGGGGATAACATCAGCCTTTGAAAAGCAAAGACAGATGTCCCATCCAATGACTGGCTACTCAAAGACAGGTGACAGCATTCATTTACATCCAAGCAAGCACACAATAAAACAGACTGATGTAGGGGGAAATGCTGCAGACTGATGAGTATTTGCATTTCTCTTTATATGCACTACAAGAGCTAAACCCCCAAGAAATGCATTGATAATCTGACCAAAGTAGCACTTGTTGGCAATGGTAGGAAGATGAGAGGAACAATTCTGGCTCAAAGGGACTGACAGTGAAACCAGCATCCCCTTCGTTTCCCCATGGGCATCTCCACTTGCAACTCAGATTTCCATTCCACAGCACTGCATATCTTGTGAAGATCAGGAAAAAACCCTACTCCCTGTGTTGTAGGAGGCATAGCAACAGCAAGTGGCACTTACACAACTAAACTAATTCTACAGCCACAAGAACTCCCATGCTGCTTTAAGGAAGTGATTTTCCTAACACTGCTTAACCTCAGGAGCCTGAGCCAGTGGTAACACTGGAGAATTTGATGAGAATGCACAATCTCATAGCACCAAATAAAAAATTTTTTGACTAAGGAACATCATCACTACTGACATTTAATACTTAAAGGTGTTCTACCAGCTTAATAGATGAAGAGGAAATATCCCAGCCTCTTCCAACTCCTGAATACATCAAGAAAAACCCTCACAGTTCTGTTTATCTTAACCAAAATAAAGAGCAACAATGCTCTGCTTCTGGGCCTTTTCAGGTATACCTTCAGGGTATGCTTTGAATACTGGTATCAAAAGCGTTGAAGGCAGAAGAGTAAAGACAGAGCTGTATGGTTTCTTTTCTGGGAAAAGAAAGCTGGACCAACCTTTCCCTTCTTACCCATTTGTGGTTTAAATGGCCTGCAGCTGGAAAACATCACTATACTTACTCCTATGTTAATGAAGGCATACTTTACAAGATATGGTATTAGAATAAATACTGGTGTGAATTGCTAGAATGAACCAAAGGAGCAGTGATGTAGCAGAAGTCTCAGACGACAAAGAAGTTTTATACAAAAAATAACAAAAGCTACCTAATCATAAAAGTTTGATTACACAAAACTGTTTACATCCAGCAACTAAACAGACATGAAACGGCACTAAGTGCACTTTGCATTATGTTACAGTTACAATATCCTAATAGGCACAAGGATACCCTTCACAGTAAGACTAGGAGATTCTCCTGACAATAGTCTTTTCAGTGCTCTCCACTATTCAACATCAGTCGCAACAGTGCTTAGAAACTCGCAACACATGGCACAGAATAAACATAATTTGCTGCAGATAGTATTTTCTCATAACACATTAGAATTTTACAGGCTTACTAAGCACTGCAAGTTATGAAAAAGGAATTACAATTCTCTGTCATTAACATTAAAGATACCTTTCACCAACTTGAAGCTATTCAGTTCTGGCAACCAGGTTCATTCAGTGAAAAGGCTATTATTCCCCACCATGCAGATAAAAAGGATAGGCTATCATCCATAACTACATAATACCTCTGACTGAAAGCAGTCATCCTGAATTTTGTAATGTTTGATCACTTTCAGAAGATTATTAAGGCTGCCCAGGGAAGATGTTACAGTAACCTTCAGTTACCTTCAGTTAGTTTTCTCAATAGGTTGACATCATGGCTCTCCCTGCTTTCCAGGCACAGTAAACAAACACCTGCAAAAACTATCCTGTAGCTGTTCCAAGCCAAGTAACTCTGGCCATTTCAGAGTATGCTTGAGCAAGCACCACAGTTTATAGCACCACTCCTACCTTTGATACAAACCATTATCTCCCTACTCCAAAGCAAAGCTTTATATAGGTGTGAATACTAAGGGAACTGAACGTGATTAAAGCCAGTCCAGCCAAGAAAAAAAACCAAACATCTCTGCTTATATTTTGTTCACTTTTTCCTTATATATATTTATTTGCATGTAGAGAGATGAGCAGAGGGTTTTGTCAGTTATCAGCCCTACCACTCAATCTTATTCTCAGTCCCAGTTCTATTTTGATTTGTATACCATTTTAAAGATCTATTTAAGCAATTAACAAAACTGAAGCAGTATTGTAAGCTCATAGAACAAGATACTGTACTTAGTTTTAGCAAAAACTTACAGATCTTGCCTCTTTGGAGAGATCTATAACATGCCTCAAGACAGCAATTCAGAACATGAATTAAATATGAATTACGAATAAAATGTTGGAGAAGTTCCTCAATATTAGGCAGAGATTAGAGACCTGCACCAATTATAATGTCCTAAAAGTTACCTGATGTGAAGCCCTTTCCACTTCTAGTAGCAACTCGCTATGTTGCTATTTATAGTTACATATACGGCTCTAATGCATAGATTTAAGTTCCTGGCTACAAAATATATGTCAAAATTTCAAAATCTAAAACCAGGTGATGAAAATTATTCATTGCAAAGCAGGAATCAGCAGCAGATTTTCACTTGCTGATGTGATGGAATCTTCTCTCTAGGATACTTCAAAATCTTTACAGAGTCATAATTTCAGACTAAACATGTCTTATTTGCATATAAAATGCTATCTTTCATAATTCGCATTTCCCTGAAAATATCCCCAGGAACTGGACAGGATATTTACCTTAGAACTTAATAAGCTGATCCATCTGATCTTCACAAGTCTAACTCAGGAACATCACACAACAATTTTACATGCACTGTGGTTGCAAGTATCTTCTTTTGTTATTTAACATACATTTTGGTTTACCAGAGCATTGTTTGAAAATATACACGTCAATATGATTTAACACAGAATTTCAACCAGAAACCTAGGATAGTCTGGTCAGAGACACAAGAGTTTTAGGCATGAAATAATGCCTATGATTGTGTAAACATGATCAGGTTTAGATTCAAAACTTGTTTCAGTTGTAGTACACCTGCTTTAACAAAGTCAACTGTAAGCAGTTACAGTTAAGAAATAATAATAGGGTATATATTTCAATACTCAGTGACAAGTTGTTTTTAACAGTAATTTCTGTGACATGGCTACAAGAGTAAGTTTTACATGAGACTAATTATCACACCTCTCAGTCTGATTACCTTTCCATTTTAAAAAGAGTTTTCATCCACACACAAGTTAAATTTTTAATTTTCAGTTTCTTTGAACATTTTGCTCAGCTGTTCAACTAGTGCTACAAGCTCAGGGTTTCCCCCAAGTGATTCAATTTGTTTATAGGCTTCAGATTCAAGCTCTTTTAATGTATTCCGAGTGTATTCAAAGGAACCAACATTTTCAAGGTAATGTACACAGTATTTTTTTATATCTATATTCTCTGTCCTTTGACGTAAAATGTTTTGCACCTGAGTACTTTCAGGTCTTGACCAAATTGCATGAATGGTTGGGAATGAGAACTTGCCCTCAGTTAAGTCTTCACAAAAACTCTTGTTTTCACTATATTCTTTGGAGTGTAAGTTGGCATAGTCATCTCTTATTTGGAAGAAGAGACCAAGTGTGTTAAGAAGTGGCTTTAAGTCTTTTTCATAATTTGAGAATAGCTGCATGAGGCCTACAGCTAATCCGAAGAGACCACCTGTCTTTTGCAGTACCATAGCTTTATATTCAGCCTCTGTAGGACAGGTGTAAGTATCCCTCCAGTAAATATCCAAGCCTTGACCTTTATGAAGTTCCAAAAGTTGACGGGTAAAAACTTTAACAGCATCTGGATGATCAAGGGTTAAAACCTTTTCTAAGCCAAGGAAATACACATAATTAGCACAGTTGATTACAGATGGAATTCCATAGATACTGTGCGCCACTGGAAAGCCCCGTCGTAGCTTTGAGTTATCTTCAATATCATCCACAAGTAGGCTTGCATTGTGCAACATCTCTGTCACTTCAATGATAACCTGTTACAAGAAGAGAAAATTGTTAAGTCTCATACTGTAATTTAATCCCCAGTTTTCCAAGACCTTATTTAAAATGGATGCTGTTTTAAAGAATTATATTCTCTATCACTGAGGTTCCCCTTTAGATCCCTTGCTTTTAGTATTAGTACATATTTAGGATTCTCTTCATCAGCAGTTTGCTGTAAGTCCTGGATCATGCGGTCTGTCTTTTGCGTATTTTCAGACATAATTAACTTACTCCCTAAAGTGTTTGTACTTGCGTGCTTCTCTTCATTGTTGCTACATATGTAAAACAGCCATTGTCCAGGAGGCTATTACTAGAAACTTGATTAGGGGAGAAGAAAAAAAACAGTGTTTTAAAACGTTTGATTCAGTAACCTGAAATCTCCCAAAGTCAGTTCTTGAGAGTGTCAGGTATCATCCATTATCACATTCGTCTCATAAACCTTGTTTTGATAAGCAGAGAGAGTTCATCTTTCTTTTCCCACGCTTTGTGTGGTTATCTTCAGTACTGAGCTCTTAAAGGACAGACTATTCTCTCTGAAACATCATTTGGAAACTTTTTGGCAGAAAGACAATAGCTACAATTTCTTTTGGGAAGCTTCCTACACACTACTTGTTACTAGGTAGACCAATATCATACACCACCTGAAGCGTGCAATAAACTGTTCAGAACATCAAGTTTGTAGCTGACTGCATTGGACTAGAAGCAAACTGTAATAACTGAAAAAATAAAGAGTCCTAACACTATGCATTGCTTTTACTGCACAGCTGCTATGCAAGCAACAGGTATATTCAGCACCTGCTTAAACAGACATAAATTTAAGCATTTAAAACTGCATACTGCATAAACTCACTGCAAAACACATCTGATTAAGAAATGATTTCTAAAGCTAATGAACCAATTACACTTGCTAGCTACAAACACTGAATTCAGTCAACACTCATCAAAAAAACTGCTAAAAAAATACTAAGGCCACCATAAAATAGCAGCAAGTACCTAGCATGATCATATTTGGTGGGTGCTGTACGACAACTTGCTGAAAGTAATTTTTTGAGCAGCACGCCACCTGATGTTCAGTGACCATTGCCCAAAGATTAAAACCCCAAACCCAGGAATTTAATTGCTCTTCCAAGATACAACTGCTAGAACAACCTACTTAAGCACTCATGACTCACCTACCAGCAAGAAGCAAGCCCTACTTAGACCTGTAAAGATATGTTTTTGTCCATGGACTTGAAATCAAAGGATAGAGTACTTGTTTAAAGCAACTTTATATACCTATTTGTTTGAGTATCTTTTGGTCCATTACCTCAGTCTCAGTACTATCAGGAAACTTTCCTCGTGTTCTGTGAATTTCTTGGATAAGCCTATTCTAGCATTTCTTTTGCTAACTTATTTCATATCACTGTCAGTTTCATGACTCCTTGCAGATCCTATACAGTTAAGGTTTAATGGAAACAGTGCTTCATGACTCTGTATTTCAATCAAGTTATACTGTGAACTTAAGACTGTGTCAAAAATGCTTCAAAGGTGAAAGTAAGGAGTGAAATGGTTCAGACAGCAGAAAAAGCATATTTTGTAAGACATCAGGAAGCAGCTCAAGAAAATGAAGACTGCTCTTTGTAATGAAAGTTGAAGACCCCGTACACAGTGTTATGTTTTCTAACAACCTAAACTATCTAATCAGCACCTCTTGCCCTATCAGTCCAACACAAAGATTTCTTCTATCTCCTTATCTGCAATGGCTTTAAAATTTGTTTGACCCTGTACTTTGCCACTTGAGTGTCTTCTTTGGAGAAAGTTCATCTGACAAACCCTGTGTTCTCTAAAGCAACAAGCTGAAGTCTCTTAGTGCAGCACCAGTGGTGGGGGTGAAGAGACAACTTGGCTGAGGGGGGAAAAAAGTGAAACGGTGTCAGTTAACTGTAAAATCAACTGCCAAGGAACAGTGGCCTCAACTGTATCATCTGAATAAACAACATAAAGGCAAATAATCTAAGGTAAAAGAAATCCCAGAATGAGTGCCAGAATTCAGATTTTCAATAAAAATACAAATAGCTTGAAGGGAATCAGGCTGTTAGACACAGGGGACATCTTAAGAAGATTACAAGAAATGTCAAGAAGATGACCAGAGGTGGTCCTCAAGTCCTCAACCATCCTTATTTATTAAAATTAGTACAGGAATGCACAAAAGCTGTAACAATTGTGTCAGGATACAGATTAAAAGATGACAGGGCCTTGGTTTTGTCCTCAAAGACCCCAAAGAATAAAAACACTAAGTTCCATCACACACAGCTTAAGTAGTAAAAGAAACATTAAAGCATTGGTTTTCTTCATAAAGATAATTAAAACAAGTGGTCCAAGTTTTCAGTAGCAATTACATTAGCATCAGTTTAAACTGACAGAACGTGTAACTTCTGCCCACACAAGGCACTAAAGCTTTAGTTTGCTATAGCACTAAGCAAAAATAGACCACACTGTCATGGGTGCTCTCCAGAAGGGCAAGAGGCAACAGTCAGACTGCAACATAAAAAATCCTAGTTGAGTAGAATAGAAGGGTTTGTTACAATGGAAGGGGTTCAGCATGAGAGGACACACCCCGGAAAGCTCCAGAAACTATATAATCAGATTTTCAAACTCAACAAGGCTCCCAGAAGCCTAAAGTAGCTACAGAGCAAGCCCTGCTTTAAGAAGAGGGTTGTGCTAGATAACTTCCAGAGGCTCCTTTCAATTTGAATTCTGATCATGATATTAGATTAAACCCACACATACAAGACACAGGTTGCTATATAGTATGTTTTATTTGGATATGTATCTGAGCACAAAGGATAAGATGTGTCTAAGTGAAAGAATAAATATGGCTGAAGAGTTACATAGACAGGTTGAAAAATAGAAGAATTACTAGATTATGAATGTAGCCTCTTAAACCACTTTGCTACTTGAGGGCTATGAAGTGTTACTCAAGCCACCCAAACAATGACTCCTTCACAAACTCTGAAGGTACTTACTTCCATCAACCATTAATGCAATTAACAAGTGACCAGTGAAGTAAGGGTCAAAACCCCCAACCGATTATTTTCATTCCTTACATTATTCTTGGACACAGAATATTCTGCACTCTCTCGACGAAATTTAGCAAAATTGCAGCCTAACCTAACAAAGAGGATCATTTTTCATTTGACAAGCCACAGTGTTTAAATACGCAGCCATGCATCTTGCACAATTTGTCCAACAGAAAAACAAAAGGGAACAAGAATTCCTAGTTTAATGCTTCTGATTTCCAAGTACGGACTGTAATCTGTATGATATACCCATCACAGTTTTAGGTTTTTAAAGCTGATTTAACTGCAGTCTTTGATATTCTTGTATCAAAATCTTAAGTTTTTATTTTCAACCACTACCTCTGTGTAGTTTACAAGGTAACTGCCTAGCTTCTTTTATAAGTCACTAAGAACTCAGTAAGTGAGTTATGTTAAGTGGGTAATAGTGATAGCTGCTTATCTACAACTTCAAAGGTTGAACACACTTAGAAAGAAGTAACTATTCTACATAAGACATAATTTCTTTAGTGTTGCATCACAGTGAAAGCTTCACACTAAAGTTATTTTCCTGAAAGTTTACTTTATATTCAGAAATCAGTGCAATTTCTGATTATTTATGCTACATAAGAGAATCCTGTTATCAGTGATCTTGGAAGAAAGATAATAACCTTTTAAAAATAATTAGCCAGTACCTGTATTTTATCTTCTGGAACATTCAGCCAGTGGTTAAAGGCTTGTGACAGTTTGGTTCTGACTTGCTTACCTACAATAAAAATATTACAGGCATTTATAAAAGTAACAACTATAGCTGATTTGAGATTCAATTAAAAAAACTGATCATATGATAACCCAAAAGTGGAAAATATCAGTTCATAGCTTGTTTCCTTATTGTATAAACATCAATTAGCAGCAGTTGCAGTTTGAAATATTTCACAGTAATATGCAAAGCACATATTTACAGGTTACTATATTTAGTTTTGACAGTTGAATTAGTAAGGGATCCTGAGTATGCTGGTAACCTGTACAGACCAGCTTGCTACTTCTGAAAGTAAGCCCTAGTTTGAAAGACATGTTCATTTTGTTTAAAAAATTTCCATTATGATTCATTATTGAATATGTATTTCTCTCAAATGTTAGTTCTTTTGCCTGTACTACTCTTTACTTGCTACTGAAAACTTGTAAAACAGAAAAGTGATGTTTCATATACTTACTAAATAACTCTAAATAAAAAAGAAAAAAGCTGAACAGAACATTCCAAACAGAACTTTCCAAGAATTCAGATATTTTCTTACACCCAAGAAATCTGCCTACAAATACTAGGATTTGGTCTGCTTTGGTTAAATCTGTTTTGCTGGAGCCAGACACTCACTCTGTTTCATAGGAATGAAAGACGAGATAAAATGTTCAACTTTAGTGTTAAAATAAGCAGTACTGTTCAAACCAGATACAATTTACATGATAGAGTTAATTTCAAGAGAAGTTAACATCTATGCCTATAAATTGCTGATGCCAGCATTCTTTAATAATTGGCTAGTATTCAGGTACAAGTATTTAGTCAATGTTTACTGATGTTCAATGTGAAATAAAGTCATCCCTTACACACAATGAGACAGTTCTGCTCTGAACTTTGGGAAGCTCAGCTATGTATAGGATCTTCAAATAACTTAGAGAAAGGTTTAGAAAAACAGCTCTGCATATGTAGCTCATAAAGAAGGCCTTTGGAAAAAGCTTTAAATAAACTTCAAAGCAGTGCAATATAGACAGTGGGTTCCATATTACTTGTCTCGAGATCTACTGAGACATAATGATTCCGCAGTATCAGTCCTCTTGTTGATAATTGCATCTTGCCTACAGCACTGAAGAAATTTCAACATTTAAATCTCTCCCTAAGGCTTCTCTACTGCTGTGTGACCAGCATATACAGAACAGAATAATAAAAATGGTTAAATTCTGCAGTGATATACCCCTGGAGAAACTGGACTAAGAATTTTTCATCTTCTAGTTAAGTCATCACCAGGTAAGCAACACATTCGTGTGTTGGGCTCTATAGCAAGGGTGATAATCTTCCTCCCTGGATCAAAGGTCCACAATTTTTGTCTCAGTTCTCAATGAGTTCCACTACTTCCCATCGCCACTATCTTTTGGTTTTCTCTAGAAGAGATTAACAAAATGATCATTCCCCTCCCCACCAATAGCTTTGTCCTCTGGTTCTGTCCTGTGTCAAAGAGCATTCTTACCTGGACATAGTCACTGGCTTGTTTTCTCCATTTTTTTTTTTCTGTGCTGTTTAAACACTAATGGCTTTCTGCAGAAGGGAGGGATTGTTTTGTCTCTCCTTGAGAATAACTGTTACAAACATCTGCCAAACTGTATGGTTTGGCAGTTAAGTACTAACAAATATTTCACTACATTCATAAAGAAAACCACTCAGAGATAATATCACATTAAGGAAGTATACCTTATCTACAGCTGTTTATTCACTTCTAAATTACATTGATACAGACAACACCAACTGGTTTTTTTTCTTTTACATTAGGCAGCTAATTCTGTTTTTCTGAATGTGTTTCCTAGAAAATATGCTTACAGAATGCTGGATGTTCAGCAACAAGCATTATTTCATCATGAGGAACTTGACTACTAGCACCAATCCAAATGGATTAGTAACATGCACAATGGATTTAGCCACTTCAGTTCCTTAGTACAGACAGCATTTGAATTGTTAAGACTTGTCCACCTTGACTAGCAAGACTTCCTAGATACCAGCTATTCAAGGAAAAAACACTATCTGTACAGTGAAGCAATTCATCTTTCCTTTTATAGGTGCAGATTTGCTTGTCTTCTAAAGGAACATTATTGCTACATAAATGCTATTTGATCTTGTTCTGAAGTCAATCTTCCCTGGTCTATGTGATAATACAGCAATTTTCTGTACGCACATTTAATGCCTGCAGCCATGCTATCATGGCAAAAGACCAAACCTCTCTAATACAGGTCTCTAAAGTCTAGATGCAGAAGACTCCATTCCTTGCAATACCTCTGCTCTCCCCAAACTAGACAAAAATACAGGGACACTAGGACAAAATTAAAAGGAGCACTGCCAGAATTATTTAGTTTCTTCACTGTCACATGTCACCGCTCTGTTAATTATTCTAAGCAGGCTATTGTAAAATTGAAGAACAAGAGGCCTAAAATCCAAAATTAGAAGCTCCACCTACTGTATAGAGCTATAATAATAGACATTACTGCACTAAGCTTTTATTACAGCTATGCTAGATGCATTTGGATCAATCTGTCTAAGATTATGACCCAATAATACCCAAATCAAACAGCAACTATGAAAAGCTTTCCTCCTTAGTAATGCTGGGTGGAAAAGCTGAGGGAAAAGAAGAGTCAAAATGTAGGAGATTCATTCTGATGAAATTTCTTCTACAGATAAGAATGTTCAAGCTTTATCCTTAAAACAAATATCAAGTTAGATTAAAGGTGTACTGAGGACATTCCCTCCACCTCTTCAGATGAGAGGCTTCCCATTTAAAAAAAAAAAAAAAGAGATTAAAAAAAAATAAAAATCACTCAACTTACTCTCTTTATACACAATTATTCTTGTAGCAGGGAAGACCCAAAAATCACGGACCTCCAGCTGTGGACAGGCTCCTGCTTAGCATTTCTTCACTCTTGCTTCAGTAAAGTAACAAATTATGCCCTTAAGACAGCACCCCACTTACAGAGGGCGTATATAAAAGGGCTAGAACAGCATGGGAAAGAGCAGAGGTACTATTAACCTAGCCCCCATTAGAGCCTCACTAAGCTAATTCAACTCATTAGCCCAGCAGAGAACTCTGCCTTTTGCTATGTTAGCTTTCTGCCAGCTTTATGTACTGAATCAGCTTATGCACTGGATCTGCCAGTCAGTACAGGGCGAGAAGCAGATGCTGAGGACCAGAGAAAGGGGGCACTGCCCTTCTGAAGGAAGCAGGCCACTATATTTTCTCAGCTATATTGTACACTTGCACATTTAGCTGTGTTCTCTGATGGATTAAAACTAAATGGATGAAGTCCCCAAGCAGACCACCCCAAGAAACTACAAGAACAGTACAACCAGTGTAAGTAAACTGCAGGAAGACAAGGAAAGAGAGCAGGCATAAACACTTTTAACCTAGGCAGCCATTTGTGACAGAGTAAGGTCACTGATAGAATTCTCTAGCTCAACTTCCCTGTTCAAAACAGTGTTCAAAAACCAGTCCAGTGTTGTCATCCTGATTTTTGCCTTGTTCCTTCTGACAATCCTGAACACCAGTATCCCATGGTCACTGCAGCCAATGTTGCCTCCAGCCTTCATGTCCTAACCAATTTTTCCTTATTTCTAAGTGTGAAGTCTGGCATAACGCCTTGTTTCATCAGCTCCTTGATCACCTGTGGTAGCAAGAGGTCATCAATGCATTCCAGAAAGCTGGATTGCCTGTGTCCTGCTGTGTTGCTTCTTTTACCAGACAGTGAGGTAACCGAAGTCTCTCATAAGAATCAGGGCCTGTAAATATGAAGCATCTTGCAGTTGTCTGAAGGTTTCATCTGCTTCTTCCTGCTAAGGTGGTCTCTAGTAGAGTCATTATAGTGTCACCCCTATCAATCTGCCCTCCAACCTTAACTCAAACTCTCAACAGGCTCATCAGACAGTAGACCTCCATGCAATTCAGCTGCTTTTTCACGTAAAAGGCAACTTCCACTCCTTGCACCCCACTCATATCCATCCATTGCAGCACTCTACCTGGGTGAGCTATCACAGATCAGACACCCCAATAAAACTACCACCCTATAACTGCATGCCCATCTCTAACTCCTCCTGTTTATTTCCAATAACATAAGCATTTGCATAGAGGCACTTCAGAGAGGCATACAGTCCTGCAGATTCCCCAGAAAATGTGAGAGCTTCCCCTATCATGTTGTTCTGTTTGTACTTGTTGGAGTGCTGGGATGGTTTGCCTTCAGCTCTGAGATTACAAGGTGTCTCTTGTTCAAATCAGCCTGTACCCTTTGTTCACAACTTCACTAATTCCTTACTTGACTGTGTGTAGTCATTTTCTTCTAGTCATTTCTGGTTTAGTCCCTCCTCACCATGTTGCTCAGTCTGCTAGCAGAGACACTTGTGCCCTGACTTGGACAGGTGAATGCTATCTCCTCATGGCAGTCCTTGCTCTACAAAGGGAATCTCAAGGCCATGAGACACAAAGCTCTGCCATCACTATGAGCTGTGCAACTAACTAGTTGTTGACAGGCAACATCTGTTTATTCATCTTGATGGTGAGGGGAAGGGGGTTGAAGATCACAGAGAAAAGCCACTTGGCTTCCTGTGCCCTTGACCCTCATTTCAAAAGCGACAGTCTTGTTTGGTAAGCTTTAGGCACCCCCTTGCTATATCCATTAGTGCTCAAGTAGAAGAGCTGCAAGGTTAAGTATTTTAAAGGTGAAATACACCTTGGCAGTCTTCCATAAGATCCAGAAACAGCAGTAATGGAGGTGTGACTCAAAAGGGAACACTTCTCTTAAACTAGGCAGATGAAAGTGGCATACCTGTGGAAAGCTTGTATTGAGTAACAGGTGAAGAAACAGCAAACCTCACTAACACACAACCACATGTGGAAGTCTCCAACCCTTTTAGGAGTCAGTGTTTCCACTAGTATCACTTGCTGCTGCTCCAGGCTCTGCTTTGACGCTTAGTTGTATAAAATCATAAAATCAAGCTGTAAAAGCTCTATACAAAACTTCCAGCCATGTGTCTTCTTTCAGTGTAATGAAACTATGTGGCAACTGCACACCTGCTCAAAGAACAGGAATCTTTCTCCTGATGCCAGAAGCCATCAGTTCCCCAGTCCCTAGCCTTCACCACTGTGGGAGTATCCATCTCCCAATCTGATATGCACAGACTATTCCTACCTCTTCTTCAATATACCTGGAGGTTTCAGACTCTTGAACCTGTCGATGTCTTGGAATTTTTGTTATTTCTGATGCTGTACAAGCCTTCTGAGCTCCTTTCACTGCTCCTTTGCTTGGTGACACACTTTTTCCACCACTACATACCTTTTAGGGGCAGCGATATCACCTGCTTCTGGCCAGTGGGTGCCCCCAGGCACCCCTGCAGTTCAGCATCTAGAGCTGCAGCCTTCCTCAGCAACTTGGCCCAGGTTGAGGCCTCTGATGTGCCAGGTGTAGTTGCGCCAGTGGTAGGGATCATGCCCTGTGGTGCTTAACGCCTTCACCAAGCTGGTCAAGTTCAACAACCCAGCATAAAAAAGCTGAACAACAAAAGCCAGTCTTGATTGCTTAGCTTGCTGAACAAGCCCAGGAAAGACAGCAGCCAAGACCAGAAGGATATGAAAGGGAAGATGCACAGTCATGAAAGGGATCAGAATCTACCCCTTTGAACACCAAGTTGTTGACTGTATCTGTTTTACAGCAATGAAAATTCCATATACTCCTTAGTGCTTCAAAGCCCAGCTACTGCTCTTAAGTCAGACATTCAGAAATAAAAACTCACCATATGTACAAATCAGGCCATTTTTGAGACAAACCACAACGGAAATCGTGAAAGTCAATCCTGCAACTTCATGAGACTAAATGACAGAATACTAGATTAAGTAGAACAACACTAAAAATTAGGATGGCAATGTTCTCCTACAATGAGATTTTACAAGTTACTGTTTCAGAATGTGTGTTCTTCTCCCTAGCAATAATTTCTACTAAAGAAGGAATAACCATTAATTATGATACTAGCAGTTAAAATAGCAATGTAGTATAAATATCTTAAGCCTAGTAGCTTCCCCATTCTAGTGCAGTTGGTAGTCCAAGAATTATACAAGCTTACTTTACCTATCATCTCCAAAGTGTTACCATTAAAAGTCTTATTTCAGTACTGGGAAGCAGAGTAATCAACTCCTTGTATTGAGGGGTTAATCTTTAGCAGTTATAAAAATCTGTGTTCTTACACTATAGACAACATTAGCAGGCACCTTCCCTCCCCTCCTCCCAATCTTAATACTGTTACACAATCCCTTTTCATTTAAACAAAGTTTGATATGTATCTAAATTCATTCAATCACGGGTTACTAAACCACTTGCAGAGTTTGTTTAACTAGTCTTACAAGATAAGCAACTGGACTACTATAGGGCTGTAAGCATGCATATTTGACACTCAGTCAAGTTTTCTGCAAAAGCCCCTCAGAGCCCAAACTGATCTAACACAGAAACAGCTCCTTGTCCTTATCCTTGTGCCAGCTCACTAACAAGACAAGATATTAACTAGCCAAGTTTTTAACAGGTCAGGTGATTGGTACTACCTAATAATTTGATTAGCAAGCTGAAAGCTGGCACAAATCAAGCAGCAGGAGAATACTGCCAGAATCACAGAGGATAGAATGAAACTGTTTCTTTCAGCAAGAGTTTGCTGGATTAGCTCAGGGCATCATTTGGGCTCCACCCTAGTTATGAACCGCACTTATATGCCCATTTTTTCCCTGCTTTCCAAGCACTGATGCTCATACTGACTCTAAGGTTCACACATGCAACTGGCTCCTACTGATTTGTACTTGGCACAGCTGATTTGAGGCAACAGCAGTGTTTCAAAAACAGTAAACACCCAGCTATATGATCGTGAACCCTCACTGTTGCACCTGTTACTCAATACAAGCTTTCCACAGGTACACCACTTTCATCTGCCTAGTTTAAAAGTAATTCCTTTTGAGTCACACCTCCATTACTGCATAGAGAAAACTGTATTGTGTCTCTCACCTTCTCCAAAATGTAAACTAAATTAATGAGAAGTCAACATGGTAAAGTGGACTATCAGATTTATGATTCTTTAGCTGCACAGGATATAAAAAAAGTGTTACTTTTTATTACTCTTAAATCCACAAATCAAGAATAGATAAAATTTCTTGGCTTATACTTTCCAAGACAAAAATTGCTATAAAACCAATTTTGATATTTGCAAACAACACACTACAAAGAAACTTGCCTGGTAGTTGAAGTAAATATTGGTATGGTTCTAGGATTCTTTTAGATGTTTCATCCATCCCATCCATTTCTTTATTTCCTAAGAGGTAGGTCACTGTTAAAGAAAGTGTTATTAACATTATTTATATCAAAATTTAGGGAAGTAAACAATAGATGCATATAATTAAAAAGTCAGCTGACATCTGGGTTAGGTACAAATACTCCAATTTTGCACACACTTTCCATTAATAGTATCTTCAGTATATAAAAGGGTTTTGGATGTCATTTAGAAAAGAAACACGGATATGTACTGAATACAGTTTTCTTTAATTATTCATTAACAGTTTAAATCAATTCTTAGACTTTGTTTACTCTTTTATATGTATTAAGAGGTTTAGCTGATAAGGTACTTCAATAATTACCATTCACAACAACGAAGATCCACTTCAAGTCTTTAAAGACACAAACACAAAACCACACATATAAACTCATGCAAAGACACACATACAAAACCTCATATGTCTAATCTGATTAGACCTCCCTAAATGCTTTCCCCATACAAAAGTCAAGATGCCTAAGAGCAGAAAATACACCTCAGACTGAGGCAAGCTTTAGAACACTAGCTTCAGTCTTCTGATAGAATTCCTCTGTCTTACCTTAGAAGCCAGAACAGAAACATACCATTTTCTTACCACCATTTAAGCATACAGACAGCTTTACACACTTTCCCACTCACTATAGATGTAAAAGACTCCTATGATAAATCTTTTAGAATCCACAGCCTATAGAGATCAACAATTTCTTATTGATTAAGTTTCAATTCACATACTTTTGGTCATCTTTATCTGCATTTTTTAAGACTGTTTTCTGTAATAGATTTTCTGTCCTTTCACCTCTAGGCTTCCTTGCTGCACTGCAGATGCAGCAGCTCAAAACAATTCTTCTCATGTAATTTTAAGACAGGAACTGCAGCAGTAGCATAAAGTCTCGTGCTACTTCAGCATCATTTGTTACTTTGCTAGTATCCTGCAAAGGACTTACTTTTCTTCCTCTGGAGCAAGTGAATAGTTATGTAAATTAGTCTCCTGATTTTGCCTAGAATACAGCTAATTTTCTTGCTAGTAGCTGGTACAGTGTTGCATTTTGGACTTGGCGTGAGAACACTGTTGATAACACACTAATGTTTTGGCTATTGCAAAGTAGTACTCACTCTAAGTGAAGGACTTTTCAGTTTCCCATGCTCTGCCAGGCAGCAGGTACACAAGAAGCTGGCAGGCAGCATGGCCAGGACAGCTGACCCAAGCTGACCAAAAGGATATTCCATACCATAGAACATCATGCCAAGTATATAAACTGGGGGCAGTCAGCCAGGAGCCACTGATGGCTGCTTGGAGCTGAGCTGGGCACTGGTCAGTAAGTGATGAGCAATTGTATTGTACTTCACTTGTCTGCCTTGGGTTTTATTCCTCCCTCTTATTCCTATTATTATTATATTTTACTTTTTAAAAATTATTAAACTTATCTCAAGTGCGGGTTTTACTTTTTTTTCTGACTTTCCTCCCTATCCCACTGGGGTGCTGGGGAGTGAGCAAACAGCTGCATGAAAATTAATTGTGGCTGGCAATTAAAACAAACAAGTGTCCATGAAAATAACTATTTTAAAGTGATATTTAGACATATGAACTGATGCATCTTTAATGTAGGTACATTAAGGGGAATGGTTAACATGAACAGAAACTGTGTTCCGCACTTGCTCAAAAAAATTCAGCATTATTTTCCCAACAAAAGCTCAGCATCATGATCACTGCTTCCTCTTAAGCTACTGGGACAAAATTCCATTCCTCAACATTCATGACCTATCCCTTTCAGTATAGCTCAACCAGTTTCTATCTCCTCCCACTCCCACCCTCCAAACCCATAAGCATTTGTAGCAGTCCATACTTAGGGAACTGATCCGCATTAATAACTATTTTCCAAGCTTAGGTTTGGATCTATTTGCTTCGCTATATATGTTCATCAAATGTACTGGCACTTCAGAGGCAAGAAAGGCAATTGAAGTAAACATGGTTGCCAATCAAATGCTTGTAAGACTGCACCTTTTGGGACACCTTTGCACAGTTTTTAAGCACTGATGCCAGCAGTACAGACATTCCATCCTATCCCATGGTGTGCCAGCACAACTAGCAGTCAGACCACGCAGTAATCTAAATCAGATTCAACATCCTTGACTGCCTATTTTGTTACCAGCTTGTTCGTGTAACTGAAGAACAGGAACTGCTTTTAACCAGCACTGCCACTGAGAGTCAGCTGCCAAACTGTACCCTTACACATAAAGGAAATGTCTCAAATGACTTCAGTGAGGAAGCAAAAGTAAAAAGATTATCATAATCCACTGCCAGATGTTTTAAGCAGAAAGAATCCGGTAGAGATGGATATAAATATATACTAATAACTCCTCTGTGACTATTATTTGTCAAAAAGTCACACAGATGGTGACAATTAAGTGTTTAGCTATCCAACTGAGCTGGGAAGACATGTTAGGATTGGAAGTGCTCTCCTGTAAAAGCTTCTGCTCAGAAGTACCTATTAAACTTATTCTTCCTCCCTTAGGGAATTAGGTCTCTTGCCTGTCTGTAGGACATCAAGACAACATTCAGAATCCCCAACGAACTTGAAATTCATTAGTATTATACAGCATCAACCTAAATATTTGACTCTTTCTGCACAAAACAACAGGAGTCTTCCTGAAATATGGCTTATCAGCAGAAAATTAGTCAGGCACTGCTGCCACAAGTGCAAATATTTTTATTTTTTTTTAAATGAGCTCTAATGAACAAAGAGTGGACAGTAACTTATCTTCAATCACTACAGTTAAACTTTTCTATATTGCTACCATGAAATGAAGTTTTAGGCAATCTCTGCCAAGGAAAAACAGCCTGTATTCATCAGACAGCTACATGTCTAACACACCCACTGAAACAAGAACAGTAAGCAGAACCTCCCCCAAACTTATTCAAAGAAAGGGACACTTGATAAAGAAACATGTACATAAAATTTGTTACAAAGGCCTATAAGCGAAAATATCATGATATGAGATTTGCAATCTTACTGCATTTTCACAAAATTATCACATATGACACACTTGGGAATTCCTTGATATTAAGCTTTTTCTGTCGAGGTGACTGAAGGATTTGTTAGAGAAGTTACCCTGTTGCAGAAAGACTTCTCATTGAAGACATTTAGAGACCAGATCTCAGTCACCATCTCCCGATAAAAAGTGAAAGTGCCAGAAGTTAAACAATAAGTGAAAGGGAACACAAAGCCTTTTGTTAGTGAAAGTGCGCGAATCGATTACATGTATGCTTATTCATAGGATTAAAGCAGTTAAGGCCATTTTACGTTTTAAACCAGGACACAGACTTCCTCCATTTCAATTCATATGCATGACTAAGTTACTTCTCAGTATCCTCACATGAGCATACAGAACAGCCATGCAATCACAACAGAGCCCACACAACTATCTTCTGGACCATGACAAACCTTCTCTCTAATGATCTCTTTGAAAACACACACACACGACACAAGAATAAGATGGTGACACGAGCATCCATAATTTGGAACTACTCTAAAGCAATATTTGAAGCTGTGATCTGGGCCTACGAGCTTTCTAGAGAGGATGAAAGCAGTATTAATTCTAGGTTACATGTCAAGGAAAAACCCTTCTCTTTAGAACTTTGCAAAACAGCTTCTCACCCCATCCCTTCCATCCCATTCTGGAGAATATTCTCTTCCTTCCTCCCAACTAGGGGACTGTAATCACTGAAATAGTCCAGGTTAAACACACAGATAGTACGTTAAAAAAGTGTCATCATCTCAGTGGCTCCAGTCACAGTGAAACTACACAGAAAATAAAAGGCAACCACCAAAGACACAGAGCCCTAGTGCAAAAGGAACCATCCAGAAAATTCTTAAATCGGCTCCATCACAGAACCATATGGGTGGGTGTAGGAGTGGAAAGGTCTGTTTCAGAACGAATACACAGAAAACGTAGTTGAATATGTCTTGTTTAGGAGAGGCTACCAAAAACCTTAACCCAAATGTAATCTGGACACTAGTCCACGTTCCCATTTTAAGTAGCAGACTCCTGTTTACAACCTTTCCTAGGCTGACACCGAACAACACCCTCGCACCCCACCTGAGGCTGTCCAACTTCCCGCAGGCGGAAGGACAGCCGGACACTTTCCCCGAGGATACAGCTGAGCAAACAAGCAGCTTTCCACGGCCGCATTTTCAACACTAGCGGCACAAGCATATACCGCTGCTGTAATGGGTTTCCAAGTGTGACTGAGCAGGACGGGCGCAGAGGGCGGACAGCCCGCTGCCGGAGCTGCGCGGTGAGGCTCCGGTTTGGCGGAGCGCACGGCGCTGCTGCCCTGCCCTGCCCGGAGCTGCCGGACTCCCGCCGGGAGCACGGCGGGAACGCCGAGGGAGCAGCGCGGACCCTCTCCGGGGCCGCAGCGGCAGCGCCGGCTCTCGG
Source organism: Anabacerthia variegaticeps (assembly GCA_035583185.1). NCBI lineage: Eukaryota > Metazoa > Chordata > Aves > Passeriformes > Furnariidae > Anabacerthia > Anabacerthia variegaticeps. The sequence continues at coordinate 44,274,179 of JAWWEW010000112.1, read as the reverse complement.
GCGCCATTTTAGGAGCGCCTAGACCGAGCGCCGCGACCGCCGCGCCGCCCCCTCCCTCTCTCCCGCCGTCCGGCCCCATTTTCTGCGCGGCGCTGTCGGGCTCGCCCGCCGCCGAGCACAGGGAAGCGCCGCCCGGCACAGCCCCAGCCCCGGCCCCGGCGCGCTCCGCCCGCCCCGCCCAGCACCACCGGCGGCCTCCCTTCGCCGGGCCCCTTCCCGGGCAGACTGCCAGCCCCTCCTGGGCGGGGCGGCCACGGCACCCGCTACCCCCGCACCCGGGCTCGGGCCGGCCCCTCCGACCGCAGCGCCCGCTTCGCTCCCTCCCGCGCCCAGACCCCAGCGCCCCCCACCAGCCGCGGCCGGCTCACGGGCTAGGCGGCCTCACCTCGCCACCTCCTCCCGAACAGCCTACGCTCCGGGAGCGGCGGCGCTGGCAGCGGCAGAGCGCGGGGCTCGAGCGCCGCCCCCTCTCTTCCTTCCGCCCCGCCGGGCGCCACCTTCCCCTCCCGAGGGGAAAATGCGCTACCGAGCGCCCCGCCGCGCACGCGCCGGCCCCGCCCCCTCGGCTCCACAGCATCGGCCGCGGGCCCCGCCCCCCCGCCGCGCAGTGCATCCTGGGAGTTGTGGTCCACCGCGCCGCGCTGCCCCGCCTGCCGCGCGCGGCGCGGACGGCGCGCGAGGACTGCGTGCCCCATGAGGCCCCGCGGCGCCGAGTCCTAGTTTCCATAGAAGTGGAGAAGGATGATGTCAGTATTTCCGACGCGGCGGCCAATGGGGTCGCGGCGGGGGCGGGCCCTGCGCGCCGCGGCCCAATGGGAGAGGCGGGGCGGGGGGCGTGGCCCGGGCCGTGCGCCCGTCACTCAGTCGGTGCGGAGGGGGAGGGGGCGCCGAGCAGGGCAGTCACCGTCGCTGCCGCCGCCGCCGGGGCCGCGCAGGACGGATTGGCCCCTCCGCGCGCCGTGCGGGGCCGCCGCCAGCGCAGTTGCTGCCGGAGTGTCTGAGAGGGGCCCGGGGTGCCCGGAGCTGAGAGGAGCCTTCGCCCCGTCCCCTTCCGTCTCGGGCCGGGGGAGTAGCGGGAGGGCGGTCGCCGCGGAACAAAGGTGAGGGCGCCGAGGCGGAGAAGGAGCCCCCGTGCCCCGCCGGCGTTGGGCGGGGGGCGGCGCGGGGCCCCGTGGGGGCGCGGGGCCGGGCGGGCGGCGGGCGGAGAGGGAGGGAGGGAGGGGGGGCGCGTGTTTTTCTCCTCGTAGCGAGACTGCGGCGGGACTCGCCGATCGCCCTTCTCCCCCCGCCGCCCCAGGCACCCAGCGGCGGACCGGGCGCGGGTGGACCCGCGGCTTCGCCTCCAGCCCCTCGGCCGGGAGGGGACGGAGCCCCCTCCTCCACACTCGCACACACACACACGCTCCGTGTCCCCGCCGAGCAGGTCGGGCCCCTTTCTCCCCGCCCCTCTCCCTTCCTCCCTCCCCGTCCCCGCTCCCTTCTTTTCTGCTTCTTCTTCCTCCTTTCCGTCCCCCCCTCCGCCGCCTCCTGCCCGCCCTCTCTCCCCCCGCCCGGGCCCG
>JAWWEW010000112.1:44256014-44272561 GCA_035583185.1 Anabacerthia variegaticeps | reverse complement strand
AGGGGGGGGGGGGGGGGAGGCTGGACGGAGGGAGGAGGATCCGCCGCGATCCGGAGCCGCAGCCCCTACAAAAGCGTGTGTGTGTGCGTGTGCTGGGGGGGCCGCTCCCGACACCCCGCTCCCCCGCCGCGCACACGGGCACTCTTCCTCGTACAATGGAGGAGCAGCCTCCCTGCCTCCCTGCCTCTCTCCCTCGCTCCTCTGCCCGCGGCCGAGCGCGAAGGGGGCCGGGACCCCCGCGGCCGCTGTGCCGGCGGTCGGTGCCCGGGGGGGCGGCCTGGGCGCCTCGCCCCCTCCCGCCGCGGCCGGGGGTGGGTGGTTGTTGTGGCAAGTTTCTCCTCCTCTGACAGAAATGGCGTCAGTGGCAGCGAGCGGAGGGGAAGCCGCGGCGTGTGGGAGCCGGGGGGGGGAAGCAGCGGCCGAGGAAAGGGGGGAGAGGGTTAGCCGCGGGGAAAGGGAAAGGGGGAGTTTCGGGAGGAGCTCAGCGCCCCCACCCCGATCCTTGGCTCCCCTCCCCCCGCCCGGTGCGAGCGGCTGGTGCGGTGCCTTAGCGCTTTGTTTTAAATTCCAGGTCCAGCCTCGGCCGCTCTGCCACGATCGAGGCTTTTACCGCAGCCTGAGCTCATCATGAAGGTAAAACGCTCGCTCGTGTGCCTGGGAGGGGAAAAGAGGGAGGGTTGCGTGGGGAAATGCTATCCTGTCTGTCAGTCCATCTGTCCCGACCCCGGTGCGGGGCTCGGCGCTGGTGCGGATCCAGACTGCGGGCTGCTTCGCCCCCACTGCCGTGCTTCGGTGCCTCGGCTCCTTCGCTGGTGGTGGGGCAGGCACTGCTCCACCGCCTCGTGCCGGGGGAAGCTCTAAGTTCCCTGAGCAGGGGTTGTTCTCCTTCAGAAATATTGTTTGTAGGAGAATAAGGACATGGCTGCCTGGGCTGAGCTTGCTTCATGGAGGAGCAGGGGACAGTCGCCCTGCTCGAGAAAGTAACATTGCGGGGAAATGCCGGCTCTTCAATCATGTTTACTTCAATAGAGGGTAGATTCGCTTACTTTCTATTCGTTAATAGGAGTTTTGTTGAATGAATAATCTTGATGTTATCGGGGAAGGTGCATGTAAGAGATTCTCTGCAGTGAAATGATTGCTGTAAGGTGCAGAAAGATTTTCAAACAGGTTCTAATTTTCCTCTTGGTGCTGTGTAGCATTCACGTACCTCGCTGTCGTGCATTTTTCTTCTCTTAGACCTTTCTAGACTATTTATGTTTAATACACTACACAAGTTTTATGGGAAAAAATCCAGAACCCGTTGGTGGAATAGAATGATTTCTTCTGTGTCTGGCAAAGAACTGTGTAGTTTTTAGCAACTGGGTTTGTTAGATTTTTTTGTTTTTAATCATTTTGCTGTTACGTCTCACTCAAACTGCCATTTATGTTACCATGACCCCTCTGTAATTCATCTGCCAGTCCTGCTGGGCAGCAGTAAATCTCATTTCAAAACACTGTAAGTCTTACAAAATACAATTGTTAAAAATCTGCAATATGTGGATTCTTTGGTATTTGCTAATAAAAAAGAGCAGTCTGTATGTGTGGTCTTGCACTATCGGAGTTGTGCCTACTGTCTGTGAATGAGTATTACATAAAATGTGTACCTAGTACTATATTAACTGCTGGAAATGGTAAATGAGACAAACTTTTTTAATTTCTAGATTGATCTGAGTTGCCGAGCAGCAAAATCTTTCTGTATAGCTCTTAAAGGTTTTAGCGTGGTTTTTTTTGTTTTTTTTCTTTGTTGACTTTCTGACAGTATTTTTTTTAAAATTATGTTTTAATTGCCCTTCCTATGATCTTTCTTTAACAAGTGCTAAGATCTAAAATACTGTACATGCCTGCCTTATTAAAAGTAAACTATATGAATTTACAACAACAGGCTGTTGAAGTTGTATGATAGGGAGCTTTCCAAATGTGGCTTGTTGCCTGGTGGGGATGTAGGAGATAGAAGCAAGATAAATAGGAGGCAGCATAGGGAGCTTTTTTTCTGCAGAAGGAAAAACCACTTATTTAAATGACAGTTAAATTTGCATACATTTCTAATATACTTTTTCCATGTAAACAAATCTTACAGTTGCCATGGAGATTAGGTTCAGATACTGTAGTTTTAGAGACATATTAATATGTAGGTAGACAGTAGGGAGCACAAGGAGGTCAGATCACAAGTGGAACGCAAAGTGTTCTGTGAGATAGTGATACAGATCCACTTCAAGTAGAATTGAATGCATAACAGATGATTAAATTTAAAGTAGCAAATACAGAAACCTGTTAATAGAGCCATATTTAAAAAGAAAAGCTTACAGCTTACTTGTTCTTTGATAAGGTTTGTGCTGCTGTTGCATGTTTATTTTTAAAATTGTGATGAGTTCTGTCAGACTGTTCAAGTGCTAAGTTTAAGTCTGTAAGTTTTGCAATTTGTGTGTATCTAGTGTTAAACTTACATCTGCTTGAGATAACTCCCAGTACTTTATTTACTGCACCCTATAATGTTAAGGGCGGGTAATCTGTACGTTGAAGCTTTAGTTATTGCAGTGAAACTTTTAACAGAATTGTGGCTCCAAAGAAATTTTGAAGATTCAACAGTCTAATCAAGACTGTAAGAATAATACAGTGCATCAGTCTTTCTGACTAGTTTAAATTTTTAATTTATTAGTTAAGTTTACAAGTATGTAAGTCCAAGAAGAAGCAGCAAGGGAGAGTACTGAAGAGAATTATGAGCTTTCTGTTTGTATCACCACAAGGTAACATTGCCTGTACTAGATCAAGATACTGTTTAAATATGACTGCATACTTCTGTGCATTTATTTTGTAAGTTATTAAAAGACCATGCCTCAAGGACACTTCAGCGTGTAGAGGATTTAATGCTTTAAGGCCTGGTCTTACCTTAAGTCTCCTTACTGCAAACTTGCTGCTGACTGCACGATTGAGGCTTCTGGTTTGATTTATGCCTTGGTCATTCTTTCAGATGCAGAGGATTGTGTATTCAGGTGAATAGAGCATTAGAATTGAGTTCCGTGATGGTACCTTGCTCTCTTTAGGGGAATTTGAACAACTCATTTAGCTTTACTGACTCCTTTTTCCATCTGTGTAGTATGGATAGAACATTTATTGTTCTTTGTAAAACACAGTGAAGTTTATTTAGGAAGATCACCAAGTTGTGTTGACAGAAAACTGTAAGTTACTCATGCTCTTGTGTTACAGAACCCTTTGAGACAAGAGAGGTGTGCTGCCTCTTAAGAGATTACCAGCTCCAAAGCTGTTGGCATAATTGTTCTCCTTGTAATAACCCAACTTAGTCCAAGGAAATAAAGTCACTTGTATAAAGTAGTAACTTTAGTCTATTAAGTAGTCTGCCCATGGACTGCAAAGAGCACTTGAAAACAGCCTTGAAATACGCCTTGCAAGAAGTGTTCAATTCTTAACAGTTGTGCTTGCTATTGTGGGTTCTACTAAATCAGGCTTTTTCTTGTGTTGAATGACCCCTGATAGTTAATACAGTTGTGTAGATAATGACTGGGATTGCTTGCATGTTGTAGTGAAGTTAATTTAGTCACCTTTTGCGTTAAGTATGCTTTGGAAGCATGTAGAATCTATTTGATTTAAAAACTAATTACATGCCATCAAATTACTACTTACTAAGTAGATAGCAATATATATAAAAACATTATTGTAGCTTGGGTTTTTTCCACAAAAGTTGGAAAAGCAGAGTTTCTGCTTTTAAAGGAAGAAACAAACACAAGCTTGATTTCACCAGTGATTTCTACTAAGAGCTATTCTAAATGCTCCTGAGATTTTTAATATGTATCAGGGCATTTAAATATGTGAATGAAGGGAATATATCCACTGTAGTAAAAAGTTCACTGCTGACTGGAGATCAAAATAGTGGATGGTCCCAGAAGTTGGAGCAATGCTCTGTGAGTTAAGAGATCTGAAATGATTGTTTAAATGTTTTGATGCTGTTTGCATGTTAATATTTTTCAGTCTGTAAATTATGAAATATTTAAGGGTTGTAGACATTTCTGCTTGGTAGCCCTAGCTGTTCCTGAATGCTTGCTCCAAGCTACCACACTAATAAATCAAGAAAGCCGTATGTACAGTTTTGGTTTGGTTTTAATTCATCTTGAATTTACATTTGTTTTTTCAGTAGTCTTTCCTAGTGACCTCTCCACTTATCCACAGAGATCACTCGTGCACAGTGGTGCTGTAGCTGCTCTCCCCTAAAGTTGCCTGGCTGTTGCTTGTATTCTCTGCCAGTATGGCAGAGGACAAAAGTGAAAAAACTTTCCTGCCACTTATTTCCCACTTGGAGCACAAGTCAGTTGAAAGTACCATTGCTGTTATGCAGGCTGGAAACCAGTCGTGGAATATAGCGACCTTTTACTTTCTGGTTAACTATTTAAATTACAGCAGAAAGGGAGATTTATAAAGGAAAAGTACCATTAGAATAGGGTTTTGTGAGGGAGGCAGGAGAACAGGAAACTTGAGGAGTACGTTTCCCTTTTAACTTGCTTTTGCGTTTTGAAAAATGATTTTCTTAAGTTCTTTTGTGATGTTCCAGTTGGAACAAGTGATCAGAGGCAGTTATTGACTTCCTCATGCTTGCATAATTATGTAGAAAGGAAAGCAAACACCACTTGCACTGAGCAATTACAAATCACGTTGGAATAATCTATGCTATTTTGAAATTGGTTATTTGCACTTCTTAAATGCTAATCTTTGTATATTTTACAGTGGCTAAACAGCATGGAGGTCTTGAACTCAAATCTGCATGTGTAGTATATGGCTGTTGAATATTTCGTTGGTTGATAAGGACTCAGAGTTAATTAGACCATGTAGTGGAAGAAAGGCTGTGTTAGACCAAGAAGACTGAAGTAATAAACTATGAGCATTAAAACAGTGAAGTTGTATTATTATCTTCAAAGTTGGTGAAGGCTTTCTGGAGCCGTGCTCTCATGGCAGCATTATTGTATCAGCATGCTGTCTTAAGGAAAATGTTAGTATAACAAATGTTTGTATCTTCACAAGAACACTTTGAGTTGGTTATTCAGTTCACTTTGTAATCCGAAACAAGTATTGTATACTTGTAGTGCAGAAGCATGCTGTGGCGCACATTAAGTGTCTGTTTTCAAAGAAATTCTGCATTGCAGTTGAAAAGTGTTTTGAAACAAAATGCAATGGTTTTGAGATACTAAGATTTACAATCGCTATCAAATACTTAATCTGAATGCTTCGCTGGTCACATAAACTGAAAAATAAGGGCTAACTTTGAGAAAGGTAGAAATGATACTTTTGTCACAAATTGGTTTCAGATTTTTGTTTTAATTCTACAGATATGCACATTTTTCTGAGAAACATATTCTTTTATTAAAGGTAGTCAGAGGTGTCCTCATTTGAAAAAGATAACTCATATCATGGAAGAACCTAGGGCGTAAATTTACTCAACACCCTAATGTGATACACAGCTACCCAAATGCTAGATTATTTATCAGTTCATACTTACTTAAAGTAGTTAACCTACTTTCTCTTCACTACCTGTTGTGAAATGCAACAGTAGGTTCTCTGCGTTTCTGTTTACTATAATAGGCACTTCAGCTGTTTTTACTGAAATGTACAAAGCTGGAAAACATGGATCTTGAACTGTTTTTGCCTTAAATGGGTTTCAGGTCACAGCTGAGAAATGTTGGTAAGTCAGGGCTGGTACGGTTGCTTATTCTTTAGTTGATGTGTTTCAGTAACAAATGCTACTTTTCTGCCTTTTCTATTTAGCGCTTACAGTGTTGTCCGGTTACTGGCCTTACTACAACTCACTGAATATTTGCTTGGATATGTGTATGGAATGGATTGTTAACGACTAGTAGAGGACTTCAAAAGGTCTTCAGGGAACTAAGGAAAATTGTTTAGCCCTATGCATAAACTAAATGTTAGTGATTTAGTGTGTGTTAGAATAATTACTTTTAAAGGTTTTGATGGAAAGTCATAAATCTGGGTAGTGGGGTTTTTTGTTCTTTTTTTCTGTTAACATGGGGTGACCAGATGAGAGGATATTTCAAGGAATTCAAGTATGAAAAAATCAGCAAGCCACTTTGATATTCTATACTTGACAAGACATCTATTTTCCTTCTGAAGATTAGTTTGAACCAGGGGAGAAATTCAATAAAGCACTATTGTCATTTTTTTTTTTTTTTTTCGGCTTGGCAGACTATAAAACAGTCATGACCTGTTTAGCAAGAAGAGTTTGTAAGCAAGCTCTGGAAAGCCAGTTGTGAGGATGTCAGAGCAGGGTGGTGGAGGGTGTTGCTGAGTTACCTGTAGAAAACTAGGACTGAGGTGACTTGCGTGCGTTATGTACAACCAGTGTGTCAGTGACTTCCTGAGTAAGTATACATCCATTAATTGAATGTGGAGCATTATTTTGGGGGTTCCTGAGCTTGTTGGGAACACTGTGAAGAAGATTTTCTTATGAGCTAAGCAGAAACATCGTGTTGAACTGTAAGACATTTTCCTTACTGTGAGCAAAAGCAGTCATAATCACCAGTTAACCTGGAGTTACTTCTTTGAGCCTGTGTTTGCTCTGCAGTGAAGAGGGTAGTCAGTGTGCTAAAGAAAAGACTTTTTAGTATCAAGAACTCCCACATGTATTCTTTGATGGTGACTTATGCAGATCACCTTAAGGAGTACCTATTTAGGGACAGCATTCATCAGTTGCCATTCAAGCTAAGTGTAAGTACAAACATCTATAGATCTCTGTTGCAGAGCAGATCACCCAGGTTGGACTAACTGATGAACAACACTGTTCTTATTGTTTAATCTGTTGGTTTGTCCCCAAACAACCTATAGCAAAGGATTTGGTTTCCTAAGTAGGTTGTCAAATGAAGCTTGTATGGTTATGGAAGAATGCAGTCTTGTATCCTTCTTCCACTCGTAGCTGTTAATTCTTGTCTTTTGTGCTAGCAGTCCATTTGTGTGGTCCCAGAGTACATGGAACTAAATTGAAATTAAGAACAATCAAATACATCTATTCTTCAGTTGCAGCCAGTCCCTATCCTGGCTGATCCCTGGCACAGGAAGGAAGGAGACGAAAACAAGTGCACTGAGACCGATTTGGATCAGTTTAAACTGCTTGTGAACGCACGTTCTTCTGCATCCCTCTGCCGAGTTACCAATTTACAGGCTAAACACTTTATAAACTCTCTGCAAGTGAAATTGCCCTACAGGTTTTACTATGCTTGCTTTCTAGCTAGAATGCTGGACTTCTCTATAGGTTTGAAGTCCATGTTTTTTAGAAGGTGTTGAGTGAAAAGTTTAAATGGAATTGATGCTGTACCTTGAAGGTGATGAATAAAATTTAATTTTTCATATGGTAAACACTGATTTCAAAAGATGAAGAGGTTTTAAAGAGAGATGGTCTCAGACAAAGAAGTATTTTTTAAATAGACCAAAATAAGCTTTGCTTTCCCTCCTCTGCTTCGTCTCCCCTTCCAAGTTTTTATTTAGTATTTGGAAAGAATATGATTAACAACAATTATGTCTCTTTCTTCCTAAATTAGAGAAACAGGTGATATTATAATTTTCTGCAGAAAAATATTTATAGATATTAGATTTCTATATTGTAAGGGTGACAATCTTCATGTGACTAATACATATGTTAACAATACATTCTGACAATAGGTGTTTTTTTCAGTGGGTAGAAGATGTAAACAATTGTGCTACCTTTATTCCAAATTAAAACAATAAAAAATGATAATTTGGAGAAGTCAAACTTGTGATTTTTTTTTTTTTCTTTCTTTTTTTCATGTTAAGAAGGCCCATATATTTATAGGTAGACAAGTGGAGACTAACTGGCAGTTGGGTGTTAATGCCAGTTGGAGATGGTAGAGTGAGGTGTACAACATTTTCTGCTTATTACCGGAAACTTAATGCTAAAATTTGGATGACATTTATTATCTTACTTTCCAAGAACCTGGGTTCTCCCTGAGCTTTTATCTGTGATCCTTTCCCCCTTAGATGCTCTTCTAACTTAATATTCTTCATTGTTTACACAATCCTTCTAAATGGGATTTGGGAAATGGGATTTGACTTAAGCAGAATTCAGATCCAAGTGTATGTGATGCAGGATTTCAGCTAGTAATAAATAATGTAGTAGGGAGTAATTTTTTCTTTCACATTCTCTTCTGATCTGAAAAAAAAAGTGTTTCAGTTTGTGGCAGGGCAATCTGATCCACTGTGATAATTTTTTTCCTTCCTATTTTCAGCTATCCTCTCAACAGCAGACTGCAAGTGCTAAATGTACAAACAAGAGATTTGATATAGTCCACTTCATGTTTTTGTAAAAAACTAATGTGGAATACATTCTTTTAAGAATCACAAAGAGTAATTTAAATTCATTTAGAATGGTGGAAGATAGACTTTCCAATATCCTGTATGAGTGTTTTAAGTGAAAGAGTGTTAGCTTAATCTTTTTGTTAATGCTGTGACAATTAGATTGATGTACATTTATTTCATGGGAGAAATAATAAGTGGTTGAGACATTTTGGAAATGAGTACATGTTATACCATCGTTTCAGAATTCAGGAATTTGTAATGGAATATGTGTTTTTTTACTTTTTAACTTATTTTACTGCTTTGCTTATTGAAAGATAGATGTTGCTGCAATATGAAATGTTACCTCAAATTACATCACTGAACTTAGAAATAAAGTATATATAATTCATAGGCTTTGTGCTCCCATAAATATAAATGCATTTTTGGAAACATAGCAATAATTTTATAAATTTCCACTTCAATTTCCTTAGGTTGTCCCTCTAGATGTGCATCAAGGTAGACAGTGAAATACTTAAGCATAAACAAGACTGCACTATTGTTTGAAAATCAGAGTATTTTATGTACCAATACCTTGCTACCTGTAACATACAAAAATGGAGACCATAATTCAGCTTTGAGTCATTTCCATTTTGTAAATGCAGATTCACTCTGAGGTGCTCTTCCAGAACTTTACAATGACAATCCACATACATTTACACATAGAACATGGTTTGGGCAACTACATAGTGTCTTTGTCTTCTTTGCAGAATTTCATGCCTATTTTCCTGCCATGTTGGACAATTTAAAAGGCATTAAAATTGGATTCATTCATTTACTCACAGATTACGAGTGCAGTTCTTGCATTCCTAAAAATCAAGTAGCACAAAGATTGTGCCACCTGATGATGTACAGTATTGACTATATGGGCTGAAACCTGCAAAAAGTCACACTTCAAATATATTCTGATATTCTTCATCCATTTTAGAGTTGGGCTGCCAAGGCTGCTGCCAAGTGTGTTCCCTGGAATAATTTAACATGAAGTTCCAGAAAGTGTTAGTATGTATATAAGATGTCTGTCTGCAGCAACTGGCTTTGTTAGTAATTCTTACGTTGTTGAGCTAATATTCTGGTATCAGTTTACTTTACTTGATAGGAGCCAAAATGTTTGGATGGATGAGTTAAATGTGTTTCACTGTATTTAAAAAAAAAATCTTCTATTTGTTGCATTGTGCATAATACAAAATACATATTCATATATACACTTAGTAGTGTAGGCTTTCTTAGGTTTCTAGATGCAAGTAAAGTGAATGAGCTGCTTTTGTTATATTCAGTATAGTAAAACAAATTCTCTTTTGATGACAGCATAATAATAATGATGATGATAATATATCAGTCAGTGAGAGATAGGTGCATGTCCTGCTATGACAGACTTTTTTCAGTGGTAATGTGCATGGCATTGGTAGCATCTAGATAGCAACTCAGTAGGTCAGCTTTAAATTAGTGGAATATTTTTATTTATATATCCAGTAGCACTGATTTCAGATCAGTAAAATTACACTTTGTTTTTCATTAAAATAAGAACAATCTGCCTATTTCTAACTGAATGAACAATAAGTTCCACTTATTGAGCATTTGAAATGGTGTAATAAAATCTTAACTATGGTTTGACAATAAATATCAAACAGAGCATCTATTATGTGAAATAAAAATCATTCATGACACTTAAGCTGGCCTGATCAAGTTTCTCTGGTTATGTATCTTGTGTTTACTTAGTTGGAATTTTGAGGAGGCAAATTGTGTTTCATAGAAACATATATATTAAACAAACAAACAGAAAGAAAATGGTTTGATTCCATACAAATCTAAATACAGTTCCAGAACTTTGCTGTCTCACTGCTCTAGTGAGATACCTGTACTGTGCTTGCTCAGAATTGAACTTGGGAAGGAAATAATACACTGCAGTACTTGAATGTGATCTGCAACTGGGACTTGAGTTTACAAGAAAACTCCCTTGGTCTTAAAGGAACTGCAGCATTTTCTTCTGTCTGGCAGTTTCTCTTAATATAGCTTTTATGTCCACTGAAACAACATTCCACCCAAGTACACGAGTACGTGGACACACATCAATTGCTTGGAAAGACCAGCGTGCTTTAACTGTATATTCCTCTTTTAGTGGTGGTGATGGACAATATTTCTCTGCAAGCAAACATTACAGTGGGCTGACTAGTCATAGAGTCATATTGGAAGATTAGGTTTATCCTTTAAGCTATGTATTTCAGAATTCGTCTTCAATTATCTTCTTAGACTTAGGAAAAAGATTGATCATAAACATGTAATTAATTAGAATTTCATTGACATACAAAGTTGATACTGTAACATGCTGATTTGATGGAGGCACTGATATTTTATTGATAGGCATTGTGAAAATGCTGCATTAACTTTGGAATCAAAGTCTTGGAGTGCCTCTTGTTCAGTTTTTAAGAACAGAAGATTTCATGGGGAAAGTAAGAGTAGAATTGTTGACATGGAAAAGACTATCAAATAAAACTTAAGATAGACTTTTTCTCTTTCACTTTAGTAATTCTAAATGTTACTTTTTGAAAAGAGGCTAAAAAAATGAAGGTTTTAGTATAAGAGGCTTAAAGACTTTTAAGAAAAAACCCCAGGCTTTACATAATAGCTTCGGCACACTTGAAAGCAGTGAACAGACTCTTCTATCACCTGTGCAACTTCAAAAATTTTATTGCTGTTCTTTAATACATTTAAGAGTTTTATGGAATCAGAGCAAGGATCTTTCTTTAAATAGCCACTCCCTGGAAATGGCTGCCATTAGTCATGGGCTAAGCCAGCTGAAGATGTTTTGGAAACAGGTGCAGCAATGAGTAGCCAAAGAAACTGAAGTATTGTGGGTAGTTAAATTGAATAAAAGGTATGAAAAAAGTAGTTTAGGTCCTTTAATTCCTTAAACTGTGAAAAGTAGCATCGCTGAATCCTAGCTGCTTACGTATTCTTCTTGCTTATATTACTACAGCGGCACTTCTACTTTCTGTGTAGCTTACATCTAAAATATGTCTTCATAATTATGCAGAACATGACAAATCTCCTCTAAACTTGTCTTCAACTGGGTGTTTCTGTTTTCTTAATATCTGTTTTAATGCTTGCACCCTTGTTTGCTACTGGTGTTTTCTAATGGAAAATTCTTGAAAGGGTTTTCAAATAGTAGCCCTTAGTTGAACAGGAAAAGCTTGCATCTCTGTTTTGAATAGTTGCTGTTTGGGTTACATTGAGCCTTTTTTTCCCCAAACCTCCTTTCACAAACCTCAAGCTTAAATACTGAACTCTACTCTTACAGGTAGAGAACAACTCTGCAAGATGAATGTTGTGGAGAGGAATAAAAAAAAGAAATTGCCCATTTTCTTGTAATACCCCAGCTACTAACTCGGCTGGAATATTTGGTCAGTAGTATTCTCCAAAAATGCACTGAGATGGGAGAAGAGTTTGCATGTGTGCTTATGTTTGTTAGATTTCTACAGGTTAGGAATTATATTCCTACTAGTCAAAAAACTTGTAAAACTAGCTCATAGAAGAATATTCTTATAGGAGCACCATAGTTTTTATGATGAAATAAGGCCAAAAAAAAAAAATAAAATTAGGGACTTGAAATTTGTCCTAACTTTTTTTTTTTAAAATCCATGTACAATTGTACTGAGTTACATATGTCCTCCTTCAGAAGACATAGTCCTGGCATTTTTTTTTATATTCATCTGGAGAAAGTGGGATATACAAATAAATTGCTGGTTTTTCACACCTTGAGTAGTGGAGGAAGGATTTACAACCTACTTAATAGTTTGAGGAACTGTCCATTTGAAAGAAAAGTGTACCATGGAAAGTGATGTTTATATTTTTCTGAAAGGGGATTGCGTTAGTGAAAGCAAAGTTTATTCAGTAGCATATTCTGCCACTGCAGGGCTCTTTAAATTTAATGTCATCCATAGCAGCTCAGCTCAAAGTCGATTTGAGGTGTGGGTAGCCTTGTGCTGTAATTTGGGAAAGCAGCATTTTTGTTGGGATAACTTCAGTGTCACTTATTTTCTGCTTCTCTTGAGAAGTTTACAGTGCCATGTTGTGCAGAGATACCTGTGCCAGTATGGATGTAGTCTGCTTGTCAGTATGAGTTATAATTTACTGTCATTTTCTCAGGTAAATTATTTGTTGTACTAATTTCTGTGCTGCCCTAGGTAATGAGTGTCCAGCTTAGTTAAGACATCTCTGTTCTACAAGGCTGTGGATATCTTTTGTAACAACAGGGGCCCAATTGGTGCTGGTAAGAAACATGAGAGGATTTAATAGAAAATAATGTGGGGGGTTTTTTCCCTCTTCCAGGCTCAGATAGTTAGTTATGTGGTTATAATTGATTATAGTTACCATATAGATTGGTTAAATTAACCACAGTTATCTTAACCAATCTGTTGTCTGCTCTTCTTGACTGGGAGCTTTCTGTAGTCTTAACAAACCATTTTATAGTAGTGGCACACCAACTTTAATTTCAGTCAGTTCCTCTGCTGCTTGGATGCTTCTACACAGTGCAAGTGTGTGTACAGTATTGCTAATGCTTTGCTTCTCTTTAACCCTGCATGTGTCTGTCTCCAAAAGCTGCTTTATCATCTTTAATGCAGTGCTGAGGGTTCTCTAGCCTGTTTATGAGAAGATTTGAAGATAAAATTAAGAAAACTTATTAACAGGTTTATTCTTTGTTCAGGGACCTATAGCTCCATTAGAGTATTAGGGGAAAATCAGAACATTGAAAAACTTTGTCTAATGCAAACCATCCCTTGTAATTATATTTATTTGCATATATATAGTTCCCTTTTTCTTTGCACATTTTCTTTGTACCTTGTAGGTACTCTAAATTTTTATGTGGGGTTTCCCCCCCCTGCCTTTTCTGTTTTTATTTACTGGAGGAGGAAGCTGAAGAATTGACTATTTTTAAAGATGTAATGTCTTTCTGTAAAGATAGATCTACTTATCTCCATAAAAGAAAGATATTATGCAGATAGATATTTGTATTGTAGTAAATTTACAGGCAGTTCAAAGATTGTAAGAGTGTGCTCCACGTATTCTAAAAATACAGCTTCTGCTTGATCTAAGCCTAAGGTACCAATGATGTTTTGTATGCATATAGTTATTGTGTGCTATTTGTATCTTTACTAATGCAATGTTAAAAATTGTTTATTAGGAAGAAAAATATTTTTCACATGGAACTTGGAGAGAAAAATGAATATTTGCTACGTGTAAAAGGGAAAAAACATAGCAAAGGGAAATCTGCAGGACACTGAAAAATATATCTACAATGTATCATGCCAAAGGCATGGCAAAGAGATCAGTATAGATATACTGTAAAGGATAATACTTCTAATTTCTAATTTCAAAAATTTATGATGCAAAAGTAATAGTGATCAACACTTATTAATATACACACTCCCACACCACTCCCCAAAGCACATATGTATATATTTAAATATCTAGAAATTACCTACAGTTCTTTAAAAGGTTCAGTTTGTTCGTTATCTTGCCTTTGAATTTTATTCTAATTCTATTCTGTTAGACGTTTCAAATGTGTAATTGTTGCATAGGGAATTCCTGGAAAGCCAAATACAAGGGCTCGCTATTTTTAAGCCAAAATATTACACTCTTAGTCTATTAGTTGTTTTATCCAAATGAGATGTGTTTTGTTAGCTCTTGTGTGATGTTTTCCCCAAAAAAAGGGAATAAAGAATAGTACAGCAAGTTACTGGTGAGGGATAAATGGCTAGTTTAGAGCAGGAGTGAAGATCTGTCAAAACGTTTAAAAATAAGGATTCACTTGTGCTAAAACCTAAGGAAAAGTCTAGGTATTAGTATGTATCTAGTTGAATTCAAACATCATCCAAAACCCAAAACAAATGAAAAGTGTTTGAGTTTGGCTAGTTTGCAAAAGGAGAGTCTTAAAAGTTATGGCTGGCACTGAGCTAGAAAGGAAGACAGACTGTTGGTCTGTGCATGCTAAATCTCCTGAAGCCAGCAGAGAAATTTAAGGATATTTCTGTAGAGCAAGTCACTGGAAAGGAAGGGAGAGCCTGGTTTGACTGTTCTGAACTGTATCTTCAGGTTTTGTTGCTTGTCTCTATATCTTAGTGAATTTGTATCTTAGTAAATCTGAGCCTTTTACTTTGTGATGAAAACAACCTGCTCAGAAAAGCCAGGAGAAAAGGAAAAGGCAAGTTGGTGGAGCAGACAGAACTTTTTTTATGTAGGTAAGATACATTTGTGCTATGTGGTTTTAATTTAATATAGTCTGAAGTGGGGGCTAAAATCACTGTATCTCCATCAAGTCTGAATTTATCCGAAGAAACTAGATGCCAGAGGTGTAATTGACTGAAATTACCTTTGTAGTGATATTTAACCTTCCTTTAGTTGATTTTTTAATGGGATTGTCAGGTGCTGTAAGGGGGAGAAAGTCCTCATGTTCATATTCCTGTAACTGTAGTGAATCTGTGAGTTCATGTGCTGTGTGAAATGGTGCTAATGGGATCCCCAGGTTAAATCCATGCAAGACCATGAGACCACTGAAAGAATATTTTTTCTTGTATTTCAATCTCTTTGCCAGTACTGTGTCATCTGAAACAGGTTTTCAAGTATGCTTTAGTGTCTGCCATTGCTGTTAAACTCAATGGAGTTAGGGTTTATCCTTTCCTGTGCAAGGCAGGGACTTCTTGTGAGCAGTCAGCTGTGTGGTTCTGGATAGTTTTCTTGTTTTACTATAGATCTCTGCTCCTTGAAGGCCTTTTAAAGACACTGCGTCATCATCTTGGTGCAAATTATCTGTAGCCCTGTCATTAAATGTCACATTTTCTGGACTGTCAGACCAAAGAGTGTTATTTTTTTGACTGGACTGATCCCGTTCATAAATTGAATTAAGCGGAGTGTCTGTTTTGTGGGAAATTATGCCATTTTTGAAATGAATCTTAAAATTAGTTCTCAGTTTACAACAGGACTTCTTATTTTACAAAAACATCTAGTGGTGATGGTGCTTTGCTAGTTCCCTATAAAAATCAACAGTCTGTCCTTAAGAATGCTCCTTTAAATCACTAATACCTGCTTTGTTTGCAAATAATGTGGGCTGGATATAAAACTTAACATAAACTGGTTTTTTGAGTGCTATCCAAGTAGATTAGACTTTGAATACAAACTTCTGTTTGACCTTGCATATATACCAGTGCTGAAGTGCTTTTAACCAGTTTAAAGCCACTTCAGGGATTTAGTGGAGATGTTTGACTGAAAGCTGTTTGTTTGACCCCAAGATCATTTGAAGAAGAGACAGCTTGGCTACCAAGTCATTTAAAAGAAAAAAAAAATAAAAAAGGTAGCATGGTAATTGTCACCTCCCTCATCCAACTAGGGGCTTCATACATTTTATTTTTGGAATTGGGAAAAAAAAGAACTTAGAGATCTAGAGTGTGCAATGAGAAGGTAAGTATTGAAAATGGTATCACACACATATATGAAATGGTGGGGAAAAGAAGAGGATTCTTTTCTAAGTTGAAATTTCTGTGGGTTTTTTTGCAAAAGCCTTACAAATTCTAAATTATTATGGAGTGCTACTTCATGTTGTAGTTTGAGGCTGCCAATTTACTCATTGATTTTCCCCTTCAGCTTTAACTCTGGTGGTGTTTGATCGCACAGTGAAATGATACAACTTACTTAAGTGAAAGAAAACTAGTTTAGCAAAAGTAACAGAAACAAGTCTCTGTGTGTTGAATTGGTGAGTTGAATCACTTTAGCCCTTAATCGGAGGTGTATCAAAATGGATGCAAAATGGAGGATGGACAGGGAGAGTCATCATTCACATAGATTTGAGTTCGGAGGGCCAAAGCCTTCCCCTTTTACGCTTGTGAATGGTTAATTCAACTCACAAAAGATGTATGAAAGAACACACCATCTGCTTAACTGCTCACGGTGAGCATCTAGCAGCACACACCTCCCCCCCACCTTTCCCAGTTTCAGAAATTAAGAACTACTCTTGGCAATAAGTAGTGGCTGTCACCAACTCTGATTACTTAAACCCATTTTACTGGATTAATTTTTGATGGCCATATTTTTTGTTGTTTTCTGCAGGGAGGCAGAGATTTTTGAATATTTATCTTAGCATTTCTGTCTTTGTCCTT
>JAWWEW010000112.1:44243047-44255914 GCA_035583185.1 Anabacerthia variegaticeps | reverse complement strand
GGCCATATTTTTTGTTGTTTTCTGCAGGGAGGCAGAGATTTTTGAATATTTATCTTAGCATTTCTGTCTTTGTCCTTACAGGAGTGAATAGGTTCCACCTGTTCTACTAGACTGATTTTCTAACTTTGCATAGTGATCAAAACTGCATCCTGATGATCATTCAAAGTTACCAGGAGAAAACAAATAAATGAATGTGACTTGCATTTAGAACACCTCTCTTTGAATAGCTTTCTACCATAAAGAGGCCATATGCTTTTGTACTAGATAGGTCTTAAAGCACTTATATTTTTAGAAGTTTCTTGTTGGTTCTGTAGCATTTGGGGCTGTTGTGATGTTTTGCTTCTTGCCATTTTTCAGCTCATACAGTCCTACACAAAATATTTATATTTTCTTACACAGGTAGTTGTGTATTTTGGGTTGCAAATACAGCAGAAAGTGTGTATGTTAGTAACTTCTCACTTAAAGTAAGATTCCTTTTTCTTTGGCCCCCATTTTCCCTTCCTCTCATCCTGAATTTAACTAAAGGGCCTATTCCATCTTTTCTTTGCAGAGATAAAGCATTATGAATATTGCCATTTCAGAAATCTAATAAGCAACTTTATTAACTACAAGCTATGTTACCATTTTTTTGTAAGTACTAAGAAAAATGCATTATGAAACTCTAATCCATTCTAATGGGGTGCCTTTGAGGCTAAAAAGCCCCACATCTCTAATAGCCACAAGACTGGAGGATTTCAGAGCAATGAGTATAAGGACAAGGCAGCCAGCTTTGGCCTACATAATTTGTCGAGAGGAAGTGGGGACTGACTGCAACAGTTGAGCTTTTAAAACTAAAGAAGTGAACAGATTGTTGCTGAGTGGAGTTGTGTACGGAGTATTTTTAAAATTAGTATGGTAAGTAAGTTGAGCTCTAACCAGAGATGAAACCATGTGCATACTTCCTGTCTGTCTGAGACATCGCACAAGTGCCTGGGGGTGGCAAAATGAGTTCTGACACACATTAGCACATATCAGAAGTGGTAAAGCTGGTATTTCTTTAGCTTAGTGGTTTTTCTGATCATTTTGATTGGCTATCTGGTATACGGGGCAATTCACATAATTTGAAAAGCGCAGGTAATTCTTTAGAAGTCTTTCCTGCTGCAGCTGCCTTTATCACAGTATTTTATTTTAGTCGTGGGAGTTCCTTGTTGATTCAGCATCTGTGTGAATGCCTATAGCCATCTTTAGGTGTCTGACTGTCTACCTCAACCTCTGCCTGATCAATCTTTTAATGTTTATTTAGTAAGATTGTTGATTTAAAGTCTCAAAGAGATGAAGTATTTAAATCAATCCTTATGATCTCTTAGAGCAACTACTTAACACAGTATATCAATATACTTTTTTTTTTTTTTTTTCAAATCTAAAAGCTCTGTTCATCCTGAAGCCGTGGGATTTTTAATGCCCTAGACTATAAGACTAAAGAACCCTGCAGTATTGGTTCTTTCCTATGCAGTGAAAGAGCACTTGAGTCTGACACTATGGGCCACATCTGGTGAAGGACTAGCTGGCTAACCTGTGGGTGTTTGTGATACTTCTCAGTGTGAGTGATGGCACTGTGGGCATCTCCTTTGTATTATAAACATGCAGGCATGTGCTCTGCCTGCTGGGCAGAAAGAATCTGGTAAGAGCACTTTATAAAGCAGAGTGGAATCTGTAGGATGATTAGCACAGGACCTATCTGCAAGCACTGTGACTTGTTCAGGCATCTCATTTCCATTAAAGTGGCTCATGTAATGGATCTGCAGTAGTCCAGATCCTCTACAGGAGTGAGACAGGTGCTTTATTCAATAAGCCAAGGCTCCCAGCATATGGAATTGAGAACTTTGTGCTAACTGTCTTTTCATCCAAGGTTTTAGCATCTGGGGCTGAAGACAGCCAACAGTCTGAGCTGGGGGGCCATCAACAGGCAACACACTTGCTAGAGTTTCTTGGTATGATATGTGCCACCTTAACAGCTCACTCCTATTGAAAATGGAACATGCTGTGTGCATTTTCCTCCTCCCCTAAGGGGGCAGTTCTTAGAAAAATAGCCAAAAAATAAATGGAACGTGAGGCAATACCATATTCCTGCCAGAAAGGCAAATGTCATACTGGAATGTTAAAGTATGACTTGAAAATTGTGTGAAACTGTTTGCTTCTCTTGCAATTCATGAGGACATACCTGTGTCCGTTTTTAGGCACCAACTAGAAGAAATATGTGAGGTAATTAAATCAAACTCCAGAGGAGCAATTAGAAATTCAGGGCCTATAGGTAAATATATGTAAATATATATATAGAGAGAGAGAATGAGTCAGTCTTTAGGTAAAATTTGCACCATAAACGTTTGTTTCTTTTTTTTCTTTTAGAAATGCGACTACTTTAAGGAGTTGCATCTCTTGAAGGCTGCAAAGAAGTACACTGTACTAAATTTAAGAATTGATATTACAGGCATCTGTTATGAATAATACAACTGAAATGATCCTGCTGAGAGGAACAGCCTTGATAACCTTTTATGTGTAATTAAGTTTTTGTTTGTTTTTCCCAGGAATCTCATCCATTGTCATTTGATAAAGTGGTTAGATTAAGTTATTTCAGTCTCTTTGTAGGTATTTTTTTAAACTGATTTTCATAGTTCTTTCTCAATGTCTTGTCCTTGGCCAGGAGTTTATGCTGAATTACAAGGCAGCAATCAAAGGAGCATGGCAGAGTTAAAATCCTTTCTGCTGTCTAAAATTTTTTGTGTTGCTGTATGATGTTAGCCATTATATACTACCAAGCTTTTGGTAGACTTGTGTGCAGTTGCTCATCTGCTACAAATTAATTTTGTCTGGAGAACCACAGTGCACACGTTCTTACTTTCTGAATGCTTGGATTTTTGCATAGCTTTGAAGTGCAGATCAGTTGCGCGTAATTTAATAAGTAATGTGTCTTTAGGAGGGATTGATTCTCAGTGAGAAAACTCCTGGTTTTTCACTTTGTTTTGCATTTACATTTTTTGTTTCGTATTGTTTGACAGTTGTGTGTAGGTTTGATGTTACTTTTGGTACTCCCCGTCATTCTTCTAGCTAGCAACAATGGCAAAAACCAAATCCAGAGGCTACCCATGATGTTCTTACCAGACTAATTATGTAATTTAATGTGTTATTCTGTTATAATTTTAATGTGATATTTAAAATAGTACTTCATATTAAATCACAGATCAGTTGCAGTTATGATTTCATACAAGTATACAAAATAACATCTTAAATTTTTACAATTTTGCAATATAATTTTATCAGTACCTATTTAAACATTGTAAGACTAAGAAAATCATAGATAGTTAGTGAATTGACTTGGGTTAGTGTTTGAGAAATCTCATTCTGATGGAGGATTTTGAATTAGTATCTCATCCCTTCAGCTTTCCCTTTCTATTCTAACCTACAGGGGAGGAACAACCTCCCCCCTTCCTCATAAGTAGTTCAGAAAGTGTTGTACAAACTATGGAAGTAAACCAGGACAAGAAATTTTCTTTTGTATTTGCAGAAAAGGGAGTCTTGGTTTATAGGTTTGGGTTTTTTGGGTGTTGGTTTTGTTCAACTTTTTGATTGTGGTTTTTTTTTTAAGGTTCAGTTTTTCAACTTGGCATGAATTTGCTTCTGAAGTTTCACACAATAGTGTTAATAGATTATAATGAACAGAAGCTTAATACGCCACAATTTCAGTGAAAAAAGTGTCCAGCATTCTTAGATAATTTTCTGATTTTAATTTTTATTTACTCGTCCCGTTCTTGCTATCAGTTTTAGTATCTAAAAATATTGTTTTATTTTTCTGTCAACCAAAATGCCGGAATGTATCAGTTACCTAAAATAGATTTGCTGTAGAATACAATTTCACATCTACAGATTTCGTGTTCTGTATACTGCTATACTGAATTTCTGTAGAATTAACTACTTAAAAAGAAAATGGTAATTAAAGACTCTTTGACTGGAAATAGAAGTATTGCAAAAGAATTATACAATTGTTTTAAAAACGGGTTTGTGGGGTTTGTTTTTGGTGTTTTGGGGTTTTTTTGTTTGTTTTTGTCTTGAGATTTCATTGACTTGATTTTGCAGACTTTACATATTACTCACTTCCTCATTTTGATCAGGAACAGCCTGGACTAGTCTGTTTGATTAAACTATCAAATTATCTTTGTTCCAATCCATTCAGAAGACAAGCATATCATTATCATATCATTCTTTTCAGTGCTTTGAAACATCCCAAGTTTTTCATAGCAGCATCTCTAGACAGAACTGTGGTAAATATGAACCAAGTTTTTCAGACCTAATTATTTAAATAATGCTTCTAAGCATTATCTGAAGCTTTTAGTTGGAAAAAGAGCATTTGTTAATGCAAAGGCTTAATTTAACTTACTTTCAAGTGCAAAACATGTATTAAGGACATACTTTTTACTAAATTATTTTACCCTCTAATAAACACGTTATTGATAGCTTCCTTTTTTTTAGCTTAACAGTTCTCCATACTTGAATGAATTTTGGTTCATGCATTAAGCACAGGAAATGTGAAATAAGTTTTTCAAATACCTGTGACTAAAAGAAAAGTCTTCATTGAGAAGCTCCTTGTTTCAAATTAAGTGTTACTTTTTCATCTATACATATGTAGAAACTTCATGTTCAGACTCACTTGGAATGTACAAAAAGAGTCTGGCCAACATTAATGAAGTTGCACCATTTTGCAGTACTAAACTATTATGTTAAATAGTTTGAATATTTAGCTAAACCTTACAGGAAAAAATTGCAGTATGGTAGCTATGGCAATAATTGACTTCAAAAAAGATTTTATATTTAGGGGGGATAAACAGCGGGAGCAGCCATTCAAAATATCTTTTCTTCATGTACCCTTTCAGCAATAGAAAACAAGCGACCTACAGAAGGAATAAGAGGAATTGGTGTTATTTTTAGAGACCTTGATCAGCAGTTCTGGAGTGTTTTTATTAAATAAATCATTGTATAGAGTGATGTGCTATACTGATAGAAAGAATACAGATTTCTGTTCCTATGTCTTAAAAGTACTAGAGAAACATCAAATGCCCACTTGCTTTTGAGTAAGATGTGCCATTATGTAGAACTGAAAGTTGGTACATGCCCACTGGGTCTCATCGTAGTGTGGCAAGTCTGTGACCAAATTAGGAACAGAATCAGAAGTCAGTGGGTTTTGTTCAGTATGGCAGGGAAAAATATGTAATTGCTGTTAATTATTTAAAGCATAGTCACCTTTCTGGATTTGCTATTTCAAATGACATAGTTACAGTTTAGATGTTTGGAAATTACACTACTCAGTTAATTTCTGGATGGAGAATCGAGTTGCTCTTTGGCAATGATTAGGATGGACTAACTTTTAAAGTCTTGGAAATACTTCTTGTGTTCTGAGTAGGGTTAAAATACTTTCGTAATTCTGTATCCATCAACTTAGTATAGTTCGGGGAAGAAGAAAAAAGAATGGGATTACTAGTCCCATAAAAATTCCACTTTACACAGATAAGTAAGAATAATGAAAATCCATTTTGCATTTATTACAGATACATTAAATAAAAGAAGTGTTACCTGTGATTACCAAATTGAACCTCTTGTTTTGGGTCACTTGGTCCTTCATGATCTTACAACCTCTAAATCCTTTCCACATAGCTCATTTTTATTCAGAGACGAAAATCAGCTTTTGAACCCTTTCAAGTCTTTAAGAACTTTAAATAAGCTTGGCATTGGACTGATCTAACAGAATAATTTGAAATAAAGAAAATATCCACTTTGCACCTGTAGAGAAGGCTAAAGCTGTCAGAAGTTGGCTTAATGATTCCAGACATCTGTCCACTAGGTTCTGGTAACTTTCAGCTTGGTTGACAGGGCTGACAACAATGACTTTTTGCCACAGCTTTTGCTTACAAGATTGGTGAGGTGTTACTTGAAACTTCCTGTAGGTTTTAAATTAAAACTAGAAATAGGTTTCATAACAAGAAGGCCCTCCTCCCCTTTCTTTTTAACTTGTAAATGTTTGGTTTCATCCAGATGTTTCCTACCATAATTTTTATTTGTGGGCAAGTACTGATAGAAATTGAACCGTTTTCCATCAGTAATGTCAAAATTATTAGTTTTGTAACAAAACCAAAGTATCAAGTCAAAATCTGATTTTTCAGCCAGAAGAAAATTCGCCGAGACCACATTCTTACTCTTGGGCTTTCATGTAATAGCTTTTTCGTATGAAAAACATCACTGCCTTTTATTCTGTTTTGTAGTTTGCAAGTTTGCAGAAAAATTCCTCCTGTTTCCTGTTGCAGTGTTCTCATTTCTGGGAGGTGGATGATGGGCCAATGGATTTACATTTTTTTAAAGGAGTTTTTTGTCTTCTGGGCTTCAGTCTTTGTTTCAGATACTGCATTTGTCTCTGAGGAGTTGTGTGCCTTGGTAACATATGGTTTGTAGAAAGGTTTTAGAAGTTTCTCATCTTTGTCGCTCTGTAAATACATGAGAAACGTATTTGAAATCAACTATAAAGATATTCTCTGCCAAATTGAGTATATTAAGGTATTATAGTTTTTCCTGGAGACTTCTGCTAATTACTGTAAAGTTGAGCATCCTCATAACCACAGCAGGTTTAGCTGTAAGCAAAATCTTGGCCTCTTAATTACAATCTGTGATTTTGTTTATTAAGGGATTGATTCTGCAGTGTGTGGGCAGATTTCTGCTATTGGGTGGAACTTACTGCAGTTTGAAAGTATTTAAGGTAATAATTTTTAAGTTAAATATTGTAGTAATTGGCAAGAAAATTTTTAACGGGTTTCTTTGTGTTTCTTTCCTCTGTGTTCATGAAAACAGTTCTTCAGGACTTGTCTAGATGTTGGATTTACCCTTGTTTAAAAAAAAAAAATGCTATTTTTGAAAATGGAGTCTTTTCAATCCTTCATTGCCCCAAAGGTTTCTGAAAGTCTTTCAATAACTTTGAGGGAGGTGCTAATTCTTCATGATGGAAAGGGAATTTTTGCACTTTATTAGAAGACTTTAAAGATCTGGCTTGGGTTTGGGTTGAAGTAGTAGGGTATTATTGATGGGTTTTCCCACTAATTTGTGGGACTAGGATGATGTAGGTGGAATATTCAAGTATGTGTGTGATTCCCCTTGCAAACTGGGTGTTTCCATCTTAAATTATCAATGATAGGCAAACAGTGAGAAAACACTTCCTTTGGAAAAATAACTTCAAAATACCATAGGTAGTAGGAAAAAAAAGTTTTGCCGCTGTCCTTGCTTAAAGTGGATGAGAAAAACATCAGATATTGAGCCTTATAATGTTTCTTTTTTAAACTCCGTAATTAATTTGAATGCAAGGTGGGGTCAAGGGGAGAGTCTTGGATCTTTAACAAGCTTTATCAGAATTTTAGTTACTGAAAATAAAAAAATGTTAAATTTTCATTTAAAAACTAAAACCAATCCTTTTCAGTAGTTGTGGGATCGTTGGAGTCGGTTTTGCTTCTTGGAAATGCTTCACTAGTTTCTTGACTCTAGAGTCTTGTAGAGTAGATAAATGTTGAATTGTGACTGTTTAATACAAGCTGAAATCTGTGCTCTTCAAACTTTGTATATATGATAGACAAAGGGAAGGTATAGACCGAGTTTTCTCTTTGTGTAATAATGCAAAAGTAGTCCTGCAGGCTCCTCTAGTAACCATGTCTGCTGTCTTTCTAGATTGAATACTCAGTCTTGTTTTCATGTGGTTTACTTGGAACATCCTGCGTGTGGTACAGAGGAATACAGATTAGGAGATAGAAATAATATATTCACACACACTGTATTAGATACACTTATAGGCAAAGCACAGTGTAAAGTTATCAGCTGCTGTATGGTATGACAGACTTTACAAAGGAATTTGAATATAGTAATGCAGCACAGTTCAGAGAAGAGGTGCGAAGATGATTTCATCCCACATAGATGGAAAAATATATAAATGTGTAAAAAAAAAAAAAATGCTGCAAAACTGACTTCTTTAATGGCCTTAAAAGATATGTAAAAACATGATGCTACCATTTCAGATTGAAGTGTTAAAATGTGTATTCCATGGTGCTCTGGAGAGGTCCATGTGTTTTCCTCTCTCATACTTGGAACATCAAAACTATTAATACCGATGTAAATGTCCAAATTCAGAAGATGTGCAGGTTGTTTTATGATGCGGGCATCTAGCCATTTATCAGTCCTTCCAGGTATAATCAGCCTGGAGGCTGGAGCCGAACTCTTCCAGCAGCCTGCTTTGCCTGCCAAAGAAAATTCAGCCACTGAATTGGTGGAAATTGCTGACTGGTCACCTGGAGACTGCTCCTTATTTAAGCGCTAAACCAGCTTTTCAGCTGCGGCACGCTGTGCTGCAGCTCCTGTCCGCGCACGGCAGTTGTGAATCGAGATAGCAGGGAAACTATTCATCCTGCTCCCATTAATAACACAAAATTAAGTGCTAGTAGGAGCATGGCCGTTGCCCATTAGTTTGGGTTTCCTGATGGAAAAGTGCACAGCTGCAGGAAGGTCTTTCCTCTTTATCCCTTCTCGGTCACCCCGGACAGCACCAGCAGTTTGCAGCGGTTTGGCTGATGATTTGGGGTACCCAGGGCGCATTCCCGAGGGACTGCGCATTCCCGATGGGCTGCGCTGCCGGGGCGCGGGCAGTTCCCGGCCCGGGAGTGATGGATACGGGCGGATCCGTGCTCGGCTCCCGGGGAGCCCTGCGTGCAGATTTACGCGGCAATCGCCTTAAGGGGACGAATTTAGTTTACGGCAATCCGCGCTTAATCTGCCGGAGCGCCGGGCGCTTTCGGATAGAGGAGAGGGAAAGCGGCAGCGCTCGGGGCCGGCCCGGGCAGCCAGAAACTTCTGGCAGCTTCCCGGCTCCAGCCCCGGCCCCTCCCCTTAAAGCGGCACGGCCCCGGACACAGCCGAGGCTCCTCTGCCGCCCCGGACACAGCCGAACCGGGGTCCTGCCGGGGCCGGAGCATCCCCCGGGCTGTGCGCACCGAGTGCTGGCCCGGGGCGCCCCGGAACAGCCCCGCCGCACCCCCTGTGCAGGTGGGGGTCCGGCCCCCCTCCTGGCAGCCCGCACTCGGTCATTCATGCAGCCACAATTGTGATCCCTCTTGGAAGCACCTGCTTGGCCAGGGGTTCCCAGGAAGGTCTTCAATACCAGTCTTCTGCCAGTGGGAAAACAAGGAAGCGAAGATACCACATCAGCTTTCCTTTTCTGCTTCTTGCAGTGTGAACTGAAAGATTTTCGAGAGTGTATAGAGATACAGAAACACTGACAGGAAATCTGGGGTGTGTGTTAAAGCTGTTTTGCATGAAACAGGTTCATGATCTCATTACAAATGAATGATGGTGTGTGCTGGACATACTTTTCAGTTTTCCTGTCAAAGCCATCAATAACCTTTTGTTTATGATATGCTACTGAAAATGTAATTCTTATCTATAAATTATAAAGTACAAGTGATTATGTTCGCATATAAACTGTAAATGCAAATTCAGATTACCTTGTTTGAAAATAAAATGAAGGCTGAGACTGCAGCTCAGAAATTTGGACACAGGAACATAGGAGACTAATACAGTTGTTTCAAGATGTCTTGAGATATCTTCAATAATTTTAGGAAACTCAGAACTTTTTTATATTGTAGGGTAGTCCTATGTTTGTGCCTCCCTCTTCCCTTTAAAGAGTGCTGCAGTGCTTCTTGTTAAAATCCTTCCAGTATGCTTGTGCAATATCTTATCTGAGATTAATGAATTATGTTATCAGATTTTAGCTGCATTTTAATGTGCTGTTTTTTCCTGGTAACCTGCTCTGAAAAGCAAAACAAGAATAAAACCAAATCCTGATAAAGCATGTCACACTCTGAGTGTAAGGACACCTATTAAATGACACAAGCATAAAGCAGAGAAGAGATAACAGGAAGGTAAAAATAGCTGCATACTAGTTTTTAATCTCTCTAACGTTGGTAGAACTGAAAAAAACCTGCTTGAGAACTTGTCTCAGAGTTGATGAAAATGACAGAAGTCATGTTAAGAATTATCTGAAATTAATGCAAGACTTTGATTATTGCTGTTTGCTTTTCTAGTTTGTATTCTCTGTGATGCATCACATTTTGCTAATTGTTTTAACTTACCACTTTGTGCTGTTACTATCAGTCAGAATGAGAGAAGTATTTTGGAAATTTCAGTTAAGTGATTTTGTCACAAAATATTGCCGCAACTTGGGGGGTTGAAAGCCCATGTAATTTGTCTTTCAACGGAATAATAAAATTGCAGAAAAAAATTGCAGTACGTATCCACTGAAGATTTCACATACTGTTTTAAAGTATATAATGATTCATAATGGTAGTTAAAGAAATGCATTTCATTGTTTTTCTCTCCAAAGCTACTCAGATACCATGTTTACAGTAAATATAGCTACAGTGCTGATCAAATGGTCTATATGTTTACTAATGAAAAATGAACCTAAATTATTTGAGGAAAATAAACATATGTGTCTTCATGTGACTTACCTGGTCTTAAGTCAATTACAGGAGAAGGTAAAACACTTGGTTGGCCTTCACCATTGTAGCAGAACTTGTCATCTCCTGTGTCTTCAAGATGGTACAGAGGCTGGAAGCCTATGTGGTGCTTGTAGATAACTCTGGTATCAGTTTGTTCTCTTTATGGGGTTATATTTATATAATGAGATTATATGGTTATGAGATTGCATTTATATTCTTTGTTTAATTTAGTGTTGTGTTCTGTGTTTCTACTGCTGTGATACACATATGCTGTGAAGTGAAGGTTTATTGGACTGTTTTTAATGCTTTGTCCACAAAAGCTGGTAAGACATGACAGCTGTATTGCCAGTGGTCAGTAATTAAAAAGCAGTTGTTTTCCTTTCTGTTCCAGGCCATTGATGAGCCTCCCTATCTCACAGTGGGCACTGATGTGAGTGCAAAGTATAGAGGAGCCTTCTGTGAAGCCAAGATCAAGACAGCGAAAAGGCTTGTCAAAGTCAAGGTATGTGGTTTTCCTGCAGTTTTTTTGAGGGGGAGGGAAAGTCATTAATGTTCAAGATGGCACAATGTGAAACTTCTTTTTAGTCTCAGAACAGCAAAGAGGCTGTCCTTTCCTTGGAGTCTGGCAGTACAGTCTTTGAAATAACAGTAAGCTTATTATTGTTGGGAGGGGAGGGGCTCCCCCACTCCCACACTATTAAGTATGCTCTGTTTCTGTCACTGCTTTGTCATCTGCTTGCATCAAGTGTTTGTGGGCTTCATTGCCACAGGCTGACCTTAGACTATTTGATTAAAATGTGACAAATGTAGTCTTATGTATGGGAGAAAATTACCAGTAAATAGCTAAAACTACTCAAAGTAGATTTAATAGAGTTTTGTTTATTTGACAGCACAGGTCACTGCCATTTAGTAGTGACAACTAGATAATGCTTCAGGAATAAGCTGAAACCCTGCTCTCTTCCAGAAAAGACTTGGCCTATTGAGTCCTACCAAATACTAAGCAAAGGATCTCACGTAAGCTTTATAACTAATTAATGGCTAAATCAATATAAGCCATATGCAGTATGGAGAGGGATTACAAGAGATATGTTTCAACATTCCTTGAAAATTTGAAGTATTTTTAGAAATAATGAGAACAATGTTTGGGCTTGTTTTTATTCTTAGTAAATCTACACTGCAAAATGGCCATATATTTCTGTTTGGATGATGTTGCCATAAAGGCTTCTAATTCAGGAGGAAGTACTATTTTTCTGCTTTGCTTCTTAACTTCATACAGAAATATTGCAGAGCAAGGATCAAAAGCACTTAGAAAACATAAATTAGATTGTTGCTGTGCAACAGTTATAGTGCCAGAATATTTTTCTTATATCTACTGTAAATTTCAGTGAAAAATGTGTGACTTGTGAGTGGTGGTGACCTGTCATTGAAGGGTCTCCACTATAAACTGCTGTGCATTATTTGAATCTGCCCTCATGCTGTGACTGATTTTTGCCTATAGTGTGTATGAGGGAGAGAGCAGGTGCTCTCCAAAAGCCCTGATGGAAGGACTATTGTCATTTATTTAATAATAATTTTAAATACAGCAAGAACATTTTAGTCTTAAATCTGACAAAAGAGCACATTAGTGATGTTTTCATTTCTTAGCCATAACTCTTAATACCATCAGCTGGTCTATGCTTTACAGCACCATTGAGTTTAAGCAAAATAAGTATTGCTATTTTAGCTGTTAAGCATTGGTATTTAAGTACAGGAATTGTGTTGTGCCTAAGTCAGTGAATTCTTAACTCATTTCAGTTCTTTGGGGGACTTTGAGTCCACATTCCTAGATGACCACCTCCATTGCTGTTAATCAGTGTTAAATATTTTTTTGTGGGTTTATTACTTGCAGTTTTATCACTGCAGTGTTTTGCAGAAAGATCTTGACATGAGATAGAATTTTCGCTGTAGATTGTGTGTGGAGATTGTGCCAAAAGCCCTCTGGATTCAAGTTTTTTTGTGTGTCTTTGCTGTTAACTGTATCGCTTAGGGCAGTTCAGTGGCAGTACTGTTGTTGCTTTGTGAATAATGTGATTTGTGGTTGAGGTTTTTATGTGTACATGCGGTAATAGTATCTGTTTACATTGTCTTTTCTCCACCAGGAATGTGTATTCCTTAACACTGACCCTTTGATTTTCTCTAAAAATTTTTTTAGCTCTTTGTGGCACATGCACACTTTCCCTATATTAGCTCTAACAAAGATCTTTTTATCAGGTGTACTTTGTCTGGAGTTTTGGTAGTTTATCTGCTGCATTTATTTTCCACTTGTTTAGCCGTTTGT
>JAWWEW010000112.1:44014873-44242251 GCA_035583185.1 Anabacerthia variegaticeps | reverse complement strand
ACAAACGGCTAAACAAGTGGAAAATAAATGCAGCAGATAAACTACCAAAACTCCAGACAAAGTACACCTGATAAAAACTAACAAATAGTAACATCACTTTCCTTAGCTTCAAGAAAGGCCAGCAGTGTCACACTGAGTTTAAAGTTTGAATATTTCTGCTAATAAGCAGTATTTTTTTGAGCACTTAGGAATATCTCAAGAAGTAAAAACTGTTGGTATCAAAAATCTTCTCCCCCCAAAGAGTCAAAGCCCCAAGTCAGCTTTAAAAAGCCAAACCATTCTGGAATACATAATAGTAATTAACTTTGTTTATCTTGTGTCACAGTACATTGTGGTTGGCTCACGGTTTTCAATAGAGTTCCTTTATGCTGTAAAATACATGTAAGATAACTCCAGAAAGTAAAGAAAAGCGAATGTCTCTAAATCAGGATTGATATGCTGGATATTTTGTATGAGCCAATAGTGACCCCAGCATTCAGATTATTCTGCATCTTAACTAACTTTGGCTTTCTAGTTAAATCCTCTCAATTAAATACCTGAGTCTGTCAGGATGAAGTTCAGAAGAGTAGTCTTTGCTCAGTTAATTCCTAGCCTGAATCCCTTGTCTGGCTTTAGGTTGCAAAGTATGATTTTTGTCTATGTGGTGAACAGAAAGTATTTGCCATCAGTAGGTGAGGTGACACAGCTCTAAAAGGAACATAGTCTCACAGCTATTATGTATTGTAGTTCTAACAGAAGACAGACAAGATGACTCATTGAAGTAGCACTTGGAAGATACTAAAGTATTTTAGTGCATTTGTTTACTAATCATCCAGTTGAGATAGACTCTCCTTTTTCCTTGTTTTTGGTGCTGTTCTTGGCTTTTTCCTCCTTTCGAGGTTTACAAAACTTAAAATCTCTTCTTGAGGAGGATAAGTAGTAGAGCTGGAGTTAGAGAACTCTGTTGTTCTGAAGGAAATGTTGTTATTGCTATGTGTTACAGTGAAACTCTTGACAGTAGTGAGAATATAATCTTGGGTAGACTGGTGAAACAAGCCCAGAGATTTAATGTAGGATTGCTGTAGTTGTGAGTTACTGTTACACAACTGGATCTCATGTTACATTCTTACTTATTTCAAATACTAAATAAAACATCATATACCAAGAGAGTGTGTTCTGGTGAACATCAGAACATCATTTGTGTGTGTTAATAAATATACATATGTACATAAAATGTAATGCCAGAATTTTCTCAGTTTCCTATAGTTTTAAAACCAGAGTGGAAATAAAACTTCAGATGTAATTGATAGGAGGATCCTATGATTTTCAGTGTGACCAATTTAATTGTAAATGAAATGAAAGGTGAACGTTTATAGCATCTGGTACAGATAATCATAAGTTTGAATTTCCAGACTTTTTTTATTCCTGAGGACAGCGCGTGTGGGATTAAAGACACAGCCTTTATGTGTCTTTATGGGAATGACATGGGAAAATACCTTGGAAATGTTTATGGGGTTTATTTACTTCAGTTTCGGAGGACTGAGTGGTTAACTGTTTTTGCATTTCCTTCCAGTTAACTCTAAGCATGTAGGCTGGACATTAACTGAAAGGCTGTTTGGGTTATTCATTTGTTTAGTTGACAGTAGTGTCCTGTACTTCCCTTGTGTGTGTCTTTCAACCATGACAGAGGAAAATGCACTTTAATCAGGAAAAGAAAAAAAACCTCACATAGGATTAGGTATAGGTGCTGAAACTGTTGAATTTCAAAGTATAGAAATATAAATGTTTCTTAAAAGTTGGGCTCAGAACTCCTGTGACTTTCTCCTTTCCTGCTTTGGTACTAGAGAAGTTCAAATCATGTAAGAGAACTGCAGAGGTCTTTCTGAGCCATTGGATGTTTTTGGCAAACTGGTGTCTGTAGTTTCCTTTAGAAGTAATGATTCTGTTCTGAAAGAGAAGATATTTTAGAAGTTCTGATGACTAAGAAATTGGCCCCTTGTATTTCTAAAATATATGAATGATCACATATTTCAGAAAATGAAATAAGTATGGTGACTAACTGTAAAATAAGTAAGAAAAGGGCTATTAACATTTCTATGTTCTTACACTGCTCAGCTGTATCAAGCGATTGTCAGTTGAATTATGTTTTTTAGGTAACCTTTAGGCATGATTCTTCAACGGTGGAAGTGCAGGATGACCACATAAAGGGCCCCTTAAAGGTAATAAATTTGATTTATATTTTGCTACTGCTTTGAAAAGCATTTTTTTTTTTTCCCAGTATTTGATATAAATGTGCATATACAGTATGGGGTAACAGTGGAAGGTTCAACTTATTACACAGACCAGATAGACTTACAAAGCAGAAAAGGTATTGCTGCAAAGTTGGAGCTAGTGCACTCTGCCTGTTAGCTTTTTCTTCTGTAGTTAAAAGGGATGCAGCATAGGCTGGTGCAAGCCTCTGTTCTTTTTGCCTTAAAGCTAAGAACTATGGCTGGCTCTGATTTTTAGTCACTGTTCCTATTGAGAACTGGCTGGAGGATTTGATGGGAAAGCTCTTATACAAGAGTATGACATCACTCAAATTGGTTCTTGTTCCCCACCTGCTGGCAGGAAATAATCAGCTCAGTTAGTTGGCTTATGTTAGAGGAATGTAAAGAGAAGTTTGAGGATACAAATATATTCAAGTGAAACTGAAAAAGTGTGTTATATTTAACATGCAATAGGTTAGAAATTATCTCTGTTTGCTAATACAAAAGTGTTGAATTCATTGCCTGTTTTAGAAACTCTCCAGTGCTAAATGACTTTTGTATTTTAGGTAGGAACTGTTGTAGAAGTGAAGAATCCAGATGGGACTTACCAGGAAGCAGTTATCAACAAATTAACAGATGCAAGTTGGTACACTGTAGGTAAGAGAAATATCTATGTATTTGAATAAAATTCAAGACTTAAAAATAAGGCTGTGACCTGGACACATCTTAAGCATGGTGAGAGATATGTTTTTGGAAATGCTTAGCTGTTCAGAGTTTGTATTTAAAAAAAATCCTCAAAAATAAACTTCTTTCTTTGGGTTTTTATAAGAAACTGTATCCCTCACGATGTGAAATCAGGACACTAAATAAAGACCTAGTGAATTGTTCTATAATCGGTGACTGGTTTTCAGTTATTTAATATACTATTGCTTAATATTCTGAAGCAAAGTATGCCCTCATACTTCCTTTAAAAAAGGCAAAGAAGTGCTTTTTAAACACAAGTTGGAACTCTGTTTTTCCCTACTTCCAGACTTAGCCCTGATGACAGCTGCTGTTAAAACAGATACAGCTTTTTCTTATAAGAAGTCCTCTCCTACTTGTTTTCCCTATTTTATAATGTGATATTTCAGGCAGTAGGTGATATATCCACATGCCCTCAAGCAAATATACTGTGGTTTGAGGGTTTTTTTCTGTATATGCTTTTAAAGGCTTCATATACATGGGTTTGCTCTTTGGTGCTAAGTATTAGCAGATCAATCTGTCTTGGGGAAAGCTGGTCAGTTGTAGAATGATAACAGATTCCATCTGTGCATTGGCAGTCTTAAAGGCACTACAGGAAATGTATTGATTCCTATGAAACTACATAAGCCTCTTCTGGGCAGATAAGTGGGACATGGGAAGATGAAGACCAGATCTTGAAAGAACTTTAGCAAGACTTAGTGGTTTTGAGATTATGGGTTGTTGATGAGGTGATGTTGAACAACTAGGGAAAAACTTAACTTTACCTACTTGTAGAGAATAGAGATAGTGTTGCAGAAAATCTGCTTTCTTGTTGGAGGAGTAGAATCTTTTAATAAAGGAGTGACGGGGTTAGGATGGGGTGAAACATGAGGCACAAAGACAAATAACATTAGAGATAGTGTTTTGGTAATTAATACAGAAGTGGATCAGATACGAGAGCTTTTAAGAAGCAAATGGTATAGCTGGTGTTAGAACTGTGTTGTATGCATGTTTCTGAGAAAGTGTGAAGTTAGGTAGATGTCCTGGAGTTCCAGTCTGTAAATCAAAGTAGATGTCTGTCAGAAATCCTGAACTTGAGAAATAGGAGGAAGAGGTATGGTTTTCAGTCTCAACTCTTAATACATTTTGTAGATAAAAGTAGACAAAAGCATGTTGATCTTGCAGAATCAGTAAAAAGAGCACAGCTGCTGGCTGTGTAATGCACTTTGCTAGAGAAGTGACTCTTGGAGTGAATGATTAGAATAATCTTTGTCAGGAGGGTGACTGGATCGACACAGAAATTGTCTTTATAGACAGTGATGACTTTGCAGATCTGAGTGAGAGTCCTACTTTAAGAGATAGTTGCCATGTCCCATATTTCAGAATTAGCACACATATTGACAAGCAGTTACCTAATGTCCCAGCACTTGTTGAGAGCGGCATCTAATTATTTGCGTTGTTAATGATTTTGTGAATGAAAGTACTATGATTTGGTCAAATGCTTTGTGAAGGGTTAGATGGTCTTGAAGTAGTATCTTTCCAAAAGATACTTAAGACCATGTATGCCACTGCAGCAATGTCTGGAGAGGAATAACCATTTGGAGGCTGCTTCAGAGCTCTTTTAACACTAAAGTACGGGCAATGTTGCTTTAAGGGGATCCCTGTCTGTCTTGTATTCATAAAGTGTTGTCTGAATAGAAATTGTGCTTCAGTTTGTTCAGTTTGTTTACATGTCTTTTTTTGGTGCTACTGCTTTCCTACCACAGGATGATATGAACTAGATTAAATTTTTATAAGAACCCAACTTGTATAGTCTTTTAAAATTACTATAGCACAGTTTATATATATATGTATAAAACCTGTAAATATTATATAAAAATACACACACACACCCCCATCCATGAATTGTCCTTGCCTGCCCTGTAAAAATTCCTCAAAGAGCTCAGGGTATTCCAGTCCTGGTAACTAGGTACTGTTTCATCATTCATACAAATGTCTTTTAAAGTTTAATTGATATTCTTCACATTTAACTCAGTGTTTACTCTGAGGGGGGGGAAAAAAGATCATTGGATCGTTTCCTTTACTAAAAATGTGAAAGTGTGCATATTCAAAAGCAGTCTTATCCCCTGCTACACTTAGTTATCATTACATTGCTTTCTCTCAGAATTCACAGTAGTTTTAGTTACATTAGGTTGCC
This sequence comes from Anabacerthia variegaticeps, assembly GCA_035583185.1. Taxonomy (NCBI): domain Eukaryota; kingdom Metazoa; phylum Chordata; class Aves; order Passeriformes; family Furnariidae; genus Anabacerthia; species Anabacerthia variegaticeps. The sequence goes on along the minus strand of JAWWEW010000112.1, from coordinate 44,237,106 downwards.
TCGTTTTTCCTCTTTTCCTTACAGTTTCAGAATACATGATTCTAAATGCATTACACTGTTGTATGCATGCTCAGTAAGTTTTTTTCAAGATGTTTCATTAGATCAGAATGTCATATGCGTTACAGCCACATGTGCCATGCTGGCTGCACAAGGCTTTTAGGGTGTTGAAGCTTTTCCTCTGGAAGTAGTCATGTTATGGAAGAAGATTAGAAATCCCTCTGGCAGGGAAGAGGCCACAAGCAGGTTACCACACAGGACTCCTAATGTGGCTACCTACCTAGCCCTGAATAGGTTTACCTCTGCTGTAGTCAGCTTATCTCCTGAAGTGGATAGATTTTCTTTCTCCTTATCTCTCATTATGTAAGGAGACTGTTATCTTAATTAACACAAACTGAATTAGGAACCTGCTGCCTTCTATTTCACTTAACGTAGAGGGGGCTTAATTATGTGTTGACCATTTGTGGTGCAGTTTCAAATCTTCGCATTGTTCTGTGCAGTTCTTGACATTGATATTTTTCAACAAATTTTGAAATGACAGATGTGCATCTCTGACTGATACTTTATCACTGAACAGTGTTTAACAGGTTTTGTAGTATACAGTACAAACTGGGGAATGGTAGTAACAAGTGGAAGTTTGTTATCAACAGTACTGAATTTTGCCCAGGGATGAAAAATTCTCAGATCTAGATAAAAGTTTCTTTTATATCAAGTAAGTATTAGTCAAGAATTTTAATGTACTTTGTTTCTTTTTGTATGTTTTTATTTAAATTACTAAATGTTGAAGAGTACAGCACCCACTATCTGAAAGCCGGACATGGCTGAAAAGTAATCTCTCTAATCTTTCTGGTTAACAGCCATTCTCCTAAAAATGTTATTTTGATCTCTTGATGGACAGAAGATTCGAATGAAGGTGAAAGAGACATGTTAACAAATTGCAGAAACTTCTATTTTTTAATGTAATATTTTAATCTAACTTTGGTGGTGTTTCCGTGCCCACAAAAATCTTCAAGGTCACTGCAGTATGGAGACAAGAATGTAGTTGCTACCATGTTTAGGAGGGAAGAAGAGATCTGTTCTTGTCTCACTGAACAGTACAAGCAAAGCCTGAGAGTAAAAACTTTTCAGAGTTTTCATCTGTTAAGTACCTGAAGAAGACTTGACAAAAGCTTACTTTTTATATGACCAGTTTATCTGCTTCCAAAGACCCCACCTTAAATGTGTGTCGTGCATTTCCGGATTCAAAAGGATTGTGTAACTGAATCATCTGTATTATGGACGTGTTTCCAGTTGACCTAGTCATAGCAGAGGTTGCAAAAAGTCTAGAAACTGGGAGCTCCACAGTTCTGTCAGTACAGCTGGTTTTGATGCTTGTCAGCACTTTGACTATTGTCATCTTCCTTAGGCTGATATCACTGTTGCTTTATGGCATAGTTGATTGAAGTGAATGGAGAAAGACATTGAACTTTCATATAACGTTGTAATGTTTTTTCTGTAAATATCCATTTATGTTTCTCCGTAGTAAGCACAGGGTTGCTGCTTTAATGTTGTGTGAGTTCTGGTTATGTAATAAAGTTCTGTAAAAATTGTAAATGTTAGAAGAATAGTTTTTGAATTCTAGTGTCTTTTTAATTTTGTGTCCTAATCCATGAATTGTCTGCTCAGCTACTGATTACTAAAGATTCTTTTAAGATATGCAAGTTATGGTGATACAGCAGCCAATGTATTTGGTCAATCTGTGAAATGCTTTACTTGATATGCAGCATTATCCAGGTATAGCTTTAAGAATTAGCTACAGGAATATATATGCCATTCTATCTGACATCTAAATGAATCAATAATATTTTGATTTAAAAAGAAAAATTTTTTTCTTTTCTCACTTGTTACCGGGTAACAGTATTTGATGATGGTGATGAGAAGACTCTGAGACGCTCTTCCCTGTGTTTAAAAGGAGAAAGACATTTTGCTGAAAGTGAGGTAATTGAAGGATTTTTCTACTACAGCTTTTATTTTAGAAAAATTTAAAAGTGATATTTTTAGTGCCTCAGTCTTTAGTATGTTGTGTATATCCATGCTGCTAAAAATGGGGGTTGTGTAAAGTACAGTCTACAGGGTCTGGCTTATTCTTTTATAAAATGAAGAAATACAATTAGATTTCATCAAACTGTGTAAGTTAAGAAACAAAATCAGCATTTAATCTTTCTCATTTTTATATTATTGGTGGTTCACAGATTGTAGATCACACAAAAAATTTCAATCACACAACTGCTTTGCTTTGCATAAGAAATTATCTGTAAGTATCAATTGGGGAAACCACAATATAATAATGACATAAAAATTAATATATATTCCTACATAAAAAATTTATGTACTTTTCACAGTTCTTCTGGATTTTAGATAGATCAAAATTTGTAATAGCTGATAAAACTGAAAGATGAATACTTTTAAAAGGCCAATAATAAATTGCTGTTACGTGTGAATTTGCCAGTAGTTATCAGTATTTTGAAGCTGGTTCATGTCTTAAAGGTGACTTGCATGTTAAAGTGTGCACACATTTGTAGCAAATTTTGAATAGTTGGGATTTCAGAGCAAGGGTTGTTCCTTCGTATTATGTAAGACAATCTGGACGGATGAGCAGATATACGTAAACATGATTGCTTATTGGACAGCTACTGGAGACAGGGTTTTTCGCTCCGCATAAATATGCTGTTTGTATTGGAATCAGCTGAGCTTGTTTGTGTACTTCATTCTTGTGAAGATTCACATACCCTCTAGAATCATAAGTCAGGAATAAACACATGTAAAGAAAGAGCCTTAATTAGACGCCTCAATCTGGATTCAGATATAAATGCTGTAAGATTGTGTGTTTCTTCAACTAGCTGTGTTATTAATGATCAACACAACTGAAGATTAGATTTCCTCTGTTCCATAAATACTATTTTGATATGTTTTCAGGGTTATTACCTGAAGGTTTAAAATTTTAGTCTGTATATTTTGCTTTGTGACCTGTTTGGCTGAAGGAGAATAATTTGTATTATTTTGTCAGATTCAAAGCAACTTTATATTTAGATGATGTCTACTTTTTATTTTACCATCTTTTTTATTGTCTTAGCTTTTGATGTTTTGCCGAAAGTCACTGATGTGCAATTCATTGTCACCAGCCCTCAATGAAACACATGTTGTGCATTTCTGATAATTACCTTGTGATTGCACAGCCACTCAGCAGGGAAAATTGCATCTCAAATTTCTTTTTTAATTAGGCCAGTGCCACACAGTTGTCTTGTTGTGATGTTACTTCAGCTTCATCTCTGACTCCCAAGTGTGTGGTGTAGAATCTTTTAGGGTGTCCACCACACTCAGAAGTGGTCATGCATTTATTTTCAGATTTTAAAAAGCCAGTTTTATTGTCCCTGTGTTAGTTCTGTGACACAGAATAGGTTTGAGATTCTTGTTGGTGCTACACATTTAAAAACTCATACACAATAAAGAAGTTTAAGTAGGAGGACTGTTTTTAGTTTGGAAGGCTTTCTCCCTTCTTTCAAAGAAAAAGAGTAAGTGGATGTACAAAAAACTCCTGTGTATCAGGAGCCTTTAAATTCAGAATGGTCATAATTTAAACAGTTAACAGCAGGCTTAGGGGAAGAAAGATACTCCATGTCCATGAATTCTTTCTGTTGAAACATTCTTCCTGAACAGGGTGTTTTTTCTCTCCCTCTCTTTTTGTTTTGATGCTGATAAGGCATCAATTAGCACCCTCTCAATTATCAATATAGCAGCCTCTTTTAAATTGTTGTAGAATCTCTATCACATACCAAATTACGAATTACTAACAAAAAATTACAATTAGCTTGTCATGTTTGCTGCTACTGAGTTCTCTTGCAGCTTCATTTCAAAGGGGACCTTTGTTAATTTTTAAGTAGATGATTGGATGCTTGGTGTAATGACAGGACAGGCAGAAAATTGATCCAATAGAGATGGAATATCCCAGGTCAGCAGAATACCTGATAATTGTTTCTCTTGTGTTTTTATGGTCCAAAGGCAGGACTTCCGGGAAGAATTGTCTGTGTGTGTTGGACAAAAATTAATTATTCAGTGGTGCAGAGAAAGTGTTGGAAAAGAAAATGAACCAAAACACATTGCCTTTTTAAAATCAAAGCATGACATTTATGATGTACTCATGTATTTCTTTTGTAATGAGAGTCTATATTAAAAAAAAAATAATGAAGCATGTGGTTTGGAGAATAACTGATGCCAGGTTATTCTGATGTGTTATATATATGTATTTTTATATTTCAACAGACATTAGATCAGCTTCCACTCACCAATCCTGAACACTTCGGGACTCCTGTTATAGGAAAGAAAACAAACAGAGGACGGAGATCCAATCATATGTAAGTTAAATATCTTGATACCTGTTCTGTGTGTATTCAACTTTGAAGCTTTCAGTGTGTGTGGAGTTTTATTATTTGTATGTTCAAGCTTCTCTTGTTCAAAAAACAGGAGGCTGGATGAAAAATGTTCAGCACTCAGATTGAAAGTCAAGTTCATATGTATTGTTGCGTATAAGCATTTCAAGTATTTGTGTAATCGGTATCTAAAACAGCACCAGGTAGAGGCAAGAGTTTTTCTTGGTTTCGTTAAGTAAAAACTAAAGTGGGATACTAAGTGAAAATGTGATGTTCAACTATAGTCAGAAGCATCTCTGTAGCAGATGATTAGTGTTATAAATGTGTTGAACTCAAACTAAAATCATTACAATGCAGCCTTTGTCCAGCTGTGAAGTCTTTATACAAGGCACCAGAATCCCCCTATAGACCATTGATTTCTCATTACAGGATCTCTGAAGGACTTTTAGAAATAGGTGAACATTATTACAGAATCACAGAAGGGGTCATGTTGAGAGGAACCACAGTAGGTCATCTGGTACCACCAGCCTTCCTGCTCCAGCAGGGTCATCCTAGAGCGCATTGCACAGGATTGCTTCCAAGCAGTTCTGGAGTGTCTCCAGTGAAGGAAACTCCACAGCCTCTCTGGGCAGTCTGTTCCGGTACACAGTCACGACACAGTAAAGAAGTTCTTTCTCATGTTCAGGTGGAACTTCCTGTGTTAACAGTTTCTGCCTGTTGCTTTTATTATGGTTTGCAGCAAAGCTTACTGTAGAGAAACAAAGTTCAAGAGTAATGACTTGATTTCCTGGGTGCCAAAATCAGTAGTTTTGATCTTTATAAAGTGGTGTTAAGTAATCCAGTGACTGTTCTCAGTTGTTCTTGAGTGGGTTGTGGGGTTTCTTTATTCTTCTGTATGTGGAGGGGAGGTTTTGTGTGGTTTGCTCTTGTTTTTTGTCTTGCTTAAAGTTTTTAGTGGTACTGGTTCTCATGCTTGGGCTAGCCTTTTGAACTCTTTTTGGTAGCTTGACATAAATGTTGCCCTGTATATGTAGAGGTGCTATAAAATACTGGTAAAATTATTGATATACTAATTTGTGATGTAGGGAAGGAAAAAGCTGATGTTACCATAGAGAGCGTGACTGCAGCATCTTTGGTGTGTGTGACTGGGTCGTTGTCTTCCCCGTTTCCATAACTGTACAGGACATTATTATATCAGAAGCAATACACTTAGTATTAATCATAAGATAAAGATTACTTAACTGAGTAAAAAGACAAATTGCACAGATGCTGGCATAACTGAGCTAGGAAATAGACTCTCTAAAATAGTTTTGCCTTTCTCTCTGGTCTTTGACTTCTTTCTCTTCCCACAAGAGATTATTGAACCCCAGAAAGCAGCCTGAAAGACTTCCAAACAGTATTTAAAAGAAACCACTGTTTAAAAAAAAAAAAAAAAGGATGTTGTGAAAAATCCCCAAAGTAAAGCTTTATGAGCGCTGAAAGTAACATAAAATTAAGGTGGGGAAAAGGAAACATAGTAATTTGCCTTTGACAATCAGTTGTCTTCTGTTACACGAATGCTATCTGTGACTTTTTTGTTAATACTGAATTTTGTACTCAAAAGCAGTTACGTGAAAAATGGAAAATAGCTTTTAAAATTATGCTTGTGCTCATTGAACATGCTGTATATTTTCTGAGTTAACCTTCAAAGTTACTAGACAAAAAGATACCTAGAGAGCATCAGGAGTGCTGAGTTTTTTTTTTTTTGTTTTATTTTTTTGTTAATCAGTTGCAGGTAATTTTAGTTGTAGTGGTTTTGTGTCCCCATATGGTTAAAACCAGGTGCAACTCTGTACTTGAGCAGTCAAAACAGTGAGCGAAAACCTTTTAAAATCAAAATGTATTTGCACCTTTGCTCATTTACTTACATTCCAACACTTCATTCAATGTAAAATTGAAACAGTCACCGAAATGCTTCACTGAACATCTTTAAAGACTTGTTTAAAGATAAATAGACTTCTTTTTCTCTTCACTGTTCATCTTTATAGCTGATGCTGCTTCTTCAGAGATTTGTCCTCTCTCAAAACAGCCTTTTATTCTGTATGGCTGTTGGAGTAAAAGCTTAGAGAGATTAAGAGGGAGAAACAAAACAGTTCAGCTTACTGGTCCAGAACTACAACTGCAACAGTATTTTTGAACAGTGCTTCTGCAGGGCAGAGTGGTCTCACTTTGAATGCCCTGACAGTGCATTTCTCTTCCTCCATGTGGATGCATGGTGGTGTTTTGTTTGGTATTTGCATGGATTACTAGTAAATGTGCATTTCTGTGTTTGTAATGCTTGAATTCTTACTATACTGCAGTTATAAATATTTCTACTAATTTTTATGCTAAAACACTTAACAAGCAATTCAAGTCACTATTACTGATGCCTCTTCGACCGTTAGCTTTGGATCTCCTGTGATTATAATATGCAGGTTTGGATGGTTGAATTTTAAGTCTCTTTCTGTTATTTAGTCCTGAAGAAGAATCTTCATCCTCTTCCAGCGATGAAGATGAAGATGATAGGAAGCAAAGTGATGAGTTATTAGGAAAAGTTGTGTGCGTGGACTGCTTCAGTGTGGATAAAAAGAAAGCTCTGTGGTATCCAGCCTTGGTAAGAGTTTCGTCTCTATTATAATTTAGTAAAGCTTTCTTTCATTTTCTAGGAACCAAAGAAAAGTGTGGGGTTTTTTTCATTTTGCTGTTTTATATTAGAACTTCATGTGGTTCTTCAAATTGGACTGTATCATAATAGTTACAGGAAAAATCATATATCTAAATATATTTGTTTACAAAAAAGGGATTGCTAATGTGGCCTTAGTTTTCCCAAACAAGCAGAGCTTGTTGACCTAATTCTAGTTCAGCAGTGTGTTTAGTACTATTGAACTAAAATTTCAGGGCTTTTTTCCTACGCTCTTGCATGTCAATTTTCTGAATTACTGAGTTTTATCAAGGACGAAAATATAAAGTACAAAGAGAAGAGAAGTTTATTGATTATGTAGACATTATTTTTCAAGGTACAATATAAAAACATTTGATAATAAAATCAAATGTTTCTTCTTGGTCACTGTGGTAGGTGGTGGAGAACTGACAATAAATTTCCTTTAAAATTACATTGTAGCTTTTCAGTACAGATATTTTCTCTCTCCTTTTATTCTGGCTTAAAGACACTTTTAAACAAAATTATAATAAAATATCACAGCTAGTCTAGGGATTGCATATAGGCTGACATGTATTTGGAAATTAATGTATTTCTGTATGTAGTACCTTCTAGTATAATGGTTTGAAAATATTTTTTTATTGATTGTAAATATTTGATTTATTTCTCCCTGGCAATGAAAGCTGAACATGCTTATCTAATTTCAGGAAGACTTGTGCTCCGCTTTTGAAAAGATGCTGTACAGTAACATTTAACTGTTCTTAGTGGGTGCAATAGCTCTCAGTTGCAGCTTTCTACTTGTCACCTGCTGTGTCTTGTAATGCAGTCCAGTGGCTTTCCAACAGGACTTCTTTTGGGGAAGTCATTGGAAGAAAATGAGTCTGGAAGAAATTGAAGTCTTTTACAGCAAGAAAGAGGGCAGAACGTACAGCCAGGAGATACCATGCTAGTCGCAGATAGCTTTAAGAGAGGATTTCAGGACTAACCAAGAAAAATTGAGGTGTTTCTTTACCAAAAGCTGTGACCAAGATTGATGCAAAATCACCTGCCTCCCAGCTGCACTCAGAGAAGTAGTCAGTGAGTCTGGCATGGGCAGTTTTATGTCACACTGTTGGATTTGCCCTTCTGGCCACGCACGTGACAGAGACCAGTTTCCATGGTAGGCCTTGGGCTGTACTGTGAGTGATGCAGTGCTGCTCAAGAGAGCTGTGGGTCAAACCTTAAAGAGTAGCTGAATTGTTGCTTCTGCTCTGAAGGTACATGAAAGATACACAATTACTTCTTTGGCTTTTGGATGAAGATTGGAAACACTCCTTCTTAGTGGAAAGCTTTCTGCAATGGATGAGGAGCAGTAGGGGGTTAAAGTTGGAGGGTGAAGCTGGTTAACTCTGAAATAGCTTATCCTAGATTAACTCTTACTTTAGTAATCAGGTTTATAGTTCTGCATCATATGGCTTTTAACTTTTTTTTCTGTTGTTGTTATAATCCCCTCCCCAGTAGCTATGCCTCTCGGCTCTTTTGCCTTGTAAGCAGTTTACCTCCACTGTATCAACAAAGTAATCTTATCTTATTACTGGTAAACTTTGTGTTAACTTTATATTATGGTAAGTGTAATTATGTGAATAGTTACATGAAAATTCAGGTTTAATATGTTTTGTTATGTATACAGATAGACTTTGTGTATAAGCACAGAGGACTTTGTGCAAGTTTGTTATGTGAAAAGAAGTCCAGGGATTAGTCTAAACCTTTACAGCAAATAACAATTAAGATTAGTAGTGGAAACTGAGTATTTTGGATATCAGCCCTATAACTAGACGGCCTATCACTTAGAAATCTAAAACTGTATAGGTCTAAATTTGGTAAAAATTATTCTGAGGTCTCAGTGATGGACTATGTTGTTTTAATCCTGTGCGCATGTTAGGGTTGGGATTTTTTTACTGTTTGCTTGCTTGTTTTTATTGGTTCTGAGGGGAAGTGGCGAGTACAATGGCTAATTATAACTGTAAAAAGGCCTAGAAGTTGCTCCTTATGTCAAAGAGTGTGATTTAGTAAGCTTTATAGCATTACTTAGTTTTAATGTGTACTTAAAGGCTTTTGGAAGGTGTAGTGAAGAAATGTGCCTGCAGCATTTTCAGAAAATTGAGTTTACATAGGATCATCTCTTTCATCCTCCTATGACTCCAGTGGAGTTTGTTTTGCAAGGAAATTGTGAAAACTTAATTCATGCAAAATTGAAGTGATGTTGCTTGATGTAAAGGCACTAGATGAGGTTGTGGTAAGCTGTTTTTCAACCTCTGAATGGCTTTCCGACTACTAAGATCTTGATGCTTCTAGAAAACCTATAGCTAAAGCCTGAAGGGCCTTTCTCCATCTTCAAAGAGCTAGAATTTGCACCTCTCTGTTTAAAATAGAGGATGATAATCACTGTGTTTTGTCTCAATATTGCAAACTATATTTCAAACTGCATTTCAATTAGGATGTTGTAATTTTGTAAAATAATTTCTTGAAGACTGTAGAATGCACTGGGATTTTAAGAGAGTTGGGCTGTTAAGTTCTATTTCTCCTGAGAAGCCTATTTAGCCTGTACTCTAGTCTATGGTCTAGCTTATGCTCTCATATTTAGCCTATGCAACTCTGTTTCCAAATAATTTACCTTCTGCAATGCTGTATAACGGTGACCTATGTAAGGAAGAAAAAAACACTTTTGTCACACAGTCTCTTTGTGTGTTTGGTGGAAAATTATGACTGAAAAGCAACAGTTGAAGGGAGAGAGGAGGTATTTACCTGGGCTGAAGTCATTGCTCCTCCTTGGGGTTTTATAGCAGCCAGAATTTTCCTAACTTTCAGGGAACTATACACATTTTGAGAGAAGAGAGATGAGAGATGAAAGATGAAGAGGGTTGTGTTTTTTGTTCTGTAACTCTGGAAATTCAGTAGATATATTTTTTAAGTTAAATTTCTGAAGCTTTTTAATGAAAAAAATGGTTTAGCAAAACTTTAATAGCTTTTAAGTTTGCAAGAAATAACATGTTGTTCCAGTGCTAGACTCGATTAGTCTACATCTTGAATTAAAGAATGTATCGTAATACTTGAGGTGCTCTTCTCTCCTAGGTAGATGACTACAAGTCTTCCATTATAAAATTGCATGTCATAAATCCTGCAAGCCTTTTTTTTTTAAACTGTGCGTGATTACATCCTTGCCATTCCTGGATGTTTTCAGAAGTAGTCTGTAACTCAGTTGGCAACATTTGTCGACTTTCTTTTTAGGATGAGGCCTAGAATAAGCTGTAGTGGCATGACAGATACTTAATTGTTGAAATGCTGTTCTTATGCCTCTGGCAGCAGCTGTCAGTTCCCTCTAGGAAGTGAGCATGAACTCATGCATTCAGTAATTTCAGGAGGTCATCACTTCTGTGTTCTGAGGGATCTCAGTTTTTCTCATCTCAGTGTTGCTAAAGAGAAATGAGCCCCAAAGCTCTTTGAGAAGCATTGGTATCTACTATTACTCTCTTGTGTTTCCTTTTTTTCTCTAAACTTTGCTTTTGTAATATTGTTGCAGGTGGTTTGTCCAGATTGTAGTGATGATATTGCAGTGAAAAAAGACAATATTCTCGTTCGCTCATTCAAGGATGGCAAATTGTGAGTAGGAATGTAGAGGTTGATAAATGAACAAAATTTATACCAGTCAAGTGAAATGTAGTATGACATGTGTTGGGTAAGGTATTAATAACATCAGCAAGCTCAGTAAGTTTCTGCCAAGATTTTTCTAATGTTTAAAAAACTGTTAACAGCCTACACTGTAATGAAATTAGTCTTAAACTTTGTCATTACTAATAATGGGGTGAATAAATCTGTCTTAGTTTTAATTCCATTGTCATAATTGTGGCAAACAAAGCAGTATTGTGTGACTTCAGGAATTGCCTGAGACTCTTTCCTGCTGTGGTTGGAGTAGAGCATTGCTTTTTAGAGGCTGTGGCCATAAGCTTATCCAGCTACAGAAGGATGGGTGGGGGTGTGTGCCTGCATGCACGTACACCACCTGCATGCACAGAAATCCTCTTTCTTGTTTCGAGGTAGTAAGGCATATGTTTATCTCAGTCTAGTCTGCAACTGCATCTTATCATGTTCCTTGAAAAGAGCTGTAATACTACTAAAAGTAGGAAAAAGAATAGAGAAATGTAGAAAACCAGACTGAATGATGTTTGCAACAGAATAAGGATCTTTGTGTTCTTTAACTCATGTCAATAGAATTCTTTTTCTAGGTTTTAGTTTTTATTTTAAAAGAAGTTGTAGATATTTACTTGGCTTGGTTCAATTTAACAATGTTTTGCAGAAAGGGTATTGAAACATTTAAGTTTTGTTGTGGTTTAATTACATAATAAGTCTAGGCTATCACTTTAGCATTTGATAGTCTTTCAGGCGTCAGTGCATGTCACCAAAGAAGCACATGTGTGTGCACACAAGCACATATATATCCCCAATACCACAGAGCTGCAGTTGAGATTTGCTTCCTTGATTGTAGCCACAGCAGAAATCAGAAAGTGCTTTGTTGTTTCAATTTATACTCACAATATTCATTTATGTTTTAAGTGAGATAGGGTTCTAAATTAACATTAAATTAACGTGAAGATTTTGTTAAGTATTATGTATTTGGGAGATTCCAGAAGCTACCTGTTCAGGGAATTAGCATGCTTGCTTTAGTATGCAGTGAATGCATGTAGGTAGTCAAACCAATTTCATGTAGAATTTCTGTTTTTAATCTGCAGACTAATACTGTACCAAACTGACACTATAGAATTGTCAAGATATACTTCATATTCTTCTTTAAGTTTGTTATAGTCTCAGTGATAGCTCTGTATTGTACTGTTGGTCTACCTTTAAAATAATTTTTTTTAACACTTTCTAAATTATCTAGTGTTTCTGTGCCGAGAAAAGATGTCCGGGAGATTAGTGAAGCTTCACCAAAGCCTGACGCTTTGTTAAAACAAGGTAAAAATAACTTTGTATGAGAAAACATATATATGTATTTACTTAGTTACATAAATATGTACTAAATTTATGGCAGATTGGTTCACGTCTTAAAAATGCTAAAATACAGGATCTTTTCCTTAGAATAGTATGTTGAAGGAAAACACTTCTGAAAAGCTAGAGGAACTTCTTTTAAACAAACAAATAAAACCTAACAAAACCCACAAAACCCAACATGCCTCCCCCCATCCAGCGCACTTGCTTCAAGTGTGCCAAACAAAGGGTATAATCATACAGCACGTGTTGGCTCTATAGGTTCTTTCAGTATTTGTCTGTTTGCTTTAGATCTTCATAGAAGTATTCTCATAGTAGTATCCCTCATAGCTACAAATAAGTTGCCTGTATAGACTCTCAAGGATCTGGAATTGTGGATTAATTTGAAAGTGTAAGTTAGTGTGATGAAACTTAGAATTAACTTTTGCTTGTTTCTTACTCCTTGTCCTCCTTGTCCAATGTATATAAATCACAGTGTAAACCTGTTAGATAAGGGTTTTCTCAGTTAAATTTTCATACATCCCCTATGCAGAAGGTCCTTATTTGTGTCTATGGACATTAACGTGGCAATAATGCTAGTAATAGTTCTGAATAGGTTGATGTGCAAGAGAACACTAGGCCAGTTAACTGGGTAAGAATGGACAACAGGGAGTGGCTGTTGAGGTTCTTTGAATTTGGAGGTGAAATTGTTAATTAGCAGTCTTTCCTTCTTTTCCCCTTCCCCCTCAACCCCGACTACTGTTTTTTTATTAAAACATATGGTAAAACTTCCTGCAGCATTAACAAATGCTGGTTCTTTTACAGCTTTTGACCAAGCCCTTGAATTTCGTAAAAACAGAACTGTTCCTAGTAACTGGAAAACAGAATTGAAAGAAGACAGCTCCAGCAGTGAAGCTGAAGAAGAGGAAGAGGATGAAAAAGAAAAAGAGGATAATAGCAGTGAGGAAGAGGCAAGTGAAGTTAGCAAAGGGCACAGATACACAGCTGATAAATATTAGCAAGGCTGTAATATTTAAGTAGGCCTTTTTAACACTAGGGAACATTTAACATATTAACATAGGCATTATTGAGTACCTCTCTCTTAATCCTGGTCTGCTGGAGAATTGCTTCACTGCAAGCTGTCTTTCTGGCTAACCTGATGTAAAGAAGAAAAAGAGCTTTCAATCAAGGCCCATGCATTCCACTTCCACCATTCTTCTCTTTTTGTGTTCTGCAAGTAAGAAGTCCTGCCTCATGCTTGGCTTTCTGATTGTTATTTCCTCCCTGCCTCCTGTCCAGAAAAACAAGGACTGAGAGGCTGAAAGAGAGGCTTTTGAATTTTTCACTTCCTCTGTACCTTTTTTTGGTACTCAAAATCCGTATCCATAATCTCTTATTCTTTCATCACTTTGAAAGCTGCTCTCTAATATGTTAAGCAAGTGCCAATAATGCAGCAGGCTTAGTATCCTATTAATAGTGGAATTGTAAAGGAGAAACTAAACTGGCTTGGGTCTTAAATGGTTGTTGGGGTTCTTCTCTCAGTACATCTTCCCTGGAGATTGTGGCTATGGCATACCAGAAGGTGGTATGCCATCTTTTATTCATTATATTTGTTTAAGATTTGTTAGGAGGCTACAAAGGTGTGAAGTTAGGACTTTGTCACTTGTCCATGTTCATAATTTCATTCTGCCTCTTCTTTAAACTCAAAGTAGGTTATTCATTTATAAAGCCCAGTTTGCAAGGGGCTGTGCTCTGCTTAGTATTTTGAGAAGCAAGTAGTTCCTTGGGTTCAGTGCAATTCCCGAACTATCAGTGTGGGTTCATGTCCAGCTATGGACATGATGATATAGATAGGTTGGTACTTGTGCAGAGTGACCCACAATCTTTATATGGTGACCATTTCATCTCTACCTTTAGTTGAAAAATACAGAGCCATTAGCTACAGCATTTGCAAATATTTGACCTCGTACTCTTTGTACACCTTCCCTTGAGGAGCTTGAGCTCCTCTTAGTTGCATGTGATGTTGCTTGAGCTAGTCTTTCCATGTGCCGGACATAAAGATTTCATTTCAGGCAAATATTTTGGGATTTACTGTCTCATCTCTTGTGATAATTTCTTCTCCAGTATCTAGTGATATTAGGCACCTGTTGAACTAGGAGGTTTCTAAAACAGAGACAAAATTTTTTTATTATTTTTTTCCCCCGTTTTCTTCTCTCTCCACAGTGGTCAGAGGCATGTGTGCCTTCACCAATCCTTGACCAATTTCTGCAGATTCCTCTATTTATGTTAGTTTGTGCCTGTAACGTCCTGGTTATCAAGCAGCATCTCTACTCAAACAGGATCTGTGGGCATGCTCTTGGGACTTTGTTACCCGCCTGTTTCTAGTGTTTTCCAGGACATGAAAATATCTCACTGGTGGCCCTCAGGCCATCCATGTGGTCCTGTTATCTATGAACCAGAACAAAACAAAACAAAAAAACCCAAGCTCTTATATAGGTCACCACAGGCTTCAAGTACAGATACTCCTATCTTACTTACGTGAGAGCATCTATGGATCTACAGAACATGTGTGAGCATATGTCTCATACAACTGGATAGATTCTTCCATCCTATATAGATAGGAGTTGACATGAAAATCCTCTGTACTTCTTTTATAAGAAGAGGAATTGCCTTCTTTTTCAAATGAAAGAGACTGGAAAATGTCCTTTCTTTCCTTAATGAAATCTGATGGTAGATAAAAGAATTGACAAACCCTCTCTTCTAGTGCTGGGCTATAATATTGTGTGAATTTTGTGTTTCAAAAAGCATGTTCTTGTTTTCCTGGATTTCGTTATCCTACACAAAAGCCACTTTCTTTTACCTTTGTGGCATGGAGAGATAGATTAGAGAGTGCAGAATGACCTCCTAGCACTCTGGTTGTCTAATTTGAAAATAAGTAAATATGACATAGTGTGACATGTCAGCTTTGACCATTATCAAGGAAAACTTCTTGATTAAGATATTCTGTATATGTTCCAAGATTATTAAGAGATACTATTAGTAGAATATAATATGTACTGATTCTGTAGAGGTTTTGATAAAGTGCAAATGCTTTTCAGAGGGATGCAAGGTCTTAAACTTTCCCCCTTAGCACACTTTCTTAGAAAGCTGCTTTATTCTCTATTGGGAAAACTAATAAGGAGTATTCATTTGCCATTCTGTCACCTCTTTGGATTATCAGGGATTGGATCTTACAGTGAGAAAGGAGTGTCAGTGTGTTATTCAGCCCCTTCACCTTTTTCTCAGTTCCTCATGTATTTAAAAAGCATACATTCCTTCTTTAAAACTTGGTTGGGTTTCCTGAAGTTTTGGTTCAGTGACACCCCCAACCCCTGCCCAAAATGCTCTGTGGGACTATTTTCCACTGGCAAGTTTTTTTCTTGTTGTTGAGGAACATGGGAAACGCAAGTAGCTGTTCATGATCTCTTTTCCATGACCCAGCAGGTGCTAGTAACAGTCCTTTCCCAGTACCTGCTATGTGAGGTTAAAACCAACAAAAGTGATACAGTTTTGGAGTTTGATTCCGCTCAAATAATTTGTTCTGTATGTCCTGTGGAATGTGAATGTTCTTAACCAAGCTTTTGTCTGTACTATATGCAGGGCTGCAGCATCACCTTCTTCCTGTTGCTGAAGAATTGCTAGATATGCCTGTTTTCTGCTGCCCCTGCCCTGTGAGGATGCCATCTAGTGTACTGGTTGCAGTTCGCTACCCATTCTGTCCTTGCTCATTGAAGCAGCCTGCTCTGAATTCTGCAGGTGTACTGAGTATCAGATAATCACCGTGTGATGCCCCTTGCAGATTCTCTCCTCTTGCATTGCCTTTGCAAGATTGTGAAATATTTTCATTGCATTTATGTCGATAATTATAGCTAAAGGACAACTGTTTCAGCATATTGTGAATACTGGTTCTTAATTTTTTTGCCTGTTTACTCTGATCTGTCATCCAAGTGCATTTAATGGAGAAGAGGAAGTATAGAATGAGAAAAAAAACCCTACTTCCTGATTATGACTATTAGTCATAGCCTTTCCTGACCTTGTTTTCAGCCATCCATCTCTTTATTAAATAGCTTCAGTAGATGTTGGAGGTTTGAGGTTTGTTTTTGTTTGTGTGGGTGCGTGTGTTTTTCCCAGTTCTGTTTAGTAATGATATTCTGTTTCTGCTGATTTCTCAACTGTCTTGGTATAACTTTAAAGGCAATATGTTTTGTCCCCTTGCTTCAGGGTAGGTGAAGCTTTAATATTTAGTACAAGGAGACTGTTGAAGAATGGAAGTGATAAACATGGAATGAAAATACACTAAGGAAAAATAATTTCTTTTAGGTTGCTGAATAACTAGTTATTTTTGGAAACTTTGCAGCTAATATTAAAAATTAATCAACTCATATTTGGCATACTGTTTTGAAGTAGCTCAGTCATCAGAATTCCTTAAGAATTTGATTATATTAATATCATATTGCTAATGGTTGTGGCAAGTCCCATTTCCTAAGGAAATTACAAGGTGTTATAAACTATAGTGCTTTGTTATGAAACTCCACTGTTTATTAATATGAGTAAATAATACCAAGGTTTATTAGTGCAATGAACTGAATTTCCAAAATATCCATTGTTATTTCAGTTCTAGGATTGCTCCTGCTCACCACGTGTTCAGCTGGCGCCCCATGGCAGTCTGCATGCAGTGCCATTGCCTGCGGTTTGCCAGTACAGTGGATTAGAACTCCTAAGAAAGTGCAAGCACCATTTTCTCTTTCACTTCATCTCTGAAAGTGACATAGTCTATCTGGGAATCAAGGGGTCACTTAACTGCAGAAGGAATAGAGCTGAGATTTCTGATACAATCTCTTGATCGTTAATAGTGCTGTCTCCCAGACTCTTTGCATAAATGGACAAAATTGAGAACGCGTCTTGATTTATGGTATCGCTTATGATACTTCAGTGACTGGTCAAAAATCCAATTTCAATGTATGCTTACAGTCAGTGTTTTATTTATTTTGAAAAAAATTGTAGTTTATAAAATGTACTTTCACATGGCATAGCACTGAGAGCCTGTGTCTCTTTGTATAGTATCCTGTTGCTGACCACAGTAAAACAAACTTAAACATTTGAACCTGAATTATGACTGCCATATGTTTCTTAATGAAGGACTGTAACTCAAAATGGTGATAATTTTCTTGTGTGGGTTGCTTTAAACAGGAGGAAATAGAGCCATTTCCTGAAGAACGAGAGAACTTTCTTCAACAATTGTACAAGTTCATGGAAGACAGAGGTAGGTGTTTTAATTAGCAGTACTTGAAAAAATTGAGTGTGTAAACTAGTAGTGCTTTGAAATACAGTTTTGGAAACAGGGAGACTGTATTCATCCCTTGTGACTTTCCCATGATTTAGAAGATGAATCTGTCACTTGATTTATCTCCTAAAATACAGTTCCTTCTTTCTGCTTTTAGAAATAAGCTTCTGCTTTCAGAATTTATGTACATATAACCTATTATATTTTTCATACATCCTATTATATTTTCTACTGGGTACTTATAGGGTGTATAATCAAATAATATTAATTTATATCCTCAGTTTAATAAATTTTAAATGCTTAAATAAAATTTAATTACATCCCGCCACACACTTTATAGATCATGGAAAAAAGCTTATGCTTTGTGCTAATTTTCTTGTGTAAATCCTGATCACTTAAATGCATGAACATTATCTGTAAAGTGGATTGAAATGCTTTTAAAAGTCAGTGCCATGCACTGTATTAGATCTTTATCAGATACTTATACACTGGAAGAAAAGTACTGTGTCTGTTGAGGCAGGGATATGAGGGTATTTGTATTTAAATTACTATCATAACTGGTTAAAGTAGTATCTCTTTTTAATGCCGTATGAAGATGAGTTGAGGAACCGTTCACAAAAGACGATAAAGGGGTAGCTACTGCTAGTGCAGTAGCATAGGATGTTTCAGCTCTTTGAAGCATTGTGGGATTGTTTCTGGGAAGGGTTGGGGTTGGTTGAAAGGATTACACTGGTATTTTCAGATGTAAATGCTTCAGTGGGTGAAATAAAAATAGGTGTAATACAGGTAGCAGGAAAAGTTGCATCATTTCTGCATGTTCAGTAATCTGTGGGAGAATGCATATATATGTATTAAGTAGCATAAGCTCTTTTCTCTGTAGTTCAGTAATTAAAATTCTTGAGTTTTAGTTTCATGAAGAGAGAGTACCAGTTACATGAGGTGTAGTTTACAATACTCTATTTGATAGTAGTCATAGTAGTAGTGCGTATTTTGTGGATTTCAAGTTACTCTGAAAAATATACTTCAAAACACTATAATTAACTGTCTTTGTTCCCAGGGACTCCTATTAACAAACGACCTGTATTAGGATATAGAAATTTGAATCTCTTCAAATTATTCAGACTTGTACACAAGCTTGGAGGATTTGATAATGTGAGTATTACTATGATGAGTATTTCAGAGCTACAAAATCTGAGGATGCTGTTTATTATTGTGAAGTAATTAATTTTTTATTATTCTGTGAAGCAGTGATGAAGAACACAGGAGCTCCTCTTACACAGGAGCTTTAGATGCATGGAAGTTGAATATCGTGGCTGCATAAGGTCCCCTGTAGCCCTGTAAAAACTGTGCTTTAACACGAACGGGAAACTAGTTGTATTCTAATTAAATTACACATCTACTCAGCATTTTTAATTATTGCTGCCTAGAATCAGCCAGCACGTGTGTTTTTGTGATAACTTTATCAGACAAGTAGTTCCTGAAATGTTACGTCAAAGTGAAAGGAGTCACTGCTCAATAAAATCTCAAAGACTAATAATTTAGTTTAAGGTCTGATGTGAGGCACTTAATTTCTATTTATTCTGGGCAGTATATAGAAGAATGTGGTGATAGGGATTAGTGGGATTGGTCTCGGAGGAGTAATTGAAACATGTGGAATTCATGGCCAAGCAGATTCTGTTAGTGCTTTGAACTGCTTCCCATAAATTTAGCCTGTGAATAGAGGAGGTATGTTTGTGCGGTGACACCTTTCTGATATACAAGAGAGGGTGTAGTACTTGGGTATTGCAGTACATCTGATCTACCTTCAGAGATGGCTAGAAATGAGCATATCACATTGTCACGGAACTTTGTCACCAAAGGATGTATTAGGGGCATAATGTAAGACTGGTAGCCACTCTGTCTGGTACAGTATTGTTAACACTTTGAATGTTTTTTTTTTCTTTCCAATTTAATTAAAATTCTAGCCCTGATAGTTAAGAGTTACTTTAAACATAAAAATAAAAATGAAGTACTGATTTTTCTGATATTTATATTTTCTTTCCTTTGTTCTATTGCATCCTGGAGAGAAGAGCCTGCTGTGGCTTATTGCAATGCAGAAATGCTAAATTGCTTAAAGTAATTACATTAGAATACAGCCTGCATTAGAGTGAAATACTGTGTGTGTGATAAATAGTAATTTTATAGATTGGAGGAAATTACTTACATTTATTTTCCAAAGTTATAAACTTTATCAACATAGTCTTTTTTGTGTCAGTGAGTTAATTCAAAAACAATGACTTCATTTTCTTTAACAGATTGAAAGTGGAGCAGTGTGGAAGCAAGTTTATCAAGATCTTGGAATCCCTGTATTGAATTCAGCTGCAGGATATAATGTTAAATGTGCATACAGAAAGTAAGTAATAAATCTATGAAGTTTGCGGTAAAAACAGCACTAGAATGAACTGAAGTGATCCTGTGCTAGTGGTAACATACATAGAGTCCATACCTTTTGGTAGTAATACAGTTTTTTAGGTGTTAAACATACTGTTCATGTTTAGCTTCTCTAAGTAGCATGTTTTTTTCTTGAATAAAACTTGCTTACCACAAGCAATTTTTTTTCTTTTAGATATCTCTATGGTTTTGAAGAGTATTGTACATCAGCTAACATTGAATTTCAAATGGCATTGCCAGAGAAAGTGACGAACAAGCCTTGTAAAGACTGTGAAAAAGAAAAAGATTTGAAGATGCGTGAAGAACCAGAACAAGATGCAAAAGATGTAAAAGTGGACACGGATGAGCGCAAGCAGGAGGAAGTAGCAGTAGTACAACAAGAAGAAAGAAAGTTAGCTGAGAATGATAATGAAAGTAAAGAAAATGATAAGCCCTCTGTTCTGGTAATATATTCTAAAGTTCATGTTATATCCTGCTTATAAAGTCAGCTGGTGTGTAATAACTATGAATTAATGTAAAGATTGAACTTTCTGTAATGGCTTTAAAATAAGACAAAAGCTTGGTGTAAACCTAATTCAGAACAACACATCTGAGCTATATTTATCCCTAGGTGCCCATTTTAGGGTGATTATGTTGTCAAAATGTCTGACTTGTTAGGAAGCAGCTCCAACATTTCACTTGTTTGAGGGTCTCCCAGGTCAAATGGAGACTAATTAGCATGCAGCTTTATCCTTATCTGGGTAGTGCATGCTCACAACTAACTACAGTGCTGATATTTTTTATTATGCATTTAGCTATGCTTTTAAGCCCTCATAAATTTTGCGTTTACTTCAGTGTTCCAGTGAAACCAGTGAAGCTCTACAAAGACCTGAGCCATGCTGTGTACCCATGGTCTAATGTAGTTTAGCGATCCAGCGAGACAAATGTTTATAGCTTTTCAAAAGCCAGTGTTGGCTCAGTGGCTTTAGCAAAGGGTGTTCAGGGAAGAAGGCTGATGTGCCTTCTCTGTACAGGCCTAGCAGTTTGCTGTGGCACCAGTGTAGCTCCTCAAGTCAGCGTGCAACACAGCTGTAACACTTCTGCATATAAATGCCAGCCTAGTCTGTCTGCTGGTATTCTTTGGGGTAAACGCCAGATGGGCCAGTACTGATACCTCTGTATCCTGAGTGAAAACATCCTCTGTGGAGTGTTTGTCTTGGAGATTGCTTTGCAGTCCAGATCTAAGAGCTGCAAGCCTGTATCATTGTGACAAAATGAGCTAGGACACCGGCTACAACTTCGAAGTTTGTTAGGCTTAGCAGAGATGCTGTACTTTTAGAACAAGCCACAGACTCTGGGGGTGTTTTTGCTCTTACAACTTCAGTGTGTTTTATCTGCCTTTTCTTAAATCCTTTGTTTTCACCTTATGAGTTAACTAAAGATTTTATTATCCTAGGGAAACAAAAAAAATTTGCCAGATTCTGTGTATACACAGCCTGATCAAGAAAAGGACTTAAATACAATCAAAACTGAAGATGAAACCAAACTGGAAGGTAAAGAGGAGGAGAAGATTAAAGAAATGGAAAATCCCACGGTAAATGCAGATGGTGAAGAAAAAGAAAAATCAGGGTAAGTTACATTGTTTCTAATCAGATAAAACTATCTGATTTTACTCTTGTAATTTGAACTTCATATCAGATATGCTGTTGTTAATCAGACTTATGTCTTCAGAGACCTCTGTGTTTGTAACTTTGTTGTGGTTACGGCAATTGAAGTTCATGGGTCTATTTAAAAAAAAAAAAAACAAGGCAGTAGGCAGCTTAAGTTTTGCAGAGTCCAGGTCTACATATTTGTAAACCGAGTGAGAAGAGAACATATAAAGCATAGGTCACTCTTTGATTTAAGACAAAAATATTGCAGTCATTTCCAGTAGTATTTTTCTACTTAACTTTGGTACAAGTATATCACAAACTTGCAGTTTCCAGCTTTTGCTGTTGGACAGGGGTATGTAACACGGGAGAAGATGAAAGTATCTTGCATCACTCAGTTAACAGCTTTGCCATTGAGCAGGCATGGTACTGGCGGGGATCTCTTGTGCAGACCTGCAGACAGATGTTTTGAAAGTAGCAGATTGAAATAATAGGAATGCTCAGGGACATCTAATCAATGAATGTGTACAGGTGATCTCTCATTTCATTTATAGAATAGGCAAGTTTTCCCGTTTAAGTGCAGGGAAATCCTACAAGTGCTTTTCAGCAGCCACACACAAAAAAATACCAACAGAATATAGTCCTCATTAATCCCCAGTATGTTAAGAATGTATATTCTTACAATTAGAACTCTCATATAATATGATTTCAAGTGTTAAAAACACTAAAATTGCCTTTTGAGGTCAGATCGAAGATCTCTTTTAATACGGTATTTGTCTTCGACAGAAAATGGTAACAGATGCTTAAGGGAGAAGCTGTTAAAAGAAGGAAAGCATATAATGACACCTCCTTATACTTTCACAGCAATCTGTGTTTCAGGGACGTGATTGTTTTTGCTGGGTTTTTTTTGTAGTTAATACCTGCTGTTGCCTGACCACTAATTCCCTTGTTCATTCCAGCAATTTGCTGTTTAGTAGATGAGCTGTCTTAATCTTCTGTCTTAATATCATTAACTTTTAATGCTTTTCCTGGCCCATTAAAGGTTGTGGCAGAATGTCGTAGTTCAGTATGTTGATTTCTGATTCACTGGTAACAGTTGTTTTTTATTTTATTAAGGGTTTTGATTTTAATAACTGATTCTAGAATGATCCTTTTGTAAAATGTTTTTGTCTTTCTAAACATTTTCAGTGAGATTCCTTTGGCAATTTCTGTAACTCAGAAATGCAGAGTACAGAAAAATCAAGTTTACCTGAACACAGTTAAAGAGCCTTTTCTCTGTAGATGTGATTTCATTTGTCCCATGTAAACTTTTCTCTTTTGCGTTAGCTGTTTTTAAGGTGAACTAGATCAGTTGGTACTGTAGCAGGTTTGAGAGGTTTTCATAATTATTAAAGACTGATTTTAAAATGCTACTTTCAAAATATTGAACTCAATAGATGGAAAACTTTGCACTGCTTAGAGAATAGCAGGTTTTAAAGTTCCCTAAATTTAGTGTTTGAATGTGTGTATGTTTGTGATGTTACTTAATGTTTATTTATATACTTGGAAAGGGCAATGGCTTGATACTTACTGTACTGCTATGGTAAATGGTACATAAAAATTTAAAAGCTGAATTTTCAGTAACCCTTTATTTTTCTAGTGGGTTTTTTTGTTGGTTGGTTTGTTTGTTGGGTTTTCTTTTTCTTATTTGATTTGTTTTTGTCCTGGTTCATGTCAGGTTGCATTATTTATGACATCAAAAAGTGTTATGAGTTTTCCACGTTTTTTTATTTATGAAAACAACAAAAATCTGTAGAAAATACTATTTCCTCTTAATTTTTCCGAATTCACCTGATGGCAATTAAATGAATTCTTTTCTCTCTTCTCCTCTTTACTCATCCAGTGAAAAACTCTTCCAACTAGTATTTTGCTATTATGAAACTTTGTAATGAGTTGCATAAAATAGAAGGCGTAACTCTAAAAGGAGATGTAGGTGGTGATGTGGTCATTGCTGGGAGGTATGTTATGTTTCAAGGAATAATTTAAATTACAAAACTGAAACATTTTTAGCAGTTAATTGCTGTCGTGCAGCAGTACTGCAGTAGCGCTGTTAGCGTGATTACTCTGCCCTCCTTCCCTCAGAGATTGATAGGAAGTACAAAATGCACTTCTTTCGGCTTTAAAGAGCTTTCAAACATATCCTTCTAAATGCTAAACAGTGTTTTTAGCATTTATACCATAAAGGAATTTTGTGAGGTATTGTATTAGACATCATACTCTCTTGTACCCAACTTTATGGATTAGAAGTTGCAAAGGTTATATGACGGCGGAAATGCTGTGGTTGGAGTTCTTTGCTGAACTGAAATGCAAAATGAAAATAGGCATTTTTGTATCTCAGAACT
This sequence comes from Anabacerthia variegaticeps, assembly GCA_035583185.1. Lineage (NCBI taxonomy): Eukaryota > Metazoa > Chordata > Aves > Passeriformes > Furnariidae > Anabacerthia > Anabacerthia variegaticeps. The sequence continues at coordinate 44,213,263 of JAWWEW010000112.1, read as the reverse complement.
AATCACACACACCAATACTCAAAATGTAATCAAAATAGATCAGTGTGGACTGAAGTTTTGTTGGTGTATTTAAAACGTATTCCTGGAACTTTTTTTAAGTTATAGCCCATCTGTCTTTCACAGTCCTAACCAACTGGCCAAACAAATAAAATCTAATGTTATATAAGGCAAACTTGTAGAGTTTACTATTTGCATTTGTGCCTGTAGTATCTTGGGTATCTTCATGTAGATTCTTCTTGCTGGGTTTCTTCTTGCTGACCTTCTTTTGGGAGGACTGGATGTAATTCCCAGCTTCCAGACCTCAGGAAAAGCTACTGGAAGATAGGGTTGTTTACAGGTTTTGTTTCTCTGTGCAATCCCATGTGTCTTAACCCTTTGAGACTGCTACCACTTGAATCCTACAGTCCTTTCGGCACAGACTTTTAACAATATGATGAAGAGGAAGAAGGCCTGGACTTCTTCCTTTCTTCCCCAGAGTGCCTGTTTCTCGCATGCTTGTGTGTTTGTAAACACTGAGAGTAGAGATTAAAAGGCAGGTTGCCCTTTATTCTGTACGTGATTTTCTTGTTTGCTATTTGGTTTGGTTTGGTTTTTTCCTGTGGCTGGTGGAAGATGCCTGTGCTAGATACAGAATGTGCAACTTCTGGTCATTAAAAAAAGTTTATAAAAAGACCAGCAATGTGCTACTTTTCATGGGTCTGTCCCAGAGGGCTCTTTACAAAAGGACTTTGTAAATCCATCATTATCCATAGCATAGAAAAAAGTACTCATATTTGGCCAATGAATAAATATAAAGTTTAAAATTCTCCATTTTTTTGCAGAAGTTCTGAAGTTTCTGCTAGCTTCATGTTGTGGAAGTAATAGTCTTCAAATGCGATGTTGCATAGCTGGTGCACGTTTTCCTTTGTAGCATCTAAAAGTAACTTAATTATTTAAACACTTGAATCAAAGTCAACAAATTGAGCTTGGAGGGATTTTTTCTACCTGATGAACAATGGAGTGATGTGTTTGAATGTGTGCCAGGGTGATTGAGGCCAGGATCCTTGTGGAGTTTTTAGAAGGTGTGGCTTTTTTAGTGCAAGCTTATAAAATTAAAGGTAGATCTTTAAAAATTTCATAGTAGGACAGTTTGGGAAGTGAAGTGTAGGTTGATTGCTATCTAACAAGTATTAGTAAGAGGGTTTTTTTCCCAGATGATTAATTCAGCTCCAAGTTCTTATTTGTTAGATTTGGACTTTTTATTGAAATTTTGTTTGGTTTGCTTTGTGATTTGTTTTTAATGCTTTCCTCTGAAGCACCTGGGACAAATGGCTGTCAAGAACTTTATACTGAAGGGAAAGATTAAATGCTGAGAATCTGGGTAATTTTTGCTTTCAAACAAAAATTTACATCAGACTTGTATGTTCCTAGTACTTGGATTTTTCAGGTGACCAGGCAAAATTCTTCTAAGTAATCCCAGTTGCAGTACATAAAGATTTTGGGAGGCTTTCTTGTGTTTCCTTATTTTGTCTGAGGTGCTGCCTTAACCCTAACACCAGAAGGGGCTGCCATCTCTGGATCTTACTCTGCTCTTGTTCACCAGACTGTCATTTTCAGTACTCACAAGTAGTTATTCCTTGGTTTTATGAAACTTTTTGACTTTATTTTTTCTGCTTGAAAACTGTCTGCTTTTTTATATCCTCCAAGGCATGCATAAACAAACATTCTTTAGAAACCTAAACACTTCTGTTTGTATCTTACTGATGGTTTAAGTCTTTGTGGTGTGGTTTTGTGGGAATTGGTAGTGTCATATTTTGACAGTATCAGAAGGTGAAAATGATCATTTTCTTTGGCTTATAGTCTTGAATAGAGTTAAACCATTCATTTACATGCAAGGAAAAAAATCTTTATCTTATTGCTATTTATATGCATCTTTACATGCACTAAGCATTTCCCCTCCTACAAACAGTAGGAGGGAGCTAGGAGTAATAAAAGCAGTAATTGAGAACTAACTGAAGATGGGCATTGTTTTATGTGAAGGATTTTACTACAGTTTATTACCCTTGCAGGGTAGGGGGACTACCTGCTGTGCCTGTGCTGGTGATGTCTTCTGTTTGCACAAGAGTTAAATTTTCTGGAAACACTTACTGGGTATTTTCTGAAAGCAATTTACAACGGGATTATGTAATAGTCAGAAGCTCCATTTCACATAAGGGAGATAATAGATTGTTAGAGGCAATGTTTTCTTCATTTCCTTATCTTTAAAAGGACATATCAGAGCTTTATTGTGGTAAATCTGAAACAGTAGCAAAAGGTTAAAATGCTTTGGAGTGAAGATTTAGTACAGAAGGCATATTTTACAGCTTCTGGATTAGCTGAGAACTATTTATTGAGATACTTTCAGTTTGATTTAGGTTCATGTGGAATTGGTAGAAGGGAGAGCAGTGTGTCATCTTCATTGCATTTGTGGTGTGAACATCTGCTCAGAATTTCTGATTATTGGTTTGTATGCAAAAGAAAAATGCTGGTAACAACCATACTTAATAGTTTCATTTATAAGAATGTATTTCTTTACTCTTACTTGTGATGTGTGTTCTATTTATGTATTTCAGCTATCTTTGTATCAGGAAGGAAGTTTTTATATAGTCATGTTGTCAGAAACAGTCTAATTGATATCTTTTTCTTAATATAGAATACACAGTTATACATTTATGTAATGACTGCATTTGATATAGCAATAAGCTGTAAATGACAGAGTAATAAAATGTAGAGAGGTAGTGTAAATGTACTGCTCCTGCATGTTGAATGGAAGGGAGGCATCTTTGATTTGGAAAAAGTGGTTCTGCCATTGTATTTACATAGCTTATGGTCATTATGAAGGCATTAACCGTGGCTGCTGTCACTGAGACTTGTGTGCATGGGTGAGTCCTTAAACATTCATCAAATACTAGATGTTTCCAAACTGAATGTGAACCACTGCTGTAAAAATAGAAAGGGCTGTAGTCTTCAGACAGACTTTGGAACCATCCATTACCCTTTCTAGGAATGTTTTGAAATAGCTGAATGATGAGAAGCTATAACATGAGGTCCTTTCATCTGTCTTCTCCATAGCAGCAGAGGAATACACTGGTTGCAGAGTACATGCTTGCATGGTTGAAGTGTACTGTGCTACACTCAGATGTGATTCAAATCAAGTTAGTGCTTCTCCCCTTGCCTCAGAACAGGGGACCATAACTGCATTTATTCAGTTTTTCTCGGTGTGTAGACAGAAGTCCTTGGAGCTTTTATTTTCAGATTTCCTTTGTACCTTCAGAGGTGTTGTGGTTTAACCCAGCTGGCAACTACGTACCATGCAGCCATGCTCACTTCCCCCCACTCCAGTGAATCCAAAACAGAGCACTGTACTAGCTACTAAGGAAAAATGAACTCTATCCCAGCCAAAACCAGGACAAGAGGGAAGACAAATATTGGTGAATTTTGGGTGTTTTGTTATTTTGTGTAATTAAGGGTGAGATTCGACTGTCGTGGTGTAAGTACAGGTCTTAATAACCTCTGTCTTAAAACTTAAGGTTACCTTAATACATCTGTGATTGCGAATGTCAGAGTATGGAAGAGACTGAACATCTTTCAGCTCTATGTTATGTGAAGTAGAGGTTAAATTATGCTTTAGGATGAGAAAAAGAAAAAAAATAAGGGAGAAATAAAAATAGAAGCTAATTGCTAAACTTGAAGTGTCAATTACACGAAAGTTTATTTCTGCTAGTGTTTCAATTAGCTGTAATGACTTAATTGAATCAATAATTGAAATAATCTTGCTTCCTCAAGTTTTAGAATATCCCATGAAAAAAGATAATCTTGCATATGCCATCTCACCTGCTGTGTGTGCCAGTTTGGTGTTTCATGGAAAATGTATTGGAATAGGGTTAGGTTTGCTGCCAGACAGGGATCCTACGAGGCAGATGTGATGTTCCTAATTATACCCTGTCTTATAGATTTTACTGGGGCTTGTGACAGCTCTGTGTTTAGTGCCAGAGGATGTGGGCTGAAAGAGGATTGCATGATACCGCAGTTTCTGTAGTGGTATAATAGCATGCACTCTATCTATTAACAACATCTGCTTGTTGATACACTTAATTGTTGGTGCTAAATCTTCATATTGACTGAGAATGTCCTGCCGTCTGTGTGGTTTTAGCGTTTTATTGATTTCACAATGTCTTTTGGAACTCATGATAAGCAATATTTGTAGGATCTAAACTTTCTAATGGTTTTATTTTATTAACAAGTAGATTTGCATTTTAATTCATTAATTTCTTGCTTCTGAAGATTTTTGTCCCCAGTCTTTGTGAGATGGGGTGGGGATACTGTTTTCCATCTGTGGTTGTAATTTGAAATGCTTTTGAGTCCTGATTAGCTTTCTGGTGACACTTTGGGTTCTGGAACACAGTTACACTTGTAGTGCTGTGTCTCCTGTACGGTGTGCATGCACATGTGCTGCTTCCTTGTTTCATCAGCTGCTGCTTGGGTTATTGAAATTGTTGCAGCTTTGTGGTAAATATTGCTTAGTTCTGGTTGTAAGTTGGCAGTTCTTGTTTGCTGCCAAGAGACTTTTGCGGGGCTTTTTGTTTTATTATTATTATTATTTTTGCTTGGGATTTTTTGTTTGGTTGGTGGTTTTTTTTCTCCTTTTTCCCCATGCTCTCCCTGGGATTTTGACTAAAGAGCATTACTGGAAATCCAGTGTTTCCATACATACATACATGGACTAATGATGTTCTGACTGTGCCTGGTAGATGGCTACAATTTTCTCTTACAAACCTCTGTTTCATGGCAGTCATGGCTTCTCCTTCATCTGCACTGCCAGGTTTGAGCTATTTATGGCCTTATAAGGCAGTATCTTTTGTTCCTTGCAACCACTGGTATATGTTCTTGGGTTTTGTGGTGTGTTTTTTGGGTTGATTGTTTTTTTGTTTCAGGAGCTATATGAGTGTGTTATTTTTTCTACTCCAAAATTATGAATGCTCTTTGCTTTTGTTTGGTTTCCTAAAAACTTCAGGTTATGATCCCTAACCAAGTCACTCCTTAGAACACTTTTTCTTTGCAGCCATCCCTGCTTCCATTTTGCTTTTGCTTCCTGACATGCTCTCCACCTTTGCACAGCCTGCTGTTCACATCTATTTGACCATTCAAGTTACTCAACTTCACAAAGAGGCTTTCATACATCTCTTCCATATGGTACCAATTTCTGGTATTGTCATGGAGTCTTTGTAGGGTAACTAGTGGGACACCAAGAAACTCATAGGGTGATTAAGGTGAGAGAGATTCCACATTGGTCCAGCTTCCGAAGAGCCACTGGCACCAAAACCCTGACTCTCTCTCATAGGCATGCTTTTCTTTGCAGACAACATTGAAGGATTGTGCCCCTAGGTCTTGGAGGAAAAAAAAAAAAAAGGCAAAATTTGGTTCACTGCAGTTTTGAATAGTCTGCGTAGTAATGGGAAATCACAAGCTCATCTTTTTCTTGGAGCAGTGGTGACTTTTGTGTGATAATACCTGTTAAACTGAAATTAGTCAGAAGTTTTGTTTTTAGTGCAGCAGAGAGTATAATTTCAAGCATTTAAATTACTGGTTGGTGGTTTCTGTTCTTAGCTGTGGAATTCTTTCAAAGCTAATTTATTTAAGTTGCATTTTTAATTCTGGTAGTTTTAATTTCACCAGCAAATAGTTCATTGAAAGTATCTAATAAATGAAAAGTCTTGGCCTTCCAGAGTTAAACTGTATGGTTTATGCCATGTGTACCTGAACAGATAGATCTTCTTTGACATGATATAGTTAATACACTAATAAAGGGTTTTTTTAGCATTTATCTCATTGTGTATACACATGTGTACATGTAATTATATATTTATGTGTGTCTGTGTATATATATTTATATACATGTGACAACACTAATTTCTGAAGTAATTTTATTGAATCAGTGTAGTTACACTACAGTGGAATTTAGCATATTGTTCTGAATTCTCTTTTACCAGCTAATTAGATAACACTGCAGTTTTCCTTCTGCGAAGAAGCATTTGAATAACTAAACTGCTGTTGATCCTTTTGCAGAGAGAAGGTAGCTTGGTTTATCTGAGTATATTCTCCTGAAAACATTAGAGAAAGGTTGAGATTATTAATACAGACTTTTGTGTTTGTGAAGTTAACTCAAGTATTGGCATGAATCAGATGACTTGGAGCAACACTTACCTTTGCTTACCAGACTATAATACATCCAAACATACCTGTTGCATGTATCAGATTTTTGAATTGTTAGCAGTCCACAGTTATTGTAAATTTAGTCAGCAGCTAAATCTGTTCTGTGTTGCACAGTGTGGGATTAGAATGACCCGAGGGCAAATAATATTGTTTTATATAGTTGTTCAAGATTAAAAGATATTTCCCCCATTAACTTTTGTAATGTAGTCTGCCTCTTTAAGCTGATTGCAGATAATTTTCAGATCACTGAACAGCCCATAGCTACCATAGACTGAAACTAGCAAGATTTGTGGGTTTTTACAGCTTCTGAAAATAAGTCCAAATATCTAAAAATATGTTCAAAATTAGCTTACTTCTCAAAACAGTGAACACCTGCTTGTGTATTTATATAATAATTAAATGCAAGATTGGCATATTTAGAAGACCTTCAGCATAATTGGCAAGGAGCGACAAGGTCATAAATTAGCACAGCTTTCTTAATTTGCTAATAAACTCATGTAAGATGTTGGGGATTTTTTGCCTAAAATCTTGTTTTGGTTGCAGTCATTTCAAGATGTTGAGATTATTTATTGTAATAAAGCAAGGATTTTTTTTGAGAAGCAAGTTTCAAGAAGCATTAGTAAAGCTTGTAGGTTGAAAAATGAAATTTAGGAAACTTTATATTGAAATGGATGAGTTTTAACTGAAAAAATCTACTTAGACAAAGAGACTGCATGAAAAGAATCATATAAAGATTAGTTTGAACAACTTCTACTCATACAGATTTTGATGGATTTTTTTTTTCTTTTAGTAATTTTTGCACCTTACAGTCACTGGATTTTGTGTGTATTGTTATATCCCATTTTGCTGATATTATTCAGCCGTAGTACATTTTCACATATTTGGAGCCTCCTGTTTCCCACTCTCTAATGCATCCACAATATTTATCAATATATGTGGTTTGGAACTGAAAAGCTTATGAAGTATCTCATATTAACTCTACAATTTTTTAAACCTTTCAAGAGATGACACGAATAAGGAAGAAGATGAAGATGAAGAAGAAGCAGAGGAGGAGGAAGAGGAGGAGGAGGAGGAAGAAGACAACAATAACAATGAGGAAGAAGAGTTTGAATGCTATCCACCAGGCATGAAAGTCCAAGTGCGGTATGGAAGAGGGAAAAATCAAAAAATGTATGAAGCTAGTATTAAAGATTCTGACATCGAAGGTGGAGAAGTCCTTTACTTGGTGCACTACTGTGGATGGAACGTGAGGTAACTTGAGTTTTAGTTAGTGATTACTTCTTGAATTACTTCTCAAATACACATACAAATTTTAAACACTAAATTAATAGACATCTGGAGTCCTAAACTTTCAGTATTGCTGTTCTATGAAGGTCATTGTACTGTATGAAACTATGAGATTTTTAGCACTATATAAATGCAGGACTTTAGTTACTTAGAAAATCATCTTAAAATGGCTTGTTCAAAGAAGGCTTCATTTGTTCCCTGTCTTTCTTTTCTCTCCATTCAAGTGACAGCTCACTCTTTCACAGAATCCTGCTCTGGCTCTCTTAAGCCAATTTTCTCTCATAAAATATTTGAATAGTGTACTTAGCTGAGGCCGTATACTCTTGTCAGCAAAGCATGGAGTACACTGGCAGTATGGTATTTCAGAGGAGAATGACAAAAGTCTTAGTGGCAAATTAGTGTTCAACAAATAATTGCATTCCATCAGATCCAGTTTCCACCCTCCCCACCCTTCTTCCCCCTAAGGCCATTTCAACTTCCTAATAAGATTCTTCTTAGCCCAGTGGTGTCTTCTGCTTTTTTTTTTTAATACAAACAGGAGTATAAGATTTTTATTGTCTTCAGTGTAGCATTAATAGAAATAGATTTAAGTATTCCTATATTTTTCCCATTTCAGACCTCTTATTTGCCGTTTAAAACTTGAAGCAACTTTGAAAACAGTAAAGAAAACCAAAGTTTTTGAGCAGCTTATGAGCATAACTGCTTGTTTCCTCATTTTCACTGTATCTGCTCATTGTTTCTAGCTGTTACCTTTTTATTACTGTCTCTATAGGTCTGTTTAAAAGAACCCCACAAGTCTGAGACAGATCTCCTGTACTTTTTCTTTACTTATTTTTCCTTTTCTGAAAAAACTGAGGTTCTTGCAACCTTCATCTGTCATCTGGACATCCTACCTCTAACCAAGAGGGCAGGGCAAATGTCTTTTATTCAGTTTTGGCAAGATCTGCTAGAAAAGGTAACAGAGAAGTGTGATGCTTCTCTTTCTCCCTTGAGTTCACCTCTTTGCATCTCAGCCTAGTGATTTCCAGGAGCACCTAAACCACTGCTGAGGAGAAAAGTTTCACTGTCGCCGGTTTTGATCCTGATCTTTTGTAGAATTGTGGTCTACATCTACATTGATCTACAGGAATAGGATCTTTGACATAAACCGTCTTCAGGCAACATTTGTAAGCATAGTGGGCTGTGAAGTCAAGATACGAGGGGAGATGCAGCCTGCTCAAGGTTGGGATGTGACTTGCGTTTCTACCCTTATTGGGGAGGATTCCCTTAGGGAGTGCAAGGTGCTGAAATTTTCATCCTGCTCGCTGAGGATTACTATGTGTACCATTCCAAGAGATTTCTTGCTTTTAAACTCTTGTTTTGAAGTCCACATGTAAACATAGAAGTTGTTTTTCTTTTTGAGCAAATGTCATGCTACTACAAGGTGAGATGATCAGATTTTTATTTGAGCAGTACCACTTCAAATATGAAGAAATGAGAAGTCAAAAATGAGCCTTCTTCACCTTGGAGATCCCAGCACCCCGGTTCTTACAGGAGAAATCAAGATTCTGATTTTTTAACTCTGCATTTTAAACAAATACACATATTGATATCAGAGGCATTATTTCTGTGACTAGGATACGTTTGATAAGAAACATTTTTAGTAAACTTGCACTCATTTGAGAATTAGGTACTGTTGTTTGGTCTTTCTGGCAGCAGGACTTGCGTTTATATTCTTATCTGGTGTTTTAAAAGAGCCCTCTGAAAGAGTTTGGGGGAGCAGGACTCTTCACTGAAAAATGTATCAGTGATTGAGATTTAGCTGTGGGACTGTGTGTGGGCTCTGCTAAATGTGGCTAATTTTTTTAATTCAAATAAAATTACTTAAATTTTTTGAGTTGACAGAAAGAGTGGGGTAAGCCCGAACATCTAAACACTTAGATATTTTAGTACTGTGAAGACTAGTCTTATACTGTGTAATAGCTTGATTTGGCTTTTTGTCTGTCACAGCCTGGAAAAATAACTGCCCGACTTGGATAGGAAGCAATTCCTTCCTCTCCCTAATAGTTGTAGCTTACTTAGCAGGGACAAGTACTGTATGTACAAGTACAGGGATGTACCGAACTAAGATTTTCTACTCATCCAGGGTTTTTTTTTTAATTCTGTCATTCTCCTACCCCTTAAAGTTGACTTTCCTGTTTCCCCTTTTGGTCAGTATGCCATTTAATGACCTGTTTTTTAAACCTCATAAATTTGAGCAGAAATCCTAAATAACTACTAATGTTTTTTACTTAATTTCAGTATCAATCTGAGATTCAGAATAATTGTGCAGGTGGGGTAGGGGGAGGGGCATGCTCACACACCTTTTCATGCACTTGGAATGGAATTTGGTAAACTTGATACTCATCTTCATTAGTTTGGGTTTTTTTTAATGCTCTGGAACCAGAAACAATAACAACTGTAGAGCTTTTTTTTTTTAAGAGTAAATAGGAAGTACAGAAGCTGTACAGCTTTATGCTAAAGGATCTTGTTAGCTCCTGAAATTCAGGTTGTACATTTCTGTGATAAATGTAAATAATGGCAGTGTTGAGTGGAGTCTGACTTGTAGTGAAAGGGAATGGTAAAAATCTCTACCTGGGAGACCTGCTTATGTTACCATGTATTAACCAAAAAAAGCAGAGCAATACAGAGAACCTGTATTCTGACAGGCCAGCAACGTTCTGAATTACGTATGCCTTATATAGAACTAAAACATCTTTGGGGCCTATGGTGGCAGTTCCTTATGTCCTAATTTTAATCTTCAGCTGCCAGTGCAAAGAAAAGTTCATTGTGTAAGTGCTTGAGGTGAATTTCTTCGGTGGCTTGTTCCCAGTCATTAAAAAGGGTCCATATTTAAAAATGAAAAGGATTGTTTTAAATTGGTGTGTTGTTATCGTACAACATCACAAGACGTTATTCTTGAATGTTTCAAGTGTTTAAAGCTAAGACTTACTTTTTACAACATTCGTTTCTTTACTTCAGAGATCTCCATGTGAAAATGCTAATTTCTCCCTCAATTTGCTGAACCATTCCTTCCTATATACATTTTATACTTAACTGTCAACCACTGAAATTAAACATGTAGCCAAATTTCACGTTCTGGAGAGTGTAATGTATGTCATGGAGAAGGCAGGGGGAGAATTACTTAAAAAAGGAAATTAAAAAAAAACAGAATCCTCGTCTAACATTCCAGTATTTGGCTCTCAGACTAGCTCTTCTCCTTTCTTTTATCACAGCCAGATTAAATATTTGATTCTTCCGTGTTAGCTACAGAAAGCTTACTGGAACTTTTCAGTGAATTTGCAAAGGCTTGCTAGTTCCTTGAGGTCACTTGTCTTCCTGAGAAAGTGGTAACTTTGCTAGTACACACCTAGTCTGGAAAAGTGTGCTTTCTTCCTTGTTTTCCCTCTAGTACTTCTCTGGAGGATTGACTGTGCAATCTTTCTAGAGTATGTTGTGGTGTATTTTAGCTTGCAGGTGGTACATGTGGATGTAATACAATCAGTACATACTCTGATGCAAAGTGCCAATTACTTTTTCTGCTGTATAGTTATTTGTTTCATTTCAGCCTTTTTTCTTCCTTCCTGTTCAAACTGACCTTTCTGGCAGCCATTCATTTTTAACAGTAGGGCAGAAAAGCTTCTCTCCTTGCTGGCTCTTCTTTGTCTTCATTTTGGTAAGGCAAAGGAGATGTTCCTTATGAAGGTGTTTCAGGTTTTCATATGAAACCTGATTTTAAAAAATAAGTAAATAATAATTTCATATTAAATCCTTCCTCTTTGTTCTCAAAATATCTGTGCAAACCCTTTAAGAGCAACTCCCCATCTTATCTCCATCATCTCTGCACCCATCTGCTCACTTTAGGGTGGTGAAACAAGGAAGTGTGAAAGACAGCACTGTAGTAAAACAACCCGGTCTTCTGAAAGCTTCTACTTCTTGTAATGACTGCTGAAGAACTTTTTTCGTAATATTTTTGGGTTTATTTTGTTTTGTGAACAGAATTTCTAAAGCAAGATTAGTGATGAAATGAGTTTTTCGTGTTTTAGCAGGTGCAGGAAAAAGGGCTCTAGTCTGAGTCACACGCCCCATTTAGATGCAGCTTTCAGGGTGCTTCTCTGTCATGTAGTAGAGGAAAATGTAATTTAGGGTCAGGTTATCATCTGTGGTGTGTATACTTTTTGCAGGGTCTGTTCCAGCCTGGGGTCTCATCGTCCTGGGTTTAGGCAAACCATATGCATCTGATGTGTGAGTAGTGAAAGGAGCTGTGTGGTGCAAAGGTGTAGAGTGTGGGCAACTCATTCCCTGAAGATGATGTGGGATTTCTGTGACACTGGGCCTCCTCACAGGGTCTCTGCTGTTTCGGGTGCAGTCAGGAGTAAAGCAGGGTATGCTCTGGGCAGGAACTGTGACTGTCACACAGAGTGTTTCAGCTTGTGCTCCTTGTGTGACCACTGCTTCTAATACACAGCGAACCCTGTGGTACGTACAGATAGTCTCTCCAGATTCTGCATGTCTCTCCTTTGCTCCACTGTGCCCCCTGTCTATCAGCTGTCGCCCCAACAAGCACTGCAGTTACTGTGAATCACAGACAGTGTGGGCTGTGCACAGACTCTGCATGAGGGGAAGGTTGTTTTCTTACTGGAAACGCATAGAATGAATGAAGACAAATTTTGTATTCTAGCAATGTGGTTGAGGCAGAAAGGATGCTCTCAGAATCACGCTTTTCACCCTATTGTCAAGTCCTAGTACTGTTTTCCTGCAAGCATTTAGACCTAGTAAAATACTCTTAACCTGTCTGTGGGTCACAGAGTGCATTTGGCAGTCACTTAGCAGTATTCATTATGGAAGGCACGTCTTTGACTTAAGAAAGATTGCTTCAAATAGGGTTTCCCACAGTCTTACAGAATATGGGATTTTTCTGTACTAGGAAACTCTGAAGAGTTATATTCCAGTTTTGGAGAGAAACTGTTTACTGATATTTCACCTGGTAATGGCAGTATAATAGTACAATGACAGTGGTATCTGCAGTTTTATAGGCAATCTTGGTATGTTGTAGTCTGCGTGGTCTGCTGCAAGATCTTGTGGTTTTTTTAACTTGCATGGGAGGGGGGAAAAAGCCCAACAAATAGTTTTGGAAAGCTGTTTTTCAGAGACTACTGCTACTTCATTTTTCACTGTATTATTATGTGAAATTTAAGTTAATAAAATAGAATATTTTATGAAATCCTTTGCATAGACCTTAACTTAGAATATACAGGAAAGCGAGTAAGAAACTTGCATGTTTTTCTCTATATGTTTTTAATTTATGTATCAGTGTTGTGGATGTAATTGGCAGTGGTTGCAAAGAAGTTGAACTGGGACTGTATCAGTAGTCGCTGTATACATAAAAATGAGTGCATTGTGCTTCCCTCCATCTTGCTCTAGTTCTCTGGGGGGGTGTGATTTCAATTTTTAATGGTGGTGGTTTTTTTCAAGTTGGGGTTTTTTTTCCCCCTTTCTATTTTCTTGTTTACCTGGAGAGATCAGAATTTGTTTGTATGTTAATACATACTAATTTTTAACTGACCGTTTTCTTATGCAGACGGTTCTTGAATTCAGTTGTAGCAAAGCAGCTTATTTTTATTGGGAGAAAAAAATTGATTTAATTGATTCTTGAGTTTTTTCAGAAAGACAAAAGGAATTTGGCAAGTACAGTACCATAGTTACAGTATATTCTTACTAAGAATGTACTTCTGGTCTTGGATTTGTATTTAACCTGTCCAATCTTAGATAATAAGATTCCTGTAGGTTACTATCTTGGCACTGTTTACAACGTTTGTCTTGTATCATTCTGATACAAAATCGAAAGGTTTAATTGAAAAGGAATGGACAAGTGTTACTGTGAAGTCAGCAGCTCAAAAGTTAGTGTCTGAAGGATTAGTCACTCCAAATAGCATTTTGCAGACATTTAGGATCGAAATAATTTATTTTTATTAACTGGTCACATTTTGTGGAGTTTTAAAATTGTCAGGGATTTACAATGTATATATATGAAGTATACATCTTGGAGGTCCATACAGATTTCTCATTCAGATAGTTTGTTTTACTTGTATACATGGATTTCCTGTTGTTCAGCATGGACTGGAAAAACAGCAGATTTTGCAGTTACTCTTCAATGCTCTGAACCTTGGCTGAAACTTCACAGATTTGAAAAGTACACAAAAGACTTGATTCAAATTCCAGTTGTGTTTTTATATGGCTAATAATTCTCTTTTTTCTCGATTAAATTTCTCTTATGATGTGATTATCTGCTTAAAACCATAAATGTGTACAATTTCTTTTTGTGTTTAGGTATGATGAATGGATAAAGGCAGACAAGATAGTGAGGCCAGCTGATAAAAATGTACCAAAAATTAAGCATCGAAAGAAAATAAAGGTAGTTTTTGTCCTTTTTCTTCCTTGTTGCTCCCAGCTGTGGTTTGATACATATTTCAGTAATCCTCACCTTCCTTCCTGATTTTTTGATTGGCCTGCAAGTGTTTGAGAGGAAAAGCAGCTTCATAGCCTTTTAAAATCGGATACTGTTTTCACCAAGGTTTTGGGTTTTCTCTTTGGGGTGGGAAGGGGAAGCTTCTCTCTTTTCTTCTTTCCTGTGTTTTTGAACTAACTGTATATTATACATTTACAGAAAACAAATTGAGAAAGGATCCAAATTACCATCAGTGTTGGGACCCAGCTCAGCGGGGTTGGAGTTTGGGAGCTCCCTCATTCTGGAGAGCAAACCTATGATTAGTCTATGTGCCTGGGACTTTACAATTTTATTGCCAAGAGTTTCTTCCAAAATTCATTCTTTTGCAACTGATGTTCAGACTTAGGTGATGATATATTCCTTGGACCATGGGCTGCAAGGAAGCTTTTCCTTCTGCCCCTGACAGCTGCGCTGTCACTGCCCAGCCTGGCATTCTGCAGTGCCACTGCTCCTAGAGCACTGTCTGTGTTTGCTTTCCCGTTTGTTTTAGTGTTGGCAAAGTGCATGTCTTCAGTAGAAAGGTCTTGACATGGAACACAGAAAGGTATTTGTAATCTTTCAAACAAAGACGAGAATGTTTAAGGTAACTGTAAGCATTGCATAATTGTAATCTTTGTTGAGAAGTGTGTTCAAATGAAAAGAGAGTTTTTATTTAATCTTTTCTTTTACCTAGAATAAAACTGACAGAGAGAAGGAAGAGAAGTATTCTCCTAAGCCCTGTAAATTGCGACGTTTGTCAAAACCCCCCTTTCACACCAGCACATCACCAGAGACTGGGTCCAAACTTGACAGCACTGAAGCCAAAAATACCGAACAAGCTCCAGTTAAATCAATAGAAATTACTTCTATCAATGGGCTACAAGGTATTGTACTTAAAAGTTTTCTGATTCTGTAAATAGCCTTTAAACAGGAGTAAATTACAGTGTAGAACAACTGATGCAACTGAATGCTTTGCGTCTGGATAATTATAACATCATCTTCAGAAATAACCCTTGGGCAAAACTAATGTTGGCAGTTTCTGAAAATAGGTAGTGTGGATTCAGTGTATTAACAGTCAGTTAAGTTCTTTGTGTTGCCATCCTTTTTTTTGTTTGACATAGAGCAAAGCATTTTTGCTTCCTATCTAATTTTAAATTTCTAATTTTTGCTTTATCTAACTTTTAGGACCCATTATTTTTCACATTTTTTTGTCTTGAAAAATAGAACTTATAATAAAGCTAGTTTTCATATTGGCATGTCTGTTGTTGCTAACACTGTGTGGCCCTTCCCGCACATTTACAGCAGCATTATTACTACTGGTAGCTTCTCTTTATCCTTAGTTTAAAGCATGCCTGCAGAGAAAGAAATCATATTGTATAGATGGTTTGAGTAACCACAAATTTTTGTGGGACCTACATGAATTTAATAATCTTTCAGACTTCTTGAACCCTGGATAACACCGGCCACTGGGTTCCAAAATTGTAGGTGGAGTAACATTCAGCATAATCTGTGAAGCTTCATTTCCTTAGGAAATGAGAAACAAAAAAGGCAGTTAGTGGTGACACTATTATTAGTACTATAATTAATCTGTAATTAACTTTACAAATCAAGGAGTTTATATATATCAGTATTTCTCCTTGTATTCACACCTTTTCCAATTGGATGGGATTGCTGTTGATTCCATTATATCTTTATTCTTCTTTTCTCAGTTTCTTTATTGCTGACCCTGAATGTTCTTGCTGTTGTCCTACACCCTTGTTGTTCATTTGTCTCTCTGAGTGCCTTCCATTACTGCTTTCACTTACTTTTTTCCAGGCTGGTCATCAGGTTGGTTTGTTAAGAGTATCTAATGTGTGTGTTGTTTGTTCTGTCCTTTATACCGTGGATTTTCCAGGGAAAATGTCATCTCTGATGTAGGCTTTGAAAAAAACAGCAGACAATTGTAGTATTTGTAACCCATAAAAAATATGTAAGCGCATCTTTCATTTTCTGATTTGGGTAATTATGCAGGAGTTTCTATTTTATAGATTGATGCACTCTGTGCTTTCTCCACCTCTTCAGAAATCTCTGGAGATGTACTGTATAATGCAGAATCTTTCTAGTTTCTAATCTAGCCATTATACCTCCAGTTTTTGAACTCTTCAGGAGGTACAATTTAAGAGATACACTGCTAGAGATTAGCCTATCTTCATATCTGTACATTTTCTTTAGTTGTTTTTTTTAATAATTCTTTGTAACCAGAATCAAGACAAACTTTTCTTGTTTTGTTTCTCTTTTTTTAATATACTTTTAATTAGCTTCTGAAAGTTCTGATGATAGTGAGCAAGATGATGACCAAAGTGCCCCGAACGTACATGCTGATGGCAAGGAGGAATCTCAACCTGAAGCTGTAAGCCAAGATAAAAATGAACTCTGCCTAAAAGAAGAACAGAGCAGTTCATCCCTCCCAGAAGAAACTAAAGCTCTTACAGATGCAGTCGTGCCCAAGTCGGTATCCAAGTCTCCTGAAAGACTGCGAAAAGAGATGGAAGAGTTATCTGAAGACAGTGACTCCGATGGAGAAGATGAAACCACAAAGAAGAGAAAGGATGTAAAAAAGGAGGTAGTGGATAAAACAGCAAAACCACAAGTGAAGCGTGGTAAACGAAGACACTGTGCTGCAGAGGAATCGTTAAAGACCGTGTCACCTAATAGAAAGGATGAGAAGTCCAAAAACAAAGACGCCCTTAGTTTAGAAAACAGCAGTAACAGCTCCTCGGATGAAGACGAGGAAGACAAATCTAAACTGAAAATCACTCCCACGAAAAAGTACAATGGACTAGAGGAGAAAAGGAAGTCTTTACGGACAAGTACTTTTTACTCCGGATTTTCTGAAGTTGGAGAGAAAAGAATAAAGCTTCTAAATAACTCTGAGGAAAGACTTCAGAACACCAGAGCGAAGGATCGAAAAGATGTCTGGTCAAGTATTCAAGGACAATGGCCGAAGAAAACGTTGAAGGAGCTGTTCTCAGACTCTGACACCGAGGCTGCTGCATCCCCCCCACATGCTGCTCCTGATGATGCTGCAGCAGAGGAGCAGCTTCAGACTCTTGCAGAAGAAGGTATTTCTTTGCCTAGCTGTGAACTTGAAAAATCTTTGCTGGCTAGTGTGGATGTTAAACCTGTAGAGGAGAAACCGCCTGAAGTGGGTGAGAAGAAAGTTGAATTTCCAAGCAGTGGCAGCAATTCAGTGCTAAATACTCCTCCTACAACTCCTGAGTCACCTTCCTCTGTAACTGTAACAGACTCCAGCAGACATCAGTCCAGTGTCACTGTCTCTGAGACGCTGCCACCAAATCAAGAAGAGATACGAAGCATCAAAAGTGAAACAGATAGCACAATAGAGGTGGACAGTGTGGCAGGGGAGCTGCAAGACCTTCAGTCTGAGGGAAATATTTCTCCAACAGGTTTTGATGCCAGCGTCAGCTCCAGTAGTAGTAATCAACCAGACCCAGAGCATGCTGAAAAAGGTAAAGAAAAGGGTAAACAGAGCTGTCTCCAACATAAGCAGCTCTCATTTTTAGCCTTGCTGATGTGTTTTCATTCAGTTACGGTTATGCTGCTGAGAAATTAGTTGTTGGAGGAAGTAGTAGCCTGCTGTCCATTTCAAATATGTGCAAATGGCATAATCATCTAGTCAATGAAATGAGATCTGCCAGGAAGTTTATTGGCCTTCCATTAAAAAGAACATTGTGATGGTCTCAATGAGTGATAAAGTGTATAAGAAGGAAGTTTATACTGGACATGGCAAGAAAAGCCCAGAGCAAACTGTAGCAGCATGTGTAAGGAATATTTATTGTAGCAAAATAGAAGTATTTTAAACACCCTCCTTAGAAGCAGAAGATGCTGTTTCTTGCATAAAACTTGATTCTTTTGAAGGTGCTTCTTTGGGAAGAGAAAGCCCCCCTGCTGCTAGGCTGCTTAGGCAGCCATTTCAAACTTCTATTTTTTTAGAATATTAACTTCATAAGATTCAAGTCAAGCTGATAACAAGCACTGACCTTTTTAGCTGCTTCACTTTGAGATGTGATTCTGGAGATTGAAGCTCCTATCTTGAAAGCACTAGAGAATAGGGGATAATAAACACAACTAACACTTGTGCACACAATGTCAGTGTACTGCTGCCTGCAGTGTACTGCTTTTTTTCTGAAAGTAGCTGGCTCTTTTGCAGTTCATCGAAAGTACAGCCACTTTCACTCTGATGTAGTGCTTAAAAATTATGAACACAGAGGAGGAAAAATACATTTCAGCTATAATCCTGAGATAAAAGTGGTTTCCTCATCTCAGTAGATTTCAGTTAACAATTAACTAATTTTGCTCAAAATGCCCTTAAGCCGTGTGACCCTCAGCATTCTGTTGGAAATGTTCTTCTGAAAATATGAAACAAAATGTGTTTCCTTAAACAAAGGAGAGGGTTTGGAAGAGGTGAATGTGTAGCCCTCAGTAAATACACCTGTATTGCTTTGTTAATCATAGCTGCATAGGTTTAGAACTTAATTTGTTTGCCTTTTTTATATAAAAGGAATTCATTGCCACTTAAAAGAAGTCTTACACTACTTTACAAGATTACTTTTATATGCATTAGACTTCAGCTTCCTCGCTGATTTTGTCAGCATGCTGCCTGCTTCAGAAAATTGGTTCCTTAAATTGTTTTATTACATGGGTCATTTTTAATCTTTCTCACATGGTTGTGAAACAACATTTACACAACTCCTAAAACACTCTCTTTTAGAAGGTGTACTAGAATTCTTTTATCGTCTTTTTTTACTTTTTCCTCTTGTAGTCACAAATAGGCACAGTAGCCTTTTCCCTTTGGGTTTTTGTTTGCCTTTCTTTTTTTGTTGCCTTTTTTTTTTAAACGTTATCTAAAATATTAATTCTTCCAATTAATGTAACTACTGACCAAAAGTGATTGCTTTGGGGTTTTTTTGTTGTGTTTTTTTGTTTGTTTGTTTGTTTTTTTGGGGTTTTTTTTGTTTGTTTTTGTTGGGTTTTTTTCACAGCTTCCAAGTAAAGCCATTTTTCAGTTCCAGTAGGTCTTGAAAACATTTTAGTAAATGTATTCTCATTTGATTCACAGTATTAAAAAAAATAATAAATCCACGTGGCTTCAGAGAAATTCTGGTGATGCGTAGGAGAAAGTTACTTGTACTCATCTTACCTGTCTATCTTCCATTGTGTTTCACCTCCTCTTGTCAATATAAGTACAAAACTGAGCTGTATTAAGGATTGGGAGGAACAGTTGCATTGTTGTCTACAAACTTTAGCTCTGAAGTATTTTGGGGAATTTTTTTGAGACTGAGAAAAACACACAGAAGTGAAAGCATTTATTTAATTTCAATTTCTTCTCTTTTTTCTTTTCCCAATTACAGTTTGTGCAGGCCAAAAAAGACTTAAAGATGTTCAGGGAGGAGGCAGCTCCTCAAAAAAGCAGAAAAGAAGCCACAAAACATCAGTCAACAACAAAAAGAAGAGTAAAACTAGTAAGTACAGCAGCTTAGTGTGAAATGAAATGTGTGCAAGTACTATGTCATCTGTTCAAATGATTGTAGATGAAGTCTGGAAATAAAAAATATATTAGGACAAAATGTTGTCCTCAGGGAATTCTTAATAGTGTTTAAATGAAGAAACTGCTCTATCTGAATGCCAGAGTGTTTCTGAATGTCTTGTATTACTTCTGGGCCTATTTCAAAGAGGTCCTTAGTATTGTGTAATTCAGGAAGACTGAGAAGAGATAGTATTTCACACATGGCAGAATTGGGACAGGTATCTCTGTATCACCATAACTGCCTGTTTTAGAGGGGGAAACTGGGACCTGAAGAAATTATATTCTGTATTTTCTGCAGGATGAGTTTTTAGAGGTTAATATCTCTACCATGTAGCAAATATCTTGTTTTCTTCCTGTTCTGTCTGTTACATCTTCAGTAAATAATGTAGCTTTTGCAGGTTTTTTTTGTAGTCGTAGAAGCTAATCTGAATAGAAACCACAGTACTGGGTAGCTTAATAAAAGCGGAGGTGTATTAGGGGTCATATGCACATGTGTTTGGGAGACAACAAGATCAATCACTGCTTTATTTCACTCTTACAAAGAATATCAGGAAAGAGTCAGCTAGAGAGTGAAGTCTGGAAGATAACTGAAAAATGCAGTTAAAGCAAGGATAGAAAGCATAAACCATGCCTTTCTTCCTCTCTCTCCCCGACGTCCCTTCCTTTCCTCCCCACTTGCTTTCTTTTAACAGCGTTTACTAAAAGTCTGTGCTTTCTGGTCTGATACTTGCTTTCACCCCACCCGTCCTTCGTGTTCACTGGTCTCCTCTTCATATTTTCTTATTCTTTTAAATTCCATTTCTTTAGTCTCCTCCTTCTATAATCCTTATTCCTTCTCTCACCCCAGGAATTAAAGTAACAAAACAAACTGAATTTGCAGAACTAATACACCATTTTTAGCCTTGCCATTATTCCCTTGGCTTTGGTGAATTTACCCCTTTCTCTCGACCTGTGTCATCAGATACAAGCACTTCAAAATTAGAATTGTTTCTTGTACCACATAGTCCTAGATATGTGTGTGCTCTTTTTGTTAGACTTCAGGGACTGCTGACTGTAATAGGGAGAACAGATAAAATATGGAGTCATTTGTAAGCAAAAAGCATGCCTTTGACAAAATTCAGGTTTATCTGTTAAACTGGCTTTTGTGGCAGCTTCAGCTCTTGCCTTTGCATTAAACCAGGCAACAGCAGCAACTCTGTAGCCAGCCGAGTTCCTTCCTATTATGTGTATCTTGGTGTTCAGTTTCTCCTGTGTAGATCACCAAAGCATAAAGGTCAGGACCAAAAGAAACTTTCAGGGATCATTTTGTCAACACTCAGGGCAGGTACAACTGAGGCATACATTTTTCTTAATAAATAGGAATTCAACATATGTTTTAAAACAACTCTAATGATGGAGATTCTGTGGATTTCCTAGTCATTTTATTCCACTGCTTCACTGGACTTGTGTTGAATTACTGTCTCTTGCCCCTGCTTTCACCCCAGTTTTATTTTAGTAATGCTAAAAACACCCGTCATCCTTTCAATTATTACTCATAAATCTTGTCTTTTAGACAGATTACTTTGTTACTCTTCTTTAGGCGGTTTTATTAGAAAACTGTGTTCAGCGTGTTGCTTTATGGTTAAAGTTCCACTTGAGATGAAGTTCTTTTGTTTTGGGTCAGATGAAGAACTTTCTTCAAAATTAAAAAAATCTATCATCATCTCTGAGGAATTTGTAGACTGTGTCACATATATTCAGATTATTGACAGTCATTTTAGTAGAGGAAAAATGAAATAAATAAGGTGACATGTAGCAAAGAAAACTTCAGTTGTTTACTGTCATCTCTGCTACACATGTCCTAAAAATACAATCAAACTGTAACTGTTTGCTCTAAAATGAGATATAGGTGTATATGTATAAAATACTGTGTTAGAATTGATATTAAAAAAGGTAAACAGGAGATGGAACATAACAGTCAGTCTTGTGAACTTTTAGAAAAAGTACAGCCCCATAAGCAGACAGACGTCGTTCGTTTTGGCACCTGTGCTGACACATTGGACTGACTATTTGGCTTATTTCTAATGTAGGCAATTTGTTTATAGCTGTGTAGGTTCTAGAGCAACAAGTGTGATGTTGTGAGCCATTCAGAGAGTAGAATGCATCTTCTCTCTGGGGACCTTGAGCAACTGGATTGTATTCAAGTCTCCTTACAAGAAGCATGTCCTCACACCACCTCCTTGTGCTTTTGCACACACACTTTCAGCAATATCCTTGCCAGACTTTTGGATGGATTGTGGTGCCAGAGTCTGGTGCTTTAATCTCCCCTGTAGTTCTGTAGGATCTTGGTTCCCATAAGTGCACAGAACAGCTCTGAGTCTGCCTGCACAGCAACTAACCGGGTTGTGTTTCCAGTGCAAGGTTTCCCTTTCACAGTGTGCCAGAATCAGAGGGCCCCCAGTATATACCTGGTTTGCAGTTCTGTACTGGGGCACCCAGTGCTGCAGAGAGCTGTGTGCCAAGCTGCTACATCAGCATGGATTCTGTCATTTTAGAGTAAAAGGATTTGGGTTAAATAAACTCGCATATAAATGAAAATCAGCACAGTGGTAGCTTCTGATAGGCTTTGTTTTGGGCTTTGTTCTGTAACAGTATGTCTTCTTGTTTCTTCAGCAAACAGCAGTGACAGTGATGAACTATCTGCTGGTGAAAGTGTGTCCAAGTCTCAGTCAGCAAAATCGGTTTCTACTGGCATGAAATCTCACCAAACCAAATCGCTCACAAGAACACAATCCCCAGGAAAATGTGGGAAAAATGGAGAGAAGGAATCTGATCTTAAAGAACAGAATAATCGTTTGCCCAAAGTTTACAAATGGAGTTTTCAAATGTGTAAGTATTTTCTTGAAAACACACCCAGTTGCATCTTGTGGTGTAGTATTAAAAGGCTTCTTGAATTTTCTGTATTTTGGTGGAGTTTTTTCCCCATCCTGAGTTTGGTTAATTTTTTGATAAATTCTCATTTAAAAAAAAATGGTTTGTTTCTTTTTTTGCAGTTGCAGCACAGGGAACTGCCTATATCACACTCTTCCAGGACTGTTTTTAGATATGGCTCCTGTTCTGACTTGCTGTTTTTGCTGTCCTGTGCATACATGTCATTCTGGCTTCAGCGTTACCTACTCTGTGTTCTTCTCTTGATGTTTCCTTGCTGGTTTACTCCTCATTCTCTAGTGTTCAGACACTTGGGTGATTGATTGGGTTTTCCCCTACCATTTTTCCTTAGTGACCCAGGACATGTGTACTCTTTCTGGTGTTAAGAACTTCCACTGTGTTTCAGTCAAGCTACAGTTTCAGCTATGGGTGAGCTAGGTATCAGTAGAGGTGAGCAGTGTGGAAAGGATCATGCATTTGCCTATTTGAAAAACAGATCCGTGGCTTAATGCCCTCATATTAGTGCAACTTTTTAATTGAATCTGACCCTGATGTTTTGTTGGGGTTTTTTATAACTGCAGCCCTGATTCTCAGCATTACTCTACTTTTAAAAGTATTTTTCTCCTAGTACTTCTTTACAATCAAGTTACACTCTGATGCTCTTCAGTTTAATGTAAAAGGTCTTTATTATCACTTACTGGCCTGTTGAGATTCACTGGACACTTTCCTGGTGCAACACATTTAAAGGGGTTTTGCTCCTTCCTTTCTTTCTACCTTGGCTACATTCCACATGCTGAAGTTGCTTGGCAAGAAGATGGTCTGAGGAGTGCTGTTAGACATATTTCCTGCTGTTGCAGAGTCAAAGACACTTGCAGTGTCTCTGAGCTTTCCTCATTTTTCCACAGCCTAATATAGTTGTGGGTTTGGTCCTTGGGTGCTACCTTCATTATAGGTTGATGAAGTGCATTCTGTACCCCATACAGTAGTTTAAATGATTCTTAAATGTCTTTGAATGAAGTGTCTCGAGTGTGGCTTCCCTGGACTGAATCGAGAGTGTCTCCTGCCAGTGCCACCCAGAGCTCTGAGCCATGCTGTGGAGAGCTCCCAGCTGGAAACAGCCAGGGGGGCAGCACCCATGCCTTGTCCTGCATGGCTGTACCTTACAGCCCCTATGCCACGGACTCTACTGGAACCACTCCAAGCTGTTCAGAGTCCTCTTGTAACCTGCTTGTTCTGTAACAACCAAGACATGTCAGGAAGACCTTCCTGGTGCCTTGGGCCAAACTGAGCTCTAGCAAGGACTGAAAATAACAGGCTCAAAGCTAGTTTTGGCCCTCATGTTTTCACCAGTTGTCTTAATTTTATTTTCTTTTCCTTCCTATGGAGAGGGGAATGCATTTTTTCTTATTCCTTAAAAAAAAAAAAAAAACAACCAAAATTTATGGTGGTATCTTGCAAAAATAGTTAAAAAATGAACAAATTTGTGGTAATAAACAGCAGCAGCTGCTGCTGTGTTTCTTAGCTTTGCTGTCTTTTCTCAAAGCACATCCACTAAGATTTGAGTACTTCCCACTTCACTGACATGGCGAAGTGTTTGGAAATGCTTAGCAGTAAGCAATAATTAACCAAGATTGTTTAACTTGTAGCTGACTTGGAAAATTTGACTAGCGCTGAGCGCATAACAGTCCTCCAAGAAAAGCTGCAAGAAATCAGGAAACATTACCTGTCCTTGAAATCTGAGGTGGCTTCCATTGACCGAAGAAGAAAGCGCTTAAAGAAAAAAGAGCGGGAAAGTAAGTGCTGGGAACTGAATTCTTCTTTTAGAGGGCTGAATTGCATGTCATATTATTAAAATGCTAACAAGAATTGGATAATTTCTAGGGAGGCGTGTGCCATTAGAAGTGTGGTTTCATTTGGTTTTCTTGGAAATGCTGTGTGCAGTTATTTTATGACCTTTAGAAGGTAGGGGTTAGATACCCAGTGATTATGTAAGGGAAGAGCATTAAGAAGGCGTGCAATCTATGTAATCCTGTTAAAACAGACCTACTACACAGGAAAAAATCCCCAGAAATATAAACTTGTTCTATGCAATGAACAAAGTAAAATGAAAACAAATCTGAGGGTATTTATAGCTTGTACCTTTTCTTCAGATTACAGATAAATTTACTGTGGTGTTGCTTGTGGGCCTAGTTAGTGCTTTCCCTTTGGGATAAGGTTTTTCTCCATGAGTTTAAGGGAGACCAATCAAATTGCTCATCTTTCTGAAGCTGCTGCACGTACTGCTGTAGGTAATGTTCTAGTGTACCTGCTTCTAGGAATGCTCAAAGGATCATTTTCTCAGGATGAGAAATGCCACATGTAGCAAGGTTTTATGGGTGCAGCTATCACATGGGAATGCAGTTGCTGCTTGGTTGCCAGAGCAGGGTGTGTGTGCAGACACACTGCTGATTCCCACTGGAAGAAAAGGGAACAGGTGACTGTGCTGGTGGCTCAGGAATGAGCTCTGGCACCCTCTGGCTGGGCCCTGGAACTGGGTGGTTGATGAACCAGGGCTACAAGGCTGTACTCAGCTGTGTGCAAGGCAGTACTTCTGTCAGGGTATTTCCTAGAAGAACTAGGCAATGGAGGCTTTCTTCTTTTTAGTTGCTAGGCATTAGTTGCTGGAGTCAGTGTATACCAATGCTTGTTGTTGAATAGGAAGACATTTTTATTGCTCGATTTATAAAAATCCCTATAACCTGTGTTCTCCTTTTCCTGTGCAGGTGCTGCTACTACATCATCTTCCTCCTCCTCACCTTCCTCCAGTTCCATTACGGCTGCAGTTATGTTAACGTTAGCAGAACCATCCATGTCAAGTTCGTCACAGAATGGAATGTCAGTTGAGTGCAGGTGACAGCAGGACTTGCCAAAGCACTTTGCACTTAATGGCTGCTGAGGGCCACTCTTTTTTTTTTTTTCCTTTTTTTTTTTTTTTTTTTTATACTGCACAGTGGCACAAAATTCAGACAAGCACTATTTTATATTTAAAGTTGTTTCTTGACAAGCTAACTTTGCACTTAAGTGCACTTTTATGAAGAAAAAGTACAACAAACTGCTTTTCCTCAAGCAATAATTGTTTCCAACTTGTCTGGGAATTGTAAGTCTAGTGACTCGAAGGCCTTCCACTGTGGCAAATGGAGGCTGTTCACTGCCTGTAGAGACAGGACAATAAGCATATAGTTGTTGGGGTGATCAAAATCAATGTGATAAGGCTTACTGTATTCCCTGGTATTTTGTTAAAGCTGGAACATTTGATATTTTTCCATTTATTTATGACAAATATTGAAAATATTTTCATTTGTACAAGCTAATTGTTTTTTAACTGCTAAGTCACCTTATAGTGGCTTTAATTGTATACGTCAAGCACATCTATTCAAAACCTGCAGTTAGTAGGATGTTTGACATCAGTCCTGATAACCAAATATGAGGATTCCTTTAAGAAAAAAAAAAAAGACTGACTAATGTTTACAGGTTTGAATTAGGCTTAAATAGGTTACTCTGGGTTTTAAGAACCCATTAATTGGAATGAAACTACTGTACTTTGCCATTTTTCTATAAAACAGTATTTTTTTTTAATTTTGATAAAATACATTATGAAAAAGAAAGAAAATGGCTAACAAACTGTATTAAATCTTAATGTATAAAGATTGTATTCAGCCAGTTTAAAGTGTATATTTATTCATAATGGATTATAACAGGTATATTTTTGTGTTTTCTTGTAAATGTTTCTTTTCCCCTTAAAGCAACAAATATTTCATTTGTAATGCTTATTTTATTACGAGCTTCAAGGAGAGGACTTCTAGAGGGAGTAAGGTGTGAGGTTATAATTTGTGGTTGCTGATACCAACACTGCCACAAAAGGGTAATTGTTTTTAAAATAACTAGCTAGCCGAGTGGTAGATGTTTAATTTTTTAAATGCCTTGTACAAATTCCAAAACCAACTTCAAAATGTTTTCACTTGTATTGATTTTATGTTGAATGGATCCCAAGCTCTCTCCTGTTAATTCTTTACCTTTGTAAGACATTTGTATATTGCGGAAGTGTTCATTCAAGCTATTTAATACCTGGCACTGTTAATACACAGTACTTTATTGTACAGATTGTTTTACTGTTTTAATTGTAGTTCTGTGTACTTCTTTTGCCTGGGGAAGTAGGGGCTGGCATGTTTTTCTTTGTTTTCTGGCAATACAACATGTAATAATTCAAAGCATTTTGTTTGTAGATGCTAGAGTGTCAGAATCCTTTTCATTTGACTTTTCTAAGAAAAGCATTTTCAGTCTTCGTAGTGTGCGCTTAAGGTTATAACTGATTTTATTGAAAATGGTTTCAAAGTATTCAGAATTGTACAGGACTGTAAAAATTTGTTGACAGACATTGAAGGAAAAGCTTATAGAAAAAAGCTATAAAATATATATTAGGTTCTGCAGAAAATGGAGAGTTATGTAATATATTGTACAAATGTAAGCAAAGGCCTCTGAAATAAAATGCCATAGTTTGTGAATCCCTGATTTTGTTTCTAATAGTTTAATTAAGCAACTGTAGTGTGTTCGTGAAAATTACATTAAGCTGCAGGATCAGTTTAGCAAATGATCTTTGATGTGCTGTAATAGGCATATAAAGTAGAGCAGGTGCTTTGGCCTGATTTTCCTCTTGGCAATTAATTCAAATCCATCTCTTTTTTCAGCAGAAAACAAAAGTGTGGCCCATCATTCAGGCAATGCCAGTTGAAACAATCTACTGGCTACAGTTTAGTTGACCAAAATACTGTTACACCTGCAAAATGACAGATTACTGATGAGAGTGACAGGAGCAAACAGTGATAAATAACTTTTGGAAACACTGACCATGTTAAGAACTACCAGTAATCCAAGACTGACAGGAGTAATTTTAATAATTTCAGTGGGGCTACTCAGAGGATATTTTCATCTGTTTAGTGGAATCAGACTCACAATAGTTCAGTTCTGCGTTTCAGTGTCAGTAGGCATAATGGGTATTGATGTAAATGGGAACTATATCTGGGCAAGCAAGAGCAAATTCACCTCTTCACTCACCGCTAGTTCTTGATCAGCTCTCAGTTTTAATGCCAGCATATTTGCTTTGATGTGACAATTACTGAGGGGAGGGAGGGGGGATTTTTTTGTTTACCTGTTTAAAACAGGGATCATTAATCACCTCCCCACTCCCAAACAGAGTTCTTGCATAAATGGGATTTTTGCTTTTCCTTAATACAGAGATTATTTAATTTTTATAGTACTTCTCATGCAGTTTGATGACTAGTCAAATATTTGTTCTGCATGTTTTACGTTGCACCTCTTCTGTGAAGTGTGTCTGTAAACGGTAGTCTCCCGTGGTTACAAAGCAAGGTACCTTTGTCAGTCTGTTAGTCAGTTTTATCCCGTGTTCCAGTAGGTGAAATCTGAGCTGGTTTTCAGGGTACTTACTGTAATGCAGCTTTACAGGTGGGTAAGTTCCCTGCCTGGCATGTGCACTCTGCTTGCAGTTGAGGAAGTTTACCACTAGCAATGCCTGCTGGGCTGTTCCCATACTCCAGCGTGTCTGCTCAGACCATGACCTGAGATGCAAAGTGAGATGAACTACCCCTGGTTTATCCTTTACACACTGTCTGAGTGATGGACTCGGTTTTGCATGTCTCTCAGCTGATGATGTAGGGAATAGCTGAGATCAGCGTATGCAGAGAGAAAACATGCCCTGCTTGAAGGCTCTGCGTTGCTCCCGCCTCCCTTCACTTGCAGTCTCTGCTGATGCCTGTACTGGCATCTGCATGACTGGGTAGTTCCCATCACGCTGCAAAATTTTCCTGTTGGCACAGGGCTTCACCTTGCTCTCAGGCAGAGTTCCTGGAGGCTCTGTGCCTCTTGCTGAGCTTCACTGACTATGAGTCTCTGAAACCAGCCTGCTGAATGCTTGTCCACGGTCATCTGGATGTGTTACAGTGGTTGAGCCTCTTCTGCCCCACCTGTGTCACCTACAGTGCTGCTCTTCTGCGTGAAGGCAGAATGGAAAAGCCACTAAAACATCATGCAGCAGGCACCTGTCTGTTTTTAAGAATTTATGTTTTCTCTTGGGCTGACCCCATCCACGAGGGTCCCTACCTTTTCTGGCATTCAGAGGGCAAGGCAGGGAATACGTGGTGCATATGTCAAGGTTAATGCCTTCCCTTTATTCCGCAGCTGTGTTTCTTGATTTGCCTTTGGTTCAACATTGGTGCCAGCAAAGTTGCTAACACTGGCAGCTCAAAAAATGCATCAAATGTGTGATGTGACAGGCCAAGGGCTGTCCTTGTTTGCTTCAGCTCCCCTTGGATTTGAGGAGCGTGGGAATCCAGTGTGACAACCCCATCACGTGCTGACCACAGATTCACGGAATCAATTAGTTTGGAAAAGACCCTTTGAGATCATCGAGTCCAACCTATGACTCGAACACGCCCAGCTCGACTACACCATGGCACTCAGTGCTACATCCAGTCTTCCCTTCAACACCTCCCGGGGTGGTGACTCCACCACCCCCTGGGCAGCCCATTCCAGGGTGTAATCAGTCACTCCTGCGAAGGAACTCTTCCTGGCGCCCAGCCTGGCGCAGATTGAGGCTCGTCCCGATGCTGATGTTTCCGCAGAGCTCGGCGGCTGGGACGGGAGCAGGGCAGATCCTTGGGAGGAGCGGGGCAGGAGCAGGGCAAATCCTTGGGAGGAGTGGGGTGGATCCTTGGAGAGAGTGGGGCAGATCCTTTGGAGGAGCGGGGCAGGAGCAGGGCAAATCCTTGGGAGGAGTGGGGCAGGAGCGGGGCAGATCCTTGGAGGGAGCGGGGGTGGAACGGGGCAGATCCTGTAAAGGAAGAGGGACAGATCCTGGGATGAGCGGGACAGATCCTTGGGAGGGAGAGGGACGGATCCTCGGGAGGAGCGGGGCAGATCCTTTGGAGGAAGAGGGACAGATCCTTGGAGGAGCGGGGCAGATCCGTGGGAGGAGGAGGGGTGGAGCGGGGCGGGCGCGGCCCCCGTAGCTCCCGCCCCCGTCCCTGCCCGCCGGAAGTGACGCGGCCGAGCTCCTTCCCGCTCTCGCACCATGCGGGCCGGGCGGGCCGTCCCGGCGGCCGGGAAGGAGAAGAAGGGGGAGAATGAGGATCAGTACGTGGTGGGGCAGGTGTCGGGCAGCCTCGGGGCCGGCACGGCGCCCCCCCCGGCCCTGGCCCGGCTGTTCGGCCCCGCCGCCCCGCCAGTGCTGCTGACCCTGCCCGCAGGGACCCCCGCCACGGTATGGCCTGCTCACTGCCCTTGGCACCTCGGGCCTTGTGCCCCAGCCCGAGCTTTTCACCGATTGTCTTTATTTTAAAAAGGGCAATAAGAAGAGGAAGCGTGCGGAGGAAGCGTCGGAAGAGCCGAGCTCGTCCGTGGTGCGAGAACCGCTCGTGAAAGCAAAGAAAGCCAGGAAAAACGAACCTTCAAAGGCAGAGAAGAAACTGTCAGACAGGTGAGTAGGTGAGACCATTTTGTGGTGAAGTTAAGAACCCCGACATCCAGGTTCATCAAACTCATCACACTGTGATGAAACAACGAGGTTCTCTTCTTCTACTTATCTTCAGCCTGGTGTTTAAGATTATTCGTAAGATTGTGCAAATTTTCTATAGCTTTCCACTCAAAATGTGAAATAGGTGCAGCCCCTTGAGGTTCTAGGTACGTGAAATGCAAATCCCCTGTTAGAGAGCTATCACGTCCAGCAGTTGTAGGTGTAGGCTCTTGGATTTAGTTCTCCACGGCAAGGGGAGATGTTTTCCAGCTGTAGTTGTAGGTGTAGGCTCTTGGATTTAGTTCTCCACGGCAAGGGGAGATGTTTCCCAGCAGTTGTTGGCTTTGTCCAGCAGAGGTGGTTTCAGCAGGAACAAGGTCCCAGACAGAGTGAGTTGTCCTGATCACACCTGCCCTCTGTGGTGACACAGAACCTCTGTTGCACTGTCTGTTCTCTTAAATACCTGAGCTAAAATGCTGTCAGAGCGCGCTGGAAGCTAGTCTCTGTACAATGGGCTTTGGATAATGAAGTGTGCTTGGATGTAGCACAGGGCTAATGCCTTGTCCCCTCTCTGGCACTGTGTCTTGTTGCCTCTTCCATGGCCATGGAACCCTTTTGCTGTGTTGATGTCAGTAGCTTTCTAGAGGCTCCTTCAGGTCTGCTCGTTGTTCATGCTCTTACGGCAGGTTTGGATAGATAGAGGTTTGTTAGTGCATGGCAGGATTCCAAAGGTTTGGGTTTTCTGAGTGTCCTTGGTACTGGGAAGGATTAAATGTGTCTTTAGCTTTAGCAAGCAAGATGATTTTTTTTTTTCTTTTTAGCGACTATCAAATTACTTAATTCTGAAGTATTTATTACTCCTGCTAAATAGTGAATGCAATGTCCTGGGGATAGCAAATAGTTTTTCATGTTATGAAATGGTCAGATATGTTTAATGCATAATAAACAAAATAGTGTTTGAAATGTTATGTTGAACATAATAATTCAAAATGTAAGTAAGTTAAAATATTTATCTTGGAGGCCTCAGTTCTTTGACTTAAAAATCCCTGTTTTATCCCTATCAATTGTAATCTGCTTGTCTGTGTCTGATAAGGGAGAACGCTTTGAAGCAGGCAGATGAAGAGGAGGATCAAAAACTGTTTCAAAACAAAACCAAGCAAAAGAAAAAGGCTTCTCAAGCCGTCCCCAAAAGTGTTATTAATTCAGCTACGGGCACTGCAGCAAAACAACAAAGGAGCAAAACATCAAAGGTGGTTGATGAAGCAGTAGGCAGAAGAACAGTGTTTGTTGGAAACTTGCCTGTCACCTGTACTGTTCAGGTATGTGGGCGGATTCTGTCAGCTAAAGGAATGAAAGGAGTTACAGCAGTCCTCAGTCTGAGGGGATGTTTCCAGCCGAAACTGGAAACAGTTTCCACTCACACCTTTGTGACTGAAATTGCTTTTGGGAAAGTAGAAAACAGTGCTTATTCTCAGAAACCATTAGAGGTGATCTCTTTGGTTTCTCGGAGTTGGGCTTTTTAGAGTGGATGCAGTTGCTCTTTCTTGAGTAGAATTGTTCAGTTCCTCTGTCAGTGGAAAAAATTATAAATGAGAACTGCAATTACAAAGTCAGTATGCTTCTAATTTGGAATGCCAACGATGCTTCAGAGTGTTACATAAAACGTGTTAAATTTATACTTTCTTCCATAGTAAGAGACATGATTTCAGTTTTCAGAATCTGTGGAAGAAGCTGACACAAGAAACACAGAAATAGTTACAAATTACTTGCATATTTTAGTAGCCCTTTAAGGGACCTCATAAAAGTAAAATGGTGTAAGAACAGTGTTACTATTAACTATTAAACAATCATTCTCGTTACCAGGGTGCAAAAACTTACTGGATATTTGTAATATCTTCTGTTTAGGCACTGAAATATCTTTTTAAAAAGTATGGACAAATCCAATCCATTCGTTTCCGGTCTTTGGTATGTTATTTTCTCAAACGTTCTATAACAAAATTATTTGTTGATCTTAAAGGGCAATAGTATTTGTAATGCTTGTATCTTCATTAGTTCAGAAGCGGGTTTGGGGTATGTGGGTTTGCCACTGGAAGAAGCCTTGGAGATGTTACCACAGAAGCAGCACAGATGCATTTTTCTCATAGCAGCAGTTGAATCAGAGCTTTATGTTCCCTGAAAGGGGAATGCCTTTATTATTGCTTGCTCAGCTAAGGCATTGCTTACCTGTTTTTAAGTCGTAGTAGCAAAGACATGTTGATTTTAAAGCAGTGTAGTTGCTAAAAGAGCAGACAATAACTGTCTTGGGACTCAAGAAACATATCAGGCAAAGCAGGCTCTCTAACTCTGAGATTTTTGTACATCATCTCTAAGACCAGCCACTTCCATCGTTTGCTCACTGTACTGGCTACATTGCTGTGGGTGGGAATGGCACTGGTTTGAATTCCTGTTTGTCTTCAAGAACAAGTCTTTGTGATAAGTTGACACAAGGCCCACCTAACGCAAGTTCTTTTTATCTTAAAGATTCCAGCAGAGGATACTATATCCAAAAGGGTAGCAGCAATCAAGTAGGTCCCTCTTATGAATTTCATCCTTTATTTTTCAAGACCAAAATAGTTTTTATATGTTGGTTGTTAAAAGTTTGGCTATATTAGGGGTTTTTTTAAGTATTTTTGTTTCTTTGTCCTTTGTCGTTACCTTTGTGTGTAGAAGGTTTTCTTGACAAGTGATTACGCACTATGGGCACCGGTAATTTGTTACCTGAGGTTGCATTTCTTATATTTTAGAAAGGAGGAAGTTGCTAATAGCCTTTAATTCCTTTGGATATGTTTATGAGCTGAGGAAGCTTGCTCAGGATGCATATAGGGGCTCTCCAAGATGAACAGTGGGACAGCCTTGCACATACAGGGCTAGCTTAACCTGTAAGAGAAATGAAGTTGTCGGTGTGCACAAAACAAGCAGAGGCATAAATGTGTCCAACAAGAAGTGCTTGTGCACTGCACATCATCAGAATGACTTAAACAGTAATGTGTCCTTTTCATGTTCCAGGCACAAGATGCACCCCAATGCAAAGTGTGTTAATGCTTATGTTGTCTTTAAGGAAGAATGTGACGCCCAGAAGGCTCTGAAGGAGTAAGTCTCAGCTGTGTTCCTCACTCCCTGTGAAGAGGTAGCACAGGGGGGTTTGCAGTGAAATTTAAACAACCTCCTCTTTCTTGCTTGAGTCAAGAACAAAATGTTTGTTCAAACTTAGAAGTAACTTTGCATTTTGAATACTGCTATGCAGTGACATTGTAAGTTAAATAACACACACTCATCGCACTTTTAAAACTTTTTGCTTTTGGCTACAAAAGGAATGGAACAGAAATTGCTAGTGGATTTCACATCAGAGTTGACACTGCATCTGAAACCAGTTCAGTAAGTAAGATGTATGACTAGAAAAACTCTTTTCTGTTTTGGTTGGGGGTGGGGTATTGTTTTTGTTTTGTTGTTT
This sequence comes from Anabacerthia variegaticeps, assembly GCA_035583185.1. Lineage (NCBI taxonomy): Eukaryota > Metazoa > Chordata > Aves > Passeriformes > Furnariidae > Anabacerthia > Anabacerthia variegaticeps. Next base: position 44,179,692 of record JAWWEW010000112.1, on the reverse strand, counting down.
TGGGTTTTTTTCTGTAACAAATAACTTACTGTCTTACCTCTCTTGTTTTCTTTAGCATGACAATAAACGATCTGTATTCTTGGGAAATCTCCCATATGGTAAGTCTAAAGTGAATTGTTATGCATCATTGCTTAACATTTATGGAATATGTTGACATTAGGATTTTTATTTCTTGATACTTAGGACAGCATGTTTAGATAGCTAAATAGTTTTTTGCTGGAATTAATTTTTATTTGTTAATGGAAACACATGAAGGGGTTGTAAGTTTCTGTGAAGTTCTGCAAGTGCTTTAGTTCTTGTCACTTGATGTTTTTTAAATAAATATGCTAAGTTCCACAGGCCATAGCTTTCTGGAATGTCCAAAGGGTACTGGTGCCTGTTTGTGAGCCAGTTCCAAGGGATCAGCAGTGAGGGCTTCTCGTTCTGATGCTGCCTGTGAGCCATAGGGTTAGTGACTGTGCCCAGGCTGTTCTTGGGAAGTGGTCACAGCACCAAGCCGGACAGAGTTCAAGAATTGTTTGGATAAAGCTCTCAGGCACATGGTGGGATTCTTAGGGGTGTCCTGTGCAGGGCCAGGAGTTGGACTCAACGATCCTTGTGGGTCTCTTCCAACTCAGAATACTCTATAACTCTGTGATTTGCCGTGCTCTGAAATTACTTCAGCAGCTTGAACCTTTCTGAGCACATCTGAGTCCCATTGCTGTAGTTAAAACCAGAGTAGTTAAACAGAAAGTTGTTTGTATCTATGTAAAGGGACTGTATGAAGTGTAACTATACAGAAAAGAGAATAGCCTGTATTTTTGTGATGGTACATCACATTTGCCTGTTCATGAGGCATGAGACAGAGACAGCCTCCCGCATCTGGCCATTATCAGAATAATTGCATAGCAGCTGTGGTTGGAAACTGTAAATCCCTTCTCCCCCATTCAGCTAAAATGCACATCTCAGTCAGTGAGCATTGGACTTGAAAAACTGCCAGCTCAAAATCATTATCATTAACATTAATTCTTATAAAGAAATCCTGACATAAGAAGGCGCTACAAAAGTGTAGTAGGAGTCATAATTTCCACTGTGTTCCAACCATAAATTAAATTATTTGAAAAATTTATTTCATTCCTAATTGTGATTTATGTTGTACTCTTCAAAGCAGGACAGTGAGTAACTGTTAAAATAAACAGCTCTTTATAAAGCCTGCATTGTTAACTTGCTGGTGTTTTTCTGAACCACTGATACTGTCTACCTATTTGTATGATAATACGTATTTAAAATATTTGTGTGCCTGAGTTGGTAAATATGAAATATTTAGGTTTGGGCTGGGCTTTTAAAGCTGTCTGTGTTGCTGAAGAGGGATCTGTTCCCTTGTGCTTGCCTGCAGACATCGTGGATGATGCCGTGCGAGAACACTTCCATGTCTGCGGAGATGTTGTGGGAGTGCGAGTTGTGAGAGACAGAAAGACTGGTCTGGGCAAAGGCTTTGGCTACGTTCTCTTTGAGGTACCTGTGCATGGCCTGCTCCAGCACACTAGGAACTCCTCACCATCTGAATTGGAATCTGCCTTTAGAGCATTTTTTTTTTTTTTATCTCTTTAGTAATTTTTTGGGGGGTTTTATATGCTTGTATGTGTATGATGTTAAATGGTAGCATTGTTGTGTATGTTAAAAGCAGCTTGGAAAACCAGTTCTGTGGCAGCAGGTACAAAACAAACTATTTTAGATTTTGGACAAACAGAAGTTGTAAAATGGCCTGAAAGAAGCAACTTTAAGGGAAAGTGTTAAAGGAGGGACAGATGAGTTGTTTTGCTATAACTGCAATGTTCTCCCATGTCTTATGTGTCAAAATGTGACTGGAGCTCTTTCCTGCAGCTGGTTTGCTGACTGGCTCTCCTTTTTTGATCCATTCTCTCATGGCAGTGTCCCAGCCTCATCTTCCTTAGTTTATTTCCTGCAGCATTTTTTCCCCAATGTCTCCTTCATCCCTCTGCCCCTGACTTTCATGTCTTATTTAAGTCTTACCTAATGTTCTACAGCCCATTTTCGAGTGTCTGTGCCTCAGTGTGTGGGCTGTGTGGGTGCGCTGGTGTTCCTGAGCAGAGATGTGTCATTCACTGAATAACACGGTTGCACTGCTCTTCATTGTAAAATCCTGCTTACAGATTTTAAAGAAAGGAAACTACTCATTTGAAAGCTATTAATTGGAAGTAATACCGCTTTTAAACTCCATGTCTGTTTTTGTAGAATACAGATGCTGTGCATCTTGCTCTGAAACTCAACAACTCTGTTCTGATGGGAAGAAAGATACGAGTGCAGCGCATAGGACAGAAGAGGAAAGCACCACAGAAAATTCCAGACCAGTCTCATGCTCCCAAGGGCAGAGTTGATACCACAATGAAAAAGACGACCTCCTCTAACGATTCTTTTGTTGGTGAAAAAGCAACCCCATTAAAGAAGAGCACCAAACCAAAAAGACTAAAAACCATTGCTAAAAATAAAGCTGGGAAAAAGAAACAGACTTTTGATAAAAAGCAAGCAGATAAAAAGGCTAATTAGTGTTACAAAGATTGATGTATTTACAGTGTTTTGTCATAAATTTTATTTGCTAATACAGCTGTAGTCGTTCTTGGTGTTCGCTCGGGGCCATTTGGCTTCTCCCAGCAGGCAGCATTGAGGTGTTGCATGATTTCATTCTGTGTTCCAGGAATCCACCTCCGGTGTCTCCATGCCGTGTTCCCATGCCCTGTTCCCGCTGTCCCCGTGTGGTGACCCCGTGCCCTGTTCCCGACTGTCCCCACGCGGTGTTCCCGTTCCGGCTGCTCAAGCCACACCTCCCCGCTCGCGCATGCGCCCCAGCTCCCGCGCAGGCACCTCGGCGGGCGCCTTTGTGCCGCCGCTGGGTGATGACGTCAGCGGAAGCGCATTGGGGTCCTTTGGCTGCGGGCGCGGGGGCCAAGGTGCCTGCGGAGCGCGCGCGGCGGGATCGGGATCAGGATCGGGACCGGGAGCGGTCCCGGGGCGGGGGCGCCATGATGGTGGGCAGGACCAGCGCCATCGCCGCGGGGCTCTGCGGGGCGCTCTTCATCGGATACTGCATCTACTTCGATCGCAAGAGGCGAAGCGACCCCAATTTCAAGAACCGGCTGCGGGAGCGTGAGTGTCCCGGGACGCCCCTTCCCCTCCCCTCAGCCTCGGCCCGGCCCGGCCGTGGCGCCGCCGACCCCGGCGCTGTGGGGCTCGCCGCCCCGCACCCGGAGCAGGGCCCGGGCCGCAGCACCCCTGGGCTCTAGGGGGACCCCCGCGGCCTCCCAGCCCAGCACCCCGCCCGGCGCGGCCGCCGCAGCCCCAATCCACCGCATCGCACGGCTCCCCAGCACCGCGGGGTCGGGGGCGCCGCCGCCTCCCTGCGCAGCCCTTCCGACCCCTGAGCACCCCGGCAGTGCAAACGCTGTGCTCTGGCATGTGTCTGGTCTGAGTGCGCCCTGTCCCGGGTTCAGGCCGTTTCCTCTGGTGCTCTCACTGCAGACACAGTAAGAGACAAGAGGCCCCCACCTCACCATCCTCTCCTCGCAGCCCGCCGGACGGGCCTTTGCTGTAGGTGTTGGGTAACTTGTGCTTTCCGTCTCGGATGCTTGGCTTGGAAATAATTCACCTTACTCCCCTCCCCTTTTTTTTTTTTAACATCTTGCTCCCCTGCAGGCTCAGCCGTACTGCTATAGCCACCACATTTAAGTGGTGACACTTGCGTTTTTCCGCGTTTGGAAGACAAGCAGATAAAACCGTGTGATCTCTTACAGTGAAGTTGTTGCTTTGCGAAGCAGGGGTCGGTGGCAGCTCTCAGGTGTTTAATCCGCTGCATTCTAAACCCTCCTGGCAGCTCTGCTGTTGGCTTCCAGGATAAGAATGAATGCCAGAGAAAACTGTTGATTAATCCAAAATGTAGAGCTCTTCTCCCGTGGCTCTTCATTATTTCACGTCTTCAACATTTATTTAAATAGTTAGTAAGGGCTTTAAATGCAGTTGTAAGCATGAGTACTGAAGGGACTCAAATCATGAGAAATAAGCTGTTGTTTGCCATGCTGAGTAGTTTCTATTGTGGGAATATGTATATTATTCCTTTGGTAACTAATTTGAAGATAAGAAGTTACCATTAAGCTAAACTTCCCTGGCAAGTAAACATGATGTGATCAGCAGTTTCATGGATGGAAAAGTCAATAACTGGATGGGTTGAAAATGGATGTTTACCTGATAACATTTCAACCTGACTGAAGAGCTTTGGTTCTGCCTTGATGGATGGAACTCATTGAGTGACCAGTGTTGATGTTTAACAGCAAATTAATTCTGCTTTCGGAAGCTCCTCCACAGTCACTTGTGCTTGTCAAATATTTCATCCTCAGGCCTTGGTCCTGTATGTACGATTTTAGGCACATACCTCCTGTGCCTCTTCCAAGCACTTTTTCCCCGCAGTTCATGTCATTCATTGGGAAATTCTAGTGCAGTAAACTGGTATGTGCTTGTCTTGCTCAAGCAAGCTCGATTTTTTGCAGTATAATCAGCCATGGGGTGTTTCTGTGATGCTAAACACATGGTAGGAAAAATATCAAATTATGTAAGATTCTTGCAGAAGCACCAAAGATTATTTTTACATTCCAGATTTTCATTAGCTGAGCCTCTACCCAGTCATGTTCTGAATAAACCTTAAAATTGACATGGACATTAAAGTGGAAAACAAATCCATTGTGTTTTGCTGGGGGGTGGCAGTTGTCATTTGGAGGGCATCCTTGTATGACTTAGATCCTTACACATGATGCAGTGGCCTCCTTTTTAGTTGTAAGCCTTTTGTTAATATTAAGGAACTTGATTTTATTTATTTTTAGTCGTGTAACAGATTCTTTAGTATGGATGCTTCAGCAGTGGTGCCAGTGATCAGCATTTCTACTGTTGGGGAGACAGTAGGGCTTGGGCTGTAAGATAATTGACCAAAAAAGGTTCAGTGCAGCAGCCGCTTACAGTTCTTTCTATGAAGATGCTCTGTTTGCTGGGCAGTAGTGTGGGTATGTGATGGAAAACTTGTAGAAACCACCTTTACAGCACGTTTTCCATTAACCTTCTTAGCATAAGATCATTTTTCAGCCTCTGGTGATGCAATGTCAGTAGAATTTGGAAAGGACAGGAGATCTCACAAGTCAGTGGATTGCCTGTCATATTTGGTCAAGTATGTGCTGAGAAATGAAGAACCAATATTCTGGTTTGGCCTTCCAGTTACATTGTACATCTCCTTGGACTGCATTAGGGCCAAAGTTTACACTGAAAAGGCCCAGCATAAAAATGCAGTGACCAAATTCAGGCTTCGGGCAAAAAACTCAATTTCCTGGAAGTTTCTGGGAGGCTTTGGCAACTACTCGACTTTGGTTGTCCAGATGTTTTAATTTTCTTGGGTGGGGTTTTTAGTTGGATTTTTTTTTAGGTTTTGCTGTTGCTACTTTGGGAGCATGTCCATATTTAGTCTTGGGACCAAAAGATAGCATAGCTATAAACATCTGAAGCTGCTTAGCTTCCCGCTCCTTTATGAGACTGGTTGGGAAGCTGCTGGGGCTACTCTGGGATTTTTGCAGCCCGTGCCAGCAGGACACGTTATCCATTGGTTCACACTGGAAAATCGGCCCCCATCTCTGAGGGCTGGGCCTGGAGGACCTGCAGGTCATGTGCAGTTTGAATGCTGCAGCCCTGCTTTGAGTTTTGGGTGGATACACTGCATTTCTGTGTTAATGAAGATTCTATGAAGCATTGCCATTCCCCTTTTTAAAATGTGATTATGTCTTTAGAAAAGAGGGAAGATTTGCATTTTCTTGGAGGTCCCTGAGGGAAAACAAACTTGAAGGGGATCTTAGGAGTTGGGGATTTTGTCCCCGCCCCCACCCAAAGTCATTGCTCTTTGTTTGTGGTATTACAAATGTAACTTTTTTCTGTGGGTTACAAAGATATTTTGAAATTAGTGTTACCAACCAGAATGGGAAAAATTCGTAAATATCCTTCAGAGGTATTTGGGTTTTGTAATTGCTTTAGCTAGTGGATTTCAAAGAGACCTTTAAAAAAGTATTAAGAAGAGAAAGGAAAGTTGCACAGTAATCAGACTTGAAGGATTCCATGGATCAGTGTTCAGTTTTTAAATCTTGGTGATTCTTCATATTTCTTTACTACTTTCAGGTTAAAGTACATAATTTCAAATGTGTGTGATCAGTGGTCAAAAGCTTTTACTAAATAGTTGCAGTTACCTGCATGTCTTGTATTTTTTTATCTCTGGATACTTAAGCTGGTGAATGATACCTTTTATAGTATTTTAGAAGATGTTGTAGTCATGCCAAGAAAACACTGTTTTCTCCTGAAAATTATGTATAAATATTAATCTGTTACTCTTTGTGCTTTGTTTTGGTGTTTTTGCTGAACACACTTCAGTTGCAACTTAGGCTCTTTTGATAATGAAACATTTAAAATACTGCATTTCTTTTTAAATTTAATGTTTAAGATTTTATGTATTAGCAAAACTTGTTTATGTAGTAGTGTAGTTTCAAGTTTTGTGCAAATTAATGCTTCAGAAAAGTTGAAGTGAGCTAGTTGAAGGCCCTAATTTTCAAGAGAAATTCTTTTAATAACAGAAATAACGATAATGATAAAATTATAGTATGCTACTGTTCTATACAACACATTTGCCTGTATATAATATTGTAAAATAAAGTACACAGGTCAATAAGTTTTAGAAATCCAGGTGCTAAGGGTTATTAAGGTGTTGTAAAAGGTAGAAAGGGTGATCCATGTAGTTAGAATGTGAGCTCCCTTTATATAAAGAACACCTTGATCTTTTCCGCAAATATCACGTTATGTTATTGCTCTACGGGAAAATAGTCTCCCTGAATGTCTTCACCATGTGGACAATTGAAAATTTTTAATTAACATTTAAAACTGCTAGTCATATTTAGAAGTATTTCCAGCTTGTAAGTTTGTCTCAAAAAAAAAAAAAAAGGGCTGTGTGACAGTTGTTCTTTGTCAATACAGATGTCCTCTGAGCAGGCACTGAGGACAAATAATGAGAGGACAGTTTAGCCATAGGCTGTATTTAGAAGTTTTATTGGTGTAACTATTTCAGTTGATGAGCCGAAAATTTAGAAAAATCATTATTCTAAGGAAATTACAAGTATTAGTATAAATATTCTTTCTTGTATGAATAGCTGCTACTATATAAAAATATCTGCCTAGTTGCTTTAAAAACAACTTTAATTACATTTATCATACACTCATTTTAATCATGCTAGTTTTGCTGCAGTGGTGCAACTTTATGTAGCAGACCAACATTTTTGCCTGAGCCCTTAAATCTGTCTATGTTTCATCTCTAGATCTTTGCTTTCCTCAGGTTTCAGAGATATATCCTTTAGTATCACTCTTGCTGTGTGGTGTTGAGGTACTGCCACCTATTACCTGGTTCCCAAGCCTTTGCTATAAAGCAGCTGGGAAAGTGCACTCTGTGTGTACCTACTGTGACCTACTGAAGTTCCTTCTGGTGGTGCACTGTATAGTTCAAAACTAGATAGCCTTGACTTTTAGACAGCTCTTCTGTGGCGTATTGTTAGAAATCCTGTAGAGAATCCTGTGTGACTAACTCTCTTTGCTTCTGGTGTGCTGTGCTGCAGGCCCTGCATGGCTGGTGTTTGCCATAGCTACAGGAGAAGAGTTGCCATTTTGGGTTGGTGTGTGACTGCCAGCCCTCATTAGACCTCTAGATGATGTTCTGTCACAGAGAGTGGGCTGCAGACTTGTGTTCAGTCTTCGCTATTTGGAATACATTAGCAGTTTCTTATTCTGAAAATAACTTTGATTTGTTCATGGTTTCAGACTGTAATTTGAAGAGCTTTTTAATTGCAAATTAAAAATGTAAGATGTTTCTATTCATACAGGAAGGAAGAAACAGAAGCTTGCCAAAGAGAGAGCAGGGCTTTCCAAGGTAATAATGTGTTCAGTAATCCAGTGCTATTTTGAAAGGTGCTTCATTTGTATTATTTTTAAGATTTATTTAAATCCAGCATTACAGCTGGATTTTTTTGATTTCAGCATTGCGAACACTTCTGCAAATATGCAGTCTTTAGTTTTTTTAATGCTCACAAGTAACTATACAGGTGTTCCTTTTTTGTATCAGATGAAGGAATTGTACTAGAAAGTACAATATTCACTGTGTGATTTTATGGTGTTTTCATTCTTGTATTATGCACAAGGACTTTTCAGGCTTAAAATCGTTGATGGGATATAACTGAACTTGATACGTTTTTTTTGCCCTAAGTATTTGATTTCCCTTTCCTTATCACCAATGGATCCAGGAAGAAAAGATGAAATTTCTCTTAAAAAATTGTAAGAAATATAGTTGTTATAAACATAACACACCTTAGAATTTGTATTTGCTACAGAATTGTGTACTTAATAAACTGAGTAGAGGTACTTCAGGCTCTGTCTCTCTACAGATTTGTGATGCAATGATATGAGACCTGAGTCTGATTTTCAGAAATAATCTGCATGTGTTTAACTTAGGGGTGACACTTTTTTTTTTGTCAGTGGAACAGTGTGGTTGTGTGCATGTTTGATTTCATTGAGAGTGTTTTCTGCTAACTTGTTTATTAACTGCTGTTTAAGGCAAAACTTAACTTTTATTCTCTGTGTTACAGTTGCCTGATCTAAAAGATGCTGATGCGGTTCAGAAGTTTTTCCTTGAGGAGATTCAGCTCGGTGAGGAACTACTAGCTCAAGGTAATAGCATTTTTTTTTTCCCCAAAAAGTAAGTTGTAAAATAATTTTTCTTTATGTTTGCTAGAAGATGATTTTTATATACCGAGATGTTTGGGGAGTCAAATTCCTCTAGGAAAATCAGTTTCCTTTTTTCTAACCTTTTGTGTTCAGAAGATGCAGCAAGTAAGGAGAAAGGATAGATATGGATTGATTCACAGCAATTTAATCCTCTGTTGGTGGATATTTTATGTAAATGTGTTACAGTGTGGAAGAAGGTTGATTTCAGAACATTATAATTTGTCACACAGGTGAATATGAAAAAGGTGTTGATCACTTGACCAATGCCATTGCTGTGTGTGGACAGCCCCAGCAGCTACTACAAGTTCTACAGCAGACTCTTCCACCACCAGTGTTTCAAATGCTTCTAACTAAGCTCCCTACAATAAGCCAGGTATGTGAAGCATTCCCTGTTGGTTTGGGTTGGAAATAATTGAATGACTTCTTTTATCCACTACATCAGCCTAGAGTATTGGGGTTTGTAATATGTGTTTTTAAATATATTCAGTTAGATCTAAAGAAGCTTTTTTTTCACCTGAGACTTTAAAAAGTGAATATGAAAATCATCATGTAGCATTAATAGCAAACAGGATAAAGTAGAAATACAGCACTTCTCTCGTGTGTAGGGTATGCTAAGGTCTTGAAGAAGAGAATCTGACCACAGCTGTGATACTACAAATGGATCCACTTTTTCCCAAGTACAAGTTGTGGGGATCAGAAGAGTGGTAACTTTAGTGCATTAGGTCATGAGTTTGTTGGGTTTTTATTAAATTACACAAGTGTCTGTAGGTACTATGAAAGTCCATTAAAATTAATCTGTTGCTTTTGCTATGCTGTTACTTCTGGGCCAGCTATAGACACAAGGTCTTAACTAGCACCAGAACACATGACAATTTTGGAAGCTTGAGAGTTTCCCTGATGAGACGAGTGTTAGTTGCTCTGTGTATGAAATGCCCTCCCTTTTTAGTCTGAGTACTGTGCAGGTAATCTTGGTAATATGCTGGCAGGTGAGTCTGTTGTAAAATAAATAACGTGTTTTATTCCCTGACATAAAACAGTGTCTCAGTGCTGGGTATCAGTCAGCTCTTTTTACAGCTGAGGCCTGGTTACGTTTCAGGTTAAGGTCCATATAGTTAGTGGTAACACCAAAAAGTGTCAGGTACATGAAATGTGAGTGTCAGTGGAAACAATTGAGCAAAAATGTTTCTTATGAGAACAGTGCCAAAAACCACACAGAGGTCATCACTTGAGGCTGATAGGATATTGTTTATCTGACTTTGGCTTTGTTAGGCATTGTACTTTATGTAATTTCTGCGGAACTGACTTCAAAAACTTAAGTCAAATAGATTGTTATTTTTAACTTTAATCAGTTTGCTCAGTAGTTACACTGCTTAATGTTCAGTGTAAAATTACATTGCTTGATAATCAGTTGCCTACTGTTAATTTTATGTAATTGTGAATGAGTTTTTCTCCTTCTTACAGAGAATTGTAAGTGCACAGTGCTTGGCTGAAGATGATGTTGAATGAGGTCACACCACAACGGGGGGAAAAAAAGTTTTCTTACCCCAGAAGATGAGCATCAGTAGGGGGATAAAGGGGCAAACATAGTAGTTGATGGACTGTGTACCACATCGGGTTCTACCAGAGTTAAAATTAACTTTGTGTAGGTGGATTTCGCAGGATTTTATTTATTATCCCAGTGAAAAGTGTATTTTGATAAGAATTCATTTTATAAATACACTGTGTTGAGCTATCAAAGTATCACTAACTTCATTATTATTAAAATACACAGTTGTAATGTTGTACATATAAAGACAAAACAACAACCTATTAAAAACCCAATGCTCATTTTTGAAAAAACAAAGTTATGGCAATAAAGATTTATCTGCACTTGTGTGTCCCTATAGTGCTACTTTAAATTTCAGAATATTTGGATGTCAGAGCAAATGATCTAAAAATGACAACATTAAAATTTATTTTTAGTGTTATGGCTGGTCTTCCAATGCTTTGAATCAAGTTTAAAACCTTGTGTCATTTCCTGAGAAAATAAACATATGATCATTTAAACAGTAACAGATCACCTTAGAAAGACAAGCAAATCACAGTGGTAATAGATGACTGGCTGCAGAAAGGATTACAGATCCATTTTTGTCAGGAACAGTAACACGTACAGGAGATGCAAGTCAAAACTATCTGGCAAACATGAAAGCGCTGTTAATGCAGGTGTCTGAAACAAAGCTGTTTGGAATTGAACCTGGGGCAGGTTGTAAGAGCCCAAAGGTGTTTGGTTTTTTCTGGAAAGCTTGAAACTTCTTTGCAAGATAGACAGTTAACATTTTAGTCTCTAGTCTTCAAGACCATAGAAAATAGTTGTTAACAGTCCTTTTAAGGCATTTGCCTTAAGAAAAAAATTGCACTGATAAGGTAAGACAATGATATCCGTGGGGTAAATAGTTAAAGCTAATGAAACTGGATGTTGTAAAAGTTTGGTGTGGTGCGGTGAATTTTCATCTGCCAGTGAAAAGGAGGCAAATAATAGACTCCAGTGAGTAGCAGAAGTGTACATGTGAAAGCAAGTTTTTCATGAGTAGGATCTTCTAAACATCAGAACAGATTGGCCTGTGCTGTTCTCTGGGTTTGACCTATCAGCACTCAGGTGGCAGAAGAAACAATTAAAAATGTAGCTTTATCTTTTTGGCATGATGACTGATTTTCAACTTGAGAATACTTTGAGGTATCAGTCTTTCAGACCAGCTGACAGTTTGTACTAATGATGCTGATAAATTAATAGTAATGGAGGTACTAGGTGACATAGTCGAAGGAGAAGTGAGGTACTTTGAGAGCACTTTAGCCAACATTCCCATCTGTCTCTGTCTCATTTCAGCCTGCTGTAAGTTTCTGTAAAGGCAGAGTCTTCTCAATGGTTCAAGAATTGCCTCACAGAATTTTTGAGAGGTTAAGTGGGTAGTTGATGGTGACCTAGCAGTCAAATAGCTGATTTTGGGAGTAGAAATGACTCTTGCTGAGTCAGTGTGCTTAGATGGTTTGCTGTGGAAGAGATATTTTCCTCTTAGCCCTTTGAAAACACGATTTCCAAAGATTTTAGGTGCTATTGAATCATTCTGTAATGCGACACATACTGAAATTAGTTTCTTGAGCAGCTGGTTGCAGCTTAGTCTTTGTGATTGAATTGTTCAGGAACATAAAGTAAAATTTAGTAGCCATATTCTTCAGGTGACAATGAATGAGGTGATCTTTTACCTTTAATGGATTTTAGAGGGACAAAGTTATTTTGCACTTAATAAAAATATGTGAAATTGCAGAAGGTTCTGGTTTTAGTGAGGCATTTAGAGGAATTTTTCTTTTCCCTTCTAACTCGTAAAAGTAAAAATTCAGAGATTAGGTTGACAGAACTGTTAGTACATTTACCTGCTGTCCTTGCTTGTAGTGGTCACTTCAGTATATCTTTCTAGATCAACTTTTAGCATTGTTTTAAGGTAGATCAAACTCTTCCATCCTGTCTTGCAAAACAAACCCAAACAGGATAAAAGTAGCACCCTTCCTTCAAACCTGAACAATTTTCTACACTCTTGTGTTATAATAACAATTTGAATTCATGTTTTAGGTTATAGCAAAGCTCCCCTGAACCTGGTGTGTCTTAGGAAACCTGTGTCAATTCTGATTTGGTGGAAGGCTTGGTGATAGTCTGATTATGTCTATAAATGTTATTTGCTTTAATAAGCATCATAGACACACATATTGCTCTAATGCTTTTTAACTTGATTCTGCAAAGTTAGATGCAAACAAAATTTTAGATAGCATGGGTTTAAATGTAGCCTTAAATGCAAATTTATTATCATACTTGATAACCCAGAAGTACCTGGTTAGTTAGTATGCTAGAGCAACTTCTAATAGCTGCTTTGAGTGCCTTGGCTAATAGAGTGGGAATGATTAATCCTTTTAACAAGACTTGAATTTTTCCCCCTCCAGATCTCCCAGTGAAGCTAATACCTTACAAACTGTGAAGACTTGGAATAAATTGTCTAGAGTGGGAATCTGTTGTTGCTCCAACAGTGGCGGGCTGACAGTGGTGTAGCTGCATGCACAGTCCACAGATGTTTCAGACACAAGCAAAGTACAGGTCACCAGAAACATGGTGGTAACGACGGGTGTTACTGCATCAGCAGTAGTAATGCCATTACATTAGCCGCGCTTAGTACTGTATTTCTTTTCACCTGTGCAAATTAAAAAGATGTGAAAGTGAGCCTCCAGTTGTGTATTTGCTGCTACTGAGCTCACAGCTGCTAATCTTAATCTGTAATCTTATTTTACTGCAGGTTAAACTGCTAATCTTTCTCCCAGAAAGAGCCATCTTCTCTTCTGTAGTTCTTCAAGAATAAGGCACTTGTTTTCAGCACTGAAAGGTTTTCTTATAAAGAATATGAAAAATCTGTTAGTTTTATGTTGGGAACTCTTCTGTCATCGGCTATGAGCTTCTCAGGCAGCTTTTATAGAAAAAAACACCCTGCTAGTTCATTATCATGTAGGACTATCTTTTATGTCTCACCTCTAAGTTTTCTAGATAATGGAATCAAATCCAAATCCAGAATGATCGGGCACACACTGAGTCATCTGGCACTAATTTCCTTTCCCTGGGGGCTGACAATATTATTGTTGCCCTCAACTCGAAAAATGGAGAAGTCCCAGGCCTGGTGTGTAGGAGGCCAGCCAGCCATCATCAAAGTAAAGCTCCAGCTATTTATGCACTCAGAAGAGTCTTTCTAAAGTTTCATTTGTACATCTGTTGATGGTGTGTTTAAAGTCCCTTAGGCTGAACAGTGGCCCTAAATGACTGTTGTGTTACAGTTAACGTGAGTTAAACATCAAGGGAATCTTTGAAGTGGTCACTGAGTGCTTTCAGTGATTGTTTCAAAGGCATGTTGTACTGTACACCCATGCTTCTGTGTTTTAAATGTATGAGTATAAAAAGGGGTCCTGTGAAAAAAAAATATTTTTCAAGGCTTCTGTTATACCCAAGTTTTGGTTTGGTTTTCAGTTTGCGTGTTTGCACTGACCAGCATAGCTTACAGTGTTCTTTATGCACTGACCAGAAGCCTGTTGCAAAGAGCTGAAACTTCTGCTTAATTCACGAGGACTGGGCTAGCTTTCGTCACAGGCACTCCAGAAATTGAACTGGTGTGGGTAACAGTACTTGTTTTCTGCCTTTGTACCAAACTAGAACTTTCCAAAGAAGATGTGGACATCTGATGCTGTTCTCAGAGTGCAGAATTTGCCACATCCTGTGTATGAATGTGTGAATGAAACAGTAGAAAACAGCTGTCCCTGCCATGATGTTTCTGTACCAAACTGTCCTGCATACTGGCACTAGATAATGAATGTTTTTTTTTCAAAGTTCAGTGATTTCTGTGTGTTCTTGAAAAGAAAATCCGGGTTCTCTCTTTTTTCCCTGCAGTAGGGGCTAGTTTTACAGAATATTTACTGTACATCTTTTCATGAGCTTGCTACCCTGTTTTCTGCTCATTGCTGTAACTCAATTATCCTTAACTCTTAAAGGCCTCTCTGCTCTAAGCTTTTGACTCCAGGCATATGGTTTCTGCTCCTGTTTTGTAAAGCTGAGGCCTTGATGGGTTGACAGATGCATGTCTCCTGCAGCACTCACTCACAATTGCATCAGTTTCCTTGCACCCTGAGGGTGTTCTCAACTCATATTTTGGGTGAGAAGATGTCTGGTGGTGCTCACCCACGGTGGGAGAGTTGCTGAACAGAGTGAGTGTTGCAGCTGGCACAGTGTTGATGCAACCTACAGATCTGTTGGGACGGTCCATGCTGCAAGGCAGTTGTGAGTGGCTTTCATGTATGAAATTCCTAGTGTGCATGGAGGCAGAAAACCGATGAAGTCAGATAGTTCTGCCTCTTTGCATCTTGGACCTTTATAGCTAAAAACTGATTTGGTCACACAATCATTTATTTGAGCAGGTCTTAATCTAAACAGCAGAGGGCAGTTTTGCACACACATTTTGTGCAAGCTCATCCTGCAAAATCCTGATTTTTACAATCCTTCTGTCTGGCAAGGTGATGCAATGCAGCATTTTGTTGAGACAGATTTGGTACAGTGTATAAGACAAGCTCAGTGGGGCAGCAGTGGCATGCATTTCTACTGATAATACCTAAATTTGGCTTTTTTAATCCTGTGTATTTGATTTGTTGTGATGACGTAATTAGAAGGGTATCCCTTTTTCTCTCCATCCCTCAACACAAACTAGGTATATGTATAAGCCAGCTGCATTGTACAACTTTGCAACAAAATGCAACCAAATCTGATTCCCAGGCATGAAAGAGAAGAATTTTCCCTTACCCAGCTGTGATTTTTCTTGCTGAGCTTTGATATCTGGAGTGAGTGCACCTGTTACCTGCAGTGGGGGTGGAAATGAAATCTGCATCTTGAGAATGCCTGGAGTTGGACTCTGGCTGTGGTGGCCCGTGTGAGGACAACCAGCCAAAACAATAAAGGGACAAGATGTTATAGGTTGGTGACAAGGATGCATTTTCATTGCTGATTGAATTTCAACTTGGGGTGGCAAAATCTACACACCCTGTTGCGATCGTGCAGCTGACATGGAGAGAGCTGCTGATGGGGTCTCCTTCATGCCTTGGAGCCAGCTATTTGTATTGTAGTGGCACCCTGGCTCAAAACCGAATCTTATCTACTCCTACACCTCAGAAGTGCTTTTTCTCTGCTTCCTTGTCTGTGTTCTCAGGGGGAGAGTATATATTTATGCCATACAAGTAAATGGGAATTTTCCACCCTTGTAGCTGTCAATCAGCATTTTTCCAAGCATTCAACTTGTTAGTAAGAAATTCTTCAAAGTCTGCTTAAAACATTACAAGTATCTAGAGAGAGCCGTTTAATAAAAGATTCTGTCTCAGCAAACCATGCTTTTCCTCCTTCCTTAGGTCACTCTGGCTGTGTTACACCCTGTAACATAGCCTGAAAGACAGAGAAATATGCTGTAAAAATACAATATCTGCCTGTTTTGGCATGTATGTAAAAGAGCATTTCCTGGAGCTCTGAAACAACCTGGTTAGCAACTCTTGTTGTATTTAATATTATTTAATGAGAAAGAATGTACATTCAGCTTTGATGATTAAAATGACAATGATTATTGCATGAATTTGTTAATTATAATGCAATGACTAATTAAATGGAGAAATGGAGAAAAGGGATTCTTGAGCAAGCATGTTCTTTGAGAAACTCTCCTCTGTTGTCTTTAATTGATAGTACACGCCTAATCAATTCATAGCAGTATCTCATTATTGGTGGGAACAGTCTGGTTTTGATGGAAATTTACTTTCACCACACATGGACCTGGTATAATGTCCTGTGTGTTACCTCAGTGAGGACTACCAGATCCTAGAATTGAGGAGGTGGAAGTTTGTGCCTGTATAAAGAGGAGGAGCCCCATTTGACCCCAGGTTACAGCCTCCATCTAGTTGGAATGTGTAAGATAATAACACTTACCTGAATTTGCATAACCATGAGGGGTTGCTATTTGATTTATGTTTCATTTGTTTTTACCTCTCCATTTAAAGTTTTGAACTTTAACATCAGATTCCTTGGCTTATAAGTCTGACACAAGTAAGGGCCCTTTTTACTTCTTTGTAGGGATGCTATTTACTGGGCATTGGCACTGGCAGAATTCTTGGCATGAAATTATTATTATTACTTCTGTATCAGCAGAGGTGTATGTGGCACTCTGAAGAATCTGTCAAGATGAAGTCTCTGCTTCTGCAAGCTCACAGCCTGCGGTCCTGATCCTGTAATTTACTCTCCATGGTCCTTTCCTCATGGAAACCTAAGCAGTCAAGAGCAGGACATTGGGACAGTGACACAGGAAGGGAGAAGGTAAGGTTCAGGATAGTACAATTGTTTTTGTAGTAATTTGGTGGGTGTTTTACCTGAATTATGTATGAAGCTCTAAAGCTTGCTGTGTTTCTACGTCACAGTAATTTTAGAGTGGTTGGCTAATCAGTGATAGTTACTAGTGTAATCAGGAAAAATCAGACCTCAACCAACCATAGACCTACTTATAAATCATGGAACCTACCAAAAGAAAAAAATATTAAAGACATTTTCTATAACTGAATAAATTTGAAGGACAACTCCTCCCCCAGCTGAAATCAAGGAACATGAGCTATCAAGCACTGGGTTAATTGCTCTGCTGGCAGTCCTGCAGTTCATAAGTGCCTTCTGCATTGTAAATGTAAGAAGCAATCTTTCAGAAATCTAGCTTGCTGTTGGATAGTAACTTTAAAAGGAACTCTAACTGTTCAGTCAAAGCTTAGTAATCAGCCCACACCATAGTGCTTGAAATTTTGTGATGCCATCATGCAATTAGGATGCATCATAAGTATTAAACAGGCATAAATGAGAGAAATAGCTTAGAAGGCAATGCAGTGAGTCAGTGTCCATTCTTGATGTTGGATTGCAAACTGTGAATGCATGACAACCTGATAAAATGGTTGAAAATGGTTGAAAACCATACTTCACAGAGAGAAAGTTGTAGCCCAGTTTTGGACAGCTGCCCCATCCTATAAAGCATTGCAGCCTTCTAAAACCTGGTTTTGACCCTCAAAGTCTTGGTGGTGAGAGTGGATGTTGTCTGTTAACCAGAACAGCTCTGTCCTTTTTCTACTTTGGAGATGGTTTCTGGAAAGCTTCTGCCTGGTGGGAGCTGGATATGTGGTAGCCATATATTCAGAAAGTCAGATGATCAAACTAATGTGTCCTGCCACCCTCAAGAACCAGTAGACCATCTGGTTCTTAGTGGAAGCTTGGGCTAACCACTTGGGCACTTTGGCTTCTCTAGGCAGTCATGGAAGTAAGTGCTCCTAAGTTATATTGACTTTCTCAAGGGCACAGAGCCCCTTGGGTGGAATGTATTGATACTGGGGCAGTGCTCTCCCCATGCTTTATGTTACAAAAAGGGAAGCAGGGTAAAAAATCAGCTCCTGTGTAGAATCCCTCCCTTTGTTTCAGTTGTTTTCAGGATGGTGTTAGGACCTTGTCCTGACTGAAAAGGTCAGGAAGAGTGTTTGCTGCGTTGCCCTCAAAGATTTTCAGCAGGCCTAGCAGTATTTGTCATTAGACTTTAGATCTTTTCACAGATGGATGTCTCCTACCTTGGGCAGCACATTTTCAAGAAAAATAGTAATCTCATCAATTTTAAAGAAAATTAAAAAAAGAAAGAGATTGCAGTCTTAGAGAACCAGCAGTGGCTGACTCAGGATTCTTTATGGCATTTCCTTTTTTTAAAATTCTACTGTTCAAATTCTGCCTCCCCAGCTCCTGATAATGTTGCAGGTGATGTGGACTTGGTCTCAGGGGATGACAACACAAGCTTTGTTGTTGATTGATGCAGGAATAATTTTGTAAACTCAAAGTATTCTTAGGTCCTCATAGTATTCGTAGTCACCAAAGAATTTGTAGAGGCCATCACTGGAGTTTTGAAGAAATGCTACTGTAAGAGTAGCTTACTGGAGCAGCATAGATTATTTTCATTTTGGGAAACTTAACTGCATTTTTCTTTTTTCTTAGAAGATCACATTATTTTTGCTAGTATCAAAGAATATCATCTTTATTGACATCACTGCAGATGCAGTACAGCTGTGCTCTTGTGAAGCTTCACAGGACTCAGGGACCAAAGAGACAGTTAATAATTACCTAGACATACTGTCCTTTGCACCAGAGCCAATACAATCTGCTGCTAATGACCTTTCAATTGCCCCTAAGGTGTGAGACTGTCATGTATTTCCAGTGGGAAGTGCACATGCCACGAAGCAGAGCTTTGTTTGCAGTCTTGGATGCCTGATGCAAGGCTTCTTCCATTGCTTCCCAAAATGATGGTCTCTTCTGGCAGAGTTCAGGTACTGGGAGTGTTTTGGTTTTCTGGGTAAATATAAGTCTGCTGCAGCCAGGATCTTCCAGTTTAACATCTTTCATTGAATGTCAGAATTCCCATACACCAAAGCTCTTTTTTCTTTTTAACTTGCTGTGTGAAGGTCATGCAAAAGAATTCATTCACTGCCCTTTGCTGGGTGTCTTCTGAAGATCAAGTGCCTGCCTTTTGCTGTCTAAGGGCTTAGCATTTTGGCTTTTCTTTTTTAAAGTGTTAAAAGGTTAAGGTTTGTATTCTTTTTGTAATACAAGGGAAATGTGTCATTGCAGAGACACATAGTGGAGTCAGATTTTCGGGGCTGGCACTGCAGGATAGCATCCAGGCACACAGGTACTGAGGGGTTTGGTCCAACATGACTGGGGACAGGGCATCAGGTCTAGATTCAGGCCTGTTTCCTTGAGACAAGGTAGTGCTCACGGTTCCCACCAGCCCATCATTTTGCCATAGACATCCATACGACAATTGCAGATGATACGGAAACTGCAGTGGCTTTGTGTGCAGCAGCAGCAGAAGCAGCAGCAATGGAAGACGAGAATCTGTAGGCCTCAGTGTAAACAACACCTTTTCCCAGCAAAGCCAAGTTTGCCATAAACTTCCTTTTGGTGGAATTTTTCCCTCTCCCCCTTGCCTTCCTACAGCTGTCTGTTATAGTCGAGCTTGGCTGTCAGGCACAGGAAGGAAAGGGGGCCCCATGTGCAGGTAGCTGCCCGCTGCCCAGCAGCAGGCACCGAGAGCCAGCGGAGCCCCGCAGGTTTGGGCTTCCCGGAGCCCGTGTCGCTAGATGGCAATGTGGGACTCCTGCAGCTCGGCCGCCTCTAAAATGCTTGGCTGTTTCTGTATTTATCTCTGCCAAACTGATGATTGCACCCACCACCCCGGCAAGGGAACTGAATAAAATAATTTCATAGAACATTACAGCTGTTGTGCCTTTTTCTTTTCTTTCTTTTTTTTTCCTTTTCCCCCCACAGTTCTTTGTCCCACAGCAGGGTGCAGAGGTTTAAAAACCTTCTTTCTTAATCGGTCTCCTTCTGAAAACAGAGAAAACACAGCCTCTTGGGAGCAATTAGCTGTGAGAAAAGCATTTCTCAAACAATTGCCAGGAAATACTGTCTTGACCGATATTCCTGATGTAACACTGTCGTTCTCAGTACTGTTATTCTAAGATACT
This sequence comes from Anabacerthia variegaticeps, assembly GCA_035583185.1. NCBI lineage: Eukaryota > Metazoa > Chordata > Aves > Passeriformes > Furnariidae > Anabacerthia > Anabacerthia variegaticeps. Next base: position 44,159,730 of record JAWWEW010000112.1, on the reverse strand, counting down.
TGACTGCAAAAACAGCAGGGTACAGATCTGTAGTGTAGGATCTGCAGCTTACCACCTACCTTACCTTTTTATATACATTTACTTTCAGCTTGTGTCCTCCCCCCACCCCCTGGAGCTATTCTGTTTAGGAGAGTGAAGAGTTATTTGTGACTCTCCTCTTGTGAGTAGTGTATCAGGCCAAGGCTGTGACAAGGCACGGCTGAAAATTAAGGTTATGGCTCTGCTGCCTGGGTTCCTGATTGAAATTCAGTGGCAGTGTGCTGTGAAGGGGATCAGACTGCACGTTCACAGCGATCCCTTCTAGCCTTAAAGCCTGGCAGCCTGAGAGTACACGAGGCTGGTGAAGCCTGAATTTCAGTGGGAGCAGCTGGAGAGCAGGTACACATGAAGCAGGCAGCAGAAACACACTGAGACCAGGGTTTCAACCCTGAAAGCCCACTGCCCATTGTTGTATTCATGGAAGATGGACCAGGCTGTAGGGTGGGGAGAGGTTGAAGGAAGGGTGGTAAGCTTCAAGCACTAAAAGCCAGCATTAGCAGTGGCCAGGAACTGCTGCTAACTAGCCAGATAGCCATTTGTACGTGTGTGCATGCCCACTCGCGTGCCCAGCCATAGCTTTTTGGATTGTATGGTTCGAATTTTGTCCTTCTTTACATAAATACATGGAGATTTGAGGAGTGAGCCTTGCTCTGTGGGACAGGGTGTGAACTGAAGCACCTTCTGGAAGACAGACAGCAGTGTAATCCTTTCATTCAACCATGTCTGCAGCTGCTTTTTATAAACTTGGCATAAATACATACTCAGTGAAGCCAGGCCTGTGTAGCTGGAAAATATTTTCCACCGTCCAAAAAAACCAGAAGATTGGAAAAAGAGCCCAGAAATTGTGCATAACATGGAATGGCCTCGCTTGTGGTTTTTTTCCATGACTTCCTCAGCTCATTTTTCTGCTGCCAATTTTAGAAGCCCATAAGTCATACTTGTTAAACTTTCTCAGTTAAAATGTAACTCTAAGAACAAAGTCATATGATACGTTGCAGCCGAATAATCCTTCCAGAGCCTCTGACTGGAGAAAAACTACCCCGATCTGGCCAGCTTGCAATCCCTCATGGGCTCCTGAGTCGTGGGGGAGGCAGGGCTGCGGGGGCTCAGCCGCACTGCCCGCACGGGTGACATGGGTGGGCTCCAGCAAGCCTGTGTCCCTGCCTCTGCCAGGGTGGTCAGGCAAAATGTTCTGCTCCTCCTCTAGAAGGACTTGAAGCAGGAAGCTAGGCAGAGGAGGGAGCGAGGAGAGGCAACCCAGAGGCTGGCAGGGTTCCGCAGCAGAGGAAGGTGCTGCTGCGGTCACAGGGAAGGAGTTATGGGCTGAGAAGACAGCAGGTTGCCAAAAGCGAAAGTGAATTTGCTGGAGGGTTTGAAACAAGGACATCCTCACTTCAGTGCCTTTTTTAAGTGTTGAATCAATATGGAAGTACTTGCATGCCAGAAGCAATGCTTTTGTTTGCCAGTTTTGCTCTCTTTTATAGGGTGATTTTGCTTACACCAGGCCCCAGATGATTGTCTTGAAGTGTCATCCCTTGTCCAAGGTCTGCTCTGACGACTTGCAGAGAGCAGATTCCCAGTCCGTGCTGGGGAGTCACTCTAACTTCACTGACTTTCCTGGGGCAGTAGCCAAGAGTAGGACCTGGCTGTCTGCCCTGCCGGCAGTGCTGCTCCAGCCTGCCTGAGCTCCCGGGGCTGGCAGTGCTGGCCTGGGCCCCGGTGACCTGCTGCCGGCTTGGGAAGGCAGCGAGAACCAGCCTCCCACAGGTGCTGCCTTGGGCAGCCTCTGTGCCTACAGCATGCACAGGAGGGACCGGAGCAGGCAGAGGAGAGGCAGGTGAGAGAAGGGAGTGGAACTGTGTGAGGCTTCTCCATCTGCTCAAAGTTCCAGCCCTGCCTCCAGCTTGTGCTGGGGCTGAGCAGCATGGAGAATCTCCCTCTGGAAAAAAAAAACAAAAGAAAATACCTACATTTTTTCCCCTAAATATCAGCTTTTAGGTTTGGTTCTGGCCCTCGATGGGAACCGGGAGAATGTCTGGAGAAAGCTGGGGGAATCGCTGTAGTGCGGAGCGGCTTCCAGGAGCGGCGGGCCCCAGAGACCGCCTTTCTGCAGCAGGGCGCAACGCCCTTGCGAAGCCTGTGTGGTCTTCACGGGAAGGGAGGAACTGAGCAAACCCACTGGAAACCAGCAAGGGTGTTGTAATGTGTTTTGGACAGCCTGTTTCAAAAACCAGCGGCTGCCTCTCTCTCTCTCTTCCCCCTGGCAGCTGCTTCCCGTGCCATGACATTGAGGGAGGTGGTGGTGACTGATGTAGCCGCGGCCGGGGAGAGTCACTTGCCCAGCGTGCAGAGCCTGGCTGACAGCCAGAGAAATTTGCTAAGGCTGGGTTTTCTCACAACGGGCTCCCTGTTCCTCTGCACATACCTGTAACTGGGCCAGGTGCTTGGCATGGCCGCCTCCCCAGCCAAGCACAATAGGTGGCAGAGCTACTTGAGCCAGGAGGAGGAGAACAAGAAGAAGAGAAGGAAGAAAATTTTTTTCTTGTCCCACCTGAATGCAGACCCAATAACATACCTAGGCACACATTGTTTGTGTCTCCATGTCGTAGTTAATAGTACCTGTTTGCTGAAGCCAGCTGTTCTTTGTGCTAAAGGCTGGAGGTGTGGGAGAGAGGGTGAGGAGAGGCCTAGCAGATTTTTTGCTGGATCACTACCTTTAGGTTATTGTGACAGACCTTTAAAAGGATGTCTTTGTATGAACTGGAATATAATGCTCAGCTGGGTTCTTAAATTCTGGCTCTGTTGAGAAAAGAGATCCTTTCATATCGATTGTCATTTTGTATGCAGTTCAGGCACCGACTTGTAGAAAATCTGGGCCAGGAGAGATATCATTAGGTATTTATGGGGGTTTGGTTGGCTCAGCAGTCAGTTTTTCCATTGTCATGCCGTGACAGTAGTGCATTACATACACCCTCAGGAGACATCCTTCTGCTTCCACAACAATAAAGGACTTTTTTTTCTTTTTCTGACTCATCTTCAGTTTGGAAAAAAAAGGCCATCCACCACCAGTAAATATAATTAGCAACAGGCAGATATACTGTAGGTAGCTTTCAGAGCCCATTGGGATAGTTCCTGTTAAAATATATGTTTGTGTTTGCTCACCCCATGCTTAGACCTCCAGCTGCATTCCTGATTATAGTTAAATGTTTTAACATAGCCTGGTGATGCTGTAGGCTGAGGAGCCATTTCTAGTTTGGACAAAGAGAAGGGATATATTTAATGCTGGGATCATCTTTCATGCACACACAGGAACTTTGGCCAGACGCGCAAGACAGGGGAGTACAAATGGCTGTGCTGTACTGGATGTGAGGTCCATTTAGCTCTTTATCCTGACCGGGGCCAACAGCAGATGCTGGGGGAAGTAGGACAAGAAACAGAGCAAGTCTAGACTGACTCTGCCCCTGTGTGCCCTCTTGGCTCCTAGCATAGCTGTTCTCATTCACCAAAGGACAGGGGAAGAGACAGGTACTTCTTAGTCCTGTTCTCCAGCCTCTTCAGGTCCCTGCTGTGCAGTGGCCCCTGTTTGTTTTGCTTCCCAGATGTGGCTTTGCATGGAATGGAAAGCAGACCCAGGTCTGCTCTGCTTCACTTTGGATCCACAGGGTCACGTGAGGATCTCTGGGTTGAATGTGTCCTGGCCCGCTCAGTATTTCCCTTATGTAAGTGTGATGGAGTCGGGAGCAGGTGGTGTACAGCTGGGCTCTGCCGTCTGCCAGGTGGGTGTTCCCTTACACCACAAGCTGAAGCCCTCGCCATCCCAGTCAGGGTCTGCTGCCTGGAGCACCATGAAGTTGGGACCCTGTCTTTGGGTCCATATTTCACCTCAGGGTGAAGGTTGACACCAGTCACATGACTGCGAGCAGGCCAAATGGGACATTAGTAAGGCTTTGTTTATTTATTTATTTTAACCTGTGACTAAGATGGGGGAGTATTTGGATGGAGCCACTCCTCACAGAAATTGCTGTTTATATTTCAGTCTCCTGAGCAGAGTCAGTCATATCTGAAGTGGTCATAGCCCAGCACTGGTATGTGGGCTCTGCTGTCATGTCCTCATGTAACCTGGTGTTCATGCTGCCGGACAGAGTGTGGGCTGGTTGTTTGCTCATCCTGAGCGCAAATGACCAGAAGTTTTCCTCTGTATTCCTGATTTCTGAGCTCAGAGGGGTGTGGAGGTGGAGTAGAGGAAGAGCAAGCTTTCATCTCAAAGTGGCCAGGCATTGAGTAGGGCCAAACCTGGGTTTACGCTGAGAAAAACGAGACAGCGTGGGTGGGGTGATGGCTGTACAGCCACAGACAGTATTGCAGGGCTCACCTGTGTAGCATGTGTTTAGCATAGTCACTTGCAACACTGCTGTGTGTGTAAGCAAGTGAGTACCTGCTGCCATGTGATCAACAGAAGAGATGCTTTTAGAAACATGCGAGGGTGGTGTGAAAAAACAAGTCAGCTGAAGTATCCTTAGCTTGTAGGGCACCTGTAGGCTAGTAGACGCAAATGAAACAGTGCACAGATACTCCTCAAATATCAATCTGGTGTTTATTTCTATTATCTCTACCTAATTCCACCTGTATAAGCTACTTAGTTTTTTGAGTTCTCATCAACTCAAGACACTGGCTGTAGACACACCTAATCTCTGGGAGAAAGGCAGAGCCAGCTCAGACAACCTTGGTAGAAAATGGTTTCCCAAAGTGAGAATCTTTTTACTTGTGTCAGGGTGGAGGGCAATACAGAGAACTAGCCAAGAGGAATTTAAAGCCTAGGGCTTAAAATAGCAGATGACTAGGTGGCCAGCATACTAATGATATATGGTGAAACAGGATTTTGTATTCTTGAGCCAAGGGAAGTTTGGAGAATCCTGTCCCCATATGTCATCAGCTGCTAAAACAAGTCTCCTGGAAATGTAAAAGCCTGTCTCTCTCCCCTCCTTGCCCCATAGCAATATAAGCAGTACAACTGCATCTGAGTTTGTGATAAATGAGTAATCCTGCCTCCAAGGCTGTCTGGGACTTCTGCACCGCATCCTTGCTTCAGCTTGTAACGTAGTACAGTAGTTTAGAGTGTCCGGGATAGAGAACATTTCTTCTGTGTAGTGTGCTGTAGTATGTTCACAGGGCACAGGGTTGTCTATAAAGTGAGAAATGGGGCAAGACTCCTCTTGAGCCATCTGTCTTGGGCATTTTCTGGTTTAGTACTTCCTTATTCTTCAGCAAGTCACCTGGACATCTAATGACTAAGGTCAGTACTGTTAGCCTTTGGTCACCAAACTTAAAACCTGAGGGTTTTTTCTGAGCCAAGTTTGTAAACAAGGCATACACCAAAACTTCTTTTAAGCTGTCATGGCAAAGACTAGAAAATAGGAAGAAACCAGTGCCAGCTCAAGTGCAATGTATGCTGTGAGCGGTGCTCTCATTTCCAGCAGGGAGGTCTTTGACATCCTAAACCAGCAACTCAGCCATGTCTGTGCAGCAGAAACTCTCCAGAGAAAGGAACTATGGAAACTGCTTGTGTTGGTGGTACTGCCTGGTCAGGGTCCAGCAGCTGTGGGACTGCAGGAAAAGTTTGTGGGTGCTTGCTCATGTCTTTAGTGAAGGATCTGCAGGCTACCAGTGCCCTCCTGTTTTTGATCTTCTTAAACTATGTCTTCAATGGTAAGTAACTGGGGGAGAGGAAAAGCAGCTTTCTAGCCATGTTGAGGTTGACCTTTTCTTGGCGAAGAAAGACCTACATGTTAGTGGTGCTCAGAGACACAGACTGAGCCAGGTTTGATCTTGGGAACACCTATGTAAAGATGGAGTATTTCCCAAGGAAGTAAATGTGTAAAACTGGTGTGAATGAGGCCAGACTTATGGGGTTCTATTCTCCAGATAATGAATTTTATTTTGAGGTCAGGGGCAGACAAAGGTGTGTCAGTCTTTGGATGGATGGGGGTTTTTTTGCTGCTGCTTGAGCACAATGAGGAACCTTGGGGAAGCCTTTATGAGCGAGTTGACTACCTGCACCTTGTCTGACTTGTGTCCCTCTGTCTTGTGCTGATGCATGGCTGGTCATCGGCAGGCTTTCTTGGTGTCAGGATGACTGCTTCCATGTAGTTGCAACATGCAAACTGTCTTTCAGAGAGAAAGAATGGGGTTAGGAAGAGGAAGCTGTGCAAGCCTTAGTTTGCATTATTGAATCATGCTGGGCTTGGTTTGGCAATTCCCTCTCTCTAGGCCCAGAGTTTCAGTGGTTTCAGGTTTCAGACCAGCACAGTATTAGTAAGGAAGGTCATACTTACTTTCACTCCATCCCTCCCCTTCTCCCTGGGAGAGTAAGGCTGTTTAATGGCAACAAGAGTTCAGGGTGCAGTTTGAGCAAGAGGAAGCACCTTTGCTTCCTGCCAGTTTCTTGTCATGCAAGCAAGCAGGGACAGCTGTCTCCTTTCTCCATGTAACCGCTGGAGCATCCACTGCCCCTATGAGGGTTCTGCTGCCTGTACCTCAAATGGAAGCCAAAGCCAGTTGTGAGTGCTCATAACCTCCTGTGACTGGCCCTTGGTGTTGTTTTCCCTCTGGCCTCACCAGCTCAGAAGGAGCCCAATCTAGTCATGATAAATTTGGAGGATGTGTTTTTACTGACAGTGCCTGAGGAAAATTTGAGGTGTCTGATGACAGTATATTTCTGCCTTAAAGCTGCACTGTGGTACTGAAGGACAGTTTTTGAAGTGAGTAAATAAATGTAGCAAAATAAAATTCAGGAAAGAAAGCAGCTCAACAAGAAAGTTATGGACCTAGCCATCAGCTGGGTTTTGTTCATTTTGGGCTGGATGACAGTCACAAGTGCAAAATTCAGTGACATTGAAACCTTCCTCTACAGGTGAAGGGACACAAAATGGGATCTAATTTGTTCTTCATGGAGCATCACTTTCTGCTGTTCTATTTTTTTTTTTTTATCTGGCAAGAAACTGCAGGGAATTTATGTCAATGTCATCAAAGACACATTCTTGTTACTTTCACAACTGTGACCTTGTATCCAGCTAAAAGAGTTATAGCCACTAACCAGTGAGATGCTCATCTTATATCCACAGGGCAGATTTTCCAAGCAGCAGCTATGCTGGCAGGACTACCTGCCATGCTGTCCAGCTACATTGGTGCCAAGTGATTCTGGGAAAATGCAGGCAGTGACGCCATAGACCAGTAACAGCGGAGGTGAGTTCCTGGAAGAAGCCCAGGGAGAACAGCAGCCCATACCGTGGGATGCAGTACTGTAGGGACGACTGAAACATGGGAGAAAGGGTCAGACCAGTCACACTGGCACATTGCAGTGTCTTGTCTGCACAGCAGGCAGCAACTGAACTGGTCACGGCAAATGGGCTGCTTGGCCAGGGGGGAGCAGCTTAGATATCACAGCTTTCACTCAGATTTAGCTATGAGCTAGCCAGGAGCTGGCCAGGCATAAATTGCTTTTAGAGTTAGTCCTGCCAGCTCAACTACCTACAAAGCAAAAATTGTCTGAGGAACAAGTCTTAGGTTCATACACTTGAACCGTACCTGTCATTAGGTTGCTAAACTTTTCACCAGGGCTGGGACTACAGTATTTGCTGTATTGGCATGTTGTCTTTTCTGTTCAGCTGCCACATGATTGTATTATAGCACGTGCTGTTGACAAGAACTAAACTCAGATCGACTGTATATAGAGATAACTGTGACCTTGATCTCTCCATGGTGAAACCAGAGTAAATTACTGGATGCCAAGTGAATTATTCCCTGTTTATTTCAGTTTAAATAAGCTTAGAATCTGGCCTTCAGATTTCTCTAATTCAACTAGTCATATTTATAAATTCATGTAATGGTCAAAATGATCCAGTAAATGCCAGCACACAATCCTAGCACTTGCAAAACATTGAATGTATATATTGGCACTTTTCCTATTTGCTGACTGCAGGACAAATAGGTTTCATATTGGGACATCCAAGTTTGTTTCAGCAATGGTATGCATGACAAAGGCATGTTATAATCTGGGTACTGATTACGGCATTGAAACATGTTGGCTCAGCATGTGGTGGATTTGGATGCGTAGATAGATCAACTTTTTTGTGACCTATGGCTTGATTTCAGCATGGAGAAGATTGTCAGCATATTTGTGCTAATTAAGGAAATGGCATGGGAAACTCCTTTCCACTCTAGATACAGCAAGAGCTCAGGAAATGTCATTGCTCCTCAATGTTTTTTTGTAACAGCCAGTTTGTCTTGAAGTAGAGAAACAGCTTTGTGTCTTAACTGTATTTCTAAACTGCACTGAAGCTTGTTTGGGTTTTGTCCAAGCCTTCTGTTTTAACCTGTTTCTGGAGGATGGATTGAACAGTTAGGTCACAAACAGAATGTTTCAGCTCTATTTGGGACCAGTAGCACAGGATTAGATTCTCTGCCTTGGTTGGGTTTGTTTGTAATGTTGACAGTAACTGAACACCAAGAAATAAACACAAGTTTATGCTCATGCTTTGCTGGGAGAACTTTCTTGCTGCTGAAAATAACTCTTTTGCCCAACACTAACTCTTTTTTTTTTTTTTTTTATTCAAGCAGTGCTTTGGATATGTTAGACTACTCAACACATTCCCATGTTCAAGTTCCCAAGAAGGAAGGCTGAAACGTTGCCGGCTCTATTAAGTTCTTTCTGTTACACTGAGTTAGCTGCTGTGATTTTACCTTTGCTCTTGGTCAAAGTATTACACTCTGTTACCTTTTTGTTCTTTTTTTAAACATAAGAAATTGCAATAGAAGTGTTTGTTCTGTGTGCCTGCATTTCCTCCTTCTTCAATGACAAAAGCAACACATTTCTTTAGTTATTAATAAGACAGGTCAACCTAGAAGCCCTTGATGTTTGGGCTGTGGATTCCCAAGGGATCCACAACCCAAACATAAAGGGCAAACAAAAATGGGAGAAATAAGTGCCTTTATTTGCATTTATGAACAGGGAACTGAAGTAACCACAATTGAAGGGGTACTTAATTCATTCTTAGTGAAAAGCCAAAGGAAGACGTCTTCAGTGAGGCTACAAATGGACCCAGGACCAGCAGATCTCTGTTCTGCAGATGGCTCTGAACTCAGTTCTGCTCACTGGCCCCAGCAGTGCTCAGTCCTCCTACCTCTTCCTGGTGCAAGGTGCTCTCAGAGCTTCTGGCTTTCTTCCCCCTTCCTTTGAGTAAGAATTCTTGCTGAATTGACACCTACAGTGAAGGGTTTTGGTTGCTGCTTGTATTGACCATTGAAGGCCTCCAGAATTGCAGCTTCTGTAAGCAGGGGGTCATGGCAGATGTTCTTCAAGCACCTGTCTGTGGGAAGAGGTTTGCAGCTCTTACAAGTTGAAGATAGAGTGAGCTGTAGCCTGACTTACCTTCCTTGGCATTTTGAAGCCTGGTGAAACGTGATGCATAATGACACTTATTCTGCCTTTGCAAGTAGGAGGCTGCCTTTAAGCCCAAGTGTCTCATCAGTGAACCTCACCTCAATGCAGAGTGCTTATTCAGATGTAACCACAAAAATGAGGGCTGGCTAAATAATGCCTCTGACTGAAGGGATCCACTGAAGCTCATTATAATAATCCTAATGACTTCCAATTCAGCTGTGTCTGTGATACCAGACTGCAAAGGTAATTATGGAAATGCTAAATACTATTATTATTTGATATTAGTGACAGGGTGGAGGTGAGACCTGGTGAGTCCTTCCCCTATCTGGCCTAGAGAGGAATGAGGGTTACCCCTTCCCTCCATGCTTTTCAAAGCTTGGGAAGGAAGGACTGTGCAGGCAGGGTGGAGCCAAGACTCTTCTCCCTCTTCCAGCCGCAGCAGCCTTAACTCTTATGTTGCCTGCTTGGTCTCAAGAGGTGGCTCCTTTCCATGTGCAGCAAACTGGGAGAAATGAGAAATGCCTCCACACCACCCTTCCTGCCTCCATCTTGGCAGTAAAGGAAGCAAATGTGTCTTCTCTCTGTCCCACACTGCTTTTGCTGGTCTTTCTGTCAGTTTACTCTGTCTTTTGTGTGGCCCTCTGCTACTACCTGGATTTTCCCATCATGCTGTCTTCTTAGCTGTGTGATCTCAGCAGGGCTGCACCAGCACAAGTGCTCCTTGGTTTGCATGGGGTTTCAGTTTCCTCTGCATTGGTGGTTCAGACTCTCAGGACAAGGAGGAGGGTGTTCAAACCTGCCTTTTTAGGGATCTCAGACCAGATGATCTCCTGAGGTCCCTTATAGCCTCATTTATCCTTTGTTTTGGAGGCCCTGGATAGCTACTGACATTGTTGTAGCCCAGGAAAGCACTAACCCTTTGACCCACTAGGAGTTTTTAAGGCAACTGATAAGTTATGTGGTTAACAATTTGCTGCCTGACTTTTGTGTAGGGCCTAACAGACTATGTGATCTGTGGGAACCCTCTGTGCTGGCAAGGTCTGCACAGCAAAGCTGCAATCAGCAGCCTTGCCAGCCCTCCTGAAGCATGGGTGAAACAGTGAGAGCACATTCAATTAGCTTCGCTCACTGACCACACCAGCCTGCACTAGGAGAAACCTGTGTGGTGATGACTCAGACTCAAATGATTACTTGACCCAAAGGAAGGCTTGATGATACACTGAGTCTGGGACACACCAACAGTGATTATACAATGATTCACTGCCTGTACGCTGCCATTCAAAACATCCTCTGTGTTGCAGAGGCAGGGCCATTCACCGAGGCTGCAATGAGGAAGTGATGTTTGCACCTTTAGCTGCCACCTTCTCACTGAACCTTTCAGCCACTGCCTCTGGTAAGGCTGATATTGGGGAGGTTTGCTGACAGGTGCAGCTCCTGATACTGCAATGTGACTGCAGCTGGGCACCTCCTGCTGATGATGTCCAACCTCACCTTAACAGGGTTTGGCCAAAGTGTACTGCAGCCAGACGTCCCAGTGTCCCCCCAACGCCATCCTGTGCAGCATGGAAGAACATCACTGAACTTTAATGCTAAACTGAGGGGCAGGTGGGAACTCAAAGTACTTTCATTCTCTGTGCTCCAGCCCATAAATTGCACGTTATTACTCAAAACTCTCATGAATTCTTTGTAGAGCTATTTCCATTTTCCCTCCCTGCTGTCAGAAATGTGGAGCTCAGACAGCCAGGACTGCTTCTGGGTTTCTTATATAGAGGGACACATAGCCTGCCATCTCTTAATTTCTCTTGCTGCTGTCTATGCTTCCCTTCCTCCTGTTCTGCCCACCTTTTTGTCCTTCACTCTTCCTCTCCTCTCCTCCAGATTCTCTCCTGCCAGGTGCATGTACTCATGGTTTCACCAAAGCGGCCTGAGTGCACTGACTGCGTCTATCTCATCCTGATAAATGCTTCCCAAAGCACTGATATTACTGCCTGCAGAGCAGGGAAGTCCTTAGCACCAGTGAGAAGCACCATTTTTCCTGACCCAGGAACTCATACCGCATGTGTCAGTTTGCTGGAGGTAATGTTAAGATAGGAGGCGCAGAAAGCTTACTCTTGTTGGCTGGGACTCACAAACGTGTTGGGGCACATGGTTTGTATGGTGCTTTTCCTGAAGCTAAGTTGAGCAACATGTTATTTAACAAGTAAGGCAGTACTTAGGGCTTCTAAACCCCCTGTTTTGCCAGTGACAAAGTTGCAAACTTGAAGTACAACAGTCCTGACATTTTCTGTGTAGTGTAATGGCCAGGCTCCAGCAGAGTTGTGATCCATCTTCTCAGTCTTAGTGCCTGGACTTTTTTCAGATTTAAGTCTTCAGCTGTCATGCCTTCTTGCCAGCTATCCTGTATGTCTAAGTAACTAGGTGAAGTATCTCTGGAAAATAATGTATCCAATTATTAGCCCTTCTTCCTGTGGATGAACTGTCTTCAAATTGTCTTTCAAATGTATTTTACATGCAGTAGTATAATTTGTGCTTTGTCTAAGTGTTAGCTGGCTATGGCTTCTCTGTGTGCTCTTGGATATAACTGTGGTTTTAAGTACCCTCAGCTGGTTATTCATAGTGCGCATTTAGTCATTTAACAAACATGGTATTAGTTCTGCTCTCTAAGTGGATGACTAATACTCTTATAAATAGGAGGAATGTGATCTGAAAGGTCACGTGAATGTTCCCAGTGTGAACATATCCCCATACTATGAGACTTCTCATTCCAGGAGCATGCTTGCAAAAAAGAAAATGCTCATTTATTAGGAAGCAAAAAAAGGGGTTCAAAATCCATTCAAGCAATTTCTCTGCTTTAACTCAAATAATTTGCAATTGTTTCTAGAGCTTTGCATTGCAAAAGGTTTTTGCAATGTTTGGTTCTCTCTGCAATCTCTCCTGACCTACTTGGGAATATAAGAATTGTCCCACTGGAGCAGTCCTGATCTCTCTCCTGTGCCAGTGCCCTCCCTTGAAGCATAACAGGACCTGAATGTTTCTTAAGTAGGTACAAGAAACATCTTTTAACTTTCTTCCTAACCTCTTTCACATGGGTTTGGAAAGCAAGATAATTCCTAACACTGGATTCCAAAGGAGATGAGAATAGTTTACAGTACAGGTGTCTGCACTGCCTGAAAACTGACAGCTCTCCCCGGCTCAGTACTGTGCAGAGAAGATGCTGTGCACCCAGGCAGCAGAGGAGAAGTGAGAGGTGCTTGCTAATGCAGCCTCCCAAGAGGTCAGATTTCTCTGTTGGAGAATGCAGGATGTAAAATGCAGGTGATCAGCTGTGCAGGCACCCATGACTTCATTTCTATCAAATGAAAACAGAATTACTGACTTCTGCTCTCCCGCCCTGGCAAGCTTTGGTTTATATTCACTGGAATGCAAGGCTAAGGAAGGGAGGATTTGTGGCCTCAGGACACTCAGCTTCATTTAACGGTTGTGCCAGACTTGCTAAGGGTATGTCTGTAGCATATGTTTAGCCCAGCTTTGAGCCTAGTCTGTGTTTGTGTGCTGCCTGTTTGGGCAGTTAAAGTCCTTAGCTGACCTGTTGTACCACCCAGGTCAAGTCTGAGGCTTTCCTTGGCTGGAGCAGTCAGGGAAGGCACAGCATGCTGAGGCTGGGGCAGGAGAGCCCTGCAGAGGCCACATGCTAGGGTTTGGGCTGCTGCTGCCACTGTGATGCCAGCCCCGTGAGGCACCTCTTCTGCGTGCTGCAGCATGAAGTCAAAATTAAGACCTTCCAGTGGAAAACCAGACAACTATCTTTCCTCCTGGCTACAAGTCAGGTGCGTCCAGGTTCTCACCTGGTGGGCTTTGGGCTGGTGGAATGAAGCAGGGATAAGATGCTCCTGGGGACAGGCCTAGCTCCCATCTGGGAGGTGGTGCTGGCTGCATCAACACTTCTCTGCTCAGCCTCTTCAGTGTCAGATGTGATGGTTTAAGCCACCTATAGCCAAAGTTAGTTTGACTTTGCACTGGAACAAAGTGAATGAGAGGACTTGCATGACTGGCTCAGAGGTGTGTGCTGATCAGCAAGGGCAGGTACACTGGGTCACTGGCAACAGCCCAAAGCACAAGCCTGCATGGCATGGGCCACATCTGTGCTAATGAGCCAGGCATGGGCTGGAGCTGTGCTTTGCTTTGGGCCCAATAGTAACACTGTCTGGCCATGGTAGGACAGATAAATCCTCTTGCCACCCAAAACTGTGTGGCCACATACAGACTATCTATTGTGAACAGTCCTGGTCCATGCTAACTCCTGGGCTGTGCTTGGGAACAGTTTGGGAGAGCACTGGTTGGCCTGGGCCAAAACTGTACCTGGGACCGCACTAAGATCTGGACAGATTAGTGGTTGAACTCCCCTACTTGTGCCCTGATTCCCTGGCTTGATTTTCTGCTCTAGATACTGCCAGACTGGCTGGTGTCAGGCAAGTTACCTAATGTGTGATATAAGGAAGAGAAGACTCTTCCAGCTTCATTTCTAGTGTTTGTTCCTTCACGCCCTCTCACGCATAGGGATAAGAGTGCATCCTTACCTATAGAGTAAGGGAGACTGCCAGATTTGGATACACTGGGAAAGTGGGGTGTAGTTAAAATCTAAATTCACTGCAGTGGTGTATAGAAATTTGATTCACTGAAGAGTTGGGTCTGTGGTATACACATGCCATGAAGATGGTATTCCCCATTCACAGACACATTGTAATTTTTTCCATGCTTATTATGCAGTTACAGAAATGCATTAGTATTTAAGTATGTGGGCTAAAAGCAGTCAGTTGTGTTCTATATTCTTCTTCTTCCAGCCTTTGTCTTAACTTCAGGTTGCAGATTAGAAAGGACAGCTGAGGATCTGTATCCTCCCAGGCAGACTATACATAGTCAAGGAGTCCCAGATATTTGATAGACTATATAGGATATTTCTTTATGAGCATACAACGTTTCCTTATTTCAGCAGTCTCCAAGGCTTGATTTGAGTGGAAGATAGGATACATAAATGATGCTTGCTGAGAAGTGCATATGCAGGTCTTATAAAACAGTTTGTGTGTGTGTGTGTGTGTCTGTATGTGCGTACATTAAAAAAACAGGGCAAAGGTGAATGCCATATATTATTTACCTGATGGCTCAGATTTCTCTGCCTGCCTTAGGGACTCCTGGCTCTTGTCTCTCAGATTTTGTTCCTAGGGAACATTTTGGTTTGAAGAACTGTGTTTGAGGATGCTCTCTTATGGCTGGAAGGGCTGAGTTTAAACTTAAATCATTTAAACTGAAATCAAGTGTTCCACCCAGGTTATTTTAGATGTGCCAATATTTGTTTGCTTGTGGGTGCATCTGAATTTCTCTTCTCTCTCAGTCAGGAGCAGAAACATTTTTCTTACTGATGTCAAGTAGGTGATAGTGGTAAGGGCAGGCCTTTTTTGTGGCTGGCAGCCAGCTAACAATGGACAGTGATAAAAACACAGAAAAAGATGGGAAGAAAGAAATGGATAGCGTAATTACATCTGATAAGGATCACGACTCTCTGTGTGATATATACACGTTTGAAACTTACATGCGTAAACACATAAAACATTCAAGATGTGGAATCAGGTTCTTCCACAGAGCAGCTAAAAAAAAGGATTTTTGATACTGTAGTGCTGGCAGTCAGAACCTCCCCTCTGACTGTGCCTGGGAGAAGAGTGTGTTAAGTGTGAGCAGAATAAATGATCCGTTTATAAGCAGCATGGCAGACACCTGTGTAGCTTCTCACTGCAGCACCTTCTGATGCTGCCTGGGTGTCAGGCATCATGACTAGTCAAAAGCAAACCTAATTACAGTAGATCTTGAGCAAGATCTTTAGAGGTGACTGTTGAAAAAAAGCACCTACATGTTCTAGAGAGATCTTTTTTTCAGTACTGTTTAAATCCTGCTCTCTTCACCTGGACAAACACAGACCTGGTTTTGCACATTGCAGGGCAGCTGCACTTCTGAACAGGAGCCATTTTGCAAAGGAGAAAGAAGCAGCACCTACCCTATTCTTGAGCCACCATCTCTCTCCTGGGGTTCAAGAAAACCAGAAAGCAAGCCCCAAAGCTTTCTCCTTTGCCACTGTGACACAACAGAACAAAACAGGATTTCCTTTGAAGCAGTAAAGGACAGGCTTTGCAGCATTCTTACAAGGGTGAATTTAGATGCCAGAGAGTGGAATTTCCAAATGCATTTCCCTTCCTACACTTTTTCTTTTTATCTCCATAAATCTGTGTCAGTTTTTAAAGAACCTGTTTTGGGTGGGAGGAAAAGGGGACAGAACAAGTGATGAGCTATTCAGAGCTAAAAGAAGAGATTCATGCTGCCAGAGGTAAGACTGTAGAAAAATGTGTCAGCGTAGCAGATGATAGTTCTCCTCTCTTAATGCCTCTCCTGAAGCTTCAAGGTCTATGTGTTTCTGAAAAGGGCTGTGCATCTCAGAGGTAGTCTATGAACTGCATGTTGAAATGGTTGCCATGGCAGTGACTGAGTATAAGTTAAATTAGCCAGAGTTGGCCTAAATAGCTAAAGGGAAGGAAAAAATAAAGAAAAGGGGAAAAAAAGGCCAAGGACTTTCTGTTATTTCTAATACAGACCCATCAGCATTAGACCGTGCCAGGAAGAGGAAGCAGTGGTGATGGAGAGGAGCTTGAAGGAGAATGCTCCACACCCCAGCCCTGGCACCTTGTGCTGCCAGGGGACCTTCTTCCCCTTAACAGTGTGCCAGTGCAGCAGCTGCACACCGGTGAAGGGCCATTAGTGCCAAGCAGTCCTATTAGTGTTGATTTGGTGAAATGGTACTTCTCCAGAGTTGGAGGCAAGGCCAGGGCTCTGCTCAGCCTACAGTGACCCAAAGAGCAGAGTCACAGTGCTTTCCTGGCTGATGCAGGGCATAGCCACATTGGAAATGTGGGAGACTGGCCTGCAGAGAGGTTGCAAGGTTTGTCCTGAGTGACGTGGAAGGCTGATAGTCTTGGGTGGCATGTTCGTTGGCAAAAGCCCTGTTCCTAGAGCCATTCCAATTATTCTAGCCCACTAACCCACATCTGCTTGAAGCATGTCTGTGAAAGGTATCCCATTTCCATTTGGAGACTGTGAATTAGAGAACACAGTCTTTCTTGTTAATTCATTGCAGTAGCTTGTTAAAAAAATAATTGTACCTTACATCTAATTTAAATGTGTATGATATTAACATTCAGCCTCTGGTGCATGCTGTGTTATTCTCTCCTATATTTAAAAAAAAAAAAAAATCACTTCTCCAGATCCTGTGGGTTTTTGCAGTGAAGATTTCTTATGCACTAGAGTCACTTTCAAGCTTGTTTTTGAAGAAATGAAGAAGCAGAATTCTTTCTCTCAAAGGATTTTTCTTTTAGATCTTCTCAGGGAAAACTGGAAGAGTGGGAGACCAAGGTAAAGATGTCTCAATACTAGGTCTGGATAGAGAAACACCCTCTCTAAGAGCTGTACATTGCCACATTAGGGGGGCCAGATGCCCAGTGTAAAATCAATAGAAGACATTTATGCAAGGTCAGAGCATGCAGGTAGATGTTTCCAGGAGCAGAACCTGGTAGCCTGATTTTCTTCTCTTATAGCTTTCTAAAATAAAGAAGTTTAATTTACATTGGACTGAAGAGGTTCTGCTCTTAGTCCTCTGAGTGAGATAAGATATGAATCTACTTAGGCCAATCCATAACATGTGACCACTTACCAGGGGTATTTTTCTCCCCTTATGTCCTAAGGGATCTGTAGGGTTCTTCCTTTAAGAGTAGTACAAACCAGCAGTACTTATTGTGGTTAATAGACATCTGTTTTGGCTGGCAGAGCTGGGATGAGAAAGATCAGATCATATGGCCTGCAATTTAGGAGGAAGAAAAGAAAAACCCACAAGACACCTATTTGCCTTGCAATTGAGTTGGCTTTTGCTGTTATTTGCACAAGTCTCTTCCACTTCTTGTATCTCCTAAATCCTTGTCATCCAGGTTTGAGAGCTAGGACTATCTTCTTTGGCACCAAGTCAACAATATGTTTTTTAGCACCAGCAGCCATTCATATTTTACATTACTGTTCCTCTCTGTTCCTTTCAAGCAATAATCATAAATATCAGCTTTCATTCCTAGAGCGCCTTTCATCCCAGGGGCTCCCAAAGTACTTTCCAAGCTTAACAAGCATATTGTAGAGTACTCCTTTAGAAAGGATGAAACTTGCTTCCCATTAAATCCTGATTTTGGGAAGAAAAACACTGAATTACGTCTTCAATACATGAGGGAGCCTTTGCAGCTGTTATTTACTGTACATGTTCCCTTACTGAAAAGGTTTGCTTCTTGCTCCTCCATCCTCCCGTCTCCCCAGTTTAATCCAGCCATGCTCAGTTACCTGTCGGAGAAGAGTGCAAGTATGAGAGATGATCATCCCTTGTGATCTGAGGAAGTGCTTTTTTTCCAGAGTCCTATTGCTTTCCTCAACAGTTTGTTCTGACAACTCCATTTCCATCCAGTCTATTTTCTCTTTGTTGGGGCAAATGTCCTAGGGCAGAGTTAAATGTCTTGTGGCTTTAACCAGAGAGGTCAACATCCACAGTTGGGCTATGCTACAAATCACGTGAGAAACTGTAGTCCTCTGCAGGGCGAAGTCAGCTGGCCTAATTTAAGTCACATTCCCCTGCAATCAAAGCAAAGCCAGTTACTTTGCACTGAAATGAATCACAACCTTTGAAATTGTCCTTTATTTGGCTCATCTGTGGGAGCAATAATCCCAGAAGAAAATATTGTTACTGGTAATTTCTGAACCAAAGAATTTGTTTCCTAATGAATCTTACGATTAATTTTAGGGCAGCCTGAATCTGACCAGCGCTGATTTGTTTTCATTGCTTCCAGGAGGATTCAGCATGGTGGGACCTGTCCATTTCATGATACACAGAGGTTTTTTCCATGCTGGCATGTGGGAAAGTGGTCTCTCCTCTGCTTGGCTGAGAGAGGCCCAGGTCAGACACACAGACCCTCATTGCTTTTCAGAGGACACAGCAAGAGCCTGTGGTAGAAGTCCTATCTCTGGTTCAGTGCTTCAACCGCACAAACATAGTTTATCAATATAGATAGCTTTAGATGAAAGATACATCAAAGCATATTTTTGGCTGCTGCCTTCAGAAGTAGTACTAAATCTCCTGGGGGAATGCAAGCAGTGAGATATGATCCAAGTATCAAAAATCCCATCTTCTTTCTGTTTCTCCTCCTCCCTCACACTGGTTGGGTTCACAGGGAAGCCCTTTCTTGAGGTTGTTATGTCATCTATTCCCATCAGTAGGTTTTGGTTCAGAAATGCTCTTTTCCAACAAAACACTGCCTCTTTCAACACTAACTCTGACGATCTGTAAATTGGCAAAGGATCCAAAAAGAATAATGAACCAGCAGTTACTGTTTACATTGGCCACCTTGTGTAAATGCTGATATTAGCATTTCTGAAAGGATTCATTCATCACTGAAAAGAGGTTTGTACCTGTGAATAAGAGCTTGCCTGGGAGGGCCTGTGTGCTTCCTCTCCTCCATCAACAAAGCTTGCAAACATGAAAAGATGGCTTTGCAATGGATGTTAATGCATATCTATTATTTCAGGATGAGACTTTTCAGCCACTGAAAATATTCCATGCTTATTTCTGATGGTGTAATGAAAGCAGCAGTAAATTTAAAGAAAAATCTTATTTAATGTGTCATATATATATATTTTTTATTTACCTGAATATATATATTATTTTTACCTGAATATATATATTTAGAGTGTCTCTCTTGGGCCTTTTCTTTTAAAAAAAAACTAAAATCCTATGATACAACATCAAGCCCAGTGGTTACAGTTCATGTCATGCAAAATCAAGTAGACCTGCACTAGAAAGAACAATGGTTGAGTAAAACATTCTGCCAGTTCCAGACTATGACCTCTTCTAGGGATGTCAATGAAATAAACACACATTTGTGAAGTACCCTTACGTTTTCCTTACCTCCTGCTGTTGTCACACTTGTTGCAATTTTCCTTAAATTAGTTGATTTCACACCGAGGTTCACGGTGCTGTTTTGTTTAAAAAAGTTTGGTACATTCTTCACTGGCCCAGCTGGCATGCCATGAGCCATGGCTCAGAGATGGAAAAGGCATGGCCAGCAGCCAGCGTTTGTTCTGTCCTCATACCCCAGGTCGAGGTGTCTAAGCCAGGGTGGACACATAAGAACAGCATTTGTGTGGGAGACAAAAATGTCCAGTCTCTGTGAGATGGCTACGTTTTGACTAGGATTCCTTGGGATTCTGTAGGATGAAGGTCAAACTCTTTTTCAGGTATGTTACTGTGTTAAAACGTTTAATATGAGGTTTTTCTTTTAAACTTTAGACTGCTTCACTTTTCAGCTGGAAGCAGCTGAGGGCTAGGACTGTTCCTGGACACAACACAGCTCCTGATACAGTATGGCTTCAGTTCTGGCAGGAGACAGGCCATTGCTGCAATCTGAGCACCCATGTGTTTTAAAAAAGAAGTCTGGAAGGTAACCTGCTTGCAAGTGCCCCGTTAGTGCAAAAGGTGATGCTTTGTGAGCAGTGTGTTTGTAAAGCAGAGGAAGAAAGCAAGTATGAATGAAAGGAGAAACAAAGGACCAGCCCGCTGCCTTCTATGGGAAGTTCTGGGAGGGGCACAAGTCTCAGACTCTGGTGGAGTTTCTTCTCAACGCTTTAAATTGTCGGCCTGGGGATGCTGAACCAATGACAGATGAGGAACCGTGTGGGTCATCCCTCCTTCCACCCAGAGAGGTAACACTCTCTGCCTCGCCAGGGCCATGGTGTCAGTGTGCAGCTCTGTTTCATGCAGGGAGCAGAAATAACACCAGGAATCTCTAAAGGGGTGAGTGGGGATGTAACAGGCCAGTAGTACGCACAAGTGATTTCATTGTAAGTCGTAGGAGAAGAGATGCCTGGTCTGCAACAGGCAAACACTTCTCTGCACAGAACCAGAAACATTTCACCTCACTCTGGGGCAAACTGCCAGCAGTTTCAAATGTAATTTTCATGGCATTAATTCCAAAGATGAAACAAGGGTACTATGGACACTGCCACTGAGGCAGGTAATCTTTAAATATAGCTGCAAATTGCCTGGTTTAATGCTAACAAACCGTAATGGTGAGGAAGACAAGACAAGTAGCAGCACTCATACAGCATAATATAATGTGATGGCTGATATAAATGTGAGTCATTCTAGCCAGGAGCTTTAGTATAGGAAGTTGAATAAAAGATATAAAAACAAATCTGGTTTTTTCCCTTCCTGGTGAAGGTCACTGCCAGGAATAGCATGGGAAATAATTAATGGAGGAAGAAATGTTTCCCCTCAACTTAGAAGTATTGTCTTGCTTTACAGTTTTGTTCTCCTCTTTGGACTCCCGTAACAAACACCGGTGATCACACAGAGTCTTTCTCCCTGAAGCTGCTGACGGATGTCCCACCCAGCAGGTAGTGAATGCAAGGGACCATCTGTGCAGTGCATACAGAGTCTGTTAATGGGTGTCCTCCTTGCTGGCAGTCCACCCACCAGCCGATGCACTGAATGGGCCTGTGAGACTGAATGGGGCTCTATGTAACAGCGGCCAATTTTCATGGTCAACAGAGAGGCGCAGTGCCAAGGCTGTGTGTAAGAGCCTGCTGCTGGGAGGGTTTCACTCCCTTCACTCTGTCCCTGAGCCCTGGGGAGGTGGGTTATCTTTTCAGCACCAGCAGAGGTCCTGCTCCCTCAGTCCCTATGCTTCGTGTGGGATGACATGGATGAGACAGTGACCATTGCACTTGCAGTGGCATAGACTGTTCTCTGCTCATCCTGCAGAGACCTGGGATGCTCTGGGTTGCTCATTTGCTCCCCATGACCAGTACTGCTCTTACACATGTTCAAGGGCGAGGAGAAGCCACACAGCTGTGCTTGTGGGTGCAGTGTGCATGCAACACTACCTGGGGCAGAAGTGGTCCACGATGCAGCCCATCTGCTGTGCAGCAGTGCCATGCTGCACTTAATTCCCTTTACTCAAAGTGCCCTTTGAGTGGGGACAGGTGAGGAGAGGAGCAAGTGTCTCTGCTTCATGTCACCAGCCTGCAGGCTGGAAACCAGGCAGCTGCAGGGGGCCCAGGAGCTGCTGATCCCTGGAGCACCGCTTTGTTTTCTTCCAGGCACCCATAGCAGGCAGAAGTGCTGGTGGAAAGCTCTGAGCTTTGCACTGTTGACTGAGATCTCTTGCACGTGACTCTGTCCCACCTGCCACAAAGGACTGGTCACATTTTCCATTCTTGACTCCATGTGGCTGCTCTGAACATCCCAGGTTATCTGTGTGCAAACCAGCTGCCTTTCCTAGTGTTTGGCTCTTGACAGCTGACCAGGCCTTCATCACTGCTTAGTGCCCATGCCAGAGTCACTAAGGCAGTTAGCACAGTGTCAAGATACATTTATTTTTGGAGCACTTCTCCTTTGGGAACCCAGGAGGTAAGAGTTCATATCCTCCCTCCCTCAGGAGGTTCCTAACTCCACAGTGGACTTTCAAAGGCAGGAGCACTGCAGAAGTCCTGATCCCATTTAGCACAGGAAAAAACTATTATGGGAAAACTGCTAATAGCAGAGGTAAGCTCTTACCCACATTTTCCACTGGTGTTACAGACCTGGAGAATCAGCTTCTTTCAGCCAGGTTCCCAAACTGCTTTTTGGTGTTTATGCAAAACACACCTGTGCATCGACATTTCCTATCCCAAAATTGTCTAACCAAATTGAAGGAATGAACCCAGTTCACAGATGCTCCTCCATATGCTCCTACAACTGGAGTGGGGCCAGAACACAACCCCAGCTTGACTCCCCTCTTCTCCCCCAAAAAGAGCCATTTGAGGACACTGGAGCTCAGTCCAGATCTAACTTTCACAGCCAACCCCTTTCTGTGTAGTGAGTAAAATCCTAATGCACAAAGCTTTAAGGCAGTTCAGAAATGTGGCTGTGTGTAACTGTTGGGCATGTGACTGGTAGTATTCATAATGCTGTTCAGTTTGGTGTATTTGCAGAACAAAAATCCATCCCATAAGGATGGTCTGTCACTTGCATGTCTTCATGTTGACTTAAGGTTTGGCCCTTTCATTTTACGTGCTTTCTCACTTTCCAAGAAGTGTGTTGCTCTTCTAGCCATGTCCTTATGGTTATGAGACTTGAGGCCACACATTCTCTTATCTGGGATTTTTCACAGCTGCTGCTCCTTGAAATGGTTGCAAGGGGTACTGAGTTGGGTGGGATAACCTGTTGTTCTCAGGTGTATTTCTTTAGATCATCTCTAACAAGAAAGACTTTAAGACACATAATTAAAATATTTCTAGATCACCAAGTCTTGTCTTCTCAAACTTCTTGTTATGATTCTTTGTGAAAGTGACATTTGTGAGCTGTTTTACCATGGCTTTTTTTTCACTTTTTGGTGAAAAAAGAAGTAATTCAAGCTTTTCCTTCTTCTTTCTCTTTTTTTTGCACCCAAATTTACCATGTTTGCAGATAGACTGTGCCTTTGTCAGCAGCTAGTGTGGCACAGCAGGAAGCAGATCCACAGAGGCAGCTGTTTGGTGCTGGGGACTTGGTATGTCAGGGGACTTATGTCAGGCTGCCTCAGTTCTAGTTCTTGACCAGATGCTCATTAGAACCTGAAGTGCAGGGGTTGTGTTCCTGGAGTCCACCTCCTGGTTTCCTTTCACTCAAAGATAATCCAGTTTAAAAATGGCTCCCTGATATAAATCAAAACACGGCAAGTGGGCATGTGCCTCGTGAACTCACTCCTGATGCAAACTAAAACAAGGACATAGAAAGGCCTGTCAAGAGATTAAGGCCAGAGACATCACTTGAGGTCCCACATGGTTTGTATGTGTGGCAAACGGGTCAGTCCTTTGGCTAGTGAAATAGCTGATTTTCTTGGCTGAGCAGCTCTCTTATTCTTTTTTTGAATAGCTGCTAATCTATTCTCTCCTCATACACTTCCCCAGCCTTCCCTTTTGCCAAACCCTCACTAAGCAGATACATATATATATGTGTGTGTGTGTGTGTGTGTGTATGTGTGTGTAGGCAGTCATGTCTGCTGCCGGGATTTCCTCCCAAACAATACCTGTTGTGCTGGCCACAGCAGTTCTCTTGGTTCCCATGCTCAGAGCAGTTTGAGTTTCCTGCTGGCTCAGCAGCAAGACTTTCAGGGCTTTTTATACTTATTCTTCTTTGGGAGCCAAGCGGAGGAGCACAGTTTGCCTGTGAATAGTGAGCTGGTTGGGCAGGCAGCAGGAAGCTTGCATACTAAACCGTGTGAACTTTGAGGAGAGGAGGAAGGGGGCTGGGGGCTGTTGGCTGGGCTTTACGAGGCATTTGCTGCAGCCCTTTGCCTTATAAACTCATCATCTCAGCACAGGGATGCTCTTTGCCAAAGGAACAATAATATCTGTAAAATGGGCATGGAAAAGAGTGAGAGAGAAGAAAATGAAATTATAGAGGAAACAGGAGGAGGGATTGGAAAGTGGAGAAGAGTGAGGAGGCTTGGGTTTTAATTATTCACATGAAAACTTGTGCGTGGGTTTCCTGCATGCAGAGATGCCACTGCACCTCATGCAGCACTGCTGGGCTCTTGTTCACCCCCTTGCTGCCCTGACAGTGGCCACACCATCTTCTTTGTGTAGAGGCAGCTTTGTTGTATTGCTGAGGCAAAGTCAAAAGCACAAAAACTAAAACATACTTCTCTCTCCCCCCCCCCCGCATGCCCCCTCCACTCCTTTCTGTTGCTGTCAGCAAAAATTAAAAATAAGTGGGTTCCCATTCGCAAGGCCCAGGAATCATGGCACAGCTATGATTCAGTGGTTTGAAGAGCAGCACTGTGAAACACCAGTGCCTGCTTATGGGTCACAGGCAAAACCAAACCTGGAGCAGGGAGAGAGGTGTTTTGTCAGCTGTTGTGGCTTGGCTGCAGACGCAAGCGTGCTGGGGCATTCTTGGGAAAAGGTGGGTGGGAGAGAGAGAGGGAGGGAGGGAGGGAGGACGGAAGGAAGGATGGATGGAAGGGAGGGAGGGAGCGAGCGAGGGGAAGGAGCCCATCTACCTGTAGACCTGCCACCTGCCTCCTATTCACGTCTGCATAAGCAAATGGGGAATAGGTTTTGCCTGTGCTTTGAAAATGGGGTGGCGGAGGATTACACAGGCTTCACAGATGCTTCCTGAGCAAGAGTGGCCTGATATGGGTATGGTGCCAGGGTGAGTACTGGTGGGATGGCCCTTTGCAGGGAGAGCCTGTGGGTGTGTGATGTAGAGATGGAAATGCTCTGCAGAGTGACAGACTGGGAGATGGGGTGAGGTGAGGCGCCATTAGTTCATGCCATATCATCGTTGTGAAGTAATGCAATCTTCTTGACCTGATCTGAAATAACAGCAACCCACAGCATTCCCTCTGTTTGGCAGCACTCTTCACTGAGGCTCTAAATAATCCACAAATGCACAGCAAATCTGAAAAGCTGGGGCCCTTACTCCTCTACCTAGTTCAGCAGCACTCTGTGTCTAGTTCCTGACCAAGCACTGAGCAATGCAACAGATACACCTGGCACCTGCATCCCCATGGTGCCCTTCCAGAAGGAGCAGCCTTCCCCAGCGGTCTGGGGGTGCTGGGAAAATGGGGACATACAGCTCCAGGTCCCAGAATGGGATCACGGAGAGCCAGTGGAGACTCTGGGGGAGAGTCATCCACCAAGCTCATTTAGTCTCTGCCTAGGCAGCTTGTGGTAGAGCGCAGGCACCTTCAGAGGAAACAAATCTCTTCACCATGGCCTTCTTAGAAAGCACAAAAGCAGTCACAAATTTGGGGAATTTACCAACAAATTCATGCATTTTCTGTTCATCTCCGCTCCTGACTCAGCAGAAGCTCAGTTTAAATTACATGTACTTGATGACTTTGATGCCTCTGTCTCTTTTTAAGGCTATCCAACATTTCATTTAAGACCAAATGTTTTCAGTTGCTTGTAAACCCCTGAAAACTTTAACTGGCTACTGCTTAGCTTTTTTTTTCTGTTCTGGATGTCTGTCTTAGGCTGAATGCATCTGGGAAACTTCAGCAAAAAATGTTTTTGCTTGCTTACAAAAAAGGGATGAGAGAGACAATTTTTTTTGCCTTCATATTCAAACATGTTCTTAAAGCGATCTGTTGAGAAACTCTAGCCCTTTCTGTCTCTGAAGGAGACGCTTGAAATTTGGCAGATATCAGGAATGCACCTTTGGTTATTTTTCATGAAGGGAAAAAAAAAGTTGAACTGAGAAACCTTAGGAAAAAAACCCTCTCAGATCTCAGACACTCAACAGAAACTTCTTAAGAGTTAGAATCTGAATTCTCTGCAGACACTTGCTCGGTGGAAGCTTGTTCAAGTCTGGCGGCTAAATCACAAATGATGGTGCAGCAGGCACAAGTCAGCCTCCTGCGGCAGGTGCAGAGCAGCAGCTCTGTGTTTTTCTGTGCTGGCAGGGTCACTGCCGTGCTGGAGATGCTCTAGGGCATGCTTCTTTGCTGATACTTAGACAAATACACAGGAAGGTTGACGTTGACTAGGGCTGGACCTGGCCGAGGGAGGGACAGAAGGAGAGAGGGAGCCCTACTGCAGCACAAAGGCTGAGGACTACCTGCCTGGAAAGGGAAATTGATGTCAGGTGTGGAGGTAGATGTGGGAGCAGGACCAAGGCAGAAGACAGGCTGGAACGACCAGGAGAGAGGCAGGAGGAGCCAGATTTGGGAGTATGTCTCCACACTGGATCATATTTCCTGCAGAACCTGGGACACAGTAAACCCATGGATTTCTGCAGCACAGTAGTTGTCAGTTATCAGCAAATATTTAGGGAAGGTATTGGAACAGGCTGTGCATCAGTTCTGCCTGCTCCCTCAGCAGAGATTGTTGGGCTATCTGTTCCCAGTTATTCTGCTTCTCAAGCATGATAGAATTAACAGCTAAGAACCAGACCCAGTCCTGCCGGTGAGTCATGCAGTAGCGAGTGTGATCCCACATGATGGGATTCCTGCATTTTTGTTTCAGTTTGCAATCTGCAATTCAAGGAAATGACACAAATTCACCATAGATTGAAAGTATGGGAAGCTTGTTGGGTCAAGCACTGGTCAGTTAGAAATGCTTGATTTAACACTGCCCTTGCCATCTGAGTCCCATCTGCACAGGCATCAGGATAGGGCTGTTTTTAGCTACAGGATCAAATACATATGTAAATATTTATTTATTTTTTTTTTATGCACAACAGCTCTGCCTCTTTTCATGCCCAGGGCAGATGGTTCTCTGCATGGGAGTGGAGGCTGTATGGGGAAAGGTCCTTGTCCTTCCTAATTGCAGCTGTGCTGGATGAGAGGATCCCTGCTTCACCTTCAGGCCACAGCAGACTCCAGCCCTCGGTGCTGGTGATGGTAGGCAGCACCTGTGTCCCTGGCCTGCAGCAAGACCAAAACAGATGGAGTCCGCTGATAAATTATCTACCAAACTCAAACAAGCCCCCATGAGGCACGTGCAGAGTGAAGTTTTGTGTAACTTAAAACTTGGCCACAGATGGGAAAACTTAGGACCCTTGTGAAGGCACATCTCCCTTCCCTGGCTAAGTATCAGTAACAGCCTGTGAAGACAGACACGTTTAATCGCTTGATTTGAACAGAGCAAGCTAACATATATCTTTCTAATCTTATTCTAGGAGGCAGTTGAATTATTTTATCTAAAAATTACCAAGGAGTCTGCCTGAGGCAGACATCCAGCATGGTGTATTTGAGCTTCAGTGAGCCTTCATTAATGGGAAGAGTTAAGCAACTTTATCTGCGGACTGTGCTCACAACAGAAAATGAGAAACTTTGCCTGTGTGGACGGCCACACCAGAAAACATGTACGTGTGCACATGAGATCCTGCTGCTACACATCTGCTTAGCTGATGGCCACAGGCAAATACCTGTGTCTGTAATGTGGCATTTGCAGGCTCCAGGGCCAGGCTGGCTGTTTTACAGACTTACCGGGTACTTCGTGTTTTGCTGTTGAATCAAATGCTGAGCAGAAACGGTATCTTAGTGATGGTAAAGCATGAGAGAAACCCTTTGGATGTCTCTTTCCCTGCAGGAAGTGGAGATGCAGGAGGACGGGAACACTGGCCCTGACTCTGCTGTTGCACGGCGCACATGGTGTGTGTGGCAGGTCGCCTTGCAGGAGGGCGTTGCCATAGTGGCTGTGAGCAGTCCAGGATCCTCATCTGACAAGCTCTACACCAACAGAGGTTTTGGTAGGGGGTTGAGAGAGCTGCGAAGGTCAGCAGTGGGAGGTTAGCAACTCTTACTGCTAGTCTGAATTTTCCCTTTCTGCAGGAAGAGGTATTTTCCTTTGTTGTTACGCTTCATCTAGAGCTGTGTAAACAGCACTCTCTCCTTGATGCTGACACCTTCAAATGATTTTATATTCCTCTTGGGATTTACTTATCCAAACTGTACTATTTAGTTATTTAATCTTCCCTTTAGTTATTTGATGGTTGTTCATTGTTGAATTCTTTCCAATATGATGTCTCCATGACACACGAGTACCTGCAGTTGCTTTCTGTGTTTAAAGGATGGCTCAGGCACAGCAGCACACTGCAGAGAGAAGCCATCTCCCTTCTGCTCTGTGATACAATGTCCTTCACCTCTCTGCAGGTCAAAATAGGACCCTCTTATTTTTATAAACCAGCATCTAGTTTGTTGTTCCCCCTTATCCCTTTGTTAGGCCCTTTACAGTAACTGCCGTAGATTATTTTTGCAAATGTTTCCCTGCATTGACCATGTCCTAGGCAGGAGCTGTTAGATGCTGTTTTACTTCTCCCATTTCAGAAACATTTTCTGTGAGTTTTATTGAAATCATGACTAGAAACTGAATCTCATGCACTCTTCCTCATTACTGGATCCAAAATGAATCTTTAAAAAAAAGGAAAGAAAAATGTTTTACATTTTCATGATGCTTCAGCTTGGGAAATTATTCCCCTCCATTCACAGCCTTGGGGTCTGGGCAGGCTGACAGTTTGGTTATATGGAAAGGGAGGGACATTAACATGGTGAGCAAGACTCCTCTGGAGAAGCCCAGCCCTTGCTTATTCTCAGCACTAATGCATTCTGCTGAAACTCACGCAGAGGTTTTAAGAGCTGATTGTCTGGGCAGGTAAAAGCTTTGGAATAGTATATGCACTTTGTGTGTGCAGCTCACATTTCGTTTCTATATTCAATGTACATTAGGACATGAAAGGACCCAATTTCAACCTAATCTGCAAATGACACCTAACCCCAAAGGGCTACCTGAAGAGCATTTACTAGGATGTGTGTGCAGATTTCATCTTTCTTATGAAACCTTTTTGACTATGCCCCACAGGCATTAGAGGTGGAAGCAGGATGGGGTTTGTACCTAACCTCATAGACTGGGAAAGGAGGGAAGCAATGGGCTTTGTCTGTGTAGCTCCCCAGTACCATTGCATTAAACCACAGTGAACTGAAAGCTTCTCCAAAGCTGTGGAGCCCAGTGTCCCACTCTGCTAGCCTGTGGCTCATGAGTTTTTTTTTCTGCTTTTTGGGGTCTGAACCCTTGAAAGCTTTTTCTTGTGTGGATAAACAAAAACTTGCTACAGCCTACAGAGAGACCTGGAAACTATTAGGTGAAGAAACATCACAGGACTCCAAGAATGAATACAGGCTTCTTTTTAACTGAAAATAATATATACTTTTAAAGGGCAGAACATGGAAATACATTCATAATGTCCTCCATCAGGAGCTGCTGGCACTTTGTGTGAACAGGAAAGTCCTTTTCTTGGAGATTTCTGCTACCCCTTAGGCTTCTGTCCGTTTCTGTGTTCTTACTTGCAGTGTTTAAGGATCATTAAGTTTAAATGCACAAATTTTCTTTGGCTATTCAACCCCAGCCACTTTTGGGAAGGAAT
Organism: Anabacerthia variegaticeps; assembly: GCA_035583185.1. Lineage (NCBI taxonomy): Eukaryota > Metazoa > Chordata > Aves > Passeriformes > Furnariidae > Anabacerthia > Anabacerthia variegaticeps. The sequence goes on along the minus strand of JAWWEW010000112.1, from coordinate 44,130,238 downwards.
TGGCCAGAATCCCTGAACCTAAAATAATCAAACTTCTGTCTTCCCATTAAAAAGGCTGACATTTATCTGACAAGCAGTGAAAAAATGGAATAGGTAGCTCAGTACAAGCATCATCTGAGAAAGCTGTTGTTGCAAAACCAGGTGAGTGGCTTGCACATAAGCAGATGGTACCTTTGCCAACATCCAGGTTGTTGCATGGCATGTCAGTATATTTGCTTTCTTAACATGTGTTACTTTTATAATCAGTCTCTTGGTTTCTATCACTCTCTTAAGAAATACTCCAGCCACAACTTGTAATGTTTAGAGGCTCATCCAAGGAACATGGCCTTTCAGACACTCGTTTGGAGAGTATTTATTGTGCTTCAGGAGAGGATGTCTTCGTTTTGAGATTGTTCTGGGCATGACAGTTAAAAATTGGAATGGAGATGGTGGCCAGCACAAAGAACCAAACAAAGTATTTTTAATGAATTTCCATGCCTGCCAATCCACCCTCCCCTGCAGGAAAATCAACTCTCAGACAAATAAAGCATATGGCACAGATGATGGAGCGCCAATGCCAAGTTTGTCTTTGCCTTAGCAGAACTCACTGCAAAATGCTGAACCTGCAGATCTTCTAAACATACTTACTGAAAGAAAGGGGACGTCTTATTCCCAGTGCCTTTTTTAGTTGGGATTGTGCATTCTCACTATTTAAACCCTCACTTGGTAGGAAATTATCGTGGATGCAGTGCTGGGCAGACACACAGTCCTATGTTCAAACTACCTGCCAGCAGCAAAGAAAACCCATTAATGAGGTGAGCTAAATACTTGAGAGATATCTGAAGCCCACACTGTGTGTGCCTTGTGTGTGCATGTGGGCTAACTAGCTGTGACGACTGCTTTCGGCAAGCATACATACCTGCTGCTGTGTGGTTAGATACCCTGTTCCTGGCCATGGTTTGTTATCGAGTTGATGTTTATGTTGCTGGGAATATTTGAGGACAATGATTGCGTTTGAGCTGTCCAGAAGTGAGGCATGTGGTATAAGTCCCCTCATCATGACTTGCTTCTACAGTGAGTGGAGAGACAGCCATCCCCACAGGTTATTTATCCTAAAATAGGTGTGGAGTGTTGTGAGAGGGTGCCCCTCTCTTTCCATAAGCTCAGAGAAAAGCCTCAATGCCAACTCAGTCTGTGTCCAGCCATTACAGGTCTGTCTGCTCCCAGCTTAGCCCCATCAAGTGAGGCTTTTGGGAGGACATGTTGCTGGTGGGTCCTGGTGGCACAGGTAAGTGGAATGTCACCACCAACCTGCTCTGCCTATTTCTGAAGGATGTAGAATACTGAAGGAACTTCAAGTACCTCTCAACAGTACACCTCTCCATGGTTGGGTAACAGCTGAAGACGAGTGTCTAAATTAAGAAGTTAGGCATCTAAAACTTTTATTGAACCCATCTCTGTGGGGACTGAAGCTGAGCCAGCTTATGTGTAAATAAAAAATCCCCTGCTGTGTTACTTTAGTCTTCCAGACAACTATGGAAACGTTTGTATTGTGTATTACATGTGTTTCTTCTATAGGTGTTCTCAGACCCAGGAGATGAGGCCATTGTTTTACCTGGACATGTGCCATGGGGATACACCGTGGGTTGGGTGAGAGGACCTCTTGCAGCACTTTGGCTTGGAGATGTTTCATAAGGCAGAGATGAATTCCCCACCTTTGGACTCATGTGTCGCCTCCCACAGTGAGTAAGCAATGCCTCTCTTTCCAGAAAGTGGAAGATACCTGACACAGTGATGAAATTAATGGGCCAGGGAGCTGTTTTGTTTAAGTGAATGCTGGGAGGGGCAGAGGTAGGCTTGATTTTTCATATGGTTAATGTTCCCAATCCTGTTTTTAGTCCTCTCATGGCAACTGTGTACTTTGCAGCTCAAAGTCACATGAATCTCTGCTCAGCAGAAATGTAAATGTTTTGATAAAACTGTTCTTAACAAGTTTAATTCATTTAATCAACTTGATTAACTGCAGAGCTTTATGGTCTTTAATTGGGAAGGATTTGCTATAAATTAACATTTTTGGTAATTTTATGAAGAATGTGGCAGTGTGCAGGATCTTGCTTGGTGGCACAGGAGGTGCCTGTCTCTGGCAGCCAGATGTTCCCCTGCAGCTTCACATGTTTTAGAGCCCTGGAGACCTTTGGGTGCTGAGCCTGCCCACAAGGCCAGGCAGATGCTGGTCAAGGGGAAGGATGGACATGCAGCTGGAAGTGTCTCAACAGACACTATTTCTTTTCTCTTGTGTTTGCATCTCCTAGATGATTAATCTTCCCTTCCAGTAAAAATGCAGCCTGCCTCTTCTTCCGACAAGTCCCACAAGAAAGCAAGCATGGCTGTCCACAACAGCCCCCTCCTTGTTTTGGTTCATAACCAACCTCAGCCTGCACTGAGTTTTCAAAGGCTGGCCGAACAAAGTCCCCATGTTTATGAGTACAGAGAGGAAAAAAGGGATGATCTGAAGATCTCGTCTTGGGTGCACGTCCCAGCTGGTCTTCCCTCTCTTCCATTTTATGTGGCAGACTGACAGGCTGTAAAATATGTCCAGCTGGAAAGAAGATGACTTTGTTTTAGTCTGTCCAGTCTCATTTTTCAGAGCTGAATGTCCAGTTGTGTACCTATGTGAAACTTCCCAGGCCCTGGAGATGTAATGCAGCAATATTAATTTTTTTTTAATAGGCAGTTTATTGTCCACATTGCGTTTTTCTGTGCCTTTTGGTCTATATCCCAGACTAGAGAAACCAAGGAGAGACTGAAAACAAATGAACTATCCCCTTAAGTTTAGAGTCTGCCCAAAGCACTGAAGCAAGTGCATTGACACAGTGTCTGCACCAGTGGGTTTGCTCTCTGCTCGGTGAGCCCTGTTCCCCTCTCACTGCTGTGCAGCAGAGCTGCCGTGCAGCAGGTCCTGGGGCCTTCCCATCAAAGAGCATGGGCACAAAAACGTGGGGTCGCAGCTCTCCTCAGAGAGCTTTGCACTTTTACTCCTGTTTGACTCTGAAGTGGATGATCCCTGAGAAAACAGTGTATTTCACAAGAAAGGAAGGTTTTTCATTCTTCCCTGGAACTTCCATGGTGCTTCTGCATGTGGGGCTCTCACAGTCCAGTGTGATGCAAGAGGAGACATTCCTAACAGCAAACAATCCAGTTCCTCTTTCACCTTTGGCATTTCTACATTTTGACATTTGACGCTTTTTTTTTTTACTTTTTTTCTTTTTTTTTTTCACAGATTAAACATTCACATGTCATATCCTGTTCGAGGAATTGTTTTAATGGATGTGGTGCCAACACTTGGGTTTAGATGGCTGATCCTTTGTGATCGTAACGGCATTTAATGAAGGTTTTGTCTTCATAAGGATAAAATATCCTTTATCCAGCTTAGACTTTTGAAAGAAACACCACAAATATTTTTGGATTGGATGTGAAATGTTGTGTAAATTCTGTAATACCAAGAGGGAAAAATCTGTCCTTTCCTTATTAACAAACTGTATATCAAAACAAGAGGGCTTAAAGCCTAAATGGTTTTATACACAATGAATTAACCAAAGTGTTGTATCCCCAGCAAGGGGAATATTTAAATACAGAAGAAATGTGTGAAAATAATTTAGATGTGAAATTAAAGAAACATTTGTGTATTTGGTTGGATTTTTTTTTAATTGGATTTAGCTTTTCTTTTCAATTCCTCTTCTCTGAAGTTGCTTGCACTTTGAGGCTGTTCATCCTGATCCCCAGAGGGCTCTGGCAGGAACAAGCAAGGACATGGGAACCCTGAATGACTCTTCATAAAGGCAGAGATTCATAGCTATCCTTCGAAACTGTTTCAGTCCATGGTGTAGCTGCTGCAGCATATGTTGGAGGCTGAGAAGACCAGTGGTGCAGTCAGAGGAAGTGGTGAAAACCTCCATCAGTGTTCAGGATGCAGCATGGTTTGGGTGGCTTGGAAAAAGAAAGTCTTGTTGCTTGTTACTGGATCTAAGGGCAAAGGAGCTATGTGTTGCTTATTACCTCCTGGGAGAAGTACCAGGTGACTGACAACTTTTAAATCCCTTTCTCATTGTGCCATGTGAACTGCACATGGGGACTGGGCTGCCCAGGAGGCTGTCGCATCACAGATCATGCTTTCAGCAGAGCTTTGCAGAAAAAAAAATGAAAGTAAAAATGGTGTTATTTTCAGCCTTAACAGTGAGCAAATTCTCAGTATCTAAATGAGGGCTCTTGAAGTAAGCTCCAGGTGCTGCAGGAAGTGGTGGAGGTGACTCAGTAAATGTCACACTTCCCTCCAAGTCAGTTCTGAACCAGTGTCCAGAAATAACATTTCATAAGCATCTATCTGGCAGTTTGAGATGGCCCTGCTTTTTCGTGGAATTCCACATTAGTGCCACCTGGCACCTTCAGGATTTTACACCTCCTTTTTAGTCACAAATATTTACCTTTTTGTTTTTGTCTTTGTTCTTCCCTATAAAGACAAAGACATGACAAGTCCTGTAGGTCTCTCAAAACAAGAGAGCTGGTTTTGGCCGTGCTGCTAGCTGCCCCAGCTAGTGGAGAGGGACAACACTTACGGAGGCTCATGTGGCTACTTGTGCCAGGGAGAGAGCTCTGAGGAGGTGCAGAGTGGTGGCATGCAGCAAGCTGTGCCTCATGCCAGCTGTGAAATCACCCTGGAGCCCCTTGCCTTAGCATGAACTGTCACCTCCTGCTTTCACAATGATGGGGTTTCATATCCTTTTTGGAGCTGCCTGGGCCGCAGGCCAGCTTGCCCAACCACCTTCTCCCGGAGGAGGCTGGGGCTGAGCTGGATGCCCCTGCTGCACCACCTCCACCCACATGTCCAGGCCTTCGCTCAGCTGTGGGTTGAGGAGCACCTCCCTCCTCTGCCACCACAGCCAGTGGGAGCACAGTGTGAGCTGGGAATGGAAGCAGGGATAAGATAGGATGGCAGGAAAAACCTTGTTTTGTCCCACGGGATCCCAGTGTGCACAGGCAAGAGCTGTCACTGTGTCCACCCTCCTCTGCAGCATTGGCAAGCGTGTTCCTCTCCTTTCCCTTCTCAGCTAGTGCTTGTGCCTTGTGTCAGGGTGTCTGGTCCACCCAGGCTGCTCATACAAATCACTTAGCATCTGGTGAGCAGTAGCAATGAGGCTCTTCAGCATTCATGCCCAGGGCAGATGGATGAGTTTGAAGTGCCTGTGTTACTGGCTCAGTTCAGGCTGGGAATGCCCTTTTGAGCAAACATCCTGGTTGCTCCCATGCCTCCCACTTCTGTTCACCTTTTCGGGGTGAGCTCGCAATACATAGGCTGGGTTTCTGCTGGAGGAGACTAAACTGGAAAATGCTTTCCAGAAACACCCCATCTGCTTCCCAGCTCAGTTTGTTGAGCCAAACTGCAGCTAGTCTCATGCAACCCCTCCTAAAATGTGTGCTACGTGGATGTCATATGCTCAGTCCCGAGTGCTTTGCCCTACAGATCTACTCCTATTGGACAGCATGATTTGATCTCACAGCCTCAGCCCTTGGGACTGCTGCTGAGGTAAGGGAGCAAACCTGAGCTCTCTTGGTAGTGGCCACAGCCCCACCATTTGGGATGTTACGGTACACTGCAATTGGTACCAGGCAATTTTGACACACCTGATGATCCATAGCAGTTCAGCAGTGTTGGCAGAAACCTACAGTGCCGGACAAGTCAGATAGGTGGGATGGGAACCACTACAGTTGCCCCAAAGCAAGTTGTTGGGCTGTTTGTCTTCAGTTCTCTGCTTCAAATGGGGGTCACTACATTGCTGTACCTGACAGGGGTATGATAGGTGTCAGAGGGATATTGTTGTCCTTGAAGGACCCAGGGGCACTACAGTGAGGGGCACTGCAGAAGCACTTGGGCAGCAGACCCCTCAGCTGGTCCCCATACTGGATGCAGAGGTGCAGGAAGGTAGACAAAAGGCCATGGGGCAGATTTTGTTTCTGAACACTCAAACATCACAGGTGGTGGGGTTTTTTTCTGCATGTAATTTTAGTCCTGTAAGTACAGAAAATGGAAGCTCCTTTGCTTCTCACTTATACTGAGGGGATTGTGTGTGTCCCCATTATGCATTGTGTTTCCTAGCACAGAAAGCAAGTTTTCAGGGCTTCTGTTATTCTGTTTAAAAAATTCCTACTTTTTTTTTTTTACTTAGATGAAGGAAGCCTTTGGAGAATGATGTCACCTGCACCTCAAACACTCCGAAGGTTTTGATCATGAGTTTTGGATGGCTTCAGGGTCAGGCTCGCTGATTTACAAAGCGTATACACATACTCTTCAAAACTTGTAAAATGTGGAAGAAATTTTTGTATGGTTGGGAAAGATACAGGCTTGAAGTTGTCAGGTTTTTTGCTGTGTCTTTATGATTTCTGAGTCTCTGGGGATTTTTACTGTTTCTTTCAAGCAGACATAAATGGCTTATGTGGAGCACAAGGCCTGGCCCTTTGAGTGTGGTAGCAGGTAGCTCTGAGAAGCCATCAGCCCTAAAAAGCAGCTTCTTGTGCAGACCCTTCTCAGTTTTCCCTGGGAAGGAGCCAGCACAGAGCACCCTGCCTGCTTCTGAGAGCCCATCCAAGACCACGCCCTTGCGATCTCCAAGCTGCTGTAATAACAGGATCACGCCTGTACCCTTTCCAAGCAGCGATGGCAGCTGTAGTCACGGGAGGACAACAGCTGAGCTGACAAGCCTGGCAGCCCCTGAGTGGTGGGGCAGGCTGTGCCTCTCTGACCTTTACAGTGGGCTCAGCCCTGGAAGTCAGCCAGCTCAGCTCCCCCTCAGCTGCAGCTGCAAGGGAGGCAGAGACAAAACGTCCAGGCAGATTTCCCTGAAAAGGTCAAAGTGGTGCAGCTCGGTGGTGCTGGCAGGGGAAGGGCAGAAGGAGATTTCAGCTTCCTTCTGGGACAACAGCTGTGAGCTGGGGGCTCACCCTGGACCCTGGTGTTGGCTATGGGGAGACCCCAGCTGCTGCCCTCCCCAGCGTTGGCATTTTTGGGTCTGGACAGGCACCCTGGCATTCCACACAGCTCGCTGGGGGCCTGGCAGCTGCAGTTTCCTGTCTGCTGGTTCAGGGGATGATTCAGAGCTGTTCAGCAAGGCAGCACGGGGCAGAAGCACAAAATGCCCCTCGGCGGGCAGGCACAGGAGCAGGGGCAGGAGCAGGGGCAGGGCTGCACTGGTGCCCAGGCTGGCACGATAGCACGAGCCAGTTGTGCCGGTGCTCAGTGCGACACCTGGGAGATGTGGTGGGAGGCAGTGTGGGGCCAGCTGTCCTTGCACTGGCTCATGGTTTAAATCACTTCCCCCAAAACCCAGGGAGCACTTTTGTGTGGTGGCTCTCACCAGGTGGCTGTGAACCATCCCCAAGCATTTCTTCTGGACATTAGCAGAGCTGGGGACTGTGGGCGATATGGCTGTGCCTGCTGCCTCCCTTACAGGTGTGAGGCTGCTTAGCAGGACACTGCATATTTTCTCGAAGGGAAGGATTTGGCAACACAGAAAAGGGGAAATGCAATTTTTTTCCTTTTTTCTTTTTTTTTTTTCTTTTTTTTTTTTTTGCTAGGGAAGCCACAGGCTTACTAAGTCACCGTTCATTTTAGCAGCCAAGGCAGCTGCACACAGCAGATTTGGTGACCGGACGCTGCGGTCTGGTTGTGTGTGTAGTTGATGCAAAGCTTGGAAAATAATAAACACAAGTTTTCCCAAGCAGGGCACGTCCGTTATTGCCTGCACGCTGTAATTCAGGAACTAGCAGATGTCTGAGCTTCGTGCCCAGCCTGACAGAGACACAAGAAGGGAACTGGTTCAGGGTCTGTGCACAGCTGCAGCAGTCAGATGACTCTGTCAGCTGAACCTGCCTGCAAATCAGGCCTGATTTATCATAGCAGGGACTCTGACCTTTGTCTGGTCACAAAAATACCATCTTGGAAAGCTATCTGAAGGCTTTGTAAAGAAGGAGAGTGATGGTAATAATAGTTTAGGGGCGTCCCTGTAAAGGACTCTTTGCTTGCTGGCTGTGATGCACAGCCCCTTCCCTCTGTGTGCCTCTCATCAGGACTAGTGAGAGACAATCATGAAAGGTGTTTTCCAGGGGCTTGTCTTATAGGATGGTTAACATTTTTGCTTGCATTTGTCCAGGAGTGATGGGGCATTGCTCTGACTGGTGGTCTTGTTCCCACCTTCAGGCAAGTGCACCTTCAGGTCCACCTTCAGCCTTTCCTGCAGTGTGAGTGGCTCAGATCCTTGACCAACCCATGGCTGTTTGGTGGCCAAGGTGACACAAGTTGGCAGCTGCCATTGATCCAGTGCCACAAAACCAGTGTACATTGATTACCTCAGCCCAAGCTGAGCAGGCTGGGCTATGTTTCTTACCATCAGGGCCACCTTGCTTGGAACTTAAAACCTGGATTCAAGCTCTACTCTCATGTGGCAGGGTGGCCAAAGGCTGTCTGAAGACAGCTCTGCAGATCAGCATGTCCTGGGCTTGACCACATTTCCAAAAATAGCTGAGAAAGAGAACTGGAGAAACCTGTGGATTTCCTTTCAACCTCATCTGCTGCAGCTGGGCACATCATGCTCCAGGCTGTTGTGGCCACAGTCAAGTTGTTAAAATGCTCTGCTGGAGAGCCCAAAGCTAAGTAGACAGGGCTCTGGGGTGCCTTTCCTACTCTTTGGTGAGACCTTGAAAGCAAGCAGGCTACCACCTGGGCTGTGCCTGTTGGGCATGAAAATGGGTGATCGTTTTCTTTAAAATGACAGTGCTGCTTAGCAGAGGTATGTGTTCACCGACGTTCCTTTTCTTTCAAAGTCCAGAGGGTAATTGTCTTTGCCTACTGCGTAAAGCAATAGGGACTTAGCATTTGCAGGAAGAAGGGAGCATAGGTTGGTGGCTAAAACTCAGGAATGACAACTTGGAGATATGACCTCCATTAACCCTCAGGCACTGCTATGTTGAGGCGTAATTATGGATTGCCATTAATTCCTTCCATTTTTTTTTCCGAAATGCCCTGATGAAAGTTGCAAATGAATCCTGAAAGACACTATTGTCAAAGGGACCTCACCAGGCAACTCTGCAGAAAAGGCAAACGTTGTGCAACACTTACTTGTAAAAATCTGTGACTTGTTCCCCGAAGGCAGGCACACAAGGATGTGTGGTGTTTGCAGCAAAGCCCAATCTGTAGCTGTGGCCTCTAGAGGATTATGGCTACTCCTGCCAAAAATGACTTGGTTCAAGACCTTTTCCTCAACCTTTACAGCGTATTAGGTTTCATACCTTAATGACAAGCAGCAAAAATGCCCCTCAGAGCAGCAGGCAGAAGGCCACCAAGTTGCACAGGTTACCATGGTGAAATTAGGAGACCAGGATATGGAAAGACAAGAAGAATGTGCCAGTTGGTGATCACATAATTTGTTTGCAGTGATTCATGGTCTTCCACTTTCACACATTCCCCTCAGCCTCCTGGACAAGGATGCACTGTCTGTCTCTGCAGTGTTTTGTGGAACAACCATGTCTCTTGGCTTTCCTGGACAGTACTCTTCTCCCTTGTCTGCTCTGGTGATCCTGCAACTTGACAACGTCTGCAGTATCATTTCATTAATACATTGAATTTTTAATGCTTCAGCGATATTTACTTAAGTCCTGTAGCCACGCTTAGGAAAAAATTGCTCCTTTTACCAAGAGGAGCCAAATGAAATCGGTGTTTCATGAAAGGAACAAAAGTTTGGGAAGAGGGGAAAAGTCAAATGAGTGCAAATACTGATCAAAGCTGTTCTCTTGCTCAAAACAAATACTAAGAAAACTTGCTCAGTGGGTCATGATGAGCTCATTCAGTCCACTCAATTACTGGAAAAATCTTCCACTTTGAGCAGTATGCATGTGTCCGTGTTGAGTCAGAACCTGGCACAGCAGCTTCAGTACACATTTTTGTTATAAAAAAGTCCCCTTTGTCTTTTGCAACCCTAAAAAAATTCTGGCCCGAACACTTTCTGTGTTTTGTGTTTTTGACACAGACAATGTGGGCACTGTAGCATTACATTTCACCGAGAAGGTGATGTCTTTGGGTCTAGGGTAGGTCTGTTTTCCTACCTGCAGCATCTCAGTGTGGTACATCCTTTTATTTGCTGTCCAACCACCTTTTATTCCACATACAAATGGCAGTGTATGAAAAGGCTGCAAGCACACATGATTGTATATGGAAATCACATTTTGAAAAGTGTGCTGAAAGCATAGTGAAATTTTTCTGCTGAACTTACTGGCATATTTTCAATGCAAAACTGGCAGCTATTGTATAATGCCTCCAGCCTACAGTGCAGGGGCCTCAGAGAAAATGATGTGTTCAGTGAGACTGAAAAAACACAGTCACAGACACCACAGAGCTATGCTGGGATGGGCACAGCAGTTGCGGGGAGGGGTCATGGTCAGATGTGCTATTTCAAGCAAAATCTGAGATGAGGATGTGTTCTTAGCCACAGGAAGAGTGTTGTTTTAGTCAGAAGGGTTAATCATGCAACATGAAGAGAAATACATACTGTAAGTCCTTACGATTTCTGTTTCCAACAGCTTTTTTCCTCCTCTGAAATGACTTGCATGTACTTTGGTGATGCTCATTTGCAACCTAGTAGCATCTGCGCTCTGGCTTTGTTGATGGAAAGCTGGACGTTCTCCGGGTGGTATGAGCCATGCTTCTGTCACAGTGTTAACCTCCATGTGCCTCTTTTTGGGAGGCAGGCAGAGAGAAAGAAAGAGAGGGAAAAAAAAATGTCCTGCTGACGTCAATGAAGACCACACTGTGCTGGATAATATTACTGTGTACCTCAACCACCCACTCCCTTTAATTTACTAGAAACTAAGCAAGCTGTTTTGAAACCCATCGCTCCCAGCATGTTTGCACTGTTCTCCCTTGACCAAAGGCTATTAATTGTCAGGAGCTTGAAAGCTACCTGATTCCTTGTTCAAAGCACTGAGACAGAGGGGATTTCCATGAGTAATAATTTCAGTCTGTGCCTGTGCAGCAGCGCACTGTAGGCTAGAGTAAATTGATCCAGCTGCTTGCAAGACTAGATGGAAAAGTGCCCGGGGGGCTGGAAGCACATCACCAGATGAAGCTGGATGCTGTTGTCATCACGTGGGGCTCCCCAGCTGCTGGGCATGCTCGGGCTCAGCTTCCACCATGAGCAGCGAGGCTCAGCCTTCCTGTCTGTGCTGACTTGCAATGCGAGGCAAATCTGCCAGCACATGTTGCAATGTTTTCTCTTGTAATAAAAAGGATAATTTTAGATTAGCCAGAACCGGCCTTTTTTTTCTTCTCCCCCCCCCGCCCTTTTCCTCCCTGCTCAATGTCCTCACTACACTGACCCCAGTATTTCGTGCGTGTATTTTGCTCAGCAGCAATCTTCTCTGTGACAAAGACCATAAAAGCTTCTGAGAGGCCAACTACTTCTACAAATAATAAAAAAATGGCAGGATTAACCTGTAACCCGAGGCGACGAAAATACAGATTCCACTAGCCAGATGGCAGAGTTCAAAGATCCACTCACTCACTTCCTGGCAGAGGTTGCACAAGTTATTTTTTATCCTTGTTAAAAAGAAATAAGAAGTGAAAACACAGCAACAAAATGTGTGCTGCTCACTTCTCTGGTTTTGATCACATTTACTTTATATCTTTATGCTTTGTTATTAGAGATGTTAGGAAATACATTCTCTCTCCCCTTCTGGACCTGTTTACATCCTGCTTGACTGTTTTTTTTTGTCATTCCAGGGGTGTTTGTATGCTCAATTCAATTTAGTCTATTGGAAGAAGAGCATTACATAGGAGGAAGTAATTAACATAGCAGGAATGCAATTCACTTATTTTTTAAATGAGCAATTTAATTAGAGCTGCAGGGAAAAGAGATGGCACCCTGGATTTGATGGCCGTATCTTTGCAGGAAAGCCCGGGGATGGCAGCTGGGCAAGAGCCAGGTGTGCTCTCTGGTGAGTTCATGGAGGGAGAGATCCATGTTGCAAATGAGGTGCTAAGCCATTCATGAGGTTGCCAAAGAAAGGGCTCCACCCCTGTGGTGGGACAGGGGCAACGGGGAAAGGCATCCCCCAAATGCTAGCCCTGCACACTGAGGATAAGAAATGAGGAGCAGAGGCTTTCCCTCCCCACTGCAGAGCAGCTAGCTTGGCAGGAGAAAGTAATTTTACATTTCCCTTCCCTCCCTGCTAAGGAGCAGGAAAGTGGGATGCGCTTTATCCAAGGAGTGGTAGGAGAGGAGCTAATGCCATGATGTCCCACCTACACTGCATGCCCCGTGCCCCGCGCTCCCGTGGCTGGGTTGGCCCAGTGGCACTTCTTACCAACAACAAACCCACTCTGTCCCTTTACCTTCCCATCAGTCCCCACCAACAAAACTAACACATACAGACAGCGTTGCAGCAAGGGGACTTTACCACATCCCTACCAAACTCGCGGTAGTGAATTTACTGGAGAGAGGATCAGGGCATGTTAATCTGAGAGCAGTTCTTGGTTCTTCTTTCCCTGGGCTGGGTTGTACAGCTTTCTTCACCAGCCAAGCATTAGCTGTGAGAAGAAAGGCTGTGAAGTGTGAGGTTTAGATAAGTGCCTGTGTGCCTGGCTATCATGCGGCTCTCATGAAGTGTACACAGAGGGAAACGGCTCAGCCAGCAGATTGCAGAAATGGGAGTGGAAGAATAAAGTTCATGGGTTGTTTTTGTGACAGTTTGTCCTCCCTTGCTGGCTGGGCCATTAATGAACACAGGATTTGAGCTGCTGGCAGGGTTTTGGAGCAGGCTGCAGGTATCCTTCAGGAGAACAGCACTGGGAGTTCCAGGCAGGGAGTTTATGATTAATTTTGCACGCATTTATTGTGCAATGTGAGATGGCCACTGGCCATCTCAGAAGTTAAGTCAGAAGGTGACTGTCAAATGAAACTGTTACATTTGGCAGATCTTTCCAAAGCTGCTGCGCAAAACAGGCATAGTGAAGCTCATTTCTGGATTTTCCAGACCCTCTGGATGGCATATTGTCGCATGGCAGTCTTCTTCATTGTCCCCTTTCATGTGTTTAGCTTGCAGGCTGCATGGATTTTAGGTCAGGATTTGTTGTGCAGGCAGCCCTCTCCATGCCTTAGCGTTTACCTGCAAACCTCTCTTTCTGGTAATTCCTCCTTTCACAAACTTGCAAGGAACCAGCTCTACTTCACTTGGCTTTCTGAAAATAAAAACATGTTTTCTTTGAAAAGCCTTTTCAGCCCAGATGAAGGGGGGGAGGAGATGAAAAAGCTGGTGGTGTGAAACGAGCTCTGCCCGTGCAAGCAGATTGCGATAGAAATTTCCCCCTTGTGTGGCTTACCCTGAGCTAAGGTCAGTCAGTTCACTCTGTTTGGACACCGTCTGGCATGAATACTTCAACGATAAAGCTTAATGTGTAACCCAGGGCTTTTTTTTCTTCTGTGTCAGCAGTTGGCAGGAAGATACTGTAAATAAGGCTCCTTATGAGTAAATAGATATGTGTGGAGAGGGGAGGGGACCACTGCAGTAAGCAGTTTTGAAATTCATGCCAGTGTTGCTCCAAGTGATAAGGTTATTTGAGTAACCTGCAAAACCATACGGATGCACAGGTTTCAAAAACAGAAAAGCGTCTTGTTTAAAAAACTTCTGAGGCAATCTGAAGGTTTAGAAAAGAAACTGGCTGTGTTGTTAAGTGCTTGTACTTCCTTGTTGGTATCGGGATTGAGGCAGTGCAAAGCCTGTCAGGATGGCGGTGGGGCAGGTGGTGAGGGGGACAGCTGTGGTGGCCATGCTCACATCCAGCAAGGGGCTTTTTGGAGGGCTGAGAAATCTCAAAGTTTCCCTACCCATTTCCTCTTTGGGCAAGTTGGAAGGGGTTTTTTTCTCACTCTCCTTTTCAGTAATGTAATAAGAAAGAAGTAAATAATCCAAGCAGGCTGACATCTCGGAGGATGCTCTGTGTCCGAGCTCACCCTGTCTCCTCTGCTGGCAATGTGGCTCTGCTGTGGGCTGTGCCGGGCTGGCTGATGCTGAGCTGGACTCCTGGCTCCTAACACTGCCAGCCCAGCACTCGAACAGGGAGGCCTTTGAGAGGGCAGGGCATTCTGAGGGGTTTAAGCATCAATGTGCAGAATTTGCTGATGCTTTTAGAAAGTCTGATGGCTATGTTTCTCCATAAATAAACCAAAGCCACGTACTTTCTGTTTAACCTTTGCTTTTGGATTAAGAAAATCAGGCCACAAGACCTGAAGCTTAGTTTCTACAGGAGAAAGAAATGCATTTGCCTGGGCACACGTGGCTGCTGGTACACACGTGCCTTGCTGAACACAGTGTGACCCTTGCTTGCACCGGCAGTGTGCTCCTCGGGGATTTACAGAGTCAGTACCTAGAAAACACAAGTCTTTCTCACCTGAAATGACGTAGCTGACACAGTTCCAGCATACTCTGCTATCATTTATTGAACAGGACTCAAAGCACAAAGTTGGGACACAGGCTTTTATCCTTCCCAGCATGTGTGGTTTCCTGTGAAGGTCGTGCTCCTTCCTGTTGGATTTGGGTATGTCTGTTCTTTGAGCCCTTGGGGTCAGACAGGGACCCAACAGGATCCCTTCCCAAAGGGGTAGCTCTTCTCTTCCTGGGAGCAGAGGGGGCATTGCAGTTCCAACCTGGCTTCTCCCTACCTGCATTACTTTCAAGGATGTCCACCTCAGCTGGTTTCCTGACTGGTGGCAGCTGCAGTGCTGGCCACAGCAGTTACAGCAGAAATGGCTTTGGTGCTTCAGGTCCTGCATTTTGACTGCTCTTCAACTGAAATGTCAATGGCTTCTCAGTCACTTAGAACAAAGAAAATGTTTGAAAAACTTCAGGAAATTAATTTAACTAGACTTGGAGAAAAGTTTTTTGGCTAGAAATTCAGGCTCCAGCCAACACCGTGGACTTTTGCCAGCTCAACTCTTGCCTTGGTCCTAGAAGCAAGCAATGAAAAGTGAGAAAAAAAGAAAAAAAGAAAAAAAAAATCCCCTCCATTGCCCCTTAGATTTAATTGTGGTTTTTTGTAAGCCTCATAAATCCTGCCCAAATCACGTCATCAAGCCACGGGGAAACTGAAACCTTGCCCAAGGCAGGAGCCGGCAGGGCTGTTCAAGCCAGAAGGGTTACATTCAGGGACAAGTTCAATGCACTGCAATCTTGTTTTGAATGGGAATGTGCTCGTCTGTGTGTGTGTGAGAGGCACCTGGGTGCGGGAGATGGTCCTGCCCTTTTCCTCTTTGGATGTTAGAAAAGCTGCAAAAGGAAGAGTGGCATGAGTAGAGGCAAAGCAGACATCCTTGTGGCCACCCCCCAAGAGCCTTTCAAGTGCTTTTCCTCTTGTGCTGCAACGAGGGGGAGCAGGAAGGGAGGGACAGGGACTCACACCAAACTGGCCTGTCCAAGCACTTTATTTTTTCCTTTAGGCATCAGACAGACAGAGGGAGGAGGGCTGAAATTCAAAAAAACCCCCTGAACTCCTGGGGGTTTTCTTACCCTTCTCTCTTGTGGCACTCTGATACAATTTTTTTTCATGTACCTCCCAGGCAGGAAGAGAAAAGCAAGTTTCAGCTTAGAAGCTGAGCTTCCTTGGTACCTCTGGTGCTGTCCCTTGGTCCCACGTGTGGGGTGGATGATGCTCAGCTGAGAGATCAGCAGCATGTCACCAGGGTGAAACCAGGACTTCCCCAGCTCTGATCGGGCCAGCGAAAACATCACTATTGGTATGTAATGGCAGGGGGTGTGCATGATAGGTCCTGCAAGGTTTCAACAAGCATATTTTTTGGATTTTCAGTGAAGCAGGGCTTGGCTGTTGGTGTGCAGGGTCACAGTTGGTTGCCCATGAAAGACGGGTGCCACGTCATGCCCCACTGTGCACATCCCTTCACCTCAGCAGCAGACAGCCCCCTGTCTCCCTGGAAGGCATGCAGCTAACAGCATCAGGGTCTACTGGGAGCTGAGCTATCCCCAGCAGTGTTTACTCACCCAGCAGAAGCTGAAAATATTTGCTTGTTTTTATTTGGCTTTCCTCCCCTTCCTCCCCTACTTAGTGCATTAAAATATGTTTAAAAGCACAAGGGGATAAGGCCCCCTCCTGCCAAGCATCAAGATGAGCCCCCTCTGCTCTGAGAAGTCCCACACCCTGACCTTTGCCTTCAGTCGGGCTTTCTTCAGACTCATCATTATTTTGGCCACATTTGTGTTGTGGAGGAATGCAGGTGTTTCCTCTGTTCCCACCAGCGTGCCAATGCTCTGGTTTCTGAAAGGTTGAGGAGGCTGCTCGTGCGTGTCCTGTCGCGTTCAGAAGGCATTTGAGGAAAATGTGGATGCAGTTCAGGCATATGACCAGGGAAACGAAGCATTTGCATGCACTTGCATGAAAGTGTAATTTAGGCAGGCAACGTGCCGAGCTTGCTTGAAAAACTGGCCCATGTTTTTCCATTTGTGGGTTGTTTTTTTTTTTAACTTAAGGAAAGGCAAACAACGTGTTCCTCCATTTGATCTGTACTAACCTGAGCTGGTTCCCTTGGAAAGCTTATTTATTCTCCTTGGCTGCTGAAGTGGATGCCGAATTTTGAGCATCCTGAGAAGAGACAGTGTGCTTATGGGGTTCTTTGTTGCTGAAGCTTTTGTTGGACAATTATGAGACTCATTTATATAGCTGTTTATGTATTAAATTGTTGGGTTGCCTGGAGCTACGGATAAGCGCTCCTTGTTTGACATATCTCTAAATAAATATAGAGGCACATTATTAATGGATACAGCTTTAAAGGCAAACACCCAGAGATGCACTTACAATAAGGGGAGGAAAAACCAAGGTTACATCATGTTGCTAGAAGCCAATTGCTTTGTTTTCAAAAATGTTTTTCTGTAGGACACAGATGATTTTTTTGACTCATTCAGTGTTTAAGCATCCAAAAAGTCTAACAGTTGTTCCAAAATTCTTTCAGCAGCATCCCACATAGCATTGACAGACGGTTACAGTATTTTACTGTCCAGTATATCCTTTTTCCCTGATGGACTCATGTTTTTGTATTTCTGGAGAACTGTGTCCCTGCTGAGGGAGGAATCAGCATTCTGGGGCTTTTCAAACCACATAATTTTGCAGTCTGAAGAAGACTGGCTGGCCCTGGGCTTCTACATGTGTGTGAGTGCAAGCATACTCCTGGGTGAACACTGTGGATCACCAGGAGAAGGTGGTAGCCTACTGCTCCTGCTGTCATGCTGCTGATCCGTTAGGTACTGAGCTATGGCTGGCACAGGGAAGCATCTTCTAAATGCATAGCTGGCTCCCTAACTGGCAGCTGTGAACTGACCTGTGCACTCTCTGCCACTCTGCTGTTCCCATATTCCCATTGCTGTGCTGCTTCCTCCTCCTTCTCCCCAGTTCACTCAGGCTTGGAGCCAGATGCTCCCACCTGGCTCTTGCTGATGGCCCTGCTATTTGCTCCTCAGCCCTACCAGGAACTGGTTCTTGTTTGTTTTGGATCTGAAGGGTGCAGATTCAAGCAGGGCTGTGACTGAGGACAGGTTGTTCTGCCTCTGCACAGGGAGCCGAACCAAGAGTTCAGAACTGCAGGTCAGGTTGAGAGCTGACAGCTGGTGTGCCTCTGTTCTCACTGCAGACAGATTGATGCTTTTGTTGCCATTTGCACCCTGGGCCAACAACCTGCAGTTTTGGACAGAGGATCCACCACCAGCTGCTTATTCTAGGGGCCAGCCACCTCTCTGCTCAGACCTCTGTGATCAGCAAAAACCCATGTGATGACATCTGGGACATGGGACTGAGAAGTGGCTGCCAATTTTCCTGGCAGAGATGCAATGCTCCCAGGGCTGCAGGTTTATCTGGCCTTGGCAAGCTGAATGGCTACCTCCCTGCACACATCTCGGTGACACTGTTTCACCAGTAAAAACCTGCAGGACAAACCTGGCTGTGGGGTGCAGTTTTTGTGGGCACAGACTCAATGACATGCCTACTGTGCCCCAGGGTCAGAGTGGGACTCTGAATCCTCCCATGGAATGCAGAGTCAGAGCACAGCTGGGTGCAGCGGTGCTAATGCTGGCCGAGGGGGGCTGTATGGCTTGATAAGATCCCTCTTGCTCTTCACTAGCTTTGGTCTTGGAGTTACTGCTGACCCAATTAAAAGATAAATACATTGTGCTTGGAAAAGCAGTGAAGGAGCAGCTTAGCCAGGTGAAGCAGTGAGGCACCTCAGTGTGGGCATGCGGGATGTGTGCTGGCTATTTAAGCCCTCAGAGGAGATGGTGAGGCTCCTGGCAGCTCCTCTGGCTCCTTTCTGGGACACACAAGCCCCTGGGTTGAGAGCAGGTGGCTCTCTGGAGGGTGGAAGCAGGGCAGACCTTGTTACTACCTGCTTAACTGGCCCATTCAAGTGGCTCATTTATTTCTTATGTGGTTGTTTGTACAGCGGTCTCATCTGTAGGTGGATGAATTGTTCTCTTCCTCACCTGGCGCTGCTCCTGTGGGTTAGGAGGGAGTTGGCTGGGGTGCTCCTGTTTGTTTGCTCTAGGTAAGCGGTGTGCATTCACCTTCCATGTGGAAGGTTCAGGCACAGCAGCCTCTGAACCCCACAGCAGCTGCTTTTGGAGCCAGGTGTTCACACGGGCTCCTCAGACTGCTGCTGTCTCCTGGAAGCGCGTCCCTTGGCATCACCTGGGTGCTGCTACAAGCAGGGATAGTGCCCCAGCCTGATATTTTGCTCCATGAATAGCCTCCCTGAGGGGCTCAACCTTGGGGCTGTGTGGCCACAGGCAAGCCCTTGACCCAGCCAGCCATGGGCATCCACCTGCAAGCAGCCCTGGCTCTGGTGTCTCTGCTGTTCTGTGTCAAATTCACAGTCCCTGCTCCCACCACCCTTGAAGCAGTGATGTGGTATCTGAGCAGTGGTTTTTCCCTGTGGGGACTATACACAGGGTTGTAAGACACAGAACAAGGGAAAGAAAGGAATACAAAAGGTTTATCAAAAAGTGCAGCCCAGTTAGAGTACTGGATGTGCCAGCTTTGCCCCAAACTTTTACCCCATCTCATTTGCCTGTGTTGTGGTGATGTGGTGAGATGGCAAAGGGCAACTGGCCTGGACAGTTGTGGGCTGGACAGGAGACATGTGTGTGCCATTCAGTCTCTGCTCAGCTGCTGCTCGGACTCTGAAAAGCTGTGAGCCTGGCAGGAGGGCACAACACCTCCAGCAGCACTCTGCCATGAGAATAACACCTGTGGCACCCATGGCACCTCTAACCAGCATCCTGGCCAGGTGCCAGGGACTTTTTCAATGCCCCAGCTCCCACCAGCTAGAGTTTGGTTATCCTAAATGATTCCTGCCCTCTTCCGTGAACAGCCCTCTGTCAACCTATGGGATGACTCTTCTGGGGAGAGTGAACAGAGCTAGCTTTCATCCCCATGCTGTTAAACATTAGCTGCATCCCTCTCAGCAGGCAGCCACTTTCCACCTTCTGTGCTGTGCTCTTTGCCACACGTGCTGGCATGCTTGTGGTGTGAAGCACTTGCTCCTCAAATGGACAAGCAAAATTGCATGGTATCAAGATGAATGTATTGAACTTTTGGTTAACTTGCAGGCTTTCACTACATGGCAGAGCTTCGGAAAATGATGGAGACAGAAGCGTTGCGAAATATGGAGAGAGAATAAAAGGGCAGGCTGGGGTGATCAAATTCCAGCCAAAAAAAATCTCTGAAGCAGCACACCAGAGATGGATAAAGAATTGCCAGTGAGTCAGGGGAAGGAATGGCAGCATTGTCTCATGTTTAAACAGAGAATCTGTAATGGAAGAAGATGAAGTGCCAGGGAACAAATATCCCTCTGCAGCAATTGTTTGATCCCTCCCCCTCCAAAAAAGCAAGTTGCTGCTGGCTAGCTAACAAGTTAAAAAATCCAGTCCAAAACCTAATCTAGTCTCTCGTGCCAATAAGCGCATCTGTCAGTGTGTCAGTGTTGATCCTCCTTCAGTACATGCCACATGTTCATGTCTTTACACAAGATGGGCTGGAAGGGCCATTAACTAGATTAGAAATTCTAAGGCACAGTTAAAAACCATGCTGATGCTTTGCTTTAATCTTCTCTCCTCTAGCTTCCGGGCTTGTTTTTTGCCCTGGCCTGACACAGTCCTAAGTTGTTTGGTGGTGGTAGGGTATCATTACACAACCTGGGATGGTTTCTAAAGTGCGTAACATCATGCATTACCTTGGCAGCAACACACAGGTCCACGAGGCTCTCCAAAAAGGAGTAACCCCACAAACTGGCAAAACAATAGCTGCATTTACTTCCTTGTGGGGGAAAAAGATTTGGGCATTGAAACTGTGCAACCAAGGAGTGAAATGTGCAGTTTGCTCTCCAGAGTTACCCAATAAAAACAGTACAAGGAAAGGAAAAGTTTGGTATATGTGTTCAAAATGCAGCTGGACATCTGTAGACGTATGGCAGCTGGAGGTACATGGCAAGGAGGGAGGCTGAAAGATTACTGGCTCTCAGTGGTGCTCAGTGAGGCAGGACTCATGCCATAGCAGGCCAGAGGAGAGGCCCCGTGCCAGCAGCCAGGACGGCTGCACCTCCCCCATTCCCATGCAGACCGTTTCTCCAGGGAAAGCTGCAAAGCCGCAGATAACACTATGGTGCACACTTCTGCATAAGCAGTGTTGCTTTTGTTCCTCGTGCTCTCCCTGCGCAGCAGGGGTGAGATGTGGACTCTCCCCATCCTACTTGGAGCCAGGGATGCTCGAGTAGTCCCTGCCCTGCAGCTTCGAAGCAGAAAGCAGCTTGACGCCTGGCTGATGACTGTGCCCCAAGGGCAAGGAGAGCCCAGGAGAAGCAGCACCATTTGGAGCATTCCTGACCTCCTAAGCAACATCTGATAACATAGTGTGGATTGCAGCCTGTTTTCTGAGACAGGGAATTGCTACTTAATTGCTTCTGCATTGTACAAATGCAACGGGAATTTTACAGAGGACGTAACATATTCTAAAATTACTTTTTTTTTTTTCTTTAATTCCTTGGCTAAGTGTTTTCCTCATGCAGAACTGCATTTATTACTATTATTAATGGCCTCACCGGTCCTTGTGCTAGTTCTGAGTCTTTACAGTTACTGCCATTATACAATTTTAAAGGTACAGACCAAAACTTGCATTAAAAACAGTAGAGTTCAGGGACTCAATTTTTCACAGGTTTGGGCATCACGATATTTCTTGCATTCTGTCCTGTGCTTATTGTGCTGAAAAGCTTTCATCGCCATTGCCTATAGGATATAGCAGGAAAACACTTCCCCACTATAGAAAATAAAAGACATTATAATTGCCCCATTGGGATTTTAGAAATTAATGCTATAGAGTCCTAGTATTTCTATAGGATCCTCTTTGCTTATCCTTTTTAAATGCTGCAAGATTTTTCCATATGGTTATGTTTAGGGTGCATTATGAAGGCCTTTCATCTTCCTTTGAAGCCCAGGATGAAATATGGGTCAGGTCATGGCTAGAACGAAGCAGTAAGTCTTTGTGATCTGGTAGTCTGCTGCATCTGACATGGCAAACCCTGTGCTGCTACAAGAGCCATCATCCTTTTGGGAACTAAATGGCTTGGCAGGGTTGCTTTAAAATTGCAGCTATGCCTATTTGATACTTCTTTGGATGGAAGAACAAGATCTTTCACTCTCCTTACTGTGGAGTGCCAGCCAGGTTTAAAATTAATATCAACCGACGTTGAAGAGGGAAGGAAATGAAAGAAGCATTTCTTCCCCAGAAATAGCCCTGCTTTCCTGCCTTTTCCATACGTACATAGACGTCTGTCAGTTTTGGCAGCAGAAAACTTTAAAAATAAGAAGTTTTTTAAATACCGGGAATTTTTCTGTGTCTTTAAATGTCGCCCAACAGGAATGCAGAGACTGTAAAACGGACAAAAGAGAATTGAGCCAGTCAATGCTTCTGCAAAGAGCTTATTCCCGCCTAACAAAACATCTGAAATATCCTGTGTGTTTTTGGATAAGGCTAGAACAAGGTGAAAGGCACTGCCTCTTGTGCCCTGGAGCCAGGAAATCGAGAAGAAACCCAGAGCTAAGGAACAGGGGTTGAGTTTCTCTCTATCCCAAATTCACTCCAGCTCCGTAGCAGATTCCAGGAGTCTGGGGTAGCTGATGTGAGATGCCTGTGGTCTTTTTTTTTGCTAGAAATACTGAGTACCTATCCTAGACACTGATTTGGAGCACAATAAACTGTGGTAAATTAGGCTCTTGGCACTCAGAATACAGATGTTTGAAATGAGCAGAGTTTTTCCCAAGAGGTATTTTTCCCAGCTATAAAAGAGGGAAATAGTTACATTGCAAGAGAGGAGGTTAAATCATGGAGTTTTTTGTAAACTGCTGTGAAGCTTTGGAGAGGAAGCCATTATAGCAGTACAAATTGCTCTTTATTTTTTATTTTATCTATTGCCTCATTTTCAAATAATGAAATTCTGAATGTACCTCCTTGCTAGCTGCTGAAAAATAAGGGAATGTGGGAGGATTCTTAATGACACTAATAAACCCAGCTGAACACTTTGCCAACAATTTTTTTTTTTATTGCAAAAATACCATTTTATTAATACAAATGATCTTTATAGGATTGCATTTGTTGTGACAGGCTTTGTTTAGAAAAATATACAGACCAAATTATTTTATTCAAAATGTTTCCTTTTTGTCTGGTTGGAATGGAGCACTTAATTTCAGAATTTCATTTTGTAGTGACTTTTGTTTGTTTGTTTGGACAGTCTAATTCATATGCCTTAATAAAAATACAAAGAATTGAAGTGACATGATTTTAATGAAAGTGCAATGTATTAACATGGGATAGTTTTATGTGAGCGGAGACTTCAGTTAGTGGAAAAAGTGCCAATATACTGGTGGTCAATTCTGTAGCCTTGCTGCCTTTCTTTACCTAAGGAAGAGATGGAAAGCTTGCTGGCGTGTCCAGACCAGCCCTCTTTCCTTCTTCCATTCAATCCTTCTTGTTATTGACACCTTTCTTGGCTAAAAGGCAGCATGATTTCCACCACAGGTTATTTTCTTCAGGCTGCAGTTCATAGATTCTTCCCTTCTCTCGATTGTGTGGAGATTGTGGCCATGTGTGACAGTGGGATCATTCACCCATTCAGCCAGCAGTGAAGCAGGGGTGTGAAAATCCATTCCTTTCACTGCTCCCTGACACTGGCCTTCCCCTGCCCTGCCATGCAGAGCTCAAGGGTGCTCTGTATGTGGATCTCCACATGCTGGTGGTCTGGTGGGTGCTGTAGGTGCCCACTGGTCATTTTCTTCCTATCATCCCCTTTTGTAGTATGGTGCTGGCATGATAAATAAATTGCTATGCTTCTTAGGCAGTTTTGCCTGCTGATGTGATGGTGCCATTTGGGTTGACTGGTCTCTGCCCCATTGACTAAAGATGCTAAGTCACGATGTACAGTGAGTCCCATGAAGGACAAGGAGTGCTCCTGCCTTATTTTGGAGAAGAGGGTATGTGGAAACATCTGCCCTTGGCAGTCACCAGGAATGGAGCAGGAAAATGAATGAGAAAAGCGGGTCCTAAATTCTGTTAATGGACAGATGTTGGAGGTGATGTGATGCTCTGAGCAGTCAGAGCCCAAGCAGAGCCCCATGCGCAGTACATGGTGTACTCTCACTGCTGAAACCACTGCTGCTCAACGCTTTTCTAGGAAAAGCAGAATATGTGAGTCTCTGCAATATGTGCACTCTGTTAGGCATTGTCTGGAGTGGTGGAGTGGCTTTTCATGGAGCAAAGGAGCTCTCTGTGCATTAGCTGGAACATCTCCTCCACTGATTGTACACTCAGCTTCCTTGAATCTCTGCACCACTCCCTCCCGTCTGGCTTTTAGCACTTCCAGCCTTCAAAATGTTCAAATAACTCAGTTTATCCTCACAAGACCTCTGTGGGAGGCATGGAGGGATGGATAAATCCTTAGTTTGCCAACTGGGAAAATGAAAAATAATCCCTCATCCCTAATTTGCAGTGAGGCTTCGGTGTGCCGTGCAGGCTGACACCATGCTGCAAGCACATGCCTGCACACTCAGGAGCAAATGCATGCTTCTGGGTGTCTCTGTACTGATACAGCTGTGTTTTTATGGCTTGGTCAAGCTATGTGGATGCTGCAGGCTCAAACATGCCTTTATTTTTTATTACCCTCACACAACATACACCTGGTATGAGCGAGGCTGGTTCAGACTGTTGGTAAGAGATGTGTTTCCCTGTTGGGCTTGGTCAGTGAGGAGGAGGAGGAATGTCCGACGTGCAGTGACATCTACAACAGTGTGTCCATGGGCACAGCATAGTCCACAAGTGGTGCTGGCCAGAGGTGCCAACATGCGGTAACCACTGTCAGATACCACAGGGTGTGAGGAGCCAGCGGCACTGCTGCCTTGGGTTGCTTCTGGGCACAGCTGCTGCATCTGCGTGGCTGGTTTGCTCTTCCTGGAAACAAACTAGAACCTCCAAAGGAGGTTGCATGAAATTTGTAATCCAAAGTTGACCCTCTTTGTCTTGTGATGCTTGTTTTAATTTTACTGTGGGCTGTCAGGAGAATAATTTGTGATTAAAACTGAAAGCTGCCTTGAAACAGATGCCAGGCTGCGGGATGTCGGTGGGGGCTCCGAGGGGGTTAGTGAACTCCAGGTCTTTGGTGCATTGTGTTCCCCATGCTCAGATCCATGTGCAGGACCTACTCCCAGATCTAATCAGGATTTGGACTTGCAAAGTAGTGAATGCTAGAGCTGTGAGTCTGGGAGGACAAGGCAGCCCTTGTGTGATTTACCTTCATGCTGCTGAGAGAGGCTGAAACCCTTTGTAAGAAAGGGGTGAGTCTGATTTAAGGAATTTACCAAAGCTCTCAGGTTTGTGGCGAAAAGTCAGCACAACAGGTCTTTGTGAGCTGTGGATTTATGGCATGTAAATAAGTTGGTGTGCTAATTGTGGCTGGTGTTACAGGTAGCAGGCAGTTAAAAAAAGTCTTGCAGAGTGTTTTATGTGGGTTATTTCACAAACACTTGTGTGAAATACTTTTATAGATCCTCTGCCTCCCTTCCCCGTGGCTGCAAGGGTAGGAGCAAGGAGCAGCAGTTCAGTGTAGGCTGGCCCACGCTTCCTCCCTGGGGTTCCAAGTTCCAGCAGCCAGGAATCATTAAACGAGAGAAGAAAAAAATGGCTTTTGGCTGTGCCTGAGCCCTCCCATCAGGGTTGCCCTGCAATCTCTGTGCTGAATGGAAACAGTTTCCTCTCTCCCAGCCCTAAGCTTACAGACTGGGTTTCCTGCCTTCCTGTTAGTGCCTCCACCTACCCAGACAGCTCTGACACTTCAGACTTAGTGATCAGCTATTTTCTACCACAGCTCTTTCAGCAAAGGTTTTACGCGGCGCTGTAAAAGCTGACTAAGCAGTGAGCCTGCGAGCGAGAGAAATGAATGCAGGGCTTTTTTTATTCAGTAACCTGACAAGGCTCCATCTCAAACTGTGAGGCATTTCTCCATATAAGCAGCCTGTTCAGTGGATGTGCTGATGTTTAATTGTGCTCTTGGAGCTGGGAGGCAAGCCCTGACTGGACCCCAATGAGGTAAAATGGCAGGATGATGTTTCAAATACAGTACATAGAAGAGAGGAGCACAGGCAATTTGCATAGTGAAACCACGATGTGAAGATATGCTGAATATGCGACTTGGCTTTGAAAACAGTCATCACATGCAAAAGCAGCTAATACATAGGAGAAATGTTATAGAGGGAGACTCGGTGGACCAGAAATGTGAAAGTTCAAAGTAATTTTCATATCAGACAGCCTGTCATTTCAGAAGGCCACAAAATATATATTCCCTCCTCTGTGCTAAATTTCCTCCACACACAGCATAGTGCAACCATTCAGAGCACATCTCCATGGTGCTTTCAGTTTTGATGCTCACTTTTGCAAATTACTTCAAATATATCTCAAGAAATGAACTAACTCTGTCTTCAGTTAGTGATGGATATACCTTCAAACATTCAAAGCACTTGAAAGGCTCTGACATATTTGGTCCGATCCTTAGCCAAACTATGTCTAACCTTGTTGAAGTCCTTGTTTTATTCACACACTGGTGGCAAAAACATCTGTAGACTTCCATTTTAACACTGTCAGTCTACAGTCATCTGCCCTAAATGGGTCTTCAATTTTACCATGCTGGGCAGGTGGTGAGAAAAACCCTGTAGTATAGTCTTTTGCAGATTTTAAGAACTCAGAAAATTTGTGTTACTGCTATGGGACCTTGTTTCCACTGTCAGGTGGTCTTACTAAATGCCCCATTGCCCAGTGGCTGGTATTTGAACATTAACACTTGCCCACTGTTGAGGCACACTCCTGGACAGGGCTGCTAATGCTGGGAAGGCATGTTCCCTCCTCCCTGGAGAAAAGTGAGGAAGAGGAGAGGCATAGACAATTATTAACAAGGCAAACCAACAAAGGTGTTAAATGAGTTCATAAGGACTTGAGAAAGAAAACGGGGAACATAGACACTCAGGGAAGTGTTGGTACTGAGAGGAAACAAGGTGGATGAGCTTTGTGGGGCTTGACGTCTGGTTCAATGACAAGATGGAGCAAGATTAGAACAAAAGTCCAGGGCTGATCTATGTGCCTCAAGATGACAGGACCGAGAGTGACAGGTGATTTCATCTGAGGGTGCTTATTGAGGGAACTGGTCATTTCTTGTACTTCGTCTTTTAAGAACAGCAGTGGCACATTTCCATCTGTACCTGCTCCTTTCTCAAGGCTTACCGGTACCCCCTTGGTCAGCAAAATTACAGAGCAAAAAGGATGAAATATCCATTGATGTTGGAAACAGGAGGCACTGCTTTCATTCAGAAGGGACCTCAGGGGTGCTTATGAACAGTGCTGGGAAGGCAACTCTGCAAAATTGAAACCTTTATTCTTTATACTTGATATTACGCACATGATTGGATGAAGGTTTGCCCTCAGACTGTGGGGAACTGAGAAGGATGCTCAGCACCAGAGTTTCTACTGAATGGGTCAATAAGCCCACTGATGTGATGGTGCCTTTCATGGCATGCCTGGAAACCACTGCTGAATGCAATGCAGCATTGACACTTCAGTGAATTGATTTCTCTGAATGCCATGCCAAGCAGATGAGAAGCCTTTGTCAGCCAGTTTGGGTCAAGTCCGTCATCCGATCCCTGACCTATACCTTGTGGGAGTGGAGTACAAAGGATGAAGTCATCAGAAAAGTGCAAAGGTCTTGTGTCCTTGGAGGGGAGAGTTGGATGTGCAAGAGGATATATTCAAAACAAATCGATAAATCAAAGATGCCAGCCATAAGCAGATGTGTTTCTGTGTTGATTCTGGTGCCCATGCAGAAGCACAGCAGAGCAAGTGGTGTCTGGGAGAGGCTTTCACACCACAGGCTTAAAATGTACTGTCACCACTGGAGCATCAGAGGAGAATTAACATTCAGTGCTGCATGCCTTTGCTCCCCTCACCCAGAGGAAAAAGGCCTGCAGAGTGAGAAGGATTTTTCAGAGTGGTGTGGCAGGCTAGCAGAAAAAAAACAGTGGGTTCGTGGTGTTACAGCTATTCCTTGTATGCAAATATCTCTTTTGACTGCGTTCAGATTCCATTTTCCTCAGGCTTTCCTCTGATTTCATTTCAGCAGAAGTGGGTCAATCTCATTGCTATGTTCAAGAGGCTGGTCTCAACTACTGCATCCAGATAAGATGCCCTCAGTCAGATGTCACAGCCTGCCTGCTCCAGTAAGGGGCATCACTACTTCTACAAGCATGAGAAGGTCCCAGATCCTAATGCCAGCATTGCTGGGCAGCTTGGTGGCTTTTAGGCTTTTCCATTTCCATATCTCCATGCTGATCCCAGGACTTGTGAGACCTCAGAGAGGCTGGATGTTCTTGTCTCTGTGGTTTGGACAAGAGAAGGAATAGGACTCATCTGGCTCAGAAACTCAGGATATTAGTTACATGGCAGCCTACATTGGTAGGCTCTCCAGCAGGACATGCTGACCACTGCATGTACCAAAACAACCTGGGTTGCTTTTTCTGGCATTGCATTTCAGCTCCATGCCTTAACATGTTTGCATGGAAAGTGAAACAAGGGCCAGTATTTTCAAAGATGAGGGCTCAGAGGTATGCAGAGACTGTTAGTGGAAAAATTTGCTAGAATAGCTGGAAAATTAAATAAGGAGAGTCTAACAAAGGTGATTTAGGAGTGTAGGGGCAGCAAGATACCAAGGCTATGGACAGATAAATAGAGCATCAATTTGTAGTAAATTGCAGTGTAACAGCTCTGTACACATGAGTATTATGGGATTTTAAAAGCTAGGCAAGTTTAACCCTTATACCTCAGGTCTGGATGTGTCACTGTTGTGGCTGGACTCGCTCGTTCTCACCAATTGCCACATGCTTCTGACTTTTTAAAGAGGGGACAGCTTGGCTGACCAGCCCCACTCCCCCTGCCCCGCTATCTTATGGGAATTTGTTTGGCCTATGCCAGTTCTCCATGGATCACTGTCCTTGTACACTGGGGCCACAGCCTGCTCTGCTCGCAAAAATGTTTGCCAGATTTCATAGAATTAAAAAATAGTTTTATTTGGAAGGGACATTTAAAGGTCATCTAGTTCAATCCCCCTGCAATGAGCAGATGTATCTTCAACTAGATCAGTTTGCCCAGAGACCTGTCCAACCTGACCTTGAATGTTGCCAAGGATGGAGCATCCCTGGGCAACCCATTCCAGTGTTTCAGCTCCCTCATTGTAAAAAAAAATGCTAATCTGGGACTCACTGCCGCATGGCCTCCAGCAACCTGGAGGTTCACTACCTCTTCAGTCATGCCCTATGGCCCCACTTCCCTCTGGGGAAGGTTACTGGAAGGCACTGGTTGGGAAGGCAGCTTCTCACTTTAATTTGAAGTTTTGGCTGTTGTCAGGAGCACTGTGGGAGCACAGAGTTGTAGTAGAATGAGCCCTTACTGTTTCTTGCTGCTAATACCAGTGACACTGTAATTTTTGAGGCTGTAAAGGTGCCTGGAGCAGAGAGTGGGCCTCCTTGGAACTAGCAGCAATTTTTTATTTTCTTCTTTCATACTGAAGAGAACAGCAAGCAACCTACACTGCTGGTGCCAAGATCTGCCCTCCTCCCAGGAAAGTACTCACTTTGGAAAGACTCTGCATCCCTGCAGAGTGTAAAGGCCTGATCACAAAACACACACACACACACACACACACACACACACACAATACCAACCAACCAAAAAACAACAAAAACCAACCAACCAAAAAAAACCCCACCCCAAAATAAAAAGCAGCTGCTGGAAGTCAGAGCTAGACTAATGTGGGGATGAAAGCCTTTATGCAGAGCAGAGGTGGGGAATAGTGGCTCAGCAGAGTGGGCAGAAGTGTCCTCATGAATGAGCAGCACTGAGCAGAGCAAGCAAAGTGGGGCTGCCTTGAATAACAAAGAGGGAAGGAGGGCGTTAGGATTTGATAGTACAGACTTTGGAAAAAATGAGAAGCAAAGAAGATGAGGAAATCATGGCTAATTTAAAACTGCTTTGGAGAAGCAGGTGGGAGGAAGACCTTGAACATTTGTTACACTGTGTCTTGAAAGTAAGGAAATGGAAAAACAAGGGTTGGAAGGCAGAGCAAGGGAGGGCTCGTCTCCTGCTCACTCTTCAAAATTAACAATACTGACTCTTGAAGGGAACATTAGGGATTTTCTGAGAAAATACAGAGCTCTTGGAATGAACTGTCCTAACGGAAGGGCTGAGGAAAGAGGATGAAGCCAGTGGCTTCCAGAAAAATGATGATGATGTGATGAGTCAGAGACACTTTCGGTTGCGCTGAAATATTCACTCTTTGTCTGCCTGTATCCACATCAAGAAAGGAGGGCAAGTCTTCTTTGACAGGTTAAAGTTATGCTATCAGGAGGTGTGCTAAGGGGGTAAATAGCAGCACCTCGAGGAGCTGTATCAGTTCTTCCTGTTGTTACTTGATTTGGACCAAATTCTTATTGACTCAGTTGGGTGCGTGCTGGTGTGACTGAGCACAGAGCCTGGACAACTCTTCCCAGTGTGTTTGCCTGCATTTCCTTTTTTTTGCATGCTTCTCTTGACAGAGGTGACAACTCCTTTAAGCAAGGCGCACATGACAGTGGCACTGTGCCCCTCTTGAAAAGTTGCCCAGGTCTGTATCTCACATTTTATGCAAAGAGAGTGAGTGCCATCCAGAAAAAACAGGCACAAGCGGCCAATACAATCAAGTTTCAATATATTCTCTTCTCAAAAAAAAGCCTGAAGATCTCTCCAAAATAATCAGAGTTGTTAAATAACACTTATTCTGTGTGGAGGAAGTACAGTACTATGGGACTACTGGTCCATGCCAAGGAAAACACTTGGACTTGCTGAAACAATGGACCAAACTGAAGGAAACGGAAGGCTGTGGTGCCTATGGGCTGTTCTGGAGGGAGCTGGGGGGGAGCAGGACCTGGTGTCATACCTGAGGGAGGACAGGCACGTGGTGATCATGCTGTGCCATGCATCTGCAGTGCTCCTTGGCTCTCTCTCCCTCAGAAAGTGTCTCCCAGCACCCAAGCCCAAATGAGGTCATGAAAGCAGAGTATGGTCACTGTGCAGCAGGTTCGTGGTGATCAGTCAAATCACAGTGATTTCACTGATGGAAGAATTTAAGTTTTATTTGCAAGAGTAAATAAGTTTTCATTTTTTTCTTTCCCCTCTGCTCTATCAAATATTACCTGCTCGTATTTGACAGTCAATATTTCTGACACACTGTTCAGGATCGCAGCACCAGCACTGAATAAGCAGTGTAGCACTACGTATGTAAAGGTGTTATAGCTTGGAGTACAAGGATGAACTGAAGACAATCTTTGAGGACTGTATCTGATCAGTCCCATATTCTGCCTTCACCTTTTCCATGCAGTATTAATAACCTTGTTTCAAACCAGACTGTCTCTCTGTCCCACTCAGCCACATCCCACTTTCCCAGGTATATAGATCTTCAGACACCTATCCTCAGGTGTCTACTCAACAGTAAGTAGAATTGAACAGCCCGGAGTAGATGTCAACATGGCCTAGGGTGGGAAGGCAGTGAGACAAGCAGCCTGCTTACCACAGGCTGTTGGATGGAGAATGCTGGTCATGTAGGGGCCAGATTATACTTGCTGCTGCAGCAACAACGCAGAGTCGTGGCACTCACACAGAGACCCATCACAAGCATGTCATGCTTCATGGACAGAGCCATCACATGACAAATGCACCACTTGCATTCATAGGTATCGGTTTAAAAAAGAGTAGTATTTGGCCTGTGTAATTATATATTAGCTGTGAATGCCTGGTGATGGGAGGGGAGGGCTTCAACTGTGTCAGAGATTTTATATGTGAAAAGAGATTTAATGAAGCTCTCTAAACTCACAGTCATTTTCTTGTGCTTTTCATGGAGTAGAAGGTGAAAAATGTAGATTTGATTAGTGTTGCTGGATTCGTTCTGATAAGAGACGTATTTGCTATGTCTTCCCATCCTCACATAGGAGACATTTTAGCTCTCATGTTTGTTTCTTTTTTCTACCTCTGCACATGAAACAGGTCTTTCCTTCCTATAGGTCTCTATGTAATGGAATTTATACTTGATCTTCAGGTGCCCTCAGTCATCCCCAGTCTCCAGTGCTGCTGTTCCTGTCTATGGCTGTGTGTGGGGCAGCCCCACTCCGCCACAGTGCAGTGTGGGGCAGCTGCAGCAGGGCTCCCTTCTCATCTCCTGTATCCCAGCAGCTTCTCTCCTGGACTGCATGAGATCCCCATGTGATGGACTTCATGCAACCAGGACATATCATGGTGCTTAGTGGGAAAGGGGGGCACTCACAGGAACTAATACAGGGATGAGGTGGTGTCCCCCTCAGACTGCCCTTGCTTGCAGAGAGCAGTGTGAGGATGTGGCACTGGGAGGACTGGTATCATGCCAGGGCAGAGCTTCTCATGTCCCAGAACTGATGCACAGGGCAAGTCCCTGATGCCTTGGAGGCAGGAACAGGATGGGAGGGATGGCTGAAACAGGAATTGCTGACTGCCTTATTTTGGTCAGTGTCCCACTGAAGTCAATGGGATGTTGCTCCAGGAAAAACTGGATCAGGATCTGGGGTTTGGCAGTAGGAGAGGTTCTGTCTTCTTGCTGTTTATTCTCTGAGTGGAGCCCTAACCCGCTGTTTGTGACTTCATGATCATTTCCAGAGCCTGTGCTAATGATGTCATACCCGGGGGATTCTGGCTTCAGGTGGGAAATTAACAGCAGGAGCAGATGAACTCTTTAATAAACAAAGTTCCTGTTTTCATGCAAATGTCTTTAGAAATAAGGAATTAGGGGAGTGAGAAATACAGAAATTTATGGTATAGAAGCGACGCTGTTTGGAAACAGACTTTTTATGAGTTTTCCAAGAGGCGCCAGCTGCTCTTTAATGTTTTCATTTAAGAGTTTTATGTATGAAAGCTCTAGCTTGTGCTCTAGCAAGGCTGAGAAAGTTGCAGGGATTGTTGTTAATGGTGAACCTAACAGGCTGGGGATTTGGCTTGGAAAAGACTGTGAGTGTTGATGTTTATTCAGAGCAGAGGGTTTTAGCATGGCTGGATGACACCTCTGATGTCCCTGTTGTTTTCTGGGCCCTTCTGAGCCCATGCCCCCTCACTCTTGTGACTACGCCCTACTCCTTTCTCCAAAGACCTGGGAGAAGGTGGCACAAGCCCATGGTAAACTCTTCAGGAAGGAAAGCACTTTCTCCACTGTGCTTTCTCCACTGTGCTTCTCATCCCCTGAGAAGCAAGCCCTGGGTTAGGAGGTGACCATGTTGCTGCATTGCCCCTTTCCCTACCTGTGGAGGCAGGGATGGGCAGGGTGCTGCTGTGGCAGCATGGCAGAAACACAGGCTAGCCACCCATTGCCCTCTCCATCGTGTGCCCTGGTACTCCCTGCCCTCACCAACAGCCGTTGCTGATCCGCATCTATTAATCTCCTATTTTGGGGAGTGCCTATTGTGCACTCCAATTAGTATAATTGCTTTATTTTGCTGGAGAGACTGCTGGAGCCCATGCCACAGACAACTTTGTGAGCGTTTATCTGCTGGGTTCCCTTTGTTTGGCAATTAACTCTCCAGGGGGCACCAGATTAAAAAAAAAAAAATAAATGAAGTCCCTTCAGCATGGCCAGGGGGCACGAAGCAGGCAGCTGCACACCCGGTGCTTCCCAAGGAGGACCTGAGCGATGATCCGTGGTACTTGCTGCTCTCCATCTTGCTCTCATGTTTTTCTGCAGCAGCTTTCTGTTTGCTCATCTACAGGAATACTCTACATCTCGCCTGCCTGTTTTTGAAAAGGTGACTGCTGATGACAGCTAAGATAACAAGAGAGTGGGTTTTTGTTTTTTTTTTTTGTTTTTTTTTTTTCCTTCATGAGACACCTCCGGTTCTATTAATAAAATCCTGAATCTGACTTGTCCTTCTGAGAACTCCTGGCCTCTCTTCACCCATTCAAATCTGTATTTTTAAGCTGCTGTAGGTGGATTGTCGACAATGGTTGTTATGCAAACTCTGAGTGCTGGCTTCAGGAGCTTCTTAGAAACATGCAATGAGTAATCTTTATGTTTCTGACAGGTCTACGAGGAAGGAGGGTGTGCAGTTTTGCTGAAGATAGGTTGACAAAATAAGTGTCAATTCATGACAAACTGACTGCCAAAAATATTCACATCAAACACTGAAAACAATTAGGGAACAGCAAGACAGAACATCTCTGAGGACGGGGAGTGCACTGAGGACAGAGCCCCTCACTAGACTGATATTTTAATGTTGTTTTTTTAAAATTTGGTTCAGGAGAAATGATCAGGTCCTTTGTTCTCCAGCATTTTTTGTATGTTTGGTGTTAGGGTTTTTTTTTGTAACTCATAGGAAGTGGCTATACTTGAAAGATGAGATAGGTATGTTTATTTTTCCGGCTTGTTGTGTGAAGCGACTGCTGATCATATGAGACCTGGCTAATCCAGTGGGGTCACAGAGGTGTGAGATGGCAATCAAAATTTGAGGAGGCCTGGTAAGTAGCAACCTGGACTGCAGAGTCTTCTGCACTTGAACCTGAGGCAGCAGTCCTGTGCTCTGGTGGTCTGCCAGCAGGCTGATACTTTTGGAAAAAAATTGTCTGCAGACCAAGTTGCCTAAACAGAGAATCAGCTGTTGATAGCTTCTTTTGTATATCGCCTGCATCAGAAGTACAGTGCACAAACCTTCAGATGCCAAGTTGAACAAAACAGGGAGAGGAGGACTTCTTGAGGAAGGGGGATTGCAGCCAGATGAGTTCCCTCATCAGGTAGCAGTGCATTTGGATGAGTTACCATGTGGTGCAATTTGCTGTTTGACCTAAAGCTGTCACATCCTACGCTGGCTGGAATTACGAAGTTTGGCTTTATGGAACCTGTTTCCTGACTGCAATGAGTTGCTCCTGCCACTGCAGGGCATGCCAGCAGCAGGGGAAGAGGAGCCAGCACAGCCTTGCGATGGCCCTTGGGCTTGGTGGGTCCCCACCTCTGACACCCAGGGTAAGTCACCTAGAAGTCTGTAACAGCATCAACCAAAGAGGTGCAGGCTCATGTCAGCTGACTTTCCAAGGTGCTAAGCCTATCATAACGATAGCTCACACTGCTCTCACTCTTCTAGCCCTCCCCAAAGCAGACTTGCATTTGGCAGAGGCCTTGAAGTGTCTGTCTGTAGCTGCATGGATGTGGCCCTGGGGTCAGCAGCGTCTAAAGGGCACAGTGTCATATGCCTTCTATGGCCTTATATTGCTGTTCTCTCTAAAGCACTCTGTGTTACTGTCCCCTGGCACACCCAAGTACCCATAGTAACCCACATCTTTGCATCATGCTGGTAGTCACAGGGAGGCAATACCCAGGACTTCACCAGATGGAAAGCCCCATCTCTGTGCACAAGCATTGCTTATTACTACACCACAGCTCACAGATCTTCAGAAGTCAACCTGCTCTGTGAATCTATATTTTCTAATGCTGAAAGTCCCAATGCTTCTGCCAGTCTGCTAGTTCCATCACTCCTCTCTCAAGTGAGTCAACAGCCATCTGTGCGTGCTAAAAATCAAATAACTTTTTCCTTAAGAGTTGGGGTTTTTTTGTCATTTATAATGAATCCCTCTGCATCACCCTCTGTAGTACTTAGTGATGTCCAAGATGCAATCAGGAGGAAAGAGTATGATCTGAAACCACCCACACCAGCCTGATATCACCTTTCCATCTCAGCTGCACTTCAGCAAGCCAGCTGAAATGAGGCAGTTTTCTCGGTGCTTGGTGCCAAACACTATTCTCACTGAAGCAAAGGGAAGTTTTGTTTTTCCCTAAATAGGAATGATTTGGCCTTTGGTGGTGCTCAGCTGGAAAGAATCCAGGAGTTTTCTGATCTTGTCAGAGTGGCTGAGATGGTCATAAATCAGAAGGGCTGCTCCAGAAATATTTTCCCTGGATTTGATTCTTCATCCCACCATGCTGGTATAATGAAAAGAAAAATTGGGTCCACCACTGACTTAATTTTACAGATAACCGCTCTCTTTCCAGGCAATCTTTGTGATTAATTTTTCTCACAGTCTGTCTGCGGTTTTTTTGGGTTTGTTTCATAGGGCAGTGGAGGCTTTTTTACCCTCCTCTCCCATTCCATATGGGGAAGAATAAAGTGAAGAAACAACATTTTCAGAGAAGAAAGACTTGGAAAGAGTTGCTGTTTTCTGGGAGTCTGCTACAGCTGTTAATTTGTGGAAAACCTCAGTGGAAAGTAAGCAATATGGCAGCATCACTTTACATGAGAATTCAGCAATGGCCTCGTTCCAAACTGTGGCTGATTTAGCTTCTCGGCTTGCACAGCTACAGCTTCATGTAGTGTCATGCTTTTTTTTAATAGATAATGTTGATGCAGCTGTGGAAGGCTCTGATGTTCTTTTTTATTTTAACGTGGAATTGTCGTCATTGAATCTAGCTTAAGCATTGTGGAGCTGTGATGTTGTTTGTCTTTGCTTGTTAGATGTTGGTGGGTGAGTCTGAGATGGGCCGAGACCTTGTTTGGGGACCAAGAAAAGGTTCCCTCCCTTCCTCTTTGCCTTCTTCGCAGAAATACACACAGATCCAAACTCCCGTCCAAAAAAGCAGGACCACTGAGAAAATTTGGAGCTGGGCTTAAGCATTGTGGGTTGGGACCCTTCTGCCTCTCCAGAGCACGCACGCTCTTTTCTTCCTGTAGGTTTTGCTCCTCTCCAGCATTTGTCATGCATAGTTGGTGGCATATCAAGATTCTGAGTCCTGTACTTAATGCAGTAATCTCTTTTTCTTGGATGGACATTTTGTTTGTGGAGAGTACAGCATGGTGCTTGGTTGTCTGGGCAGAAGTGAACACTGAAGAAAATCTCAGCTATGTGATGTCTCTTAGATCAGAGATTAATTTTCCAGTAGAACTGTCCAATTATTCAAACCTCTTCAGTAGATGAAAGAGCTTTTGACAATCTGTTTTTTTGAAAAACCCTGCAATTCATTTGGCATGGGTTAGATGACCTGTTAGGGATTAGAAAAGGGGAAAAGTGTTTCTAATTAATGTCAACCCAGCTGTTAACTTGGGGAATATCAGTGAGGGGTAACACAATATGGCTCCTACAGATATTTCTGTGACTACAGTTCATTTGTACATTGCTCTCTGGACCTGTAGCCTTCTGCATAGAGCACTGCATGAGTTCCCCCTTTCCAGGTAAGGCATTATGGTGCACTGGACCAGTTGCTGCCTCTTGGCTCTGGCTCCTTTTCTAACGCAGGGTTTGTGAATGGGGAAGCCCCATTTTTTCCCCCAGCACTATCTTGTCCCATAGTGACTGATCCACTCACCTCCCTATCTCTAGGCCATATGACTTCCTTTGATTGCATCTTCCTCACCAACTTGGCTATGTATCTTGTTTCTTTCCCTTGGGGCAATTTAGGGCAGAATCCTTCAATCCTTAGTTTCCCCACAGCATCTGGAAAGAAGAGGAAAACCAGAGATGAGCCAGAAAGCGGTATGCAGAGAAAGATGAAAGAATTTGGAGATGAGAACTATTTGCTCTTGGAATGAAACTTCCTCCTGGCTGGCCTAAGGCAGAGCAATTTACTCTTTTCTGCAACATGCACAATGGCTTAGGCCCTGCTCCTAGGAGTAAACATTTCAACGGTGCCTGAGGGGCCCCCTATTTGTATTTTTATAAGCTACTTGGTCTCCTCTGAGTCTCAGGCTCTATCCCCATTGTCAAAATCGGAGCTAGCTTGAAGTGGGGTAGTGTCTTGTGGAGGTACTTGAGCTAGGTTGAAGAAGTTTGGCTGCTAGTTTACCCACAGCAGTGTATTTGTCAGACCATTATACCTGCCTGCTGCCATCCCTTATCCTGTGCCAAGCCCTGTTTACAGCTGTCTCTAGCTCACACTGGTGACTGGCTGTGCGGCAAATGCTTTTGCTGCAATCCTGACTTCCCTGCAGCCGCCCACTGAGGCTCCAGGACCTAAATGCCACAGTCAGGGCAGAGCAGGGGGTTTGGGAGCTGGAGTCATGCCGGTGCTTTTGCAAACTTTTTGTAGGGCTGAACCCACATTTGCTATTAGCACTGTTCAGTGCTTTCCTGTTTTTCTCTGTCCCCTTGAACTCACACTGCAGCCCTAACTGACTATCGTGTTTTGTTTTTAATGATAGAGCAAAGGTGCCAAAATATTTCAGTAGCTCCCCATGGAGCATCTGCAACTCCTTTAGCTAGTATTTTTACAGCTGGCCATAACTTCATCTTATTTTTGAATGCTAATAGTAGTGAATCTAGGATCCTGAAGGAGAACAATGGCTAATTTCCCTTGCATCAGGATTTAAAACTTAGAAAAAGCTACTCCAGCACCTTTGAATAAATGACCAGAAACAGAGCTAAGGGGGACTTCGTCATTTGACAAAGTTTCTGAGCTCCAGACAGAGCTTAAACCCACCCTCATACTTAGGATAAAGTCTGTGTTTGGAGTAACCAGGATCAAAACATACAGACTCCTTAAATTACAGAGTTGCTGCTGCTGCTGTTGAGGTTCATACTGCTGTGTGGCAGGAGAGCCATTTGATCTCTGCCTCCAGTGCAGTTTCTGTCATCTTTGAAGAAAAAGGAAAGGATAAAATCTCACACCTCTAACATGGTACCAAGGTCTAGGAACAGGAGTCAGGTCTGTGAATTTGAACTTCCATCTAGTAAAAATGCTGCAGACCTTTAACTGCAGCTCAGATTTTTTACTCTTAGCTATGTTTAGTTGGTCTAACAATGAAAATAAGCCATGATGCTTAATCATTGTATCAACATGTCACTCATAATCTTTGTGTTGCACCTCTTCACTCCCTACACTGAGCTAGAAAAGTATGAAGAGAACAAAAAGCATGCTGAAAACCTTCCAATTTTATTTAACTACTGACAGATCTATTAGAACCAAAGAGGCTTTAGACTTAGCTCTTTATGCAAATGGTATTTCTCTTACAATGGTGTAGCTTTTGACTCCTGCTGGAGTGGAGACTGTACTTCACCTCACATTCAGCTGCAGCACCAGGACCACTTCTGAGTGTGGCCCCGACACAGCCATGAGAGCTGCATCCTGGCCCTGGCACCAGCTAAAAAGCTGCACCCTGTTTCTTGAGGACAAAATGCCGAGGGAAGGCAGGTCTGCAGCAACAATTTGAACAAATGTACCAGTGGCACTTGCAGGCTGAGAAATAAAGAAATATTTCAGTCTGCACATTTCCTTGGGACATCCCATTTCATCAGTGGTGTCTTCTGCTGGTGACACACACAGGCTGCAAACCAGCACTGAGTATATCTGCTCTTGCAGAAGTCCTTGGTGGTCTACCTATTTGAGGGAGCCAGAGCTTCCAGATAAAGGATGCTGGTAGTGGAGGATGGTATGACGTGGCTTTTTCCGAAGGCAGAAGACAGTTTCCCAAAGACATTGCTTCCCAGTGTAGGTGGACCCATGCCATCATGCTCAAGCACCACTTAGATCTGACTGTGAGATTTCCCACTGCTCAGGGAAATGCTGAAGCAGAGTAGGGTTTGGGGTTCCTTTTGGGCCTCATTGCCAACACAGCCAGGCACCTCTGGTGGGCTGTTATGGTGCTCCCCTTGGGGCAGAATGTCCAATACCCCTCTTGCTTGTACTGGGACCACAAGGCTGTCATTTCCTCAGATGCAGCAGTGGTTTTTTTTTTGATGTGCCTCTGTGTGGGAGGGGAGGTAGGCTAGGAAAAAAGACTTGATGCTTTTTTCACATTTCCATGGACGTGCCCTGTCAAACTCGGTGGGAACTTTGCCGTTAATTGTAACTCAAACAGGCACGTTGTTGAGTATGACAAAATCCAACAGAAATCTTTAAAACTCCCCAGGTTACCTCCATTGCTGCAGTTAATTTTTTGTCCATGACTTCTCTACGAAACCAGATACAACTAAAACATGCAATTCAAGAAGGCTTAGTGCCTTGACCTAAGTGCTAAGGTATTGCATGATCTGCCTGCCAGATACCACAGCCCTGCTACTACAGACAGGTAATTAGGTCACCACTTGTGAGCTTTTGACACATACAGACTTGTGGCCTGATAGCATGGATACCCTTAAGCAAGTAAAGGCAATTCATCTATCACCATGAATCTAAGGAGCCCTGAACTCCAGTCATTTGGAATAAGGTGGCTTCAGCCTCTCCATTTTAATCCCGTCTGGAGGCAAAGAACTTATCTACATGGGTGTCTTGCAGGACATGCCCAAAGGAGCTGATGGGACTGCTGCACTGGTGTGGTACCATGCAGGGAGGCTCACTGGCATCCTGTGCAGGCATGTGTGCAGTGCCCACTTTGGGACCCTCCACAGGGGCAAATGGTGTGATTCATCACTTTAACACCGTGGCAGGAGATGTGTGTGTGTCTCTGTGCCATAGGAAGCCTGCAGAGGCAATGCCAGACTGTGACAGAGGAGCGTGGCCAAGGACTGAGCCTGGCAATGCTGCTGTTTCAGGTGTGTGGGAGACAGGAGGTGTCCTAAAAATGCCTCCTATCATTTTTCATAAATGGAAAATGCAGGTCAACTCACCTCCCTCTGTCCTTGCTGTATTTGTGTGTTCTGCATATTTTTTTCTCATACTCCATCTCAAGACACTTTCCCATCAGCTCATGCTGTTATGTCACTCTCCAGTGGGTGAACTCAGTATGACCAGGAAAGACTGAAGGAAAATGAGATGCAGATGTGGTAACTGCATTAATATTCCCCTTCAATGCCATTGCTATCAGAGAGCTTGGACTGTTAATTTGACTTTGCTCCTCCACAGAGCATGAATACATCAAAATGTCAGTCTTACCTGCTTTTTGTTTCAGCCCACCTGCCCCCCTGGAGCAGCTTGTTCAATGTACTTGCATCCTCCCCGGTCATTCTCCATGGGTGGAGCACTTCTGGCAGGGATCACAGGGGACACTGGAACTTGAGAGGGGCTGGGATCTGGGGTTCAGTTATGTCATTACTGAGTGGTACTTGTTTGTGTATTTTCAGAAAACCTAGAGTAAAAAAAGGTTTTCCCCATAAATTAATAGTGAACACCAAAGCTCCCATGGTGGAAAAACTGCTATGTGATGCAATGCCAGTAAAATAAAAGCAACTGTAACTTCACAGAAAAAGCAGTGATATTCTGATTAATTGCTCTGTTTTCTGGTGTTTCAGTAAAAATGTCAGCTGATTATTTCTGAAACTTATGATGACTGTCTAAGTGCATAACCTCTTCTTAACATCAATTTGGCAAAGAGAAAAGGAAATATATCATACAATATTCCGCTTGTAGGGCCAAGTTCTGTCATTAATCTGCTTGAAAAGCCTCTGTTGACTGCCTTGGGATTTCTCCTTGCAGAATGATGGCAGGACATGATCCAGACTCAATATAAATGTAACGTATGAACCAGTATATCTTCAGATGGAGAAAACGTGTGTGGAATTTCCCTGCACTATTGTGTGCATACTTTATAAGCAACTGCATGCACAGTTATTGAAAAGGAGCACAGACGTCTGTGGTTAGACATCAATGACTATTGTGGGAGGGAAAAGAGGGAAACTGGAAGGCTTAGAATTTGTGCTTTATTGGTTTACTGAGAAATACAAGGCAAGAGAAATGAAAACAGTTTAGGATAGAACTGTAAGGAGGGGAAATTGGCATTGCTGGCAATACTGATGAAATATAATGTCCTTGCCAGAAGAGTATAAATAATGGGTTTCCTGATAGAAAATGCTGATGAGGCCAGTAGCGGGGAGAGTCTGAGGAAAATGTATGCATGTGGAAACTGAGTTTTATTTTGGCAGTGACTGAAAATAACCACAAAGCCTGGAGCTTGCAAACCTGGGAATCCTGAAATTAATAATTTTCAGAGTTAACTGTTGGAGAGTGACAGCCCCATGAGGGCCATTTTGTTTTCAGGTCTTGCATACCCTTGCCCATTTTAAGTCCTGAGACTCACTGCTGGCCATATAACAATTTGTGAACCAGTAGTTAGCCAAGATAGCAGCCATCACTTCAACAGCAGCTGTGGAGACTGCAGAAAGTGCTGGTGGCAACAGGATGTTTGGTTAAGGGCTCTGCTTTGGGCAGGTTTTACGTTGCACACATCTCTGCAGTACCTGATTAATGCCTTCCTTAGATGTGTTACATACCACCGCTGTCTGTCCTGTGCTGGTTTGTTCTATTCCTCTCTCTACATAGTGTTTGTTTCAGTAGAGTTTCTTGCTTAAGTCTACACTGTGGAACACACAGAAGCTCTGGAGGTCTCTTGTCCAAACTCCTGCTCAAAGCTTCACAGGGAGATCAGGTTTTTCAGGGCCTTGCTCAGGCACATTCTGCATATCTCCAAGGATGGAGATTTCACAGCTTCCCTGGGCTGTAGGCCTGCTTCATCAAGTAGGATGATCCTTCTTTATAACTTCAAGTGATTGGTGCTGATCCAGGTTTTAGGCCTTTACAACAGAGGATGCTGCTATTCACTGCTTTTGGGGCAGATTTGGGCCACTTGAGTAGAAACAGATGAAGGAAGATTTTCTTGGCTTGACAGCAAACCTCAGTATCAGCCCCAAGAAACTTGATCTGAAGAGGTTTCCACAAAGGCAAGCCTTAGGCTACCTGGCAGAGAGAAAGAGGCTCCTGCAGGGAATAGTTCAGAGCACCTCTGTGAAGCTTCTCTTTTGAAATACCCTCAAGAAGTGCTGGTCTATCTTCACTGATAACAGCAGGCAAGTAGGAAGATTATTTTCCCCTTTGCTTCCTGTGTGCATCCTCTGTGCATGAGCCTTTCTACCACCAAGCCTGAAATTCACACAGTCTTTTCTTCATCTGGACAGAAATCTGGACAATGAACTGGAAAGGCAATGGGGAGAAAGATGCCGCTGAAAGGCAGTGATTCAACAG
Source organism: Anabacerthia variegaticeps (assembly GCA_035583185.1). NCBI lineage: Eukaryota > Metazoa > Chordata > Aves > Passeriformes > Furnariidae > Anabacerthia > Anabacerthia variegaticeps. The sequence goes on along the minus strand of JAWWEW010000112.1, from coordinate 44,087,609 downwards.
CTTGGATTTGCATGCAGTAATGATAATGCTGATGATTCATCAGCCTTCAGCTCCTTATCTCATGCATAGGTTGTGAATGTCCTTCAACAGACTTGGGAATTTATTGCAGTAGAACAGTATTTGCAGTCAACCACTGGTTTTTGTCACCTGGAAGCTGGAAATTCTTGGTCTTATAAGGGATCTCATGGCCAAAATCCCAAACTAAATCTACTGCCTCTAAAACCTGGTGGTTTTCCTCTACAAATGCAAATTGGTGGTTAAGATCTCAAAACACACCAAAACCACAAACATATATCCAAGGAAAAGCAGGCTGGTGATCAGTTAAAAGACTTGCTACAGTGTGTGACCAGTCCCCACGCAGTCAGACCTTGGTGGGTAGCAGAGGAAAAGTGTTCTTGGTGGCTGGGTTCCTAAAACCTCTTCCTCAGTGCCAGGAGCTGTAGTCTGAACAGTCAAGCAGCAATGACATTAGATAGGGAAAACTGAAAACATTAGCAGTTGTCCAGACCAAGCACAGCTCCATCACTTCTACACCATGCCATGAAAAAAAAATACCAGAGGCTTCCTCAGTATTTTGCTTTCATATGCAAGCATAATGCTCTGCTTGGGGATTGTCATGAGCTGAGGAGCCATGTGGTGCAGTGACCCCAATGATGGGCTCCCCAGCAAGGCTCAGGGCCCTCCATCCTGGGCAAGCTCCTGGCTGGGAGGATGTTGCAGAGGCATTTGCTACATTCTCTTTCAACTTCATCTGTGCTTAGTTTTCCTGGCAGATAGGGCTGAATCTCCTAACTAATCATTTTGCAGGAAAAATATAAGTAGTGTGCAATGGCAAGGTACTGCCCCAGGATGTTTCATTTTGTGTGCAACTCTTGCTTTTGTTCTTTGCTCCATGTTGGGATTTGAAGTTGTAATGAAAAATGCCATTCTACTGGAAACGATGCAGGTCTCCCAAAGCTATTGGGGTACAGGTCACTTCTAAAATCCAGTGAATGCCTGCAGGTTGCAGGGTGGCTGGTGAGCCTCTCTCAGACTGCCAGTGCAGCAGCATTCCCCTCAGCACAGTGCTTCCCTTCTGCTGTCCTTGCAGGCTGGCTTCTCAAGAGAACAAGGCTCATGGGGTCTTGGTTCACATATGTGTAAAAGAAAGTCCCTGACAGGCATCTTTCAACATTTGGCAGACTTCAGTCAAATCTGTCAATAGGGTGGGGATCTCAGCAACGTTATGTTCATAATATGTTTTGTGAAAATAAACAGCCAGGTAAAGAGGAAAGAAGTCCTCATTTATATTCCTACTGTGGGAAAGGCTAAATTACGAGCTTGTATCTCATTACAGCATCTGGATGGGAGACACAAAGCTCCAGGGGTTTCCCTGGTTATGGAGCTATTTTTTTATTTCCCCATTCCAAGCCCAGGCGAAGCACTGCATAGCAAGAGGCGGAGCTGGGGCTGGTTTCCCATGTGCAGAAAAGATGGCAGTGCTGGAACTGCCTCACTTAGGGCTCAGTCAACAGGCAGCCTCTTCCTGGGCCCCTTTGGATCACTGTCCACTGTGGCAAAGGCCAGAGCATGAAGTGTGTGCATGTCTCCTTCTGGCTGCTGGCAAACATGGGCTTTTTTTTTTCCACAACGGAGCACGAATGCTTACCCAGAGTCAACTGTCTCTGGCTTCCTGTCTGCAGAATCTCTTTTATGAAGTAAATGTTTATGCTTTCAGACTCCCTTTAGGGCTGTATACTCATTCAGCACATGGCTGCAGGATAAATCTGTTCTTGCAGTTAGCAAAGGAGTAAATGCATTCTCCAAAATCCTCAACGAAACCACAAGAATTGGAGGGACACCAAACCCAAACATTCTTCTCATTTACACTGTTAGAGCTGCTGGGAAACTGGATATTTTGCAAAGGAACTGGCTTTTTCCTCCCTTCACTGCTCCTTTTTTTTTTTTCCTTGAAGTCTGCAGCAGTGGAATGAGTGAATTATTTCCTGGGGCAGCTGCTGTGTAACATCCAATACTTTATTCTTTGAGCTCATAAAAACAAGCACATCAAGAAGAAGAAAGTGGCAAGTTGCTCAGCGTTCCAGAGGACTGGGTGGCTCCAGAGATTTCATGTTTGTTTTCTTGGCATGTGCTAGATATGTCCATCTTTTCTCTTTCAGCTTCTACAGGCACCACCTGCCCCTTGTTCTTCTTCAAAAATAGACGAAGTAAATATGAGACACAGGGCCTCAAGGGAGTGCCTGGGGAAGGAGTGGAATAGAAAACAGTAGGAAAAGAGAGGCTTGAATCTCTCTTCAAGGGATAGAGATGATAGGTTTTAAAAAGCCTTAAATGTCTGAACAGTTGGTGAAAACTCTCAGCCATCATGCCTTACTTGCATACTTACATAACTTTACCACAAATTAAAGGAGCAGGCATTATATAAATGTATGGCCTCAGTCCCTCTCATGGCCCCATTCGTCTCCAAGCTGTGTAACATGTCACGGTTCTGCAGCAATTGCTAAAACTTAGGGCAACCAACTGGCTGTTAAAAATTGCTTTGCCCATCTCACAGGATCTCTAATGCAAACTGTTTGGGTGGAAAATGTGACTTCTTCCCCCTGGAAACAGAGGTTGAGCAGGCACCAGCTGAGATCTTTGCTTTGGGAACTGAAACATCCTTGCTCACCATGAAGGGGAAATCTCCCTCTGCTTCTGCCAGTGAGCCTGTCTGGAGGCGAGGGGAAGGTGTAACCAGCTGACTGGGGAAATCAGTTAAGATGCACAGAAAAAGAAACCAAGGGCTGTGTGAATTGTGCACATGGAAGTCGGCAAGGCATAAGCTCGGGCTTCCTCATCTGAGGCACGTTTCACAAGAAGTTTCCTACCATAAATGTTGTTGCAAAGTGCCCATCCAAACAAATAGCAGAGGAAAGAGTAAAGCAGCCCTTTGGATTTGAAGGTCGCTTTTAAGGAGCTTACACCTAAGAGTTACCCAGCACCACTAGAGTCCCAAGGTGAAACACCATGCACAGGAGATCCACCTGCAGCACCCACCCAGGGCAACATCCTTCATTCCTCCCCTCTGTCTTTGCAAGCAGCCACAGAATCAGCTGAGGCAAAGCTGTGCAGCTTGTGAAAGTCCATGTGGCTATGCTGATTCACAGTCTCTGAGATTGTGGCCTGTCCTCACTGCCTTGCTAGCTGCTCTCCAGATCAATATCATTCTAGGGATTTTGGACACTCGTGCATAGGAAGCGACTATGTGCTGCAGCTGATTGCACTTCAGAGGAGCACTTACAGTTCATATTTCTTTGTTCCTTGAAATATTGGAGTGGTCTCCGCTATTTCATACATTTTAATGCAAAAAAGTTGTTCCCTCCTGCTTCATCTTAGATGTAGGAGTGGCAGAACACATGTGAGGAGGGAACAAAACATACATGGATCTCTTTCATCCATCCTGTGCTGGTTTAAAGGCCTTAATACAGCCTGATATCACTGGTACCTTCTTGGGTATAGAGAAGGATGAGTGTGAGACTCCACTGTGTTCAGCAGCAGCAGAGTGTGCTACCTTGCAATTCCTGCAGAGTATGATTTGTGGCCCCCCACACTTAATCTCTCTGCTCCTCATCTGCCCACCTGTGAAATGAGACAGTTCTTTGCCTTTGGAGAAGGCTCTGAGATACTTGGAGTAACAGAGCTTTTTTCATTGGTAAGTATTTCTGTTTATGGCAACTGCTGGGTTTAATGGTGTCAAATGGTACTTAGTACTGTCCAAGTTATGTGTGGAGATTGGGAAGAGTGAGAAGGGTATTCTTTGAGGTGAAAGCAAGTCTGGCTGTGGCTTTCTAAGGTCATACCTCAGAGCACATTAAGAAAATGTACAGACAGAAACTCTCTGGCCAGTGTATTTCCTTCCTTATAACAATATATGTGAAGTCTTTTGAAGAAGGAAAAATACAGACATGACAAAAGTGATGAAATCAATGAATTACTATCATGTTAATAAAAACCCACATCATCTGCAGAAAGAAGGTTTAAACAAACATTAAATAGGAAAGAAAGTTTCCTGGGAGGAAACCAGTGCTGGATTTAACTGTAACCAGATGCAAACTACTATTATCTTTCTGAACAATGTGCATTTATCTCCAGCAACAGTCCAAAGTGCCTGCCACTTACTGTAATGCTATGACAATTGTTGGGAACTCTGCTTTGACAAGCTGTAGGCTTGTTTAGTTATAAAAGGACAAATTCTTACATTATGGGAGGGGTGTGCAATGAGACATACACATTTTTTAAATTGAGAAAGTCCTTTCCTTTCTTCTCCTCATGTAACTCAAAAAAGACAAACATGGAAACTTCCTTCCTGTGCAAAGTCCTGACAAGCTGTGCAGAGGAATCCCAGTGCCTCACGACAGGTCTGCCACTGCTTCACTGCACAACCTCGGGCAAGTCACCTACAAACACTGTCCTTTTATCTCCTCTGCAGCAGGGATAAACTATCCTGGAGCAGACGTTTGACAGCATGTTAAAAGCAGGATCCAGAACTGGCTAACAAGAAGGAAAGTGCCATGTTATTACGAGAGGTGACCTCCTCCAGGATAGAAACATTACGGTGATGGTCCTTATACGGTGAAATAATAAAAAGATGGAGACCGAAGCCTTACCAAGGACACTGTCAGGGAATTTGTATGGACAGCTGTCAGCTGGAGATGGTTTGAGGATAAAGTCCACTGGTTCAGCATCCTGATGGGCTTTCTAATCACAGTTTGAGTCTCCTGGTGCTACTCCACAGGTAATCCCATAGACATTGCTACTGCTCCTGGAGCACAGCACCACTCCAGATGTGCTGGGTGGTGAGATTCTCCTCCTAAATCAATCTTCAAAACTCGAATAATATGCCAGAAACCTTTAGTGAATTCACTAAAAGTAATAGTTTTCAAATGCTTCCATAAAGTGGCACAGCTGGAGTTCAAGAAGGCTTTTTACAGCTCTGTGTTTTGGTTTATAAATAAAGAGCAGAAAGGAATACATGCTATGTATGGCTGTGTTTATAACAGTGGAGAGATCTGGGTGTGTAGATTGAAATCCTGTGTGGAAGTGTGTGAAGCAAATCAAGTATGTCCTTGGGAATTACAATAAAAATAACCCGTGACCTTTCCCTAATGAGCTGTGTGAAAGGTTGGTGGTGATGGCCAATAGACTGCACTTGTCATAACAGCATCTCATATGCTATTTCACAGCAGGAGTCACAGCAAGAGCTCACTAGTCCTGATTTCTCCATGCATTTCCAGTATAGCATCCACTCTGTACTCAATCCTTTAACTATACCAATCTTGCAGCTACAAATTGCTTTATATGATATGCAAGTGTACATGGTATACTCAGACCCATTCTCTTTCAGTGTGTAGTTTATCCCATCTGGCTTGCTTTCCCTGCCCTGCATTTCACATAGAGGTGCATGTGCCATCATGAGCCTTCTATGCAAGCAGCAGTTCATTCTCCACTGCCAGAGGGACTGGAGTTTTTGGAAACATCGTGTCCACTAGCTCTCAATTTCCAGGAAGGGAACACTGCAAAGCCTGTCCTTGTGCACCTAATATAGGTTAGAGATAAGTATTTGACCCACTTCTAAATGTCAAGCAAATCACCTTCTGTATTTCAGGCCAGTGCAAGTGAAGGAAATCCAGGCAGTCCTTATGAGGCTAATATACTGGCACAGCATCATTAATAACAGACTTTTAACCTAAAATGCCAATACGTACTTGATTTTTGTTCTTAGTAGTTATTTTTTATTCTCCTCTCCAAAGTGGCAGTATTTCATAACTATGAGAATGGTAGTAACTGTGGAGCCTTCTGGCTTTAAAGTAAATCCTTTCCTCAGTAAGAAAATACCCTTTGCTTCCACAAAGAGTATGCATACCACACTGAAAAGCAAAACAAACACTCATCAGATCTTCCTGCAGAAATTTGGGAACTTGGGTTCTCATTTGTGTGTGTGCGTGCGTGTGTGTGTGTCTTTCTTTTTAAAGACTGATGAGGTTTAGTGAGAGGAAAATGGTCAGTGCGAGAGATTTTTGCTGTTTGCTCACTGTGCCCCTGGGAGGGCGTGAGAAGAGGAAGGCAGAGCTGCCAGGCACAAACCCCAAGCATGAACTCAACCTGTGCCGCTGGAGGTGGATGGTGTGCTTGTGGTGGGGGGACAGCAGGATGGCCGCGCCAACATCGCCAGTGGCAGCAGTGGTAATCAAGCTGGCTTTAAACAAGCTGAGCAAAGAAGTCTGTCAGAGGAAAGGCATCTCTTGCTAGTAAGGGACTGTGGTCCATCCTTTTGCCCCTTTGTTGTACTTTTGAGCACCTATTAATTGGATTTGCACTGGTGGCACCTAAATATTCAGAAGGCAGTTTCATCTTCTGGCAGGCTCTGTCAGATGAACCAAAGGCATCATGCTGCCTCATGCAAGCTGTAGGTTCGCCCTATGGTTGTGGCACTTCCCCAGCTCCCCCTGATACCCAAATCCAGTGTCTTGTTCTTCCTGAGGTCCTGGGGCTGGCGAGAAAGGAGCCTGTGCCCAGAGAGCCTGGCTAGCAATGGCTCCTGTGTCATCCTTGGATGCTTGAGGACTCCCTCTTCTGCTTGGACCATGACATGCTGTGGCAAACACAAGAGTTTATCTAATAAAGCAGAGCTTATTGAAGAATCAACATGAATCCATACAGAAAATGTAGCTTGTCCTAAGTTGTCTGAATCCCAGCCTTTAATGTGAGAGTCTCCCTAGTCCCCTCGGGAAAGTTTCGGGACTTGGGTTTTCAGCCTGGTGTCCACAGCATGAACCCTGGTGCCACCAAATCCCATCTTGTCTATGGATATGCTTTAGGGGTTCCCTCCATGAACTGCCTATGTTTGACCGACCTGACCCAGTTGTTCCTACTCATCCAAATCACAGGATTTCAGTGTTTGAGCAGTGGCTGTGTCTAGACAGTCAATTACTCTTTGCTCTCATGTCTCTTTAGAAACTTCAGTGCGAATGTCTTCTTTGACCTTGCATGTATAATTATTTGTCTTCCCTATAAATAATGGATTTCTTTGTTGCTGGTTGGTGCTGATTCATTAATATTTTGTTACCTTGTTGAGTTTCAAACATACTTATCATCTTTCCAGTCTACTCTTGCACCAAAATCTGGTCCTTTGCATGGTCCCTAGCTCTTCTCTCAACTGCTATTTCCAAGTTTTTCATAATCCTATTCAGTTTAATTGTAGATACTCCACTGATGGGTGTAATCACATCATCCCAGCTTAGGTTTTGTTCATGAAAAGTGGGATGATTTGCAGACTTTCTTTCTGCTCATGTATTCAGACCCAGAGAATCTCCCTTGCATGTTCATCATCTTCATATCAGACTCAGGAATCTCAGTTTTTCCCCTTGAGGGAGAAGGAAAAACATGACATAGAGGGGCAAAGTGGGACCAAACCCTGGAGATGTGTACTTCTCAGTACAGAGTAATTTCCCAAGGCATTTAGTAGCAAATCCCCAGGGAGGGCAAACCCAAAATGAATAGGATGAGTATGTGGAGGGTAAATTCCTAGAAGGGTTGCAATGACACTGTCTCTACTTGCCAGGTGATAGTTCTTCAATTTCCCCTTCTGAAAAACAACCCAGGTCAGGTTAGTGCTGCGGGTCTTGGGTAACCCCTCGCAGCACCCGTGTGCTTCTGAGGGCAGGAACAACACCGCAGGAAACTTGGCGCAGCAGAGCTCCAGCTTTGGTTAAGGCCCCCTCGGGCACTCTTCTAATTGAGATGCTTAGTGCGGGTGATTAGTAAGGGCGCTAATTGTCCGTTGTTTAGATCTCATCTTTCTCACACCGCAAATTGGCTGGTAGAGGGAAGAAAAGGCACAGGAACTATCAGTACCTCCCTGCAAACAGCTCACTGCATTTAAGGAAATAGACTTTGAGAAGAGCAGTAAGTTTAAAGTAATCTGCCCAAAGGCTCTGTAGCTAAGTCAGCACCTTGTGAAAATGATAGCAAACTACCCTTTTCTCAGGCAGGACAGGAATTCATAGTGTGCTTGCCGAGGGGAACTACAAACCTGCCAAGGGCTATACCTCTCAGATAGGATCAAAAGGGGAGGGAAGGGTTGCCCAGAAACAGGGAGAGCAAGTGGGGCACTGTGCTTTCAGATCCCTTAGAAAGACCTCTTAGAAAGAGCTCCATGACTTTAATGTTACAGTGCAACTCATTCATGCAGGGTGGAAGGTGCTAGCCCCACATTGGCTTTGAGCACACAGCTCCACCCCTTCTCCCTGAATTTGAAAGGGGTAGGTCATCCCTTGGGAAGTGGCAATAAAGGCATCCGAGTGCTCGGTTGCCTTTCCAGGGTGAAGGACCCAAGTGTGGTGTGTGTCAACAGTCTGTGTGCCAAGCTGACAACATTCAGGATGGCTCAGGCTCCCCATCCTCTCTGTCCTGGGTCCCTCACCCTTGGTAACAGGCAATCCATCCCTGCCTACCCGAGGGCACAGGGACAGCACCACAGCACTGGGCAAAGAAGCCAGAATGGTGTTAAAGTGGTTGAGGCAGAGATTTCACTGGCTCTGCACTCTAGCAGCTGTTTACCACAGCATGCATGATGCACCCTAATACCTGTAGTGGTTCATACCTGCTCACACCCTCCTCGCACTGCAGAAACCAGGAGATTGGCTCTTTGTGGCTGTTGGCGGGTGTGCTGGAGTGTTGCTTCCATTGATGGAGCATTGCAAAACCACACAGCTCTTCACTGCTTCTCTGGGAGTTAAAAGAAACTGATTTTTTTCTTGGCTTCACTGGGATCAGCAGAAGACCAATACACAGAACACCAGTGATGCCCATCCTGTGATGCCAATGAGTTCAGCAGCAAGGAGAGCTGGGTCAGCAGCAACTGCTAATGACATGTATCCCCATCAAGATATGGGATTTCCTCCCTCCTGCATCCTGCTGCTTACTGAGGCTGTCCAAGGTTGTTGCTGTTTTCACACTGTGTGTGCAGCCTTGATCTTGGAAATCCCAAAATTAACCACTGTGGGAACAGTGAATACTTCGTCTTGAACGCTGGGTCCACATCCCTGCTAAGGCTGCTAAGGTGGCCAACTGGTGGCTGGTTCCCATCTTCTCCAGGGACGGTGGGAACAAATAATTTATTCCTGCTTCTCCTCATGCTAAGATGTTGGTGGGCTGATATGGGGTGAACACTGCATCACTTTCTGTTTGACATGAGCTGTGTGAGAGTGGAACTGTATATGTGGCCCACTGCCAGACAAATGTCTTGGGAAATAGTCTTCGTTTGGTGTCTGCAGCTGGCTGCCTGGTCTGAAATGCTGATGTTTGCAGTGTTTACAGGACGCCCCAGCTGCAGGCTACAATTTCCCAAGATTCAGGGTATTTTGGATCTGTGGCTTTGGTTTAGACTCTTGTTCAGAGGCAATGACCAGTTGTTTTAATTAGAGAGCTAACTTCACATGATAAATCTGCTTCCTGCAGTATTGGCCAGTAGCTGGATTCATCCAGTGGGTTTGTGTACAAAATGCCTGGATTTCAAAGGTAATTTATTCTGTGAGCTATGGAATTTAAAAAGCCCTTTTTATTACAAATTTGTGTCCTTTGTGTTCTGCAACCCTACTGAAACCTGTTTGCTCCACCATAGCCCCTGTAGCTTCCTCCACCCTTTAGTATTGACAGCTCATCTCCCTCTAACTTTCAGTTATCTTCCACCTCATTACTGTTGTAACCTCAGCTCTTTTCCACTCTCCCATCTCCTTGATCCCAACATCCCTTTGCACCTCTCATGACCTGTTGCCTTGGGAAATCTGGCTGAAAAGGAGATCAAGGCTAAGCACTTTAACTGGATCAAAATTACATTTTTACATTTTCTGCAAATGTGGCAGTGTGGATTTTACTGGAAACTAAGTACAATTCATAAAGCTTTGCAAGGACAAGCACCACCCAGATCTGGTGCTGCACCACTGCATCAGGGGCAGGGCATCCTTTGCCATGTCCAGATCTCAGGCTGCAGTGCTGGGCTACCAGCAAGCTCACCTAAAATCATGCTGCCATCACCAGAGGGTCTTTCTGCACTTGCCCTAGTTCATGCGCCATAGAGTGCTGTATGAGCTCTCCTGAAGTTGTACTGTGGGGTGGAGCAGTTCATTGGTCCAGGTGGAAATGAGTGACTTAGTAGGGCAGTTCTCCATCTCTGGAGAGTGGATGAACTGCAGCAATTCACTCCACAGCTTCATGAGCCCTTGGTCTGACACCAGGCAGGTGGCATGAAGGTAGGAGGAGCCATGAGAGGAAGGATAAGACCATAAGCTTTCAGCAGGGATGCTGCTTTAAGTCAGTGTTGGGCTGACCATGACACTGTGTCCCAACACACTCTTCATCCCAGCAAATGTGGGAATGACAAGTGCTGGGGGTAGGCTAACATGAGCTTCATGCTTGGGGGTGGGCAGGAGGAAGAGAAGGTGAGATGCCATTGCTTTTGGGACCAGTGCAGAGGTGATGTTCAGGCAGCACGAACTCCCTCCTCAGAGCAGGGTGGGCCACCACACTGTAAATAAGCTACTTCATTCTTTCAGATCCATGCAGTGCCTGGAGACATCAGCCCTTCACTGTTAATACTCTCTTTGTTCCGAAGCAGATTTCATCAATGCCACTGGATGCCTCTTTTCTCTTTCAACAGAAAGTTAACCCAACCTCCCAGAACTTCCATTAAGCAATGGTATCATATTAAAAGAAAACAAACCAAGGGGAAGAAATCTCCCTTCTAGCAGTTTGCACCAAGATATGAAGACAAATTTCCAGAAAGTTGTGTGCACAGGGATTGCAGAGTGATTTGGTGAGCATGCCAGTTCTGCCAAAGTGGGAGGCAACGGTGTCAAAACTATTGATGACAGGAGCTGTGCTCACACAAGGGAACAGATCCTTCCTAGTGCAAGTCCAGGTGCCTCAGAAATGTTCTCAGCCTATACCTCTTTTTCTCCACCTTGGGCCAACTTGTTTTTTCCTTTCTGCTTCTACAAACCATATCAGGCTCATCCAAAAACCTGTCATCCTTTTTAACAAAGGGGTGAAATAAACATCCCAGCATCATCCTCGGCAACTTGCCACAGGGAAACTGCTGCAAGATATGACAAGATGAATACTGCCTTTAAATGTGATATGGAGAGGAAACAAATGACACCCACTTGAAAGGAAGAGCATTGGGGCCCTTCAGAGCTCATCCGATGGTAGCAGGATGAGGTGCCAGCATGGCAGTGGGCAGGTGAGTGCTGGGGGACCTCCTCCCTAGCATAGCATGTGGTCCTCATAACTCAAAGGGTCCATCAGTCACACCTAAGGCCCTGCCTTGTCTGTCCCCATCAAACCAGGATGAATTTCTGTTGGCCTGGGCAGATAGCAGTGGCACGGCTCTCCCAGGTGGTGTGGAGACAGCATCAGGGCAGCTGCACCTTGTTTTGTTGTCCATAAAAAAGGCAATGCTCAAAGCAAGTTGATTTTTTTTTTTTTTTTTTTTTTGAGAAAAAGCTAATGCTAGTGGATCTAGGCTGAGGCAAGAGGAAAAGGCTAACTTTAAGTTCACTATAGAAAACTGGTAAGAGAAAGAGGGCCAGTGGGGAAAAAAATGCAGTAGCAGGGAGTGAGAAGAAAACATAGTGTGTAGAGCTGTTGGTCTGGAGGCCTGTGAGCCTCCCAAAGGCTGTGCAGGTGCTCTGTTTCCAGACACTTGGCCTGCAGAAATTTGGTGCAGATGATGTACCCACACTTCAGCAGCAGGGGACACTTGCTCCCAGAGATGTTGTTTAGGGGTGGTCTGACTGATGACCTCTACTATGTTACCCTGATTGTGTTTGTGTTCTGTGCAGCTCCTTCTAAGGCAACAGAACAGCAAACACAATGCACTGAAATGTTGCTATTTAAAGGTGATCTATGGTTTGTCCTTCCAGTTCTTTGCTGTTAAAGCTTCTCACTGCCAGGGACCCACCATAAGACACAAAAATGTAGCATGCTTTTCATGGAGAGACTTGAGTTATTTCAACTCGGTGTCTCTAATCTCAAAAGCACATTAGAAATGTATAAAGGATGTAGTTTTTGCCCAGAGATATGATCTAAACATAGATAAAGCATAACTTAAGAGATGACATAACAGGACACTAGAGGGAAAGGCACTGAGGTGTTTTATCTGGGGTATTGCAACTTTTGCTAAGTTTATGAAGACTAACAGTGCAATTCTGTGTGTGTCTATGCACGTATACACAAATGTGCATATGTGTATTTACAAGCGTTGCTCTAGCTGTAGTTGCTAAAAATTCATCCTAGAAATAATTTGAACTAAAGAAGTCCTTAGTGATGCTTGATGGTCAAAGGGGATGAAGACGGAAAGAGGATAGAAGTGTAAGAGCTTTCCACAGCCACATTGTTTCCCCTCTGAACCCTCCAAATGCTGCTGAGTTCTGTGTACTAAAATTTCAGCTCATACACGACTTCCATGAGCTCAAGACCCTGCCTACCAGTTCATTAGAGGGCATTAGCACTCCTTGGCTTTTACAGTGTCCGTGCTTTAGTTCACTAGCTCACAAAGAACCTTGGGTAGCTCTTATAACTATGACTCATTACAAAAATATCCTTGTTGTCTGGAGAATGGGGATAATGCTTTGCTATGTTTCTGCCAGGAGTTCTGATAATTAATTATTTAATCTTTATAGAGCACTTAGATATTTGGATACCTCTTGATAGAATCACATATCCCCTTAGCTGTCAAACCACAATAGCACCTTTTCAGCCCTAGTGGCGATGCAGCAAGAGATAGTAAAACATCCCCTCTGCCTGAACACACTGAGTGACTGACTTTACCTTTATCAAAGTAAACCACAACAGGTTTCACTACTTGAATGAAAAAAAGCCTGAAAGAAGATATGAGAAAGAGGCAGTGAGAAGATTAATGCTAGTCTTGATGGAAGACTTCCTGGCTGGCTGTTCTTGCCCAGAAAATCCCTCAGAGAGTAGAATTAGTGGGTTATATGCACACATTAGCAGCATTTCTTCATCCAGTGGCATTCTGTGTACTCTCTTTCTCTCTTGTGGGTTTGAATGCTTCGTGTTCATAGTTATGTAGCCTGGGTCGCCTTTTCTTTTGAGTCTGTGGGGACGGGCTTGTCTGCAACGTAGATGTAGAGCAAGGTGGGGGAAATGGACAATACTAAAATGTCACTGCCTTTCTGGATGGGTGTATGGCCATGGCAAGGCTCATAGCCTGCGTGCGAATCTGCATTGCTCAGAAATCCCATTCAGTGGCACCAGGGCATGTCCCCATGGGCACTGCTGCCACATGCGCCCGGGCAGCCTGTTCCAGGCTCAGGTCAGGACAGGTGCTGAAGCAGCCAGCCTGGGTCACTTGCTCAATTATTTCTAGTCCTTGTTAGCAAATGGTGATGGTGCAGTGTTCCTCCTGGCTGTGAGCTGTGGCAGTACAAGGCCACCACAGGTGGCCTCTGCTTTGTGCTGCCATGCAGTACTTGGGGCAAGGTAGGCTGCTTTTTTCTCTTAGAACAGGCACAAAATGGCAGACCTCAGTACTCTGAAGCAAAGTTGCATTTCAGTGCAAGTCAGACTTTGCAAACTTCAACAGATCTGAGTTTGATTTAGAATCTCAGATTCAGGGATGGGTCTGTTCCAGACCTTAGAACAGTTTCTGTTCCTTGTTTACTCTTTGGATGGATTAGATAAGCTGAGATAATTGTGATTTTACTACTACAAAGAGTCACAAATTCTGGAGTTTTTCCTCCGCACAATGCAGAACAGACTTTGATGACTTCAGAGATATTGAAACCCAGTTTTAATCTGTTTATGGTTTTGCAGAATTATAATATAGATTAACTGAGCTTGTAAAAACCCAATGCACAAACTCTTCACCTCAACTTGGTTTCCATTACCTATCTTAAAATGGGGAATTTTTTGAAGTCACATTGAAGTACAGCTTCAATTGCATCCTGTTAATAACTAATAACTTAATTGCGACTTAGTGCAAGATACCACCCCACCAAGGATTGGCATTTAAAGGATTATGCCTGCAGGGGTGAGGACAGTTTGGTTTCAAAGCTGTATCTCCTTGGTGTGACTGTTTCTGATGCATTGTGAACAAAATTTTATTGTGAAATACATGTCCTTATTGGAATTGCTGTTAACTTCATAATTGCTCTGTAATTACTAAAGAGAGAATATCTTACACTTCTGACAGCCAGGTGCATGTATTGCTTAATCTGTCTCCATTATGGACTTGGCTCGGTTCCCGGGGGTGCTTTCCTATTCTCTTTCAGTTGTGCAATACCAAAACTGACTAAGTGGTGTGTCTGCTGTTTTGTTCCTGCTTAGGAGCTAACAACAGGAGCTAACAGAGATGAACTTTGAAGAAGCTGAGGAGTCTGGCTGGCCCTGAGCTGAGGGCTGGGCATTCCACTCCAGCCATGAGCTCTTTTCCCAGCTGGAGGCCTTGCTACCTGCCCCGAGGCAGGCTCCTCCCAGGGCAGTGGAGAACAGAGCCTGGCTCAGGTCAATCACTCCTCCTACCCTGCAAGCACAAAACAATTCTGTAGCATCTCGACAGGCAGCACTGCCAGAAGCTGAGAAGGCTAGCAGGAGAAATGTCAAGAGTCTTTCTTCTGGACATCCTCAGGCTGGAACTTGAGTTAGAAAAAGTTTCATCTCAATGATTAAGAGTGGGAAGGCAATGAGATAAACAGTGAGTTGTCAGCAACTTCAGATGAGAATCCTGCCCTGGGGGAAGTGCCATTCTTCTGTTTTGCTGTATACTGGGTCAGAGCTTATGCTAAAATATTGTAGATTGTCAGCTTTGTCTGTGGCTTTGGGAATATTTCAGTGGCCCTTGCTGCATGCGCTGGCATTCTAATGTGGCTTTATGAAAGGGCTTTTTTGGTGTAATCCGTCAACAGACAGGCCCAGGGAGAAAGAGAAGGAGAATTCAGTGCCTCTCCCAAGAGGGACAGCTATGAAGATGCATGCATTAAGCATCTTCCTCTCCCTTTGGTACACCTGACATAGCAGGGTCTCCAAGGATCTCGTCAAGCACAGTGCTAGCTGAGTGGGTGTCCTGCCTGACAAAAGCTGTTCTCAATAGTGTTTTCACTTATACGTAGAGAATAAAGTTCTTGACTTGTCCCTTCCTATATCCTTTTTTCCCCCAGAGAAATCAATACTTTTGGTATACGTGACCAAGGAACAACAATCTCATGGGGGTATTGTCAATTTTTATTGACTTTTCAGTAGAGCAGAAATCAATGAAACAGGTTTCTACAGATACAACTTGCTTGTTACACATGTGACAGCCACGCAAAGCTCTGACCAGGCAATAATTTCTTCCAGGACCGATGTTACACGTCCAAGGCCACCAGCAAGTTCCCAGGTAGCAGGAGACCATGGTAGGCTGCAGAGCACCCCAGTCAATACACAGCAATCCCCTCTCTCTTCTAATCAGCCCCTGTGCCTGCAGGGCTTGGAGGGTCCTTTTATTGGCATCCAGCTCCAGGCAGCTGGCCCTCAGGAGGGCTGGTTATGCTCAATACTTTTGTTTTCCATAGCCTGTGGCCTATTTTCTGAGCTCGTTACTGGAAGCTCTCGCATCTCAGGCTGACAAACTGGCTTTGTGCTCTTCTTTGCCAGGAAGATGGAGGTCCCCTTGGGCTACGGAGACAACAATTGCCTCTTTCTGAAGATGCTTCAAGTGTCATATTTCTCTTCAGACAATATTTCAAGGTCAGATGATGCCAGTGTTGTTGCTCTCCTGTCCTAAGTGGACTGAAAGTATGAGAAGCATCAGGCTTCCCCTGCCCTTTTCTCAGTTGTCTGCTTATCCCCACAGAGTAGAAGTTGTCTTTCCAAGAGCAAAGAGTGCACTTTGTGTTATAATAGATGAACTTTTCAGCTGCCAAACCTCCCCTTTTCCCATTTCCTCTGTTGTTAGTATCCCTTTTCTGCTAAGAAACTTTTTAGACGCAAGATACTGGCATTTTAGGAGGTGCTGCAACAGACCAGAAGGGGGAATTTTTAATTTCAGAAAACGATTGTGTCTTCAAGGCCTCACAGCCGGTGCAGTTCTAGGAAATGCTTTGAAGTAGAGCAAGATGTGAGATTTTTTTGGAGTGACTCATAGCTTTCATAGATTATGAGTTTCACAGCCTTGGAGGCTGATAAGTCTGTCCACAGAGCAGGTGCAGAAAGCGCCCTGTGGAAGCCTTGCTGCATGCACAGGGGATTTGTGTCAGTGTTGCCGCAGGGAGATACGGTTGTGTGGATGCCCTTGACTTCTCAACCCTGCTGTTGTGCTTGCTGTGGGGCCTTTAGGATGCACAACCATCTGTAGGGACCCAGGGGGAGACCAGAAAGGATGGCTGCATGACTCTTGGTGCAAAATTGCACTCTTAGAGGGAGCAGAGAAGAGGAAGTTGGTGTGGGAAGGCTTGAGGAGAGACCTGCACAGAGGCAGTTGCATGCCATGACATGGGAAAATGAATTCCAAGTGCCCACAGGTACATCATGACAGTGACCAGATTATGTCTGAGTGGGCACAGAGTTCTGCCCCTCAGCATGCCAGGGTCTGAAGGGAAGGTTGAATGGGCTTTACATACAGCCCACTTTGTGCACAGTGTATTGTTATTGCTGCTGTACGGTTCCTTTCCATCAAATTTATAGCTTCTTCTAGGAGTTTTGCCAGTAAATGGAAGTGGAAGAGGTGGGAAGTTGAGGAGAGATGTAAATGCAGCATGACTGTCCTTTATTAGATAAAGTTACTAGGTAGTTACTGGTCCAGCTTGGGATTAATACCAGAATTTAAGTGACTTTGCAGTAATTCATGACACACTACCTTTTGGAGCTGCAACGCTGTTGTCTTTTCCTCTGGTTGTGGCATGCTCCTAAATATCATCCCTTCAAGTACCTTATTCAGGTGCTTTCTACACATATGCAGAGCAAATGTGAGGCCTGTTTTTTCTCCAGGAAAGCATCTTGAATCTTTGGTTCTGTCATCAGTCAGATGAGAGTTGGCTGCTCTAGGCCTGCTCTTATTCCCAGTCTGCTCTGGAATGCATAGTTTTCCAGATGTTTGGTTCTCACTGGAAACAAGTTTCACATAGGAGCATTTTCAATAGGGTCCTGCCAAGTGATAGCACGAGGCCCTGCTGTCCCTGGGTGGTGTGTCTTATGCTGCAGGGCTCTGTGGGGTGTTGCTGGTTCAGCATCACCTAGTGGTGGTGCAGCTCCAGGTATCAGGATGCACCTTGGCCTTGGAAAATATAAAAGGCCTCATCCTGCCGACCTTTGCAGGTAACTCTTTCATGATAACTTTCTTTATAATATTCGGGGGCAGTGGCTTGTATGGAGGGGGGAGGATGGCACACATTTGTCACTGCTTCTCCATTACCTTGAGGCAGGTTAGCCCAGGTTGTAGATTAACTGTGCACAAAAGCCCAGCAATTATAGAGCCATTATAGATATGCCATTATGTATATCCTTATGTTTATGACTTCATTCTTTCTTAACTCTATTTCTCAAAGGCAAACACACTGAGCAGGCAGTGTTTTCTCAGCCTGGGCTGACGCAGGCTTTGTGTGACCTGCCTTACTCCTAAATAGGATGTGCCCTCCTGCCTACCCTGCCAACTATCTACTGATCCACCCTGGGTCTCAGCAGGATGACTGGGACTGAGAGGCCTCAGGGAGATGCCCATCAGAGCCGCTGGGCATGGTCTGCAGTGGTAGAGAGCCTTGTTCATGCTGGCTGCAAGCACTGCACGCTTCTGTGCTCCCTGCGAGCTCAGCTGAGAGCTGCCTGCCCTGCTGTGGCTGCCAGGGCTCAGTTCCACTGGGACTTGTCAAAACCAAAAACAGAGCTTGGTGTCAGGAAGGAAGGCACGAGAGCAGACACTGTCTTGAAAGTGCTGAGCACTTACTATGGAGGAAGAAGGGAGGAAACAACCCCTGGGCAGAGGGAGAGCAGGGTGGAGGCTCGATCCTTGCACCCTCCCTATGGAGGCTCCCTGCACAAAAGGCAGGCAGACTGTGCGGATCAGCAGGCACATTGTGAAGGTATTTGGATTCCCCAGTATCTGTGAACTGTGTGCATGAGATGCATCTTGGACTGCTAAAGAGAATAGCCACCTCTTCTCCCTGCTCTCTGGCCAGCATGCCTGCTGTTGTGAGGCCAGGTTTGCTGTGGGCTGTCGGTAGCAGGGGCAGACCCCAGCATCACAGGGGGCCAGGGGTGCACTGGTGTGAGGGGTCACTCCACTTGGCTGTTGGGAAAACCAGCGTACGTCAGCCTGCAGAGATGCTTCCAGTGCCTTCTCATTAGCTGGCTGATTTCCCTCTTAATGCACACATTATATTGGCATGGCTGTCAAATGAATGCAGAAAGCGTTAGGAAGTGCATGTTGACTTATAGACAGCTGGAGATTTAGCGTGATTCATGGAAACACCCATAGCTGAGAAAATACTCATAAAAGTAACCAGCCACTTACGCTAGCTTAACACTTCCACTTCTGTCTGAGACAAGGAAGTGCTGGTTCCTCAGGAAAACAAGTGGGCAGGCTCACTCAGGTGTGTCTGAAATGTAGGAGAAATTTGCCCTGAAAACATTTCTGATTCAACCTAATAAACCCAGTCTCTCAGTCCTTGTGCTGGCTGTGAGTGATCCAGGTCAAACCCATTGGTCACATCAGGCAAGGGACTTTTGGCAGGCTTGGGGGAGTGGGAAGGACAAAAGGGGAAAGACAAGTCCAGACCCAGATTTTGCAACACTTGAAAAGCCCCACCAAACCTCAGAGTCAAATGTGGCTAAGCTGGGGAATTCTAGGAGCAAAAAGTTTGCCTCTTGGGCCTGTTTCCCATGCTCTTCTTTCTCTCCATTTTGCCCCTGGGCTGGCAAACAGAAAATAGACTCAATGTCATTGACTTCAGCAAGTCTCTGTGCATGTGGTGATGGTTCCGTACTCATCAGCAGGGCTGCAGTGCTTGGGAAAAGTGGCTGTGACATGGGCTGAGGCTGGGAGGCACTAGTGAGTCCCGGCCAGGGGAACCCCACTGGCTGTCTTTCCTGCCAAGCTCAAACCACAGCTGCTCACTAGAGAGGTAGCCAGGACAGGGCAAGGGGGGCTTCAGAAAGGGAAATTTTGGGGAAATTGGGCTTTTTAGAAAATTCTCCACCTTTCTCCCTGGAGCAGTGCACTGCAGTGAGGGCAGGCTAGCAGATGTTTCACTGATGATAGCCTTCTTCCATGGTTTCAAATTGCCAAGTTCTGCCCTTTTTTCTCCCTTCTCCCCTTTACAACTAGAAAAAAAACCCCCACCCATCTATTCCCTAAAGTTTAGAGATTTTTTGGAGGTGCTGAGTTAACACGGTGGATTTTGAAATAAGATGGATTTTGAGCTTGAAAAAAAGCTGAAAACACAGGGCTGAACAGAGTGCAGCCTTCCTGTGACACATCCTCACCTACATCAGGGCACCCTGCTGTTAGAAGGAAACACTCTTGTGCAAAGCATACACTGACACCCTCTCCCTTTGCAAGCAGAATTAATCATACTTATGTGCCATATTCCATTTTAATTTTTATTGCACAGTCCAAGATTAAAGGTTAAAGTAGTACGTCTCCCAGTCTCCACTCCCATTACAATGGAGTGCTTTGAATAACTATTAACTTCGCGGTTAACTGAAAGAAAATTGTTAATCATCTACAAGCTTATGTTGCATAAAAATCATTCTGTGTAACTTTCACCTGACTGTGGGAGAGCCCTTTCCTCAACGCTGACCTTCAACAACACCTGGTACCTGCAGCCTGCAAAACACAGAAAACCATACTACATGGGCTTATCAGCTAGCCAAGGTCATAAACTACGTGAATCAGTGGAGCACAACTTATGTTTCTTGGTGTTGATGTTGATACAACATTCAGCTCTTCTGCCAGCAAAGATACAGTTTTCTGAGTCTTCAGAAAGCACCTAATGAGTTGCTTTGTTTTCTTTTGGTTTTTAATTTAGCAAGTTAAGGCTAATCTGTGGAGCTCTGGGTGTTGCTGGGACACACGCCGTGACAGTACAGCCTGTCCTTTCCCCACTGCAGAAGGCGTGCACAGACTGGCACGTGTGTGCACTCTACGGTTCAGCGACAGGGTTAGGGCTGCCTAGAGACCAGCTCTTGTCTGGGCATCAGATGTGTGCGGTGGGGGTAAGCCCCTGGTGACTTAGGCATCCTCCCTGCCAGAAGAGCTGCTGGCACTGCAGATGCAGGGTGGTGGCTTCTGCTGCTTTCTGCCACCCTGTGCAGCCACTGCCAGTGGCCAAGTTTGGCTGCAGAGGTGCAGCCTCCCTGTTGAGTGATTACATGGAGAAGGTTTGTGTCCAGCCATTTGGGAAATAAATCACCCACTGTTTGTGAAGTAGGAGGGAAGCACTTGGGATGGTGAAAGATTAAACTGTAAGCCTCACCAAACTCCCCTTCTGGCTGTAAAGATGGGCTGTGGATGTTGTGTTTTTTAGCTCTTTAAATGATTATTTCTGTGCCAGACTTATTAGGCAAGATACTGTTGGGATCTTGGCAAAATGATAAGTACGGCTGCAGGCTTCACAGTCTCTCCTCTCCACATCTGGTGACTGTCAGGTCTTCAGCTAATAGGCCAAGGACTGTGTGCTACAGTAAACAGCCTCTGCAGCTGCTAGGGGCTAAATGTAACTATATATTGCTCCAAACACAAACATTTCCACATTAGGCATTGCGTGTCCTCCCCCAGCACAGAGCTGCAGCCACTGACCTCGGGAGTCTGCACTGCATCAGCTTGCCCTGGCTTCTCCTTGGCCAGCAAATTCCGTCTCTTTTTATGGCTGTGGCTCTTGAAAGTGAGAGCAACAACCCCTGCTCGGGTCAAGTTGAATGTGGCCAAGCATTGTGCAACCTCTTGCAGACAGTCTCAGGGCTGAGCAGCCAGGAGCCACAGGGTTGCTGAGGCAGGACCCTAGCCAGGAGGGACTCGCTGGGGATGGAGGGTGGTAAGCCAGGTGGAAGGAAATGGGTGGTCCCAAGCATCAGGGAGCTGCAGAGGGAAGGGTTTTGAAGGAAGGCACAGATAGCTCCAAGATCTCATAGGGCTTTCTAGGTACCTCTGGGTGGGCTCCCCACAAGCCTAGCAGAGAGCTTGGAGCTGCTCTAGGCTCTTGCTTGGAGTTCAAGCATGCAAACATGAAGTCCCTTGGAGGTGTCCATGTACAGAGGCCAGCTCCCCCAAGTAGTGTGCTTCCTCCCTGCTTCTTCCTCCTCTGCTTTGTGCTTCTCTCTGCCATCCAGGAGCAATTTTGTTAAGACTGCTTTCAGCAAGATGTTTGTAAGATCTGGCCTGTTCCCAAATTGCTGCAGAGGTCTGCCCTTCAGTGCCTGCTCAGGTGAACTGGATAGATGACAAGGCTCAGGGACGCTTTGCCTCAGTGCAGCAGGTGGGTGTCTAAAGCAATCTTTCCGGGGAAGGCTTTTCTTAAAGACCCAACGTCCAATGTGGCAGGTGCATCCTGGGCACCAGCCCCCAGTTTTGCTGACTGGGCCCTGCTTAAATACCTTTTGATTAATTAAGTGTTAGCTTGTTTATATCAGCCCTCCTGCCTGCTTGTCCCCTGCCCAGCCCTTCTTGGTGCTATGGGAAAGAAAGACACCTTTTGCTGTTCGGCTGACTCCAGGTTGGATCAGCTGGCCAGGTGCATGGCCAATTTCCATTGCTGCTTTGAAGCTGAAAAGTATTTTGAAAAGAATAGGGCCTTTAGCCCTGTAAGTAAAAGCCATTTATCTTAGGATGAAAAAGTGCTGGCATGGAAAAATTCCAATGCTATGAAAGTCTCTTTTCCTGAATGTCTTGGATACTTGCTGGATTAGGTTCACTGGTAAGGAGCTTGGAGTTATGAATGTCTCTTTTACAGAAATGAGCTGCAGAAGGAAAAGGCAAGCACTGGCATGCTTGTAAGTGGGACAGAGCAAGATTCCCCATGGACCAGACATTTCTGAGATTGCTTTTAGAGGTACGGTCAGTATTGCTGCAGCAATCCCCTACTGTAACCATGGCTGTTACCGTTTCCCAAGGGTACAGTATCAGCAGAATACCTTATATAAACAAAAGCGAAGCACTATTGCCTTTGCCCTGCATGGTTCTTTAATAATGCTTTGTGCTCCAAACGGAGACTGTCAGAGTGTTTTATGAACACTAATGAAATTATCCTCATGGTGCTCTGGTGGGGTGGCGATGTGTTATTGTGCCTTTCCCTGGGCTAAGTGTGTGTGTGGTGTAGGATTCCCAGCAGTGTGGGGTGCTTTCCAGCAGGAGACACCTCAGTGGGATGGGACGTTCTGCAGCCCCCTGTCTGCTCCACCACTCCCTCTCCAGATGGTTTCTGACTGCTGGTGCCAACGGTGGGTGCAGGAGGAGGTGGTGGCAACCATGATGCTGTGTCACCCCCTGCTAAGCACAGACTGTCTCCTGGGTCAGAGCAATCTTCCACTGCACAAAGTCTGCTGAGCTGAGACAGAAAACAGATCCTCCTCTTGAGTTGCTCACTGTGTCTGCTGCATTTCAGGGCCTTATGTCAGCTTATGGTGGCTGAGCTCCAGGACTTTTCCTACACACCAGTGTGGGACAGTGGGGATGCTGGAGAGGAGCACTCTTGCTTGCACTGTGCATGGTTACGACCACTTTGGTTGAAAGATGGGACGTTGTCTGCAGCTTTTCAATAACCCAGCCCTCCTCATGCACAGTAGGCCCACTTTTGTCACAAACATAAGTGCTGGTCCTGAGGTTGTATTGGAGCTACCACTGGTGCTTTGCTTTAAATAGATCCTAAGCAAACCTCTCTGTTTGTTTTTCTTGACATGGTACTGACTGGTGCTTTCCAAGAAACAGGTTAAAAAAAGCTGGATTCACAATGGTGATTTTGACTCCATCTGGCAAAAGCGAACTGATCTCCTAAAAGAGAAAGGCACAGCCACGAATAGGAAAAGTAAATGGGTCACTGTGAGAACCAGCCTGTTCCTTCTGACTCAGTGGCTGCCAGTGACAAAATCTCACTGCTAGTTGGTTAGATGATCCCTCCATTTTAGGATTTGCTCTGTCACAAGAATACCAAAGGGCTTTCCAGATACATGAGATCTGCATATGAAGTTTAGTATTTGATTTCATAAAGTTTGCTGCACTTTACCCTGTTCTGCTTAGTAAATATTTTGCTTCCAAATCATCATTTGCCTTTTGTGGTCATGTGACCTGTGAGGCTGATAGGCTTATGCCTGTTGCAGGGGTGAATCCCTGACAGAGTGGACTGAGGAGTAGGGGTGCTGGGGAGTGGAAGAAGACATGTCAGGTGCCCCCTTTCCTAACACCCAGATTGTGCTGCATTCCCCCTGTGGAGTCTATAGGATCGTAGTGGCCTGAAGCTAAAAGGAAGGACTGAGACCTTCCTCCAAGTTGGACACTGATGAGGGCACTTGTTTTTAGCTCTCTGGTGAGAGATCTGGACTTAGGAGTGGCCCAGAGTGGACCTGGAGGTCTGCACTTCTTAGGCTGGACTGGGGAGCTATCATGTGTCCTGTGGGGAAGAAACTTCCTGTGATCCCCTCAGAGCCTTTCCTATCCTCTCCTTTGCTGTGTTACTGTCTTCTGGCTGAATGTTCAGCTGGCAGGAGCTGGGAAGCCATCCTGCCTGTGCAGCAGTAACATACAGGCCATTGAAAGTGGTCTCAGTGACTCTGAGTGGAGACAAAATGCCACACTCAGGCTTGAGCCTCTGTGTTATGAAATGAAGGGGTGAAAATAGCACTTTTTAGCATCGTCTCCATAATCCAACTCCTCTGCATCCTCCTTAAGGTTTCCCAGATGGTGTCTGCCTGCAGCACTGCTTGTGCTCTGTGAATCCACAGGTCTCTCCTCTTGAATGCCCTTGGCTGGAATTTGGCTGCCAGGGCACCACAGAATCACAGAATGAGTAAGGGAAAAGAAGGGAAGGGACCACTGGTAGGGTCATGTGGTACAATCTCCTGCTCAAGTAAGGTCATTCAACAGCCCATTGCACAGTGGGCTTTACCACTGCTGGTTGCAGCCAAGCTGGGAGAAGCAACAGCACACAAAGATGCAGTGAGGGCTACAGGTGATGCATTCCTCTTTCTCTGCCAGAGGTCTGAACTGCTTTCTTCACCCTTTCATGACATGGCCACTCTGACTTAGTCCACATCCACATCCAAATTCATGAACTTTGCTTATGGAAGAAGTGAAAATCTAGTCCTGAGGTAGTGATTTTCGTGATGGGCAGAGCCAAACCCCATATTACAACACAAGCTTAAACATGGATTTACTTAAGATTTTGTCAGGTCTGGATCTGCAATTTGTGACTGGTTCTTTCTTTATGACTGGCTGGACCATGCACTCCTTTGGTCCAAACTGTTCGCCTTGTAAAGTTCCACCCCTGAAGAGAAGTTGCAATGGCATTACCTATACACAGCACATCAGGTGGGCTTCTCGTTGTGGGGGTGGTGGTGGTGCAAAATGAAGTTTAGTTTTATTTTACGTCTATGTTCACACATCTTATTAGGCATACGAGCATTGACAGGGAGAACTCAGGGCAGGTTTTGTCATCCATGCCAGCTGGTGAGCTGTGGAGGGAGTATGAACATCCCAGACAGGCTCTGCCCTAGTGGCCCCCCCTTTCCTGACTGTTGCTATTTAGAGCTTGGCTTAAGCCATGAAGCTTGAGTTTGAAGGCCACTCTTGCAAACTCCCTGTTATCATGACATGTTACATTGACACCAGTAGGCTGTCTTGGTGTGTAGGTAGAAATTCCATTACCATCTGAGCTGACTACTGGCCTTTTGCAACACTGCTTAAAATTTGGACTTTTTGTCATCTGAACGATAAGTCTCTGGTACTTCCCACTTAGCTTTTTTCCTCCTGCCTGTAGTGCCCGGAATATATGTTAACAGTCTATTGATGGAAATGATAATTAGGGGATTTGTCATGAAAAATGTGCACGAACTTTTCAAGCTGTCATTCAAAAGAAGACTTTTTACAGTCAACTCTCAATTATCTGTGGGTGCATTCTCTGAGCTGCAGATTAGATGTGCAATGTTTGAAAAACACAGAACTCTTTCGGAACCATTATAAAGTATAATGCACAATGTTTTTTTCTTTTTATTTATAACCTCATGCTGCATCTTAAACTTGCTTTTTCAAAGGTAAAGGTATTAAAGCACTACATTCTTGAGGCCTTATTTACATGTATTTTCTATTATTAGTTTTGCTTTTCTTTCTCTGCCCTCATTACCCCGGATCCTGAAAGCAGAGCATATCAGATTATAGCATCTGTGGAGGAGGGCATATGACATGGTAACCTTTCCCCAGCTGTTTTCTTTTCTTCTGGTGCTTCATAAGAGTTTCTGTAGTGTGATGCTGCACAGCCAGATGGGGTAGAGAGGAAGGGGGAGTGTTCTGCTGTGAAAGAAAAAAAAAAAAGGTCTGTACCTGAAGGAGCATGAGTGAGTGACAAACAGCTGCGAGAGAAAGGATGTCTTAGAAACCATTTGTCAAGCTGGAGAAGCATCAGCTTGTTAAAAACATGCCTGTTCAGTTAAAAGGATGAATTGACAGACGAAGGTTCAGTGCAAATTCAGCTGCCATCACTTCAAAAGCCCTCACAGCTGAATCAGCATATTTCTGTTTCCATACATAATGGATGCAGCCAGCGTGCCATTACGATGCCCACAACAAGACTTGTGTTAAGCTCCTTAAATTAGCTGTTTATGATAGTCACACTTTATAGCTGTAGCTTATGTTTTCCTGGGCCTCCTTCTCTTCACACGCCTTTTGTTTTTGCAGCCCTGGGAACAGCTGCCTAAGCAAGGATTTTGGGGAGGGAGTGGCACTGACTCAGTGCTACCATGCTGAGATTTTCAGCCATGTGTTTCATGCTCTCTTTGGCCTGTGTGTGTTGCCTGCGAATCCCACTGACGCGTGCTGGTGCTCCGCTAGCCAGGAGCCAGGGTCCCACAGTGCCATGGACTAACCTGCACAGTGCTGGCATGCAGGAATGCAGAGCTAGGGCACCGGGCTCCCCACACTATACCTGCTCCTTCCTTGCCATCTTTTCACTGCCTCTGCTGCCAAAACCACCTTTCCTCTGTGCCACCTCCTCTCAAAGGTCGCTGTGCCACTCCAGCCTGGAGCTGCTGCCCTGCTCTCCTCCCATCTGGCTGTGGCTTGGGGCACGTTCCCCTCCTGCCTGGCTGAGCTCTGGCCATGTCAGTCTTGGGTACAGCTTGTGTTCGAGAAGGACCCAGATCAACCACACCTAGACTTTGGCAACGTTTGTGGTCCTGATCCATGGTTTGATTATAGAGCTGTCTAAGAATTGACACCTTTTTTTTCTCAGTGTTGCTTTAAGAGTTTGAAAGTAACTTGGGATTTTCACAAAAAGTCCTGCTGAGTAAAGTATTATTGAATGATTGTCAACATTAATCCAAAACCAACTGCCCTATGATAGATTTACTTTCTTTTTTGTTGTTTTTTTTTTTTTCCTGAGCTGAAGAAATGAAGAGAAATAAGAAACAGTAAAAAAAAAAAAAAAAATCCCTTTTCTGTGAAAACAGAAAAAAAATATAAAATTGGCACCTTTTTATTCGAAACAGAAGATTTTCTGAAAACAACTTTTGGCCGAAATTTTTTTTTTCCAAAGTGTTGGTTGAGAACTGTCAACCAGCTCTAGTATCTTATGAAAGATGTTGCACTTAATAAAAGTGCAGGCAGGGAGGCAGAAACAACATACCCATTAATCTCCTTTAGCCCCTCTCTCCCAAAGGCACAGACCCTATCAGGTGATGTGAGCCCTTCCGCAGGCTGCAGGATGATTTCCAGGCTAGGAAGACATTTTGTGAGCCACAGCTGCAGGCCAGCAGCCTGCAACAGCTAAGGGAAGCACACATCCCTGCACGTGGGGGATGCACAGCACCTCTGCTTTGGTGCAGTGGGGGCTGTGACACTTCCCATGGATGTGCTGTGTGGAGGTCAGTAAAACACAGCAGAGCGTGCAGAGGTGCTGGCTAATCCCTGTTTCCTTAGACAGGCTTTTTTCCTCCTTCTCTTGACCCTGGGGATGTGTTGCAGATGAAATATGGCCCGGGAGAGCGAGTGGAGGAAGGATGGAGCAGTTGGAGCTCTGTACAGAACCCTTTGCAGGGGTGGCAGCAGGGCAAAGCTGCCTCCAGGGGCTTCCCCTTGCTGTCCCTCACCAGAGGTGGGACCATAGGGACATCGAAGTGCTTGTGGACCCCGGAGGCATAGGCAATGTTTCTGTTTGCCATGCTATTTTGGGAAGTTTTCATAAGGTAAACAAGGGCCTCCTCTTGATTCATTGAGGTCATTAGTAAACTGTGGGATGGTATTTACATTGCTAAGGTATTCACACAAGCTCTCTCCCAGACGCCAAGTTCACCAGGGAGGAGGTGACCTTCAGCATTTCTTGTTTTGCCCTGTATCTGGCATGCGGGGGGCCTGCCTGTTTGACTGGATTGCATGGGTATTGTAATCAAAATAAATCATCCTTATCACCACTGGTGGCAATACTGCGATGGAAACAGAAACAGGCACCTACTTTGCACTTCACAAAAATGACATCACTCGGAGGAGCAGAACGGGAGGTTGGGGGATGAACTCCAGGCAGACGCAGCTGTCATCTCTCCTGAGCAGGGCTCCGCTGTTTGGGACCAACCTCCCGGCTTGGCAGCACCATGGATGAAGCACTGCACATGACAGAGGAATGGACCTGCTGTCCAAATTAAAGCAAATAACAACTTGGAAGTATTTCTAATGAGAGAAAAGGAGAGAATGTGATGATGTTCTAGTTCAGCCTATCAGAAATTGAAAAGGGAACCCCCCCCCCCCAGTCCTCTGTCTCTCCCCTCCCTTGGCAAACCACAGGGAAAAAAGCAGTCAGTGAGTAGTGGAACTATTTAAGACTGCCTTTTTTCCTATGGATTTATATGATTCTCACAGTGTTGAGGGCTGACTGACTTCTCGTAATACTGAAGGAAATGAGCACTTGGAGAATCTACTCAGACCAGCAATGGTATGGATACCATAATCTTAAGAAAAAACTTTACAGTTTGCGTATATTAAAATCCAGCAGCTCCACATGAGCTGAAGACTAAATTCTCTGATGACCAATAGAGTATAATAATTCTTTCCCTTTGAAGGAGGATTTGTAGAGACCCTGTCCAGCTGCATATTTTCATGAAACTTGTAGCAGCAACTTCCTATCTCAGAGGCCAAAACATTTCAAAGAGGGTTTTCCGGTTGGTGTCAAGGAAAACAGATGTGGGAAGGATGGAGAGATGTACAGGGAAGAAAGGGCTTGTGCTTGAAGTAAAGCCAGGTGAAGCAGGTCCTGCCTCTTACCATGAGCAAGGCACACACGCTGCTCATGCCTCCTCTGCCTGGCCATAAGGCAGGGATGAGCACGACTGACATGGGTACTTGGGCTGTTGAACACTTTGGTCTCCTTGGGTATGAGATGTCACTGCTTTGCTGCAGGCCTTTCAAACCCCAGGTGAAGACACCGGCTCTGTCGCCTAGGAGAGGGTAGTCACAGGCCTCCCAGCTGCAGGGTCAACCAGGCAAGGTTTCCACCTTGAGCTACTCCATGTGATATCCCTGGTGATGCTCTGCACCCTGGCAGGGCTAGGTAAAGGACTTTAAGATGGGTTGCTTTAATGCTTCCACACTCCTCCTTCTCTTCCTGCCTCAAAGAGACAAACAAGCCTTAGCTTTGAAGCTTTTGAAATGACATCAAAGGATGAGATTTCCAGAGGAGCTTAAGGGAGTTGGGTGCGCTCATTTCATTGATGGTCAACAGGAGATGGGTGCTTAAATCCCTGGAGGTGCTTTGAAAATCTTGTCCTACCTGTACATCTTTGCTCCGGTGGAAGTGAAAAGCAGTTGGCAGCTCCTCGGCTTTGTAAGAGGCAGATCTTGCCTTTTTTTTCTGAAGATAAAACTTGATGGATTTGAAAATTATGTCCAAAACTCGAATTTGCTGTGAAAACCACCAACTGCTTTTTAAAAGAGAATTTAAAAACAGCCTGTGATTTTGCCTGATACAT
Source organism: Anabacerthia variegaticeps (assembly GCA_035583185.1). Classification (NCBI taxonomy): domain Eukaryota; kingdom Metazoa; phylum Chordata; class Aves; order Passeriformes; family Furnariidae; genus Anabacerthia; species Anabacerthia variegaticeps. Next base: position 44,058,422 of record JAWWEW010000112.1, on the reverse strand, counting down.
AAGATAGTTATTCATCTTGTGATAACTGAGGTATTGTTACTTGCTGTCCTTTCAGCATCTCTGTGGGTGTTGTGCAAGCTTTCTGGAAGCCTGAAAGCCTCTCACCATGGCCTCTCACTGTGCAGCTAGTACTACTTCTCTGCCTTTCTTGGAGTCATCTTTCAGCAGTACTTTAGTAGAGTCTGTGTTACTTTTTGACAGGGGTATAACCACCCCTTTACTTCTGCTGGTGAATATTGAACCCGAGTGGTAACACCCTGGAGGGGGAACTGCAGGAGCAGTGTGCACTGTTGGGATCTTCTCACTGCCACCAGAGCCAGTGCTGGATGGCTGCTCCCAGGCTGTCTCAGGACCCTGAGGTGCAGACAGGACTTGCTGGGAGCTGTAAGTGCTGCTGCAGCCAAGCCTGCTCAGAGTGATGTGCCACCAGGCAAGCATGTGTGGTGTGGGGCTACTGCTGGAGCCCATCCTTGGGGCTGGTGGTGACCATGGGGAGAGGAGGTGGGAGGGGGCTGTGGTTGTGGTCAGTCCAGCAGGGGCTGTGGGTGAGGGCTGGCGTTGATGGGCTCCTGAAGAAAGGCAAAAAAAATTGGTCTGCAGCCTTGTTGTTGTGCTATTTTTGTTCAAGGTAATAACAGGAACTCCACTGTAAATAAAAATAGACAAGTGAAGAATTTCCCAAGTCTGTCTCTGCTCATTTCTTTCCTGGTGAGGAATTATCCCACTCCAGAAGGGTGAATCCTTCTTGTCTTCTCCTTGGAAACTGGGACAATAACACTGGAAGAGAAAGAAGAGATTACAGTCTTCACAAGGGTGACGGCAACATATTGTGCATTGGGTGCCAAAAATGCTTTCTTTAAAGCAAATAATAGCCATGCTCTGCGGGACTCATCCTGACAACATAAGGGCAGGCAGAGCCAGTCTCCATCGCTCTTGGTGCCACATGCCCCTACGGAGGCTGTGTTGGGTGAGGGCTCTTATCTCTCAGCTGCCCAGAGGGGCCCTGCCGCTAGCTCTTGGTTGACTCCACCACACCCCTCTCCTCCTACCTGTCACTCACACTTTGGCAGCACCTCACCATTGGAAGCACATAGCATTCCTGCCTTAGCTGATAACCAGACAAGGTGTGTGTGGGGGTGTGAGCTTCTTTCCCTGATGATATCAAGTGTCTTTTTCATAAAGGACAACTTTTTGCTGTAAAGTCTGAATTTCTGGGGACACTTTTTTGCTTGCTATATGATTCAGGGAGCTGAAAGCCTCCCACCCTTAGCAACTGAACATGTCTTTTGGTTAATAACTGCTGCTGTAATCAGAAAAATGCATTAACCACACTATTCCCACAAAGCCGGGGGACTCTGCCAAGAACTGGATTAACTGACCCTTGTCACAGTCTGCCTGTCCCTCTGATAGTGCTCTACTTCAAGGGTCCTTAGCGCTCGAGGGAAACCCAAGTTACCAGGATATACAAAGGCGTTTTAGCAGGAGACCCAGCAGATGCTTTGAGGAACCTGCAGATGTGCTGCAGACCGCAGATGGGATGTGGCAGAGTCAGAGGCAGCACCACACAAACCCAGCTGAAAACTTCTCCCTGCCAGAGGGCTCTGTGCACAACGCATGCTCATGTTTCCCGTTCTGGATGGGAGTTTGTGGGGAGTTAGTGACTCACTAGGGGTGGGAGTCTTGTTAAAGCTGTTATATGGAGGGAGCAACAGAAGCTCACCCAGTTTCAGATGTTGATATTTCCATTCTCAGCTGTTCATGGCTACAACAATGAGACGAATAAACCCACTATTATTGCCTGTACAGAAAGCGAAGGACAAGCAATGTCTACTTTCAGATGAAAATGCAGGAATGTTGTTGGATTTTCCCCCCCAAATTGTAAGCAGTAAGATAGTGTTTTCAAACCCCTTCTTTTTGAGAAGCTTAATTATGCTTTAACAAAACCTGAAATGTTGAAACATAGAGGGCTATATATCTTCTCCGAAAGGGTGTTACTCAATTTTTTTTTTTAAAAAACTAGTCATTGATTTTGAGGGATGGATTCTTTGAAGAGACAGAAGAGGTTCTTGCCTCTGCCCCCAAATCCCAGCCACCCTATGATCAAGCTTCTGATCGAAGTTTACAAAGTTTGAAACTGCAGAGTAAAGTGAAATGCAAAGCAACTTGTGAATTGAGAGGTGTGAAACCGAGGGTGTGAAACAGCAGATCTGATCTGTCAGGTTAGCTTTCTCTCTCTACTGAGATGTAACCCACAAAAGATCAGACAACTCTGCCGTACAGGATTTGAACTTGAGAAGATTTTATAAAGGCCTGTATGAGATGGACACCCAGAGAAAAGAGAGATTTGCATGCATGTGAAACCCTGCTAGCAGGGATAACTAGTTCTCAGAAGCTGAATATGGCCTCAGAAGTCCAAGTTCTGTCCCTGCTTATGAACACAGCTTTTGTTGACGGCTGTAGATGTTTGAAGGATGAAGTGTACGGATGGTCTCACTCCTTCTGCACCTCCTGCCACCTCTGTAAATGACAGAGTAGATCAGGTGTTGTAGTTTTTTAAGCAAACGTGAAGCTTCTCCATGCCTCTTACACAGGTTGCCTTACTATCGAGTAGATGATTGAGACTGAGAGGAGATGCTGCAGGAGAAAAAGTGGGTGGTGGATCTAATTTAGGGATGATCTCTAATTTTACCTATTTTCTCTCCAATTTAGGGATTCACTTCATGTTGTTTTGCTAAAGCTGAATACAGACTATGTGGAAAGCTGCTGTATTCATCTACTACCTGGTTGAAGCCTGGATTTTCACAGTAGGCTGCTGCTAGCACTTCTGAGGAGCAGGATATTTACTCAGTATACTACTTTTATGCTTGTCAAGAATTTCCAGAAGAAATTCTTTCTATTTTAAAGTTGTTTTTTTTTCCCCTGGAGTTTATGATAAAAAATATTTTCAGTTCAAAGCTTAGCTCTCTGATGTTTTTTCATCATGGCATCAGTCTAGCTAAGCACTTGCTTCCAAGCTTAAGTATAAATGCATGCTTCATAGAGTTAAAAGCAGCTTCAAGAGTGTCCCTTGTTGCTCCACTGAACAGGCATAGGCAATGTGTAAATGTAGTTGTCTTGCTGAATCAGAGCTAAGTGATAATATGTTCTCACTAGCTGAGACAGAGCAGTGAACTGCATGTGTTAACAAGGTGAGACTTCAGAGTGGAGGTGACATCAGAGGATGGGAATACCAGTTTTTAATAGCATTCAGTGTACCTTGCCATTGCTGCAAGACAAGAGTCTGAGCTAAAACAGTAGGACTTTGAGACATAACTTGGAAGTGTGCTGGACGTTTTGGATCTCTGTTGGCTTTCTGTGTGGGCACACAGAGGGGAGGATTTCTTCTGTTCTCATTTGTGCAGTCACACACCTTACTTTTTCATGGTAGGACAAATAGGCCACCAAGAACAGAAAGTAGGACATTTGGCCTCTCTCCTCTATGGGAGGTGCAGTGCAGATTGGCTTCTGAGAACTAGGACAGTACCTCCAAAAGTAGAACAGCTGGTCACCCTGTTCATGTGTTTGTTGCCTTACAAATGTATCCTTTAAAGTTCAAGATTTAAGAGACATTTTTGGCCTACTTAAGGAAATGTTTTCTGAAAATAGGGACAGATACACTGGAACAGACCCAAACCTCTGCTTTTCTTCTGGAACACTGAGCAGAGCTAGCAACTGGAGTATCCACATGCTGGGCAAATAAACCCAACAGGTGCTCTGCATCACTTCTTGCATATCAAGTGGTACCATGGTGACAAATCTGCCCTCTTTGTCCAGGAGGTGTTCACTTTCCAGTAGCAGAACAAGGGCAGAAGGTGTTGCACTGCAGTGTGAGGTGATGCTTTGCTGCAAGAGAACTGTGACTGAATCAAACTTGTGTATTTGTGTGTGCTGTACACGTATATGTAATGACATCTATTTCACCAGAAACAAAAATCTGACTTCCATTCGAGTGCATAGAAAGCATCCACAGAGGGTTTCATTATCCTGCATTAAGGTCCTTCTCTAAGTGCAATTAGGTCTGTAATGTCTACAATCCCATTTGAGTGCTAATGATGTCAGTGGGGCTGTAGCATGTTGTCCTGGTCCTGGGGACTGTGTAGCAGCCAGTGTGGGCAAACAGGAGCAAAGAGTACAAACTGGGTCAGCTGACACTGTTCTTGGAAAAAAAGCTGCTGTCCTCACTGGTCAGGAGAACCCCTCTGAGGCTCCCATTACAATGGTCGTTAGTATTTCCACCTGGTTGCAATTTGGACTAATCCCACATGAGCTTCTCACCTTGAGCCAGAAGTTACTCAGAGTCGTTGTGCTGCTCTGAAGTCTGGTTCAGTCTCTTAGGACTCATCATTAGTTGAGTCAGGTATGAGGTTGAATCTTAATAGTTAGAGAGGAAGGCTAATAGAAAGGGAAGCCTTCCAATTTTTTTTATCCAGTAAGTGTGCTATGGTAATGAATTTGGAGCCTAGTGGCTCCAGTTGTAGTGGGAAGCTCACTGCCTTGAGAACAGGTCTTTAATCCACATAAAGAAATGTTTCCTAAGCCATATGCGATGCCCTGCTTTGAATATTAATACCCAGAACACTTATTCAGCTCACAGCCATTTCATGGAAATGCCACGCCTCTGTGAGGCCAGACAGAGCCCTTGGGTGCTCCAATTTTTTTTTTTTTTTTTTTTATTTTTTTCCCCAAAGACAGTTTCAGGTTATTCTGTATTCTTAATTCAAAATTCTTATTCAGCTTAGAGTCTCTGAAACCACTGCATTTATATTATATAATATTAACTGATTGTAAATTTAATGAAAATGTGAAGGAGACTATAGGACAGCAGATTCGGTCTACTTAGCAAAGTGACCGGTTAGTTATATACTTCATAAAGTTACTTAATCTTCTACAGGCAAGCCTCTTCTAAAATAAAATAACATGGGAGGTAGGGACTGTTCTGGCAAGCACTCGTGTTTTTAAAGGCCTTCAGCAAAATGAATGAATATTCAGTGTGAACTGAGATGCATTCTAGCTGTGTCAGCCACACAGCTTTTGTTTTTTATGTTTATGTCTGTGGGCAGAGCTGGGGAAATTACAGCTACAGACCCCCTGGTGCAACACTTGCTCCCACCAAGGGCTGCTCATCCAGAGCTGAGGGCACTGCATCTATGGCAGTGGCAGGTTCAAAATGAGGTGGGATGGGGACAACTCTGGTTATTTTTAATATTAGAGTATGCCTGTGATAATGCTTGGGGAAGAGAGTTTGGACTGCCAGTGCTGGGCCTTGGTCATACTCCAGCTCAAGCAATCAAGAATGGAGTGGAGTCAGCTGCCTCACGGGGATCCTTCCCACAAAGCCTGAACGAGTGGATTGTCACTTCTGTGCAGCGATTGTTGCAACTGGTTTGGTCTCCCAGTGCTGGAAAGGGATGTAGCACTTATTGCTTTTCTCTCTGGGTGGTTACTGCATTTAAATGTGCTCCCTACTAAAAAGCATCATTGTTATTTGCTAGTTATGGCTGTAAAGCACTCTTGCTCTCTGGTGACCAGCAGGACATGGCACATACTTGCAATGCAAGAAACTTGCTCTGAGGCAGGGCAGAGGCAAGGCAGGGTTTGGTGTGCATGTAGCTGATTTGTGTCACACACAGGTGCCTAGTGTTTGCATTATAAGCACTTGTCTCTGCATTTGTTTCTGAACATTGTGCTTTCTCAAGAGAGCTGTTTGGAAGAGATAGTTATTCTGAATTTGAGCTAGATATGAAGGTCTTTGGGATGCACAAGAAGAAAGCCAAAGCTCAGAATGCTGAATTAATATCTTTGAGATGTGTCACTGAGTCCTCCCGTGTGACAGAGAGGCAGACAATAAGTTGAAACCATTGTCTGGTGTGCAGTGAGTTTCTGTTCAGTTGTTTTATTTTGCCACGCTCCACCCTTTTCTGCTCACCTTAACCTTAAATTCAGACCGTAACTCCTCTTCAGGCAATGTTTTATCCTGCTCATTTTATCAGGCCCTCCCCAGCCAGGGAACTTGGAGTTTCACTTATATCACTATAGACATTTTGGTCTTTTTCCAGTGAAATCAGTGGCGATCAGGGGCCAATGGATCTCTGTAACAACTTAAACTTCTCCAAAGGTGTGTTCAGAGGTATGCTTCGAAGTCCTGGCCACCTGTGTTTCTTCTACAGGCTATCTCAGCTGGGAAAGTGGCTGGAGCACAGCAGCTCCCTTGGGGCCAGGACAGTAGGAAGACCTGCCATGGGACTAGAGCGTGGCCCTGGCTTGCATAAACTAATTCTAGTCTTTGGCTTGATTAAGAAAACAATAAGAAGTAGTTATGAAAGGAACATTTGTGTACAAAGCTCAAGCACATGGACCTTGCAAACTGCGTTCATCAGCAAACCTTCTCATTCTCTTTCCTGTATTTATTCCTGCATAAGGCAAGAAGCTCACTTAATGATTTGGACCAAGTCCTTCTGGATTTCAGTTGTGCAGCCTATGATAGAAGTGGTGTACGTAGGATCACACACACACCAAATACCTTCCAGTGAATCTTACAGGTTACTGAGGCAGGCGCAGCCTCACCACCAGCTGGAAAGTCTTATGCCTGAGTGTTTGCAGGTACGGGAGCCTGGAGATCCTGTATGAGTGACCATGGCATTACTGTGCTGAGTCTGATAAGTCCTACCTGGGCCAAGGACAGCAACATAAATGTGATAAGAAGGGATAGACAAGTAGCCTCCAGGTATTTTTAGGTACACAGCATTGTGTGGAGCTGTCCTGGGCATCTTTATTTCCTAAGCAAGATGAAGGTGTGGCATGCAAAGGACTCTGTGGGGTAAGAAAGCAGCAACTAAAGAATGAAACCATCTACCCCAAACTGTCTGTCCACTGATGAATTCAAGGAGCATCAAAAACCATCCTGAATTTTTAAACATGTCAGATCACCCAGCCTGAATTTCAATAGGAGAGTAAGTCACTCACAGCAGAGTGGGATGAAAACCTCAGGTGTGCTGCAGGCAGAGGGAACTTCAATGTCCGCACACTTCAGGAAAACAGATGGGAAGGTCAAATGGATGCTGAGTGCCATAGCCTTTGGAAGATCCCTCTCCCCTACTTGCCACTGCCTTGGATATGATCCTCTGCCCATTCTCCTCACCTGGTGGGTGTATTTAATTTCTTTGGTGCTCGAGCTTGTCTGGGAGATTGATCAGCAATGCTCTCAGGAGGTGAGGAGGAAGTGCAGAGACAAAAAAGAGGCGACAGGGGCGTGAAGGAGAGGGAACAGTGGTCAGAGACAGCTGAGAGGCTGCCGACCCCCTGAGAGGGGAGCTCTGGCCTCCTGGGGTGGATAACTGCTGGAAATTGAACAGCTGTATCCTTTCTCCTTCCTTCTGTGCTATCAGTTTGAGAAAATATGCATGATTGTTTGTCCTACGAGTTTTCCTCATCTGGGCGTGCTGGGGAAGCTGTACCAGGTGAAATGGAGATACTGTCCCCAGATAACTATCCCTGCCAGCAGTGGGGCCAGTGCCATTGTAGCTTTGCAGCACCACATGGCATCCAGAAGCCGAGCCTGGGGTGGCTGCAGCATGAGTGGGGTGGCCTCTCCTGTCTGTTACACCCAACGTGCAAAATCTGTTCCCCCTTCTGTATCTGTGTTTATCTGTCTCTGTAAGCTTTATCTGGGTTTCAGGGGGTTTGCTCAGCTCTGAGCACACAGGTGCTAGAAAGAGATGAGTGAAAAGGCTTCTTCTGATGAGGAAGAAGAGAGCATGAGATGCTGAGGAACAGATGAGCCAGGAGATTGAACTGGGTGTAACAAACAGCTCTAGGATGGTGGAAGGATCACCTCCTCAGTAAAAGCAGAATTTGAGGTTTGGGAGCTTATTTAGAGGGTGTGGGACTGGAACAGGATGGCAGCAAGCCTAGCCCTTAGACCTGAGAGAATTTACGTCTTTGTCTTTACTGCTTCAGGGGGTATGTGCCATACAAAGAGTAACATTGGCAGTGGGAGAACTGGGCAGGGAGGAGAGAGCATGGCTATACCTTTGTGAATGCAGTGATGGAACTTCCAGGAAAGCAGAGGCTGTGCTCCTGGTAGCTGGGTGGTGAACCAGGAAATGGCAGGAGCTCATGAGAAACAACAAATGTGAGGAGAGGGATTCATTTTTCAAAGCTGATGTAGACACAGAAAGTGGCAAGAGGGTGATTTATGTACTTAAGCAGGGTTTTGGCATTTGTACCCAGCCTTGTGGTTCATTTCCTTATTCACTCAAACACGTAAAGACTGAACAAATGTTTGGTAAACAGGAACCTAAGGTTTCAGTGATGAAAAGCTTTAACTGTCACCCACAGAGCTGCTTGCAGCATTGGCTTGGAAACGTTTTTCAGGAGATGATAATTTGCCTGGTCCCCAGTCTCATCACTGGGGTAGCTCCAGCCATGACACCCCGCATTTCCTTACTGCTGCACCCCAACCGTGCTGCCAAGGGTTGGAATGAGCAAGAAAACGTGTGGCGAGTGGGGGCCTTTGGGTTAGCCTCCATCGGTGCTGGCAAGGACCAGCTCGGAAACTTGCACAGCTGCTGCCTGGGCTCAATTTGGGCTATGAATAATTGGAGAGCTTTCCATCACCAGGGCTGTCGGTTCAGGTATTTGCAAGCACTTTCTTTGGTGGTTTCTTTTTAGTGTGGTTGCTGGACAGGGAGGACAGGATAGAGAGAGGAACCTTTCATGCTTCAGCCTTCTGCAGTATCCGGTGTTTTCATGAAACCACAAAGGACGTTAAAGAAAAAGGAACAAGCCCTCTGTTTATAGGGATTTAGACCGTCAAAACAAAGAGGGAGCTGTGTTGTTCAGCGATCACTCAGAGTCAAGGAGCCAGAAGACATAGGTTCACAAGAGATGGGCTTCCAGGCTGAAGCCCACCCTGCCTTCCCACCCTCCCTGGGCCATGGTTTGCCTCCCCTTGCTTGTGCTGCTACAAGGGTTGGCAGAGCTGACTGGCACTCCGTATCCAGGGTGCTTCCCAGCATTGCTGTGCATATTAAAAGGTTTCTCAGGATGATGACTCTAGCTTTCTGCAGCTGCCTGGGAATTTTTTGTTGTGTGGCTTTTCCACTCAGAGCCCCTTGCAGGACATTTTGGACGCAAAAGAGAAGCGTGCAGCACCCAAACAAGAAATGCACGAGGAAGGGAATTGGGCAATATGTAGTCCACACCCCGACAGCTGCTGGTTGAGAGCAAATGTTCCTTTCCACCACCTGTGTTCAGCGCAGATTTTTATGCAAGCACGATAGTAGGAGGTGTCACAGAAACAGGTCTGATGGCAGTAGCAGAAAGGCTTCTGCTCCCAAAGGTAGTCTGGATGCTTTTTTTAGGAGCGTTGCACCAGAACAATGGCAGTGGGAGGGGAAGGGTGATGACAGCCCGTGATTCTTAATCGCTCACTCATCTCTCCTCAGTGTCCAAGCTGACTGAAATGCAAAATGAAAGCAATTGTGTAGCAAAATCAGATGCTGGAAGTCCTTTTCATGATCTAAACCCAGTGTCTCCACCACAGCTCCTGAACTCCATGCTGAGGCAGACAACAGGGTATGAAGCTCCCCCAGGCACTCACCCACCGCACTGCATCCCTTGGAGGAACAAATTGCAAAACAAGAAACAGCCTGTAAACATCCCAAGCCACCCAGTGCTCTTTGTTAGGTATTTGTGGAGAAAGGCATTTTGGAGGGATGCAACACAAATGGCTGCAGTGCCGCTGCAGATGGAAGGTCTATCCAGTTGGTCCTGGGCTATGGTGGTAGCTATGGGAGCCTGCCTGCTCCCACACCCCAGTGGTTGGCATGATTTCCAGAAAGACAGGAGTAGCTTGGGGGTAGAGCATGAGAGAGGCACAGCTCCTCACAGCCATATGTGCCCTGCACCAAGGAGCAAGTGACTTGCAGCATCCACACTGCCTCCAGCTCGATGCATTGAAAATTTTTCATCTGATTTAAAGTTGCTCTGTTTTCCTAGATAAAGAGGCCCCTGCCTGCTGCCAAAATTCCTTGTTTCTTGTCACTGCCAGAGTGCTTGTATCTTTAGGAAGAAGAGCTGCAGGAGGCAGAATAAATAAATAAGTTCCCACTCATATTTTTTAGTCATCCAGCAGCCATTGGACACCTCATTTAAGTATATTATTAGCAACCCAGACATTTCAAACATAAACAACAAGCAAGATGGTATGTGTGTACTGCCTCCAGACGCTGCTGGTGCATGGCTGCTGCGTGGGCTCTGTGCATCCTGAAAGTGTCTCTCCCAGGCTGGGCATTGCCAGCAGGCAGGGACAGCCAGGAGGGTGCCAGGCAAGAGCCCTCCTTTGCCTTGCAAGGAGGGTGAGCACCTGCTTCCGGACCTCCCCAGTGCTCAGCCCCCTTCCAGGGTTCAGATGCCTCTGAGTTAAAGGGTTGGCAATGTGTGGTGGTCTGTTTCAACTGAGCTATGTCCAAATCATCTCCTGTTAACTTGTGAGGAAAATATTGGGCTAAGAATATTTTAGAAGCCTTTGGAAGGGCGAGGGCTAAATCAAATGCTAATGCTTTATTATTCAATTTTCCTTAACAAGCTGCCCATTCACGGACTGCCAGTGAAATTTTGAAGTCATATTTTGGGCATGGAAGAGACCTCATAATTTCTAGTACTTGTGGAATCTGTGAAAATTATTTTCTGTTGAGGTTTGTGTAAAAACATTCCCTGAGACAAGCATTTGGGGATTTTCTAAGGAAAAGGTGTGGAGATACAGTCTAAGTAGTCTCAATGGTTTTCATCATCTTGGTAGAGGAAAATTCATGTGTTTTACAAGGATATTTTTTTTAAAAAAAGGCTTGATTAGGAGTCTTCACATTACACAAGCGACTTAAAGCTTAAGATTCAAGCTAATTAAACACATTTTTGCTGTACCATGCTGCCCATGTAGATTCTAATTAATCTAGTCTATAGATTTTTTGCCCCCTGTGTAGAGTCAGGTATTGTTGCTAGGTGGTTTTAGCCGATTAGATGTGAACTCTTTTCAGCATTGATTTTGTGAAAAGTTTAAATGTGCTTCCAGAGGTTTCTGTTGACTCTTATGGACAGTCACAGTACTTCCTCAAAACTACCAGTGTAAGAGTACAAGTGACTTTTGGATGTGTATCGTACACAATTGTGTTGTCCAAGTGTGTGACCTGGAAAACACACACAAAGGCAGAATCCTTACCTGAGGTTCCCTTAAATTCCTTCATGGAATGGCAGATATTCCTGTTCACCCACAGCATATATAAAATCACCAGCTAAGGGAATTCCTAAAGGGCTGTGGGATTTACCATGAGGTAGCCAGGTCAGTGTGGTCTTAGGTCAACAGCAGCATGGGAGGGGTAACTCCAAGTTCGGTAGCATCATCCCAGACTTACATGCTGGTGAGTCACATCAGGTTAGCCAATACTTCCAAACAGATTAATTTTCCAGACCTTTGAGTCAATATTTTTGGTAGCTAAATTTCTGTGGATCACATCTTTGGTGTTATCTGGAAATATATTTTGGTGTCATGTAAGTGTGTTGTCACTCAGAGACAACACCAAGTGCCTTCAGACACTAGGCAGAGAGCCTAAAACCTGTCCTTGGATGAATATTTGCAGTTCGTCTTGACTCCCTGTTATCTGAAGGTCAAGTCCAACCCAGACTGAAACATTAAATGTGCCAAAGAAGTTTTAGGAGGACTAAAGTAGTTATCAGCAGTTTCCAGTTGCTTTGTTCTTGTGATGGGGAGGTAAAATATAAGAGGAGGCAAAAGGAACATCCTAAATGCATGGTGTAGGATTCTATGATCCCTTGGTTTCTAGCTGTTTAAGTGTAAGGTATTTTGCTCTTACCCATAAATTATGCTGAGCTCTTTCATAGTCTTTTTTGCTAACACCGAGCTCAACTGTGTTTTTAACTAAGTGCACATTTTTTGTCTCTTCTACTGACTTTTTCTGTTGGGTCCACCTTGCAAAGCGACACTTCTGTGCAAGGATAGGGGTGCTTGTAAGAGGCATTCAAGTGGATCCACCTCCTCCCTTCTCATTTCAGGAAGATATATCCAAAATGTAGTCCTACATGCAAACATCATTGTTTGGTAAACACTGATGCTGTGCTTGGCCAACATCTTATGGAGCTCAGTCCTGTGCATAGAGATTACAAACTAGAAAGCCATGCTGAGCCTTCAGGCATGCTACCACGGATGGGCAGAGGACTGGGCTGTCAGAAAGCATTGAAGTTTTTTGGGTTTCAGTACATGCAGTAATGTGACAGTGTACTCCAGTGTTGTGTTTGTTGTGTACAGAAAGATGAGGGAATTCTCAGTCATTTTCTGAGAGAAACAAGCAAACACACCTGAATGAGCAGCAGACTTCCACCCACCCCATTTCTGTCCAAGATCTTCCAACTAGACTAGAAAGCCCGCAAGTTTAATACAAATGAGATTTTTTTTCTTTTAGGCTTTTTGGATTAGCTGCCATTTCCTATTAAATTGGATGGAATGATGTAATATCCCTGTATGTGAGGTTATCATTCTCTCTTGAACTTCAGAAGCCTTTCCCACAAGGATAGATGTTGAAGTCATTCCACAGGCACCACAGAACTACCAAGCGGATGCGCCTGGGGCTGGGGCTACCCATGGCTCCCCTTGGTGCAAACTCTGGCAGTGTGCCTCTGCCTGGAGCTGTCATGAGGAACCACTTCCCTGCTTCTGTCTCCATTCATGGCCAGGCTGGCTTCCACCACCCCATGGCATTCCAGTTGCCGAGGGCTTCTTTCACTGTGAAATCACCGCCCCAGATGCTGGCCTGGGGCCACCAGCATATTCCACACTGGTCTCAAAGTCTTCTCCAAATGGTAATGACTCCTCTGAAGTCTCCACTAAATGAATTTATTCTTTACAGGCAGCTGGACCCAGAATATTGTCTTGTGGTTGCTAATAACCTGGGCCAGAACTGAGCTGGTGATTTACTGGGGAAGGGCTTCATATCTGCCTCCTTAAGTGCCTGCCTTGCTGCTTTGCCTCTCTCCCTGATCTCTCTTCCAATCCCCTTGCTATTCACATTCTGGGTATTTCCAGCTACCTTTGAATGAGGCATTAATGTAGATAAATATTACTGCAAGGAAGTAATGGCCGAATACTCTCTGCATCATCTGTATGCACTGGTTGGGGAGTGATTTTTCATTTCATACATCATTTGCTATTTCAGCATGTGGCAATTCTGCAAAATAAGAAAGCAGAATTAGAGAGCTGAAGAGCCCACCCTTTGTTCTTGCTGTTTCCAGCACTTGCAAGCGCAGGCAAAGAGCGATTGCTGTGCAGTTACTGGCCTGAGATGCGTTTGGGTGAGCTCATGTGAAATTCGTCCAGACCCTGTATTCATCACCCTGCAAAACCGTTTTCTTCCTGTCTTTCTGCCTCTCTCTCTTCTTTGCTGGGCTTTAACACAGCCATGTAGTTTTAATTTCTTTACACACCCCAAACCTCCCTCTTACTGTATTCTGCATTTTTCAGTGTAAATGGTCCCAGCATATAACACACAACAATTGTTTCTTTCTCCTGGCTCCAATAATAGCTCGTACCCCAGTGAAGTAATCTTTCCCACCTGAGCTGCTCCAGTGGTTTCATATCACTTAATCCTCCCTCATGAGCTGAGGATGAATTTAAGGTAACATCTGCTCAGCTTTATGTTGGTTGTGTTTGTACTGGGGGTCCCTCGGTTCCCATTGTCAAGCAAGTGGGAGAAATGTCTTTGCCAGAGTCCCACTTTTTCTGGGAGCATTTTCTGGGAGATAACTGACTCTGCCGGGCTTGCCCTGCTATTAGAGGGCCCATTAAAATCAAGGAGGTAGGTTCAGTAAATTTATTCTTCTGGACTACTGTGCTTGTTGTGCCTGCCTGTTTTCTCCTTGAGTTTCTTTGTGAATTCATTACCCCCATGCTCTCTCCCTGTTCCTGGTGGCACCGGGTTGTAAGACAGAAGCTGAGCCACCTTCCCCTTGGCAAGCTGCAGGCTGGGGTGGTCCTGCACCTCACTGCAGTCGTGCAGCTGGCAGTGTTGGACTATCAGCCACACTGCTGAGCCTTGTTTCATGTCCTCAGCTTGAAAAAGCTACTGAATTTGCTTTGTGGTGACTAGTCCTCAAAGGCAAGGTGCACCCTCACACAATGCTCTATTGGCAACATCCACACTCTCTGCAAACGCTGTGGGTGGGCATCAGGGATCTCCTGCAAAGCATTTCAGGCTTGTTGATGCTGGGGACATATCTGAAGGTCATCTCCTTTGCCATACTGCAAGTGAGGAGGGAACTAAGGGGTGTCCTTCTGAAGATCTCTCCTCCTCATGGTCTCACACGCCATGCAGAGCTCATTCATCTCTGCAGTGTGCTGCTGCATGCCTTGAAGTGAGCCATCATTTCATTTTCGGTGACTTCCTAATGTGTTTGTTCCTTTTTTTCTCCCAAGCAACAGCACAGGCATTGCTGCATTTGGCAAAAGAACAAAGCCTTATTGTTCAAAGCCTGCGCGCTCCAGTATCAGCTGGGACAAACACACCATTGCACTCTTAGACCTCAATCTCAAAAGCCAGCTGGACAAAGAGTGAAAAGGCTCAAAACCACCAGCTAGAAAAAGCCTTTGCCTTTATCTTCTCTCTAAAGGACTCTGTCAAGTACAGTTTTATATCTGTGCTTTCTTTTTGTTAGTAATACGTCTTCAGAAACCTGAAAATAGCATCTCTTTCTCTATTGATTTGTCCCCCTGAGCAGCACTGATTTCTCCCCCTCCAATCAACACAGCTTATCGTGTTGATTTGCTTATGCAACTCCTTTATCAATGAAAGTCAGTGTGGCTCTGGTCACACAAAGTAGACATGCTATCCATTTTTTTTGCAATGGCATGGCAGCAACAGCACTTCCCAGGAGTCTCTTCTGCAGGTCCTGCCTCCCAAGGAAGGGACTAAGGTGATGCCTCAGCTCTCACATAGTTCAGTCCTAGGGTGGACCCTGTCAGCCAGCAATGGCTGAGGCCCAGGAGGCTTGTGTATCAGTTTGAAGCTGCTTTGTGGCCAACTAAAACACACAGTGCTAGTATAAAATATCTCACATCTATGCAATGCCAAATTTTCCTGTCATAATTACACCTAGTAAAAAGGGCACCTTTTCTGACATGCTCATCTACACCTTAGAAACGTGAAATTGGTGTTACTTTGCCAGAGCGTACCTACATAACTCTTTCGCCATAAGCCAGCCTTCTCAGCTTGCAATTGTTTTTGCCGGTTCTCCCAGCTCCTCCTCCAGCCTGGCAGCCATGCTGGTCAGGAAGCATCCCGAAAGAAAGCTTGCACAACAGCGACCAGGCAGTTGCTTATCTCTCTGCCCTGGGATATGTCATGCAGCCCAAAGCCACACTGAGGCTTTTTCTCCTGACATGACAAATTGTAAACTCCTGTCCAATTTCCTGTATGCTAACCCTGCAAAGTGTTTCATTGTGTTTGGGTCTTCTTCCCCCATAAGTGTCTTCATTTTGCACTTTTGCTTCCCTAGATGTATTCTGTGTATCCTTTGATCTAGGTCATTTTTTCCCCATGTCCCATACTTTTTTTTTTGGTCCATGTTATTTTCCACTCCTGGCTGGTGATTGCATCTCCTCCCCAATGTAGTATCAATTGCAGTTTTAATAAACATGCCGTCTAATGCTTTTTCTAGATCATTAATGAAGACGGTAAATAAAACTGGAGCTAACACCAGTTTCTAGTAATAACCCTACTGGATGCCTCCCCGCAAGCTGACAGTTTTGTCGTTGATCACTATTCATCACCAAGCCTGGAACGTCAGTGTCCCCGTGAGAGGTAATTTATATTCATTTAACACCATTCATCACATAATCAGAATAAAACATGGCTAGAAAAGACTTCAAGAGGCTGATTTCACAAATAATCCTGAAGTTTCCAGTCTGCTTTTAAACACTGGCAAAGACAGGGGGTTCACATCCTTGCCAGACAGGTGGGTTTACTGTTTGTCAGCCTTCCCCCTTTGCCAAGCATCTAACTTTAACCTCTCTTGCTGCAACTTAGGCACGTTGTTTCTTGCCACACTAACAATGGATATAGAGAGCTGTCTGGAGAACAATTTATTCCCTCCCTCTCTGGAAGTAGTATTGTGTCTCCCCTTGTCTCCTTTTTTCTGGAGTAAACAATACCCATTGAATAAGTGTTTCTTCCCAATTTCTCTTTTCTAGACCTTTCATCCCAGTTCCTTCTAGGCTCTCCTAAGCTGAACAAAGATTGTAGCAGCACTGGGTAAAACAGAGGGCACAGTCATGTATTTTACAGGCAGAGCTCCTGTTAGATTGTCCTGATATGGTGACTGCCTTGTATATGACAAATGGCATTTTTTATTCATTTCAGGTTCCTGCATGGCTGCACTGCTCCACATCTGCCTAACCATCTGTCTCTCATTTTGTTCCTGCACAGCTGACTATACCTACCTCTGTGCACAACTTTGCTTACCTCCTTACTGAATTACATCTTTTTTTTTTCCAGGTATTTTCTCTAACATGCCAGGATTATGTTTGATTCTAATCCTCTTTTCGGTCTTTGCAGTTCCTCTCAGCTTGGTGTCATCTGCCTACCTGATAAGGATGCCCACTATCCCAAAATCCAGTGGCTGGACCTCTGTTGAACCTTACCTAACCCTTTCTTGTATTTTTACAAAGACACCTTCTTTCTGAGTATGGTTTTCCAGCCTGCTTTGCACCCCTTCCTTAAGGTAATTTCTATAGGGCAGGTTTTCTTAGCTTAAATCTTGAAACATGAAGTGAGATGGTACCAAAGGCCTTACCAAGGTCAAGATACAAAAAGTCTTTTGCTTTGTCTCTATCCACAGGACCTGTTACAGGATTAAATTAGGCTGATTTGACATGATTTGCTGCTGGCAAATCAGCACTGGTTGTTCCTCTTCTCCTGGTTGTTTCCTAGGTTCCAGTGATGAGTTTGTTTAATTATTTGTTCCAGTGCATTTCCAGGAACTGAAATAGAGCTGACTGGCCACAGCTGCCTCACTCCTTATTTCCCCTTTCTGCAGCCAGGCAGGGTGCTGCTTTGCAAGGAGCCCCGCTCCCCCATGCTGCTCCTGAGGGTCCACGGAGGATCCCAACCTCAGCTGACTCCTGCTGTGATGCCATCAGACCGATGCTTTCCTCAGCCTTCCTCTGACCACCAGTCTAGAGCCAGAATGTTTCCCCACTCTCCTGCCTTTCCTGTGCTTGTTACCTTTCCTTTACATGTCTTTCTCAATTTTATGCATCATAGTATGTGCCAACCTTTGAGGTCAACCCTGAGCCATTTGCATGTATCTCAGTTTTCTCTTTGGTTCCTCCTTTCCTGTGAAGCCACTGAAGACTGACTGACTTAGCCAGTTATCTTTTCCTATGTTTCTTAACCATCATTTTTTTCATCAGCATGACTTAGGTTTGTGCCATTGCAATTGTTCCCGTAGAGAATTCTGACACCCCTGAAAGTCTTTGTCCTTGGACTTGTTTCCCTGAGTGCTTGCTTATCAGTGCTCTGGGTTGTCTGTGAATCTCTGTGGTGCTCAGCAAAGCCTCTCAGTGGAGAAATGCAGAAACTCAGACTTTCAGTGAAATGGTGGACTTCACCCACTTACAAGTGGACTTTCCCAACCTGCACAAGACTTCTTGTTTTCAGCAACCTCTTTGTCTGTTAGCAAAAATAAGCATAGTGAGCCAAATTCTGACCTCATTTACACCAGTAAAATCTGAATCTGTGCCAGTAAGCTGCTGAAGTTGTTTTGGGCTTACAGTGATGAGAATGAAAGCAGCATCTGCCTCATTAATTCCCCCCAATCCACCGAAAGTAAATGATTCCAAGAGGAAATAGCTCCACAGAAGGGAGCCCTGAAAAGAATTAGAGACTGACTTAATGGGATTAAGGGGAAAAAATGCTTAAGCAAATCCAAATCAATCCTCTCCTCAAAACATTCAAGGTGCCAAAATAAATACAAACACTGTTTTGGGAAGGAAAAGGTTAAAAAGCTATGAAAACAAAATATCTTGGCCTCTTCTAATGATGTCCTGTAGCACAATGAGAACAACCCAGAAAGGGTTGCTGAATCAGCAATACTGTACCTCCTGCTTGGTGTTTATCCATGGACTCTGAGGATGGAGACTCATTTCCCACTGTACCCATGGGGCTCATTTCAGGTTTGATAAAATACCCCTGGAAACCAGATGGCATTACAAGTAGGGATAGGTGAACAGGTCTGGCAAATGGAAACTTCTCTCAGATGCCTGGCCAGTGTGACATCCAGCCCCTAGAGCCATCCCTCCTGTCATTGCTTTGGCTTTTTGTTCTGCAGTTAATTACCATCTTTGCACGTTTCTTCACCCACTCCACACTGTGCATGGCACTAAGATCAGATGTGCCAAAAATAAATAAATATGTGCCTGCCCCTGTGGTGTTGCTCGATATACTAGGAGTTGCACACATTAAGGCTGGTTTTGTACAGTCATGTGGAAGGGGAAATATTTTGAACAACTGGCAAAAGCCAGCATGTTTCAGGCAGGCAGGTGGCCCTGTGTGCTGGCAGGGAGGAGAGCAGGAAGGAGTACAAGGCTCACACTGCCTATTATTAAAAGCTGGAGGCAAGCAGGAGCTGTGACCCACTCTGCCAAACTGCCTTCTCGCCTCTTCCACCAGCAAGGTGGCTGTCCCCATTCACCCTGCTGCCCTGCTCAACCCACCAGAAGAGCTGTGGTAAAACAATTAGGAGATAGTCACACATTTCAGTAGCATGGGCATTTTTTCTCCCTTTAGATACGAGAGCACACCATTGCCGAGGGCAGTCAAGTACCAAGAACACTGACAGTCTACTCTGATGACTTTTGAGGAAGAACAGGGTTCCATGCAAAGCATCTTACACTTCAAGGTGAGCTTGGCTAAATTAAAGCATTTAAAGGGGATATGCAAGAATGCACAAGGGCCACAAAGCACTTCCTGTGATGGGAAAGTGTCAGGGGACTGATCTGTTTCACACAATTTAGAAATTACAAGGCAACTTAGTAACAGTGCTGCAGTAGGAAAGAGATTTCTGACTGGAGGCTTCCATTTAGGAAAAACGTGCAATCCAGTGGCTAGAAGCAGAGGCAAACCAGATGCAGAGGAGAAAAAAAAAGTTCACATGTTATATGAGGGTAACTAACCAAAGAAAAGGCTTTTTTTAACATCCTGGTAGACTCTCCAGACCTTTCAGTCTTTAAGCTAAGACTAGGTGACTTTTTAACAGATGCATCTGCAACTCAAAAAGAAGTTGCAGGCAAGCATCGGGAATGACTGGGGGATGTACTCTGGAGCTCTTATTCAATAGGTTACGCGTGATGATCATAAGGGTCTTTTCTGACCTTAAGCAATGAATCCCTGACGTTCAGCTGTGCTCAAGTGTGGCACTTTATTGTATAGCAGTTTTGGATCGGAAAGAGCTGTTATCAGTGAATTAAACAGGAAAATTAACAACATGGTTGTCCAGCACTCTTTGTGTCCTTAATTTGCTATTTCTTTATTTTATGTCATCCTTACATTTTTAGTGTGCCACAGAACTGTGTATTGGATACGCAGAAGAACATTACAGGGGTAATTAGAAGGCAGCTGGAGGGTTTTGGCAGCTGGGAAGGGGACAACAAGCACTCTTGGCTCTGAGAAGCAGTGTGGGTTTGTGGGAGATGGATTTTAGCTGAATGCTAAGATTGTCAGCAGGAGAAGTCAAAGGGGCTGACAATAGTGTTTGCATCATCTTGAAGTTAACCACTTCCAGAAAATAACATCAGTTTGCAGCAAAATAGAAGCTATTGTTCAGCCTGCAGACTGGTAATCTCTCAAATCTTGCAGCAAAGTTTTTTTCAAGGCAGCTTGACTGGTTTAAACCTAAAGTATATGGCATTTACAAAGGCTTAAGTCCAAATCCTTCTGGAAAGCTCCACTGTCAAAACAGACGGCTCTTGGTGCTGTGGATGCTCTGTAGGAGTTGGCATTGGTGCAGAACCCGGGCCCACATCCACAGTAGTGCAGAACTGAGGTAGACTTTGCTTCACTTGTTTCACTTTGCCACAGTGGGTCTAGCTTGTGGTGTTTGTTCTCCTCTTCAAACTGTAGATATTGCTACTATGCTCTCTTGTTGCCCATGAAGACTTCAGCCTTGAAGCCAGAGAAGGGTGGTCCACGTAGGAACTTGGCTTTAGGAGGGGGAGAAGCAAAGCTGAGGCCAGGGAGGCAGGACCTGGATGTGTAAGGTGCCTCTCAGTAGCATTTTAGTTTGGTTGAAAGAAACAGATCTCCTGGTTGTGCCACGTAACTGTGGTTTGATGATGCACACCATGGAATAGGATTGCAGCATGCAAACAGGTCTCCTCTCAGGTGATACTGTGCCGGGAGAGGAGATGCGGGTATGCACTTGAGGTGATCCAGCCCATGGCTGCTCAGTCACAGGTAAAACAGACTGACAGCACGCCAGCACTGCTCATGTGCTGCTCTACTTGCTAAGACAGACATAGCTTTTCCTCTCTGTGACTGTGTCAGTCAAAATACCCTAATGTCTCTTGTTTCCCAAGGTCAGAAGTGACTGAGGTAATTTATATTCAGCAGGACCCATCAAAGGAACTGTCTTGGTTTTGATGTGATCATCAGGAAGGCCAGTGTTTAGTCTTTGTCCTGTGACCTACTGAGGATGTGAGGTTGGTTTTCTGCTGAGAACCAACTCCTTCCTATCTCTCAAGTTTTCCTACTTAATATCCTTGCTCTGAACCAAGACTGTGCTAATTTTCACTGATGTCTGAGTAGTAATGTGAAATATAAAGCGGTGAGGTTACAAAACAGTCTTGGGCTTGGTTGTCAGAAGCCAGTGTAACTCTCAGCCAGCATACCCTTCACTGGTCAATATCTCTAAAGATGTGATTTCCAAGGTAAGCCATGAATTTTGCATTATTAGGACCACTAACTCCACTTATTTTAGCAAAATCCTCTCCAAGACAATCATACATTTCCTTCTCCAAACTTAAAATTTCCCTTTGATTTTATGTGGATAAACTGTTCTTTGAGTTGCTCAATGTCATGGGAGACTGACCCTCCTAATCCATGCCAGTGATGGGCAAATTGTATCCTATCTTGTATGTCATTTCTCAATCAGAGAACAAAGTGCTTTGGCAGTCTGGATCAAAGGTACTATGTAAAGTCAGTATTATTGTTGTTATAGTGAAGTGAGCTCCTGGAAAAATCATGTTGACTTCTGCTTTGAGGTTGCCTGCACCATGGGGCCTTTGATGTCTAATAGCCTGGCACTGTATCTTGTGTAGGTATGGCCTAAAAACAGGAATTTATAATGAATTAGTAAATTATTGCTTATTATTTTTAGCATCTCAGAACACAAGACTATACACACGACACAATGCATATACAAGGCCAAAAGCTGTTAGAAAGAGACTAATAGGTGAGGCCTTCTTCCAGCATGGACACCTTTTACATAACTCTCCTTATCATTTTAGACGCATGTTTAGTCAGCAAGGTGAGATGTTAGTTCTGACTTTATGTCTTCAAATTTTATGTTGTTGGCAAATTACTGTGAACAAAAAAGATGTTCTGTGTGAACTCCACAGAAGGGCTAGGGATCATGGGGGAGGAAGAGGCAGGGCTCCTTGAAAGCTCTGGAGAAACCTTATAGCAGCCTTCCAGCACCTGAAGGGAGCTCACAAGACAGCTGATGAGGGGCATTTTACAAGGGCATGTAGCAGTAGGGCATTATATATAACTGTAACTATTTTAAACTGAAAAAGGGTAGGTTTAGATTGGATATTAGGAAGAAATTCTTCACTGTGAGGGTGGTGAGGCAGTAAAACGGGCTGCCCAGAAAATCATGGATGCTCCATTACTGGAAGTGTTCAAGGGCTTCTGAGTAATCTAGTCTAACAAAAGGTGTCCCTGCTCCTGGAAGGGTACTTGAAACTATAAGATCTTTAAGGTCCCTCCAAACCAAAACCATTTTACAATTCTATGGAATTCAGCTAGCTCTTTGCATCATTCTTCCAGGCCAGAGGAAATCTCACGTGTGCTGTGAAATTCCCCTACTTACATTCCCAATTCCTCCTCCATCTGTAAAAGACTTGGGGAAAAAAATCAAAAACCATTTGTTGTTTGCAGTCACTCTTCTGTGCAAGGTCCCCACAATGGTGCTTATGCCTTGTACCAGCTAAGCAGCCATCACTGGTTCAGGGCCCGTGGTAACCTGCCACCAAAAGCCATCCTGTGGCTGGCTGGCTCTGGCTCCCAAAGGGACAGAGCCAAAAGAAATCTACTTCACCTCCTTGCTTAGTCAGGCTCCCCACCTTGTGACTGTCACAGTGTGCTATGTCCCTGCATTTCTCCGTGTTGTTTTGCTGAACCTCTGTGCTTCCCAAATAACTCTGACAGGGATGAGCATATTCCCACGGCAATCAAAACACAGAGGCTGGGCAAGGTTTGTTCCCTAGACCATCCCACATCTGCCTGTGGAAGCATTTCTGACACAGGTACAGGTAGTTGTTCTGGGAGAAGACCCTTTTGGGGTTGAGTTTCTTAGCAGGAAGCAGAATTCACAGTCCTCATGAGGCATCTCTCATTAACTATCTGTCTTCTCCAGGCTGTACAATAGATTGGAGGACAGGGGGAAGGTTTCTTCCTCTTCTCTGTACCTGGGCCAGTGTGGCACAGGTGCTGCATGCAGGACACAAAGGCTTGTGCGTGCCAGCAATGCCAGGGCACTGGTGGAAAACACAACTCAAAGGAGAAAGCCAGCACCAGCATGGGGTGTCAGGAGGGAAGCACATCCTCCTGCAGGGAAAGTTCCTTAACTCGGAGTGATGGGGTAGCTTGGATCTCTCATCTCACTTAGTTTGCTCCCAACATCATAGGCAGTGGAAGGGGCATCCTCCAGCACCTCCGTAAGCCTCTGAAGATCCTTCATCACCAAGGCTTTGCTAGGAGGTTGATATGCTCCCAAGGGAATAAAATCCAGGTTTGAGATATGGTTGGAGCAGCCCTGACCCTCCCTGTTCCAGGACCAGCTGCCAGTATATACATGCACATCAGGAGAGGGGAAGTTAGTAGGGAAACATCATGAAACTTCTAAAGGTGTTAATTAAGCAACTTTAAGTTATAAACATTTTTAATTGGACTCATTTTTGGTGTCACATACTATCTCTTGATGAGACAAGTCCTAAAATTAAAGGTGTTTTAATCTCCCTCTCTCTGCTCCTCCTCTCTACCCTTGTTGTCTTTCTGGTTGCAAAGTAGAAAAGAAATCACTGAGGCTTCTGGGCTTTGCTGAAGACTGCTATTTTTAAGGTGTTATATTTGATTTATTCAAATCTGACCAAAAACTCCACCTTGGGACCAGACCTCCTTTGTCAATGTTGTACCTAACTTTCTGGTTTTGGATGTAGATTTTTAAGGAGGAAAGACAAAAATTGGGCTTATAAGAGATGCTAGCTTACCACTTTAACAATGACAGCACCATCCTTTATTGTAACCTTTGCCCCGGGATATTGCAGCATATCACTGTCTCCTTGTGATAAATGATACGTCATCATCTCGTTTTCTATTTTTTTTTATTGTTTTTATTAAGTGTTTCTTAAATTACAGAAATCATCTTGTATTGAATTACAAGATCCAAACACCATTAGGTTTTCCTGTGTGCTCGTTTGTCATTGTCATGGGCCAACCAAAACTCTTGAGGCTTTAAGGGAGTGGGGACTGTGGTCTGGACTGTGCAGGTCATACCCTGTTCTGCCCTGGGAATAGCTAAAGACATCAGATTTCAGCCTTTGTCTCCTGAGCCCATTGCTACTTCACGTGTGCCTGCCTTCATCTCTATTGTGCAAGACCAATTTTAAACCCAAGGTCTTGAAGTTAATGACTCTCTATGAGAGCCTTTCTCCAGCGGCTGAGTAGGACAGAGATGGAAGGGATTGAAGATTTCACAATCCATCTCATCTTTTCTTTCCTTGCCCTGCAAGCACTCTTTAACATGGCACTGTGCTGACAGCAGCAATATTTTGGCCTATGTGCATGTGTATAAATATCTGTGCAGCTGCTAAGGAGCCACCAGCCAGGGATGCACGAGTCAGTGGATCTATAGTGCAAGGGTGCTCTCCACCAAGCAACTCCCTCTTTTTGGGAGAAGTGGGAGGAATGGACTGAGCTGCCCTAGGACTCCCCTGTGCTCAGGCTTCAGCCTTGCAGCTAGGACGTGTTCCTTTTACCTCCCCACTGGTGGGGCCTGTACACTAAACTTTGGGGGATTTATAACCTGCCCAGCCAAGAGGAGATAGGCACTTTTGGAAGCATCAAGATGTGGCCCTGTCAGCTTCCTCAATTCAGCACTGAGGCTGGGTATTTCACAGCATGCATAACCCTAATTTGCTTCAGGATTTTTGCTGAGGGGATGCAATGTGAAGGGCTGCACTGTAGAGGTTTTATGTCACTTTCAGAAGGCTGTCTGCCATTTCTATATTATCTCACATAGTCATGGAGCACTGCAGATAATAGAAACCTTTCATTTTCATTGATTATTCATGGCACAATTTGCTTTGCTAGCTATCCTCACAGGCCACAGAGCCAGCAGCCTCCCAACATGCGTGAGGGAACACATTTCCTTGTCGCAGACAATTTGGCTTGAAAATTTCCTTGAGGCATTCCAGCTCTGCAGGTAATGAGCACTTGGGTGACTTTGCCTTGGGTTTACTCCCCACCAACAGCTTATGCCAGCTCTGGGCTGCCTGGATTCTCCTGGCCCAGCTGCTGCCTGTTAAGAGGGTTTGGTAGTCTCTTCTTGCCACGACCTTCCCTCTTTACATCCAGCCGTGAACTCTGTGTGCTAACTCTGATCTCTGCCCAGCAGGGAACTGACTTGGGTCCCTGCCAGTGTGAGCTGGGACCTAGCAAGGCGAGCAAGGAAATGGCAAAACTCAGACATCTCCATTTCACTTTAAATTTTGGGGGGAAATCCTGAAAAGCTCTTTATGGAGATTGTATTTTTGCAGCAGCCTGTTTCCTCTTTCCTTCTCCTTCTTTCCTTTCCCCACCTCTTTGTCTGCTAAATAAAACAACCTACATTTTTGACCTGAATTACTTTATGTGTCCCTGAAGGCATATGCAGCTCCTAGGACTGGAGGAGGGTTTTCTTCTTTGGTGCGGTCAGATACCATCATTAGAGATGACAGTCAAGCTGGATCCCCTCCCAGTCTGAACACTGTGTTTCTATTTTGCAACACAAACAGTAACCCCCCAGATTTCTCTAGCACTGGCTGACAGGGAGAAGCTTGGGCTGCTTTACAAACAAGCAGGCATCGGTTCTGTGGGCAAAATACCTCCCTGTTTGTGCAGGTGAGCACTGGGAAAATTAAATAATTGCCAGCATCACTCAGCCTGCACCTGGATTCACCTAAATCAACCATAACTCTGATGTTGTTATCAGAGGAACTAGCAGCAGACCACAACTAGGACCCTAATCTGAAGGCAGCTCCCCCTGTAGCATCTCCCCCTCTGCCTCACTAGTGCTCCTCCCTGGGAAACCCCAAGCTTCCCTAGGCTCCCCAGAAGGTGTCCAAGGACCATACACCCTTGGAACGGCAGGAGGAGGACAGTGGGATTTCCTCTCCTCTGCCCTCACCTCTCTGCTGCCAGAGCTGAGGGAGCAGCTAAACCCCTCCAGAGATGCTGTGTGTCAGGCCTTAGCAAAGCCCCACACAAACTACACATGCCAAGTGGTGGCTTTTTCGAAAGGACAATGAAATTTCTCATTCTGTCTCGTTTTAACACTATTCTATAACATGCATGGCAGACTGGCTGAATTAAACCAGCCATGCTAATTTCTCTTGTTACAGCAGCTCTGCATAACATGCAAAATACTTGGCTTTGGAGGATGATATTATAAAGAAGGACACTGTAATTTAGTGGCTCATTTAATGTGAACCAAGAGAAATATGAGGCATGCCAATGCCGCACTGGGGCTCTATTTGTATCCTTTTGGTGTGCAGTATGATTTATAATAAAGGATCATTTTTATATAGTATTAGCATGGCAATGGAGCTTACTGGGTTACCATGTCTGAAGTTAGAAAATATTATATTAGAAGAAGCTCTTCAAACACTGCGTAAGAATAGCCCTTTCTTCAATATTAAATCATGATTCCAATCTTTTTAAAATAAATATCAATGTGTTCTATTTACCTAGGAATCTGGGCTTTTATCAATGCAGCGGGAGGATTTCCACCTCTGAGTTCAGAAAACGTTGTGTGCAGGCTCACAGAGTTCACTTTGTGGCTCCCAGCCCTGCTGCTCAGCACTCTGTGGCACCCTCTGGCACTGGTGGCATCCTTCTCTGCCAGGAGCCCAGGAGGAGGTCAAAAGGCAGAGAAAGCAGAAAAGTCATCTTTTGGTGTGACTGTGGTATCACAGCTTACAGGAAGCATGTCATTTCTCTGTCCCTCTCTGCATGAAGTCCTGTGGCCCCCCAACAAGTCTCCCCTGCCCTGGGGCTGTTGCTGGGGAGGAGGAAGGACCTGGATTTACCCCCTCAGAGTTCTTCTGGAGGCCACACAACAAGTAAGTGGTAGAGCCAGGATAAGAACAGAGGCAGTCCTGGCACCTTGCCCTCTGCATGATTCAGAGCTTGTTTCTGAAGCGAGAGGACTGCATAGAGTTTCATTTGTCCATCTAGAAAGCAGTGTGTTCTGCTTCCCATTTAAAGCTCGGGAACCTCATGATGATTCAGAGTGCATGCAGGAATGCAGCTCTATGCTGATTTTTAGTGCCAGGCACCGTAATGCGTGCCAATGATTAGTTTTGCCATGTAGGTAGGTAGAGGAATTAAATCTGGTTTAGAAACAAGGCGGGGGGGACTAATCAGCTGGAGGATGCCAGGGAGAAGGAGAGCTTGCACAAGATAGAGCAATGCCTTTGCAAATGTCACTTCCACTGGAGTTGAAGTGCAAGGTGGGGAGGTGTGGAGGGTTTTCATTAAAGCATGCAGGGAGCTCATGCTGCCCACCCCTTGAGGAAAGGTGGTCAGCCCTTCCCCTCCTCTTCACTGGGCAAGGAGGAGCTGGGACAGGCCACAGTTCCCCTGCTGCCATGTCCCAGTGCCAGAATGCCTCTGACCAGCTTCAACACTTGTGATTTGGCTCTTGGGGACATGGTGACACTTTGATTCTTTTCAATGTTGATGAGGCCGATGGCAATCCTAACCATCCTGGACCAACCCACAGGAAGGGCAGCCATCTCAACACCACTTTTGCTGTCATTCATAACATCACATGCATCTGGAAGACTGTGCAAGCACATGCTCCCAGTCCAAGATCCCTCCTGTTTCGTGCTAAGATGGATGTTACCCTGCAGCCCCCAGCACACGCTGTCTTGCTGGAGGGAAGTCCCCCTGCTCCCTGCTCTCCCAGGCCTGCAGGGACACAGCCACTGTTGCCAGCCAGGAAGGTGACATGCAGGAGTGGGCAAAGCCAGAGCTGACTCTGCTTCCCACTGAGCCAACCTTAGGGAAATTGCCCAGCCACTTTGAATAAAAATGAATTAAGCAGCCTGGCAGTAATTCAGACCATATTTTATTAACTTGGCCAGAACCAAGTAAGTTAATCCACCTCCCTGAAACTTCTTATTTTACAGCCATGCTCTAATATATGAAAATGTGCTGGCAAAGTTTTTGGTAGATTACAACTCTCCAGTTAGTAACAACCGTGCAGCAGGGGGTTATTGCTTGGACAGGGGCTGAGATGCAGTGGGGAGCCCCACACAGCCCACCCAAGCACCAAGGAAACAAATGATGTCTTCCCCTACTGCTTGTTGTGCTACCTTGTTAAAATCCCCAGCACTCCTCACTTTTTGGGTGAGGGATGCCAGATGCCTAAGGGCCCTTGGTGGTCACTGGGCAAGAGTAGGCACTGGCTCCAGCTCACAGGGGTGAATTGCTCTGCAGAGATACTTCCCTTCCTCTCTCCTTCCTCTATGTAGGAAAACAGTTTTTCTTAGCTCAGCAAATGCTGTGTCTCAGTTCCTCTTCAAAATTGGTGGTGCATCCACTCAGACTACTAGGTATAATGCCTTCATGTCCACCTTTTCTTTAGACAAGATGCACCCCCAGGAAGGAGTCAGACATCTAAAGAAAGGCAAAAATCACCTGCACAGGTTTTCCCCTCTGGGCCACCCACTAAACATGGTGAAGTCCAGGAGGGTGATGCAGATATTTGACAGTGGCCAAGAGCTCCTGCCATTGGCCCCACGGGAGCTGCCAGGGAGCCAGCTCTCCTGGGGAAGTCTCCAGTGGGCTGGCAACCCACCGGGGCCCTGGGGTGCTTCTCTCTGTGTTTAACAGATGCTGCCTTTGAGCTTAGCATTGGTCATCTGTGGTATAAACTAACATCTTCCCCACTCCCTGCATTCTTGTGCCCTGTGTAAGCCCTAGCAAGAAATAAAATTGCCCTGCCTTCCTTGCTTATTAGCAGTAATAATGCCAATAATACTTCACACATAAGAGCTTCCATCTGAGGAAATGAATGCACTTTGCAGACATTAATGATTTAAGACGTTTAGGCCATCTCTGAGGAAAACCATCCCTTTTTTTTTAACAAATGCAAAGCTGAAGCAAACTGTAGGTAAGCAATTTTTCGCCCTGCAGGAAGGCAACAGTGATGCAGGATAAAAGTCTAAGGCTCCCTTTTCCTGTTTTCCAGCCAACCTCTTCTCTGTGCCCATGATCCTGCAGTGGTAGCCTGAGAGGAGCTGCTGCAGGCTCTAGGAGGCCAGACCCAACTTGCTTGCTGTGCTGTTTGGGGCCTGTTTGCCTTCCCAGTGCTCATTTATTCGATGTGGACTGGCCCTTGAGTGACTGCAGCTGCTCACTACTGTTTGGACCAGGTTTGCTCATCAGTTCCTACATTTTGGGATGCCCTCTGGGTGTGATGATGCCCTGTAAATTCCTACAGTCCCTGGGGCAGGCAGGGAAGCCCGGACAAGGGTCTGAAGAGGACAGCACCTCAGGAACGCGTTGGGTGTTGCATCCCATCTCAGGCAGCCTTATCTGCCCTTTCACTTCAACCTCGCCTGCAAACACACTGCAGCCGTATTGGCTGCTGGGCTGGCTGTGAACATGGCCACCATTGCCCAGCCACTGTCCCATTGCCTGTAGGGTGGGCGTGGG
This sequence comes from Anabacerthia variegaticeps, assembly GCA_035583185.1. Lineage (NCBI taxonomy): Eukaryota > Metazoa > Chordata > Aves > Passeriformes > Furnariidae > Anabacerthia > Anabacerthia variegaticeps. The sequence continues at coordinate 44,029,119 of JAWWEW010000112.1, read as the reverse complement.
GAGAAGAAACCAATTATAAATAGTCAGATGAACTCCAGTGCACTGGGCAGTGGACTTTGTTGTATATAGCCGCTTTGTAAAATGAAACTAGCCTGTGTCTCTCTGGGTGGAAAAAAAAAAAAGCAAGCAGGGACCACACCTCTTCTATTATGTGCGTAGATCTGTTCATCAGGGTCTGGCAGCACTTGCTTAGTTATATGAAAAGCTCACTATAAACATGAGACTACTGGTGGTTGATTGTTAACTCTTTAGGGCACGACTTGAAATATTATCATTTGGCCTGGGCCACGGGCTTAAATGTGGTTTTCCTCCTTAAGACGCAACAAGATCTGGGCTGTCTGCGTCCCTCTGCTATGCAGAGCTTATAAATAACCCCCTTCTCATCCTCAGAACAGCATCTTCTATTTTTTTTTAAACATGAGAAGGAGACAAAAAATAAAAAAGGCGGGCAGGCGAGCAATAGTGAAAGTGCCACCATGTTGTTCTATTTTAAACCCTGCTTGCCTGCACTTTCGGATGCAGGCAGGGGAGGAGACCACTGGGTCAGCCCACCACTGCCCGCCCGGCCACTGCGGTGTGTATGTGCCTGTGTGCACTTATTGTTTTATCCTCACGTCACCTTTCAGCCTGTGCTGCTCGCCCTCCCTCCGTCCCCGAAATCTTTGATTAATAGGTTTGCTTGCTTTTTATATCCACACATGTGGCGCATCTGGAGCAAGGCGTGCCTCTGCTTTCTTGTTTTTTATCTCCCTCTCTATCTATATGTGTGCCTTTTCTTCCTTTTCTTTTTTTTTCTTCCCTTTTTTTTTTTTTTTTTTTTTTAAATTTAATTGTTACTGCCATGGCAAATGTTACATGTTTGGCAAAAAGCTTACGGAAAAGAAAAGGGGCTCAGCGCTCAGCTGGCAGATGTCCAGTGTAATCATGCTGCAGCGCTGAAATGAGGCCTTTGGCCGGCTGCCGAGCTAGGGAGAACAAAGATGTCAGTTCCCCGTGTTGGCGGCGGCGCTTGTTTGGCACCCTTATATGGTTTCCCAGAACTCCTCGCCTTGGCGGCTTTCCATTCCCTTTAGGGCAGCAAACAGGATTAGCACACACAGACTTGTTTTTCTCTTTTCTCCTCCAACTGTTCCAATGACATCATCCCTGCTGCATTCAGCTGCCAGCAGGGTGACTTTGGGGGTGGATTTTTTTTCCTCTTAAAAAAAACCACCAGTGTGCATACACCAGCAAGCACGATGGTTTAGGTTAACACTTGCACACCTTTCTTGTTAAATTAAAGCCCCTGAAGTGCAGAATGCTCAGGCTAACCAAGCCAGATGCACTGCCTTTTTTTTTTTTTATCTCATAATTGAATTCCTACAAGATAAAAATCTCCTTTTCCTCAGTAGGCTGTAATCAGTGCTCACAGAGCTGTGGTTTCCAACTGCCCTCGTCATGTGCTTCCTTATGAAACTCCACAGAGAAATCGCCTTGGCTTGGGCACTGATTTAAAGGGCTGTGGAGCAGGATGCAGCCCCTGTTGGCTCTCTAAAATGGCAGGGCTGGGACCACCCACCCTGGGTTGCAAGGGTGTGTGGGGGTCCACAAGGCTGCTATGGGGTAGTGCAGGAGGGAAAGCCCCCTCTGTTAAGGAAGGGCGTTGCTTAGAAGCATTTTTAGTTGCTGTTAGCTGTGGAGAGTGGGGAAAAAGATGTATAGGAGAAACCATTGCATTTTCTGCCTTTTCGCTCAAAGCCCAAACCCGTTTTTGGCTTCTGGACATCTTCTACCCTGGACATTTTCCTCTTTCCACCTAGTCTCTTTGCCAACCAAATGACAGAGTCATGGCCCATTCCCAAAGGAGCCCAGAGGGGTGCCAGCATCGCCCCCCACCAGGAGGTAGGCAGCCCTTGGCAGGAAGACCGGGGACAGTTGCGGTAGCTGGGTTGCCTCCCTGCTCCCTGTGCCTCCTTCCCTCCCAGCAGCACTCCTGTTTTCCTTGGCACAGGCCACAGGATGTGATGCTTGCTTCCTCCTGTTGATGCAGACCCAGGGAAGGGGCCCAAAGGGGATGGTGGGCTTTGCATGAAGGGTTGCTCAGTTATGGAAAAGCTCCCCAGCTCGAGGCTGGCCACAGACCGCTGGGTGTTAGTCAGCATGGGAAGACCTGGCCAGTCCAGTTCCTCATTGAGTCGCTCAGTTTTTCCACTGTAGAGGTGGACGGACAGACAGATGGACGGACAAATGTAGATGGCAAAGCAGGGTTGCTAGGAAAGCTTTATATAAGTGGCTCTCGGCCGGCAGCTGACAGTGCAGCAAGTGTTCAGCTCTCAGAGCTCCACATCAAACCTGGCAGCACATCAAAACCTCTGTTTCATAACCAACTAGAAATAGGATTTTCTAACAATGCCAAGAGGACTTGCCTTGTTGTGCAGGGACCTGGGATTTTACCAGTTGTTAATGGTTAACTAGTCCATGGCCTAAAAGACACGCTAGTGCCTTTCCTCATGATGAGGTACATGATTTTACCAGGTGCTGTGCCTGGCAGCAGCCATGCCACCCTGGTCCACCTGTTAATAACATAACTCAGGAATTAATTAGCAATTAACAGCAACCAAATAATTACAGAATCAGCTGTCAGGAGGGAGGCCATGATGCTGTGAGGGGACTGCCCTCCACTGGGAAGTGGGTGCGTCAGAGTGACTGAGGAGGGAGCAAGGCTGGAGGAAGCTTTCCCAGGGAAGCACAGATTTCCAGAGGCAGAGTTTTCATGGGAAGAAGAACACATGGAGAAACAAAATTGGTGTACCCCATCCCTGAAAGCCTAACCTCCTGGCAGCAGCAAGCCTTGCCTGCTCACTTCAGTTAACAAGGCTGGGCTGATGTCTGGGCTCCTCTGGCTCCCTCCTCTGAGGGAGTAAGGCAAGCGTCAGGCATGCCCTGAATTTTACAGTGTAAGACAAAGCTCTGCAAGTGCTTTGCAGAGCAGAGCTGCAGCTTTGGCCAAGCCTGGCTGTGGGCAAGGGGCTTGCTGCAGTGCTGAAGAGCAGAGAAACCAGGCCCTGCTTGCATTCCCTGCCTGCTTGCAGAGATGCTCCTCTGTGAGAGGGAGGCACCTCCTCTGTTCCCAGGCACTGAGATGGTAGTGTGCTTCCACCTGGGCCTCTCCCCATCCTGGCTCCATGCTGAGATGTGCTGATAACACAGGAAAGGCACTTACAATTTTTTTCATACATTGAAAAAGCACTGAGTGCATTAGATACATAGATTCATGGAGATGCAAAAGGCTCCAGTATTCATCTTATTCACTGATCTCTTCTTGCTGATGAAGAGTTATCCCCTCCTGGACATGATCCAGTATTTTGTCCAGCCTTGTTTCCAGTGATTCAAGTGATGGGGCTTCCTTTGGGAAATTCCGTCACTGCCTAATGCACTTTGCTGTTAGGAGGTGCATCTTGCCCTTCATTTGGCTTCAGCAGTTTGTCTCTAGGCTCTAGGATTGCTTCCCGATGTGCCAGATACTTGTGGGTTCCTGCCTCCTCCAGACAAACTAGATGTCTTGAGCTCTTTTCACTTTCTCCATAGGTCAGTCTTAAACCTTTAATAATTTACTTCTTTCCTCTTCTCTGCTGCCATCTGTCCCATATTGGCCTGGTTCTCCCATACATGGGCAAAGTATCACTGGGTGGAGAAAGCCTCCCTGGTGTGGGACTGAAGCTCCATGGGCTGTGACAGCAGCAGCTCCCTGACAGCTATGTGCTTCTCCAGCTCTGGGCCAGTGAGTGTGAGCTCAGTGGCTGGCATAGGAAAGCACAGCTGGAGGGATGCTCTATTTAACACCAACTACTAATGGCCCAAAGGGGTTGTTCTGGCCAAGCAGAATTGCTGAGGCATAGGAACACCATGGATACACAGAGCCTTTCCCCTGGCCACGCTCCCTGCATAGGAGCAAGCAAGAGGTTTGGGTGGAGGAACTTCTCAGTGGAACTGCAAAAGGGCAAATGGCCAGGTCAGTTTGAGCAGGGCATTCTGTGCCTCCAAGGAGCATCACCAGTGCCGTTGCAGGATGCCTCATACCCAGCTGGGTGTCTGAGCTGGATGGAGCAAAAACTTCCTGCATAGCCAAAATAGCTGGATTGACCCGTTACTTCTCTGAGGCCACCTCATGTAAAACAGTCTTCTTTCCTCCTTCACATTCAAAAAAATGGTTTGAGCACCCCTTATCCTTCATGGAATTTGCCATCTGCAGCTGATTCTCATGCATGTGTCTTCGTCTGTCTGGAGATGCCAAGGTGTCCCTGTTCCTCACCAATCACCTTGAATTGACCCGAGAGGAATACACTTCTGTGGTGAGATTCCAAGTCCCTTTTTGCACCCTCACCCCTTTTCCCTTCTTTTGTGTCTGTGTACTTGCAACTCCTTGATACGGAGCCAATGGGGCCATGAGCAACTCCGCCCTGTGCTCCCAACCGCAGCAGGGATGAGTCCCAGCCCCTCTTTCCCCACTGGCTTGTTTCGTGCCCTTGCATGTTATGTCCTCTCTGCCTTCGGGCATTTGTCACAGCACTCAGCACAGCTTGGCCTGGGTCAGATGCCTTCGTTCCTCCTTGCCCTGGGACCCAGCGCTCTTCCTCTCTTTTTGTTTCCTTTTGTTTATGGTACTCAATCCAGCTCTCAGGCCATGCGCAAATGCTCTGCTCCTGGCCAACTTGAATTCGTTTCAAGGAAGATTGCACAAGAGTTCAGGGCTGGTGCTCGGAGCCAGGCCTGCTGGGCTGGCTGTTTTGTTCTCCCGGCCGTGGTCCTGCCCGAGGACCTGCTGGCATGAACTCCCGCCAAAGTGGAGTCAGCAGGATGCCTCACGGGGCTGCCTGGCTGGGAGGAGCCAGAGGAGCAGTCCTGTCAGGTCAGGGACAGGCCTTGCAAATTCAGTTTAAAAAAAAAAAAAGAGAGAGAGCAAGTTTGTCTGGGATGCTTTTGCTCTCTGTTAAAGCCATGCGGATTGACGGTAACCCCAGCTACCTCCAGGCATAAATAGCTTTTATTCCAGTCTCACACTGGAGCTGGGTAGTAAAAGCTCTGCTGTCTGTGGTAGAGGAGCCAGGCTCCAACTGGTGAGAAAGAGGCTGACAAACTGAACTCGCTCCCCCAAAGTCAAAGGAGAAGAGGTGAAAGAGTCTTGATGACATACACAGCTGTGGATGTGTCCAAGAGGCTGAACCTCCCTCCCTTGGTACAGGGCTGGGGCACCCTGCAGAAGCAGCTCTCTGGGTCGCCGTTCGCAATCTGGCTGGCCCTTGGTGAGAGAAAGTGCATGCTACCCTTCTTCTCTCAGGCATAGCTTGTATTTCAAGCAACATGAAAACCTTGCATCCATGGATTTAAAAAAGTTGCAGCTGAGCAGTAAAAAAACCCTTTTTTTTAGGTGTTTTTTTTAAATGGTTCCTAACTTGTTTTTGAAGATTGAAGACAGGTTTGTTATATTTGGTTGGTTGGTCTGTCTTTTTGGTGACCTTGTCAACAAAAATATCAGCAAAGAGATGATAAGGGAATACTTGGAAAAATCAAACCTATCTGCATGAGCAGGCTGTGGTAGGATGGACCCTGAGAGAGTTAGCTGACCTGCTGAGCCTCTGTCAATTATTTTTAAAAAATCACAGGGAATGTGAAACTTCGGGGCACAGGAGGTTCCTCAGCAGCCCGTGGCTGAGATGTTGAAGTGCCCCGGGATACCCATTGCCATCACAACTAAGAAATTTTGTTTACCTTCCTGACGTGGGACCTCCCCACTTTGAAGGAATTTGGAGTGACTTGGCAAAGCTGTCTTTCTCAGAGGTGGGATTCATCTCAGCTGTTTGTAGAAGTGTGAAAGTCACACAATTATCCTCTTCTCACAGGGCATAAGGAGCAACAGGCATCTCACATACGCATACATATACGTATATACATATGTGTGTGTGTGTACAGTGAGGCAAATCTCTTGCTGGAAGTGTTCGCTTCTTCTACAGAGCGTAGTGGAACCTGGGAGTTTTAGTTATCCATAGCTGTCTGCTTTAGTGAAGATGAGCACTAATTTGTATGACCTAGCCTGGAAAACAGGCTTAGTTTTGGTCCTTTGGAGCCACAGAGGAGGTGTTTGATGACTTACAGTGGCTATGCAGTGACATACAAATTCTTTCTCTGGCTCACAGGTTCTAGTGCAGCTTCTTGGCTGTTGGCAATCTCATTAAAAAGCCTGATAAATGCAGTGATGCAGACCCTGAATTATTCTCACTTCCACCAGTTTTGTTTTGAGAACATGGCAATATTCTCCACATACTTTACAGTTTAACACAATGCTCATAAATGATATGACAACCATAAATTTTCATTTTATTTAAAGCTGTTTATCATCCATATCTATTATGGAAAGTCATCAATTATGCAAAAAGTGTGAATGTTTAAAGAGCCTCTAAAGTGTCTCTATTTATGGATTGTATGTTGTGTGTTCTTTACTCCTTGCTTGTGCACAGTGGAGAGGCTCCTCCATTAAGTATCATTTTTGCACAAAGAGTCTGAAAAATGAAATGTGACAGGGGGATCTTAGACAAGCTGGAGGCTTGTCACAAAATGTGTCATAGCCATAAAAATTCACATCTTGGGACGACCCCTCAACACTTGAAGCTGGGTCTAAATCAGAGGACCAGTGAACTAGATGGATGAAGTGTATCTCTGGTCAAAAAGCCATACTCTGTGGCTTGCCTGAAGTCACCTTCCATAGCTTAGCCAAGGCCACTCAATGGATAGGGAAATAAAAAGGTCCTTCATGAGCTCTCATTAGCAGAGGAGTCCACACTGCTCACAGTCCAGAGATTTCTCCAGTCTGTGGTCTGTTGTAAAAGCCACAGGAGCTGCATCCCAACAACTGACGTGTGTGTGGACCACACTGCAGACTCATGCCTTGCAGAGGTCTGCTCCTGCTCTGGAGTGTGGGAGCAAGATGGATGGAAAGGCTGAGATGTCATAAGTTGATCAGCCATTGCTCATCTCTGAGTTTGCACAGCAACCTCTTTGCTATGGAGGGCCAGATTCTGCTCACAGAGCAGTGTCTTTGGAGCCACCTTGCACTAACTCCAGTGTAATTGGCAGCCAGTTTTGGCATGTGCATTAAATCACAGTAATGAGGACTTTTTACAACACGGAATGCAGGTCAGGGAGCGAATACCAAACAGAGACCCTTTAAAGTAGCTGAAGATGTTGGCATCTTGGATCTCTTCTTTCTTTCCTTTCAAGATACTGGAGTGACAAAAAAAGAGTTAAAGTAAGGAAATTAGATCACAAAAAGCAAATTAACTAAACAGCCCCATCCTGGCCTGATGCTGATCTTGCACACGGTGTGCCAGTAAATCCCAAGTAACCCAGCACACATCTGGGTGTTTCTGGGGCAGCTCTGTCTATTCAGGCCTGCCAGGGTGTTGGAGGGGGCCCGCAGCTGCCAGAGCTCTCCGGCAGCGTGCGACAGGAAAGGGAGAGCTTTCTCACACATCTGACACAAGAGGTTGATTGTAGGGATTGCCGACGAGTGACCTCCCTGTGCCACTGGTGCTGGGGCTGCGGGCTCCTCTGGCACGGGCACCCACCAGGAGACCTTCTGCTCTTGCATTACAATGCCTCTAGCATTGTAAGTGTCCTGTAGTTGCTGAAGACTTAGGTGCTTAAACATCTCCCTGAAGTAATTAGTTGTGTTTTTAAATTACTTACAGTGTATGTAGTGCTGCAGGGGATGTGTCAGATTGTGACGGAAAAGGGAGCATGAAGCCTGTGGAGTGGGAAGTATGGTGGTATCTGCTATTTTTAAACATGCCATGCAAGGTCACCTCCACAGTATCTCTGCACCCAGTGCTGGTGCCTCTCCCTCACCTGCCCTTCACAGCATGTTGCGGTCTCTGCCATGAAATCTTTCATTTTCTTTCATTCTTCGTTTCCATTCTTTGTTGCCATCAGGAGATGTCCTTGACAGTGCCATGCACCTTTAAGCCAAGTAGGCAATAACACAAGAGAGGATTTGCAGCCATCATGCCTTTTATTGAGTGCATTAAAGGCCTGGGATCAAAGGCTGGCTACTTCCAGCACTAGAAGGGTTGCAGTGGCACATTAGTAGGACTTTTTTTTCCTCCCGACCAGTTCAAACAGCTACACAGATTTTCCATTCAGCTTCTATTTTTTTCCTTAGGTTCAGGGCATGAGGATGAATGGCCTCTGAGTCCTGGCTTCTCTCACAGCAGACACTGCCTCTCACTGCCAATCTGCCTGTCATGGAGCTTGCTGTGAATCTTGTACCCAGTGCTCTGACTTAGGCTGATCCAGAGCATCACTGCTCTACCAGAGAGAAACCTTTTGCTTTACAGCTATGAGAAACCCCAGTTTCTCTTGTGCCATACACATAAATGATATTCTTTTGATAGCTCTCTCCCATACATGGTGATGAAGAGACAGAGGTTCCCTTGAGAGGCTCCCCATGGCCCTCAGCATCCCAGTACTTATCTGTGCATGTCAGTGTCTCTGTTTTTCGCCTCCTCTGCTGGACGCACTTTCCAGTGCATCCTGGGATTGTGCTTGTCTTTCCATAATAGCATCCTATTGGTGCCCAAAATAGTTAACTACTAGCATGTCCTTTTCCCCTTCAGCCAGTTCCAGATGAGTTCACAGTTCACAGTATCAGTTCTTGCTGTTAATCCATAAACTATAACCTTTACATCAGGTACTGTTCAACGTAATTAGATTTCTATTACATGGTGTTCTTTCCTGCAGTTAAACAAGACTTGCTTTACTTAAACAGCCAGCCCCAGGTGAGGTTTAATTGTAACCTTGGTGTTAAAGCTCTGATAGCACACTGTTCTCTCAAAGCCTCTAGTCCACCACACTATAGCCTGCACTTATCTTGACATGACAGGTTAGCAATCATCCACAGCTCTCTGGCAGAGAGACCCAGACTTGCCCTGCAGGCCATCAGCCCTCTCCCAAGGACCCACTCTTTTCATGGAGAATAAAACCAGGATGGCTCTAAGTCAGGTCACCCTGACTGCAGTGTAAACACACTACCTGCTCTGGTGCAAGATGGAGTGGAAAACAAAGACACAATAGACCAAACAAGGTCATTAACAACAATTTGATCAAATTATACATCTAAAGCCAGGGCTCTTTGTTTGATGATTTTTATTTTGTGCTGAGAGGGAGGGAAAACAGCCTTGCACATAATGGAGTGGTGCTGGGTACTGAAAAGTGTCTCCTCTCACATAAAGCAGCAATGCCTCCTAAATCCACTTGTACCTTGGTTAAGTGTTCATTTACCCCCACTCTCACCACTGGTACTCCCAGTGGTTAAAAAATGTTGGTATGCAGGAAAAGTTTCCTCTGACAGTGAGAGGCTGTGGCTGCCCCCCTGCCTGAGCCCAGTGGCTACTTTGATGCCACAAGAGCATGACATTAAGAGAAATGCCTGGGGAAGTGAATCAATAGTGGCAGACTGGCCAGCTGCAGGGCGAGGATGGGGTACATTGCTGGAAAAAACTTTCCCAGCCACCGGAGGAGCTGGGAGAACAATGCGGAGAAGAGGATGTGAGGCACTTCCCGCCACTGGCCAGCCCCACGCCAAGGAGTGCTGCAGCCTCCAGTGCTATCTTTGTACCCTTGTCATCGTCTGGAGGCAGCTTTTGCTGATTGCTGTGGGTTTCTATACTCGTCATTTTTTCTCAGCTCTCTCTCAGAGATTTAACTGTTGCTGCAAAACAAGGGCACTGTTTTCCCCAGCCTTTCTGGCTGACATCCACTCAGCCCGTTCAAGGCAGATTTCTGGGCCAGACTGGGAGTGTGCTGGTTCCTCTCTAAGACCTGGCTGGTAGAGCAGTGCAGATGCTTTTTTTTTTCTCTTTGCATCCCTCTTTCCCTCCTTATATCCCTGAGAGATGGAGATAGTGGATTTCTTGTTTGTTCTGCTTTCCCATCACATTTGTCTATTACCAGCCACTCAAATCTCTCTGTCTACATCCTGCAGTGCTGCTTCTCTCTACAATATTCAAGTGCCTTTTGCAAGAGGAAAAAAAACCCCACAAAACAACCAACAAACCAAACAACTCAGCCCTGTGATTTTCCTCCCTGCTATCAGGAAAAAGGTTTGTTTGTTTTTTAATGAATGCAAAAGAATGCAGATAGCAGTGAGGAAAAGCTTGGGCAATGAGTTCGACACTTCTTTATTTAGGCTTCTCCATGTATATCAGCTGAGCCCAGCAGGCGACAAAGCCAGAGCTGGATGTTATTTCAGGAAAGGCCTGGTCTTTCATGCTTGACACATAGTAGTGTCCCTGGAGGGGAACTCTGGGCTTCTGTTGTGCATGGGTGATTTGGACAGAAAACAGTCAAGGAATTTCAGTAATGCTGCTTTTCTTCTCTGTCTTCCAGGCTCTTTGTAGCAGGTGTCCCCAGGGCTGCCCACTGCCACTGAGGCCAGTTGGAGGGGCTTTGAACCTACAGCTCTGCCTGACCTGGTATTTCCCACCACTCCAGTGCTGGACACTTATGGCTGCACAGGACCAGAGACAAAACAGGCACATCCACAGCACGATGTAAGAGATGGACAGTGCATGGCGGTGCTGGGGACTCTGCCACTTATGCCATGTGGGCAAGGCAGCCATGCTAGGTGGCCTTGGCTGAACACTAACAACACATTCATTCCAGCTGCGTGCTTCTTGAAAACAGTGGTCTCAAATCATAGTCACACTGATGTCCACACCAAAATGGAAAAAAAAACCCAAAGTGATGTGGCAGATAAAGAACAATATATCTCTTGACTTACTGCTAGTCAGTTTTAGGTGTTTCTGTGTTACTAAAAGTCAAATTTCAGTCTTGAAGCATCACTTCAGCATGAAAAGTAGAAGTGCATTACACAGAGCAAGCTGCTTAGGTGCATAATTTTATTTAAACTGGCTCTTTGCTGAATTCAGCACAGATTCAGGCTTGGTCAGAACAAAACTGCATTTTTCAGTGCATAAAATATTCATTGCACTTTTTTTACCTGGCTCTAGCCATGATATTGTGTGAATCACATCTTCAGGATACCTCAATAGTTAAAGGCACATCTGTTCTTTGGGATCCAAGCTGCTCTAAGATAGGTCACCTCTAGTTCCAAGCCAGATACTCATTTTCCCATGGTCAGCATATTTCTTCTTTAGTCACACAGGATTTTTGCTTCTTTCAAAGTATGTCTTTTGTAGCAGATTTTTATGTAGATTTTTATGCAAGAACATATTACTAGGTTGTTTTCTATTGATGCAGAGAAATCTTTCATGCAATTTGCATCCCATTAACAGCTTCATAAGAGATGATCCCGATTCTAATGGCTCTGCACAATAAGCCAATAAAGCCAAATATGGAAGGGATTATGGAGTGCATTGCTGTTATCCACACAAAATGGTTCATATGTTCAAAAGAGAGGCATTGACTCATCTGACACCTAAGGTTAGTTCTAAGAGTTACTACTACTGGTATTTTTCAGCAGCACTTTGTCTTTTATCTCCTGTTGGTTGCCATCTCAATTTTCTTGCGCTTGCAGCAGAAGCAGAAGAGGAGCCCCAGCTTGCAGCCTTGCATGTGGACATCCTACAGAGCCTGATGGGTGGAAAATGCTTCTGGATTCAAAAAACACTGCTGTTACATCATTTCTCTAGTACTGGAATAACGACAGAGGCTGCCTTGTGGCAGGTAAAGGTGCTAGCCAGTGTCCCTGCCACTGACACCTTGCTGAAGGCATATTTACAACCTATGCTTTCCCTATAGGAAAGGCCAGGTGTCTGCACTGAGCCTTTCAGATCTGCTGCCCATCCTTGATGCTGCTGGCATGACATAGGGTGGTGGGCAGGCTTACCAGCTGTGGAGGATGAATAACTCTCCCAAAAGAGAGAGTGTCAAAGTTTCAGTCCTTAGCCTTGGGGGGTTTTTATTGAGTTTTGCAAACAGGGCATTGGAAGTGAAGAGCAGACATTAGAAGCCAGCCTCCCACTGCCTGAGATCCTACAGCTACATAGAGGGATGCAAGGGGGTGCCTGCACAGGGAAACAGTCCAGAGCTGTGGAGAGGTTTCTGCTCCCATCACTCGGGGAGCACATTCATACAGTGTTTTTTTAATAAAACTACTGCTGTGAAGGATGAGGTCGCAGAAGAATGAAACTGATAGGAAGCTAGCTTGGAGAGGAGAAGGAGCGTGGTGTGAGAGGTAAAAATGGTAGTCCAGAGTGCGGTGGGACCTGCCCACAGCTGACTTTTCCCTCTCTCCACCAGATCCTTCCTTGTCTCCTTCTGCTTCATCTGGGAACAGCACTGACAAGTCAGCTCAGCCATCTGGCTCCCTTGTGCTCTCTCTTTTCCTGCAAGACACAGCCTGAAGTTCTCATATAAAAACAAGTAATTGTCCAGCCTCTGGGAAATACATGGAAAGGCACTTTGTTGAACTATGGCAATGCCCAGATCACACTCCCTCCCAGTGGACACATAATGCTCTGTGTGTTTTTAACTAGTTCAAGGTTTTCACAGGCTCAGTTCCCTAATAGAGAGAGTTTCTTCTGTCTATAACAAACAGCATTCAAAGAAGTCTTTTACCTTCTTTAGTCATGTTTATACATGCCCTTCTGTTTCAATTGTTTGGCCATTATGGAGCTGGAGCATATTTTGTTTGTATATTCTGGCCTGTGTTTTCAGCTTCACAGTTATCAATGTTGTCTTTATGCCTCCACTTGATTTAGAGATGGTTCATAAATGCCAGTGGGGCCAACCACAGAAACAGCTTCTGAGCATGCAGTGGGAAGTGTTCAAAAATGCAGCAGGACATAGTCCCAAACAAGCTCAGCATTTCCTTCCCCAGTACAGGGATCCCCTGTGGATTGCTCTGCAGATGGACTGTGATGCTGCCTTCAAGTGCCAGCCACCCCCTGTCCCTTTGCACTAAGAGCTGGAGTGCCTGGACACATGTGGATGGTGGGCTCATCCTCTTGGGCTACTGTGGTTGGAGCAAATCTGCTGTTGCCAGGACACAGCCAGCTCTGGCACTGCAAGACTCATGGGTGCACACATTTCAGTGTGCTGGAGCAGGAGGGGACCTTGGTGGGGCTCACACAGACCAACATGGTATGAGTGACCTGCCCATGCTGTGTGGGAGGCTGGATGCTGAGCAGCCCTTTGTGAAAGTGGGAGGTCAGCGAGCAGCATTTGAAACTTCCTCTGCACATCTCCATGTGCACACACAACTGTGGAAGGCTTTTTTTGCAGTCAATATCGAGCACTGACACCTTCTCCTGCAGCAGCATTTTCAAAGTCGTGGCAGAGTCATACACAGCCTGTCTTCCCTCTAACTTCACTAAGCAGCTGTTGCTGCTACCCACCTTTGAGACAGCAGCACTGGAAGAGCAGACGACTTCCAGTTGTTGCAAAGAGCACCAAACAGGCATAGTTCCTCTTCCTGAGACCTGCAGGTTGCACTGGCAGGGCTTGGAAGTGGCAGGGCTGGATACCAGTTTCAGATCTGCATTAGGGGATAAGTTGGCCCAGTTGTGATGTGTTCTGATTCGTGGTCTGATATCTTCTGACCTCATGTCCTCACATGGCATGACTTTGAGTATACCACACACCCCTTGTGGGTGCATTGTTGGTTGCCTTGGGGTAGGCCCAGGCTTGGGAGGGTGTGCAGCTGCAGACCAGCCTGAGGAGATGGTCTGTCACCTCCAAATGTCTGGGAACTGCATTTGGTCTCATAAAAATGCAATGTTAATTGCCACAGAATTTTGCAGTGGCGCAAGCTTTTGTGTTTCTTACATTTCTAGCATCTGTAGGGTGTAACTTTATCAAAGACTAAAAAATACAGTTCAGCCAGCTTCAGTGTGACACTCCCTTGTTTTCTTTTCCCTTTCTCTCATACTTTGAATTTTCCTTTACTCTGGATTGCATATTTTATCCTTTATCGGTTTCTTTCTACAATTCTATTATGGTGATGCCTAGCAAAGACCAGGACCCTATTAGGCACAGACAACAGTTTTTAAAAATCCTGACTATAAAATGCTTTTTTTGGAAGTTTCTGCTTTCAGTTACTTTTTTCTCTACTTTGTCTCCCACCATTTTTTCTGGATATCCCCTTCCTTCCTTCCTTCCTTCCTTCCTTCCTTCCTTCCTTCCTTCCTTCCTTCCTTCCTTCCTTCCCTTCCCTTCCCTCCCCTTCCCTCCCCTTCCTTCCCTCCCTCCCT
>JAWWEW010000112.1:43985108-44014773 GCA_035583185.1 Anabacerthia variegaticeps | reverse complement strand
TTCCTCCCTCCCTCCCTCCCTCCCGTCCTCCCTTCCTCTCTCCTTCCCTTCCTCCCTTCCTCCCTTCCTTTCCCCCTCCCTCCCTCCGTCCCTCCCTCCGTCCCTCCCTCCCAGGAGTATGGGACTAAGGAGCTGGCAGGAGCACAGGAGAAACATCACTGAAATGTTTCTTTTCTCCCCCATCTACCCCTCTGTGCAGCAGCCAGAGAGGAAAATAGAAATCTGTCCTGGAAAGGTTTTGGTGGAGCAGTCAGTGAGCTGAAGGGCTTGCTTTCCAATGGGAAGTGGAGGTGACCGAGACAGGCTGCAATACAGCAAGTGACCAATATGGGGGGCATTACATTTCTCATGCCCCAAGACCTCACCCACCAAATGTGGCCCAGCTGTGCCCCCTGCAAGGTCAGTGTGGAGAGCAGGCACCCAGGTGACTGTGTGGTGGCCCTGCTTTGCTCAGCAGGGCTAGCTACCTCAAATGCCAAGTTAGTGGGCACAGAGAATTCATCCTTAGAAGCTCCTCCAGTACTAGGCAGTATCCTTAATCAACACATCTTTGAGGCCTTTGGTAAAGAACACAGCAAAATTATTATTTTCATGACAGGTAACATAGAGTTTTTGAAGCACTCAGGACTGTTTCAGTTTATGGCTCAGACCACAACAATTACAAGTCAAATGCTATGCTCCTCAAGATAGCTTACTTTAGCTACAATTTTATTTCTTTACAGATAATCCTCTCTAATGTTTTCCACCATGCCATTACAATGCCTGCACTAGCAATGAATGGGTTTTTTTATTTGCTGGATGAAATTAGGGTTGGCATGCAGATACAGATAGGATTGGGGTTTCTGGGTTGGCTTTCTTGGGGGATTTCAGGTAGGTTATGCAGGTTTTATCATTTAAGACATTGGTTGTGTGCAGATGCCTTCAGGCTTTGGGAAGCAGAGAGCTGCAGGACTGCTTCTGGTTAAAACACAAGCTCATGGGCCCAAGCATACAGCTATGGCCTTGACAGGTTACACAGAATCGTAGAATCATAGGATGGTTTGGGCTGGAAGTGACCTGAGTGATCATCCAGTTCCAACCCCCTCTGCCATGGGCAGGGACACCTTCCACTAGACCGGGTTGCTCAAACATGTCTGTTTGCAGAGTCACTTCCTATCATGCTTGCAACGGAGGTAAATGTTTGCACTGTCATAACATTTCTTCTGCTGAAGCTTCCTGGTTGGGGATGCTGCAATATTTTTTGCAGGGCACATCACCCTGTGTTGAGGGCATGTGAAATCTCATCTAACAAAAACATGGCTAGGCAATGTTTTATATATTTGACATATATTACAATGCATATTGCATCAAGGAACTTAGTGCATGATCACATCCAAGGCATAAGTTCAAGGAATCCAGCCTGCAGCATTTATTTTAAAATGTGATACCCTTTTACCTGTGCCACAACCTCCATTCTTAGATAACTTTTGGGTGTTTAAGGTCAGGAGGCACCATTTTAGCCACCTATTCTGCTGTACCTGTAGGAGATTGCATCATGAGAAGACAGAATTAATTCATCTGGTGAAGGGAGAAAGAAAATGTCTCTGGACAAGAGATAGGATTCAAATGGAATTGCTGAGGACTGCCAGAGCTGCTGCTTTGCATTTGACTTGAGCTGAGCAGTAGTTTTCCTTTCCTACGTCAAGTGCTAGGCTTTGTGGGCATCCAGGCAAATATATGGCACAGATTTCAGATGATGAATTGTGGAAGTCTAAGGTGGCAAATTGAGAGTTCTGGGAAAAGACAAAGGCCAGAGGGGGAAGGGCCATGAGGGGGAAGGGCCATGAGGGGAAGCCATATGAAGAGTGGCTGAGGTCACTTGGTCTGTTCAGCCTGGAGAAGAGGAGACTTAGGGAAGACCTCATTGCAGTTACAACTTCCTTCTGAGAGGAAGAGGAGGGGCAGGCACTGATCTCTTCTCTGTGGTGACCAGTGACAGGACCCAAAGGAATGGCCTGAAGTTGTGTTAGAGGAGGTTTAGTTTGGATATTAGAAACAGGTTCTTCACCCAGAGGGTGTCTGGGCACTGAAACAGGCTCCCCAGGGAAGTGGTCACAGCACCAAGCCTGACAGAGTTCAGAATGTGTTTGGATGATACTCTCAAGCACATGGTGTGACTCTTGGGGATGGTCCTGTGCAGGGCCAGGAGCTGGACTCGATGATCCTGATGGGTCACTTCCAACACAGCACATTCTGTGGTTCTGTGATTCTCTGCTACAAAACCTCACGATATAAAACTCTGGAAAGGTATTTAAGGAGAGGGCTAACATGAATTGGAGGACAACAGAGCTGCATTTCTAGACATCTCAGGAAAGGCAGGGAATTATAGGTGTTGGGGATATCTTGGTTGTAATATCCCCAAAAGCAAGCAGACAGCATTTGCAAGACAATGTCAGTCCCTACAGGATACTAGAGAGGATATTATTAAAGTAACAGAGGAGAAAGAATGATTGTGAGCATATTTTTTCAGAGTCATGGTGTTGCTCAGTAAGCTGCAAGAGAAAACCTGTAACAAAAGATTCCCAAAAACTTGCAACAAGATATCACTTTTGTTGGTGGGACAACATCAAGTAGGCTGCAAGCAAATTCTAGCATCGCCCCATTGTATGACACTGGCTCACTTCACACTGAGCTCACGTCTTCCTGTTGCCCTCCTTTTTCTAACCAAAGCTATTTCATAAAAGACACAATTATTCTGATTGGTTCAGTTGTCCTCACTAAGAAATGGCTTCCAGTATTGGAGATGCTCAGATACAGGCTGTGAGTTGAAACCCAAAGATTATCCAGTCTTGGAAATTGTTTAGAGGTGGGGCTGGCAGGATCACTGTCTGGCCTGCCTGTTCCTCCCTGAGCCCTATGTGGGATCAACTGACTAATGCTTTTTGCATTAGTGCTCAAAAACTTCTAACACTTCAACTCTGGGCAACCTACCCTGGCACTCTAAGATTCTAGTAGTCCAGATGGACTTAAAAATGAGATTATTCCCTTCCTGATTTATATATTAGATAACCACCATCATGTCCTCCTAACCCCCACACTCTGGCACAGACAATCTTATCAACATGGTTTTTCAGTTTTAGACCATTCAGCCTTTCCCACTTGGCACCTTTTCTGGTTCATTGCCATCAGCTGCAATCAGCTCAGCGTCCCTGAACTTCAGTGGCCAAAACTGCACAGATGACACTTCAAATGAAACTTTGACAGCATAAACAACAGGGGAAGAATGGTTTCCTGTTTGTCACAGGCTGCACTTCTGTTTGTACACCTCATTAGAGCACTTTCATTTTTTACTGCAGCATGGCCTGCTCGTTCATGTTGAGCTGACAGCCCTAGATCTTATTCTGCAGAACTGCTGCTGTGCTGATTGTTCCCTAGTTGGTCTTGCAGTCCTTGATGACGCCTAAAAAACCTCAGAGCTTCACTTTGTCCATTCTGAATGGAGCTTGTCTTCCCACCCCTCCACCTCATTTGTCAAGATTGTTTTGCATTCCCCTCCTGTTCTCCAAAGTGCTTGTTCTTCATAGTGTCCTGTGCTAATTTAATAAGTGTTCCATACCCACGTGGTTTTTTTCAAAGATATTAATGAAAATACTGGACACTGCCAGACATAGAACAGATGGCTTCAGACTTCATTTGATACGTACTACCAGTTTGACAGTGAAGCATTTATAACTGCTCTTAGTCTGGTTTTCCAACCAGCTGTACACTCTTCTAATAGCAGTTTCTTTCAAGCCATGTTTCTTTGCTTGGTTTATGAAAGTGTCAGGTGAGACAAAGGCAAAAGCTGCATTAAAGTCAAGATCTAAGACCTACTGTTGAAGGAAATTAGATTGATTTGATGTGATTTGCTCTTGTCAAATCAGTGCTCGCTGTTCTTTGTCTGCTTGTTGTCTTCTAGGTGCTGGAAAATAGTTTATTCAATTACCACTTCCAGTAGTTTTCCAGGAATTGATATTAATCTGCCTGGTCTCTGATTCCTGGCTCCTCCTGTTCAACCTCCCCTTTCATTGTAGGTGCTAGATTTGCCATTCCCAGTGTGCAGAAAGACATGCCCCCACCACTGACTTCTGTGCTGATGGTGCCAAGTTGGCTTCAGATGCTTTACGCAGTATGGCAGAAGACTTTTAGGGCTTGTCAGTTGGAATATATCTGACTTATTTAGACACTGTCTGACCTTTTTGTTCTTTCTTGCATCAGGTACCCTCTGACTGGTTATTCTGGTTGTGTTAAACAGGGCACTTCTGAGCAAAGACTGAAGGAAAAAAGTATCAAACAAAAAGCACTTTTGACATCATCACTCCATATCTCCTTCTGTTCATGCAAACCAACTCTTTCTTTGGCTCTCCTGTTGCTACTAGTGCATACACTTCACACCCAGTTTGTTGCATCATATCTTCTTCATGTTGTTCTTCCATGCTTATGCTGTTCTTTTATACTTAGTAACGTGACCTAGTTCCACTTTCTGTGTGCTTCCTCTGCACTTCTAAAACTAATGAAGAGCTTGTGATTCAGCCAGTTGGTACCTTACTAGCTTCCCTTTGTACTTTTGCTAAGTTGCCCCAGTACCAAGAAGCTCACAGTAGTTCTGTGCCTTTCATACAACTTCTTTGGGGCACTGCCAACTCCCCAAATGTCCCCTCTGCCTTGGATTTGCACCTCTGGGCTTCTGTTAGCTAAAGAGACCATGAATTAGCTAAAGTCTGTTTCAAAGTCCACTGTTTTGCCTTTGTTTTTTATCCCCTCCACCTCCTTTTCTAGAAATCATGACTTCCAACACTTTAAGATCACTCTCACATCAGTTTCTTTTCACTGTCACCTGCAAAACCAGTTTCCCTGTATTAATTAGAATAACATTTTTCAGAGTAGCTGGCCAGGAAGAAGCTAGAGACATGGCAGCTGCAGTCAGTTCGGGGAAGGGCACAGAGAGAGTACCAGAATAGAGCCAGACAGAGAAGCCCCTGCATATTTAGCACTTAGTGGTGTCAGTAAAAGTTATAATAACCTGCCTATGAACTTGTCTTTAGTTTCCAGAAGGTGTGGCTAATAGTGGTGGAAATATTCATGTTATTTGAGTAAAAAATGTGAATAATAAAAGCAAGTTCTTAAAATACTTTCTCAGTTCTGTTTGTCTGTCTTAGGACTTTTTAATGGTCTTTGTACAATAAAGGGGCTTGGGCCTTATTAGCATATAGTTAGTTCTCTTTATTCAATTATGCATTGACATTAAAGTGTGTTTTTAAACACACAGATCTGGGCCAAGCAGAGCTGTTTTGTCTTCATTGAGCCAGACTCACCAGCTTCCCAATGGCCAAACAAGATGCATCTGGCCTTCAAGACCAGATTGATCTTTTCCAACCAGCTTTTTCCAGAACACAGTGTGCACTGCTCCTGGTAACATCTCACTTCAGCTGCACTAGCACTAGAAGAGCTTTGTCATGCAAAACTCCAAGACAGAAGTTACCTTTTGGGAGCTGCTTGTCCTCTCTTCTTTGCTGCAATCCCACCCAAGCTGACTCTCTTCCATCCTGGGGCTGTTTCCAGGTGCCTGCCCCTGTTCTGATCTGGAAAAGCTCCCCTGAACAGGGTGAAGGCAAGTTGGCTTTTGGTGCTATCTGTGGCTCTGGCATGTTCCTACCAGCATCCCTCTAGGTACTGAGAGATTCACTGGCAGTGTGTCTGGTAACTCTGCAGCGACTTATTTTAATAACATTATTGATTTCATTAATTCACTGTAGTTTTGCTTCACTACATCAAGTCTTTGGCATTCAGGTGAAGCAGCAGCTAGTTAATTCAGTATAAATGATGTTTCTTTATGGGGCATCCAGAACTAAAGAGAGCTCCCAAAGCTCCCATGGATATCTGCCCAGAGGCTGGGAT
Source organism: Anabacerthia variegaticeps (assembly GCA_035583185.1). NCBI lineage: Eukaryota > Metazoa > Chordata > Aves > Passeriformes > Furnariidae > Anabacerthia > Anabacerthia variegaticeps. The sequence continues at coordinate 44,008,857 of JAWWEW010000112.1, read as the reverse complement.
GGTTGCTAAAGGACCTGTTGACTTTAACTTTCCAAACAACCATATGAGCACAACTTTATAACTGATATAATTGTATAAAAAGAAAACTCTTCCATCGTAGAAGAGCTATGATGATACATCAATAGCTGGTGTCCCTGCAGGCAGTCTGATTTCTGTTCTTTATCTAGCAATTGTTGATCTGATGTGTCCTCTGATGGCAGCTCTTTAAATTATAGGAAACTCCTTGGGAGAGTGCAGAGACCTTCAGGCCTCAAGGAGAATAAACTGGTCACAAGCAGTTGACTGGGTGAGCCATGCTGCTAATGCTGCACATTCTCCTACTCAGATGGCTCTCAGAAAGCCAGTTCCTCATTATAAAAAAAAAAACCCCAAATTTACCAGATGCTGTCACAGTGCATTCTTCTTTGATGGTCTGACTCTGAATCAACTGTCATCAGTTGTAGAACACTCCTGGTCATGCTCTTGGACTTTGGATCAGACCTCACAATGCTCAAAAACAGTTGTGAAAAGAGTGGGAAGATTTGAAAGGCTTCCCAATAAATACACAGATGGGTAATGTATTTTTTTTCTAAACACATACCCAGAGGCTTAGACAACTGGCATATTTACATCAACATATTCTGGTTAAAAGAAATCACACTACTGGCAAGCAGAGAACCCCCTGAACCTATAGCTCATTTTTTCTGAAGTGAAATCAAGAGTAGTAGTGCCAGCTCATAGTTTCCTAAAACAAAACATCTATTAAAAGTAACTCACCTGAGGGAAAAACGTTGTAACAGATGGGCTTTCCACTGCTGCCCTGAGAACATCTGGTGGCCAAAACCCCTGCACCTAGACCCCACTGCTCAGATCTCCTGATGACTTTGCCATGAAAGGACTGAAAACCACACATCACTCCCAGGACTCATCCTGCTATTAACATGTTTGCAGAAGTAGCTAGAAGGACAACTTACCCTATGTCTTCCCTAATGTTTTTTTTTAATCCAATAGTTCAGTTCATGTCCATCCTGAAGAATTAGTTCACCAAAGAGCTGACCTTGTAGAAAACTGAATCATGACAGAGAGAAAATAAGTCCTAGTTAATAAATATAAGAACAAGTAGCTCAGTAATGTGTGATATGAGTTCCAAAATTACATTTAAAACCTTTCAAAACCAAACCACGAAGAGAAGGCCTGACATTTTTGCTAACACTGTTTAGAGTGAAAAGCCAGCATGGAAAAACCTAACTGAAAATGTATTTGAAAATGGTTTCATAAAAATAAGAATCACAAAAACCAAACTGGAATGAATATAAACCACATTTTGCAATACTACTTTACAAATTGCCTTGATTTTGGAAGGACGCAGAGTGCATGCTAAGAGCAGCTGCCTGCGGAGGCTATTTTATAATAAATGGCATTGCATTTTTCATCCCCAGCACAATCTCCAGCCATACAGTACTTTTATTTATTATGAGAGTGTTCCGCTGCAATGACAGTTGAAGCACAGAAGGAAATGGTTTCAAGAACACGGGAAGAATCCCATAAAGTTAAGGGAGAGGAATGGGGAAAGATACTTTAAAGTACAGGTGGTAGTGTAAATTATTGAACATTTGAAGTGTTTTCCCTTGGTAATTTTAATCGCCTTGTGAAATCAGTCACTCAGGCTTTTGTGAGACACTTGATTTATTGGAAGATTTACGCCATTAGTTGCAGCTCAGGAGCCAGCCCTGCACTCGGGGCTGTGGGCAGGGCACACTGAGTGCAGCAGCATGCCGAGGCTGGCTCACAGCCACCACTGCCAAACACTCACCCTCATAAAAGTAGCAGTGATCATTCAAAATGGGGAACTGATGCCCAGAAGCATTGAAGTTGACCCATGAACCCCACATGGACACCAGAGAGCACCCTCAAAGCCACCCTTGCCTCCAAGGGGGATTTGCTCACTTGCAGAGCCATGCTTGGCTGAAGGCTGTTGGGGGCTAGCCACTTTCTGGGTGTGCTGCTCCAGGGCCAGAGCCATAGAGATGCTCCCTCAGCCTCCACACACACGTGGACCATTGTAAGATGGCCTGGGAATGAATCTGGTTTTGATGTATCCCATGGAAATTGTGCCTACAGAGAGCTGGAAGGGCATATCAGAGTGGTTTATCCACCAAGAGTATTGTCAGACACATAGTGATGCTTCACAAATTTGGTCACATTTCTCTCCATCCTGATTCCACCCCTTGCCGTTCTTCAAGCACTGATGTATTTTGCCATTGTATTTGGTGATTTCTCTTGTCTTTGTTATCTAAGAATAACTAAATTATTTTGCTTGATTCTCTTACCAAAAGAAGAGTTGTTGGCTCAACTCATATCATTAGCAAATGCTATCAAATCTCCCCCATAGTGTTTTACAGTGAATGTGAAGGTGATTTAGACAAAAAAGGGTTAGGATAAGCAGGCAGTGTTTTGGTGTGATTAATGCATGAACATATCTAATGCTAATCAAATGACAGGACCACATTTATGACAGCCACAATTTGGCCAACCTTGTTGCTGGCAGCTGCCAGAGCCAATGACAAAATTTTGTCACCCATTTCTTTAATTTTGTTCTTCTTTTTCCTCTTAATTGGCTTAGTTGGACTTCCAGAAACTAAGGGTCAGATCTTTTGCAGGGATATTTGTCTTTGTCAGTCGTGAGGTATGTTCTGATCTTCACTGTTCAGTATTTGAACCACTCAGGCTGCCCGAGTCCTATTTCAGCTATTAACACATGTATGTGGCAGGCATAAGTGCAGTGGGCTTGTTGGGACAGCTTTTTGCCTTTTCCCTGAAAAAGATTTAGCAGATCCACAGACTGAAGGATTTCCCCTTTACCCTGTCATCGTCCTCTGTATAAGAAAATCCTTTCCTTTCATTGGACTTCCCAGTGAGGTCCATGCTCTTATTTCAGTTCCCTGAGGGATGAGAGTAAGGTGATGAAAAAGGCAGCATGACTGGGCACCGCTCTCTCCCAAACTACCTCCTGCCCACACACCAAATTCCCCTTGTTGTCAGTTAGTGTAATTTACCTTAACATAAACATTGTCCTGAATGCTATTAAAAATGCAAATTATGTCCATTGAGCCCGAGGACTGCAAATACGCAGTTCCTTTGCAGCCCACTTCCTCCTGGCCCCAGCACACGTTGTGCAGATAATGGTCTGCTGTGACGTGTTTGTGAGCTCTGGAAGTTGCATCCGTTTTTTACTGAATTTAGGCAATGTAGCTGCAGACTTAGAACATAACAGACATTTAGAAACTGTATGACTTTCCCTAACTTTCTGTAACAGTTTCAAGATAAGTCATTTAAAAAAGAATTACTTTAAACGGAGACTGCTTTAAACAAAACCTTTGTACTTCTTGTTTTTGCTTTTATCTTGGCATAGATGCTTACCCTCTCTCTAGCTCCTTTGTAGAGTTCATTATGCAAAGGCAAAGAAGCTACACTAACATTGTAATTTTGTTTGGCAAGGTGAGCCACAAAACATATGCTGTGTCATGCCTTTTTATTACTGTGCAAGAATTGCCAAAGCAGCCTAAAGGAGGAATCAAGGACATGATCATTGAGAGGAAAAGAGGAAACGGTCCAGTTTTACAACACTCAGGCTTGTAACCACTTGCAGTAGATAGTTTCAGAACTGGTTTAATTTTAAATTTTTTTCTTGCCAACTGACAACAGCTTTGAAGAGACTGGTGTTTAACACCACCACTTTCTGATCCACATTGAGTCATTTTTCAGTGCCCTGGAGATCCAAGCCCTACCTGTGCGGTGGCCACTGTGTGGGCAGGGACTGTCCCATCCTCTCCCTGCACAGGGAGATGGCAGAGGTAAAGCCAACCCAAGTCAAAAGAAAAAGAAAGACTCCTTGAGCAGGCACTGACACCCCTTTTTCACTAAGAGGAGGGTGGTGTGTCACACCTTATTCTGATCATGCTCCAAGAGCAAAACCTGCACTTCTCAGTCTAGACAACCTGTAATCATGCAAGGGAAGAGCAGGCAAAGGGAACAATTAATGGGTGTGATCTCAGCCTCCTGCAGCCTGCCCTAAAAACCTCCAAGGACTGACTTTCTGTGTGGGCATCTGTGGGAGCATAGATGAGCCACTCCATGTCCACATCTCTTCTGGGGCTGCCCATGCTATGGGTGCCCCACTCCTGCTTTCTTTCCTCACCATAGTTGCATTTGAAGGGGATCAAGGAAATCATTTGGCTTCAAAATAACCCAAAAGGTAATTTATTTTTAATTTGGTCCCAGATGTAAGCCACCATGCAGCCCCATGGCAGGACTGGGCATGAGCAAGAAGTCTGAGAGGGGTAAAAGAAGGGCAGTTTTCACTATATAACACATTGCAACATCTTCTGATTGCTTTGGTTGCAATGTCTCCGAGCCCATCTGAAACTTTGGAAACAGCTTGAAAGAAGAGGCTCTGTGGAAGGAAGTCTCATGTCCCAGGGGAACCAAACCCCAGGCAAGACCACTGGCTGCCTAGCCTCTCCATGGCTGCTGCCCATATGCTGTCGAGTGTGGGTCGGGGTAGCAGGGAGAGGTGGCTGTATGGCAGCAGCAAAGGGCACAACTCCCTCCCCTGCTCATTCCCAGGCTTGGTGAACCTTTGGAGGGTGGAGGGAGGAGAAGAGGAAGGGACGTTCACATTACAGTGTAAAACAGAGGTAATGAAAGTGTGGTGATGCCGGTCACTCCCTGAACACCGCGGAAACACAGAGGCAGCCTCACCCTTTTCGTTAAAGCCGGGCTGTTTGTTGTGTTGTGTGGAGCGGTGACCGCCCCAGCAGCCAGACCCACCCCAGCCTCCAGCTGCCGCTGGCTGCCACAGGCTGGGGAATTGCTGGACAGAGATGTGATGGGGGACTTCTCCGGGGGTCGACACAGGCTGTCTTAGGCACCAAGAGGCACTTCTATGAGCTGGGAAAACACCCAAAAAGGAAAAGTGGAGATGTTTGCCTCTCCAGTCAGTTTGTGCGCCATTAGTTTTTCCTACTTCCCTGTTCTAAGTAAACACACTTTCTGTATGTGAGATTTCAAAGAAGCCCAAGAGAAAGGGACAAGGCAAGAATGCCTTGAGAAATGCACTAGTACCAGGCTTGCTCCTACCCCGCTGATGGCCAGCCCTCCAAGCAGGCACAGCCTAGAAAGGCAGAGGCTGGTTAAAGGCAATGATGCCTGTGAAGTGCAGAGATGCAAGGAAAGATGGAGAGGTTATCAAGTCAGGGCTCTGAGAGGCAGAGCACAGCAACACCAGTGTGCTGGGACTGAGAGACAGGTTTCCTCAGAGACACAATCAAAACCTCACTATCCCACTTAGAGCTGCTCTCAACACCTCATGTGACAAGTGTCCGAAGCAAGGCAGTGACATTAAACATGCCCCTTCAAAGGACAAAATGCAGAAGAAAATTTCCAGCTATCAGCCTTTCATAGCTCAGACAAAATGCCAGAGAGGCTGCTTTGACTGGCCTGCTCTCCTTCTCCCAGGGGAGGACACAGAGGGTACCCTGGCCCTGTGGGACAGGAGATGGGTGCATGGAGCACCCACTCTCAGCACATTTGCTCTGGCAGCCACCCTGGTCTCTGTGGATTTTGGAAAAAAGTGAACAATGTGAAAATTTGTCACTTAAAATTAATATCCTGTTGCAGTCCTTTTGGGAAATTCAGTACTGGGCTAAAAATAAAGCAGCAGTGTGGAAACAGTGAGACAAACAGCTCTATCCCTGTGCATCCAAGCTGGGATGCCTAGAGTCCTCAAAGTCCAGTTGTACTCAGCACAGATCAAGTCCATTTTCCACAGGAGAGCTGTGCTGGAAACCACTTGGAAATGCATCCTAGCAGAACAGTATCACCCACAGCACTTACCTGTGGCTGATGTAGAGTTACAGTGACAGGAGACTTCCCTGTGGCTGCACCAGGCTATTTTAAATTCGAGGCAGGCATAAGGCATGTGACAGTACATTGTTGTTCATGTGGGGAAACTCTTTCATTAATATTCTCACCTTGGGACTGGCCTAAGGTAGAGCTTTTTTGAGCATGCAACACATTTGAAATGCAGGCTTGCCTTTAACATCTGAAACGTTGATGCAGCTAAAATCACTGGTGCACCTAAAATCAGACCTTCCCAGGAGCCCCATTTCCTCTGAGTGCCAACAGACTTATTTGTATAGGTAGAAATATTCTTGATCTCCATTCATCAAAGGCTAATCTCTCACAGAGAGAAAGAAAAAGAAAAGCCTCAAGAAGCGGCAGGATGTGTGAGGCTTAATTTTTACTATCTCAACAGTTATTTGAACCAACACAGTGGTACAAAAAATATCCTTCCACCCTCCTTTAGTCCTGGAAACACACAGGATTTAGAGGACACGTGGGTCTCCAGGCCACACTGTCAGTAATTCATACAGGGTTGGACAAAGAAGTGACACATGTCCCCATGGCCTGCATTGCTCTTGAAGCCCCCAGCTGAAGTGGGAGGGCTGTGGTGCCCCAGACTGCAGCAGCTGGCTCCTGCACCAGCACAGCTGCCCACCTGCTGGCTTGCTTGGCAGGGCTGGTGCTGGAGCAGGGTGATGTGTGCAGCCTGTATCCAGGCAGTGCAGGGCAGGGCAGGCAGCTGGGGCAGGAGCTGCATGCCCCTCATGCCAAGTTGTCTCTGCCTCTGAGTCACAGCCCTGACTCATGAGCTGGTGTGGATTAAGCTGTAATTTGAAGATATTGCAGGCTACATCTGTCTGCACTGTTCCTCTCCTGGAGGTGGCAGAAGCAAACACATACTCGGTCACCTCAAAAATTCGGCCAGACATGCTAGTTAAAACCCCAGGTGAGGGCAGGTTAGGGTGAGTGTGCAGGCAAGCACACACCTTGCAGCAATAAACTCGGGGGAGGAGGTTTCCACTCCAACTCAGTGGCTGGAAGATGACTGCCACTCCCATCTGCTGGCTCCTGCCGTGGCTCTGTTCAGCTCGTGTCATGTCTTTCTCACCTGTCCCTGCCCAAACTGCTCACTTGGCCCCAGCACCCCATGGAAAGGTCTCTCTGCTCACCCCACACACCACGGAGGTCCTCTAGCACCTAAGACCAAATTGCCAAATGAACATATCAATGCCGTATGACTCATGAGCACCTTTTCTCTTGCCATTTGCATTGCCTTGGAAAATTAGTTATATTGCGGCCTAAGAGCTAGAAACATTTGCACTGACATATATTTAACTGAAATTGCCAATTAAATTAAAATAGCTTTGATTCAAGTGAAAATTAAGACAAGTGGCAGCACCCAGGATAAGACTGATCAGGATTATTTGTGAACTTCCAGTCACATTTCTATTGGAAGAGCCAAAATTCTGTACCATGTGCTTATTCTGGCTTTTTTTTCTGGCATTAAACCACCTGTTGGAAGACAAACCATGCCTTATCCAGCATAAAGGCAGCCAGCACACTTGTCAACAATTTCTGAACAAATGGAAGCATGCATTTGTACAGGATCACCACTTTGCACCAGGAAGCCACCATTTTGTGATACTTCATTGGAAGCCATAAAGCCAGATTTTTTTTCCTTATATCAGCAGCCCGCATGTGCAATGCCTTAACTAAAATACTTTAACCTCGGCTCTGATTACAGCAGCACAACCCGTTCCCATAGAGCAGTCCTCAGCTTTGGATTAGTCATTGCTTTTGATTTACACTTAGGAATTTTATTTGATGAGCAGATAAACAATGCATCTGCCCTGTCATATTTCCCCAGCGTCTCTCCCTTTGTTCTTTTGCCTTTTATCTGCCGGGACCTCTCTGCAGAGACCCTTGCCCTTGCCCTGCCACTTTCCCCTTCTTTTCTGAGCCTGCCTTTGCTCACTTGTGCTCCTGCAGGAGAAGCAACCAGCCACTCGCATTTAGTAATGCCCTCTCTGTTTACTGATGTCAGTTCCCCCGCCCAGTATTAATTTCCCCTTTGTTTGCCTAAGCTAGAAAGGTCTGTGAAATTTGCAACACTCTTGCCCAAAACGAGAACAGGGAAGAGAAGAAACTCTGCAGAAGAGCAGAAACCCTGCAGCCCTGCACGTGGCAGCCTCGGTCATCCCACCCCGCTCCCTTCCCTGCCTGCAGCTCTCTCACACTCGAGGTAGGGGTGTGCGATGGGGTGTGCATGCTGAGTCACCGCCTGGGGTTAACACGCTCCAGCCTTGCAATAGCGAAGACCCATTACTGAAACAAAAGCGATGCTGACAGTTCACAGTGCACAGCTAATGCTGATTAAAGGCCAGCTTGTGTCTTCAGGGAAGAGCGATAGAGGGGGAGCGGGGCTGGTGCCCAGGGGAGCCTCAGCACTCTTCTGGCTGACTCAGCCAGAATTGCTTCCGCAAGTCCTCACACGGGGAGGGCCCCCAGCCCTTCCGTGGGTGCACCACAACTTCCCTGGCACCTGTCTTACAGCATGCAGGTCTGGTGCCTACAGAAGCAGCCTCAGCCCAGGTCAGAGCTGGACAGGATAAGGTAGACAGGGCAAGAGATGCTCCTGCCTCCCATATGGGGCACGTATTTGCTCACTGCAGTAGCCTGCAGAAGACGATGCTATAGGCATAAATGTTTAAGTTTCCTTCCAATGGATATCAAGCCAACTTCCACATCTCAGTTCCAGGGTGAATCAGGATGGTCAGATACACTGCTTCAGAGAACAGAAATGTAGGGGTAAGGCCAAATGCCAATGCCTTCCTCCAGAGGCAATGGAGTGCCTCGCCACTGCAGATGTGCTGCCTTTCTAGCAAATAATTCAGCAGAAAGGAAGGGAGGAATTGCAGCCCTGCAGGCTACTGGGGTTTTTTTCATCTTTGCTTGGAGGGGTTACCTGGCCTGGCTTACTCTGAGGCCATCAAGTTAAAGAACAGTATTTGGTGAACAGACAACCTGTGAGTCTTTTGCAAAGCTCCTCTGCTGGGAGAACATGACTTGTCTCTGTGAAATACTTCTATTCCCCTGAGAATATGTGCTTTGAGTATGGAGCAGGAAAGAAAGAGGCAGCCAGACCTTCTCATCTTCTGGCGTCTGCTTAATAAAGTGCAGGGAAGTGTGTTTGAATTCCCTTTTCTTTGTACCTGGGTCAGCTGGACTTGTCCTGGGCACTAGCTGGATGGCACCAGCCAGATTGTATGTCTGGGCAGTGCATCCTGGGATAAGGGACACTGTATCTCAGTGCAGTCCTTCAGCATGGCCCAGCAATTCCATCCCACCTATTGCACTGTTGCAGCTGATCCATTAATATGCATTAGCACCAGTGCTGGCTTTTCAGAGCAGCCTGCCCCCTTCCACAGTTTGCTTTGGGTTTGCCCCAGTTGGTCAGCCCTGCAGCAGGCAGCAGAGCGTGATGTGCCGACAGGCCGCAGCAAGCCATCCCTGACACTGGATCCAACGCCCGGAGAAAAGAATCCTAATCCTGCCAGGTTTGCTCCTTACTGGCACCCGTGTGAGCTAATCCTTCCCAGTGTATACTCGACCCTCTCTTCTTTCCCTGGGAAAGCCATCAGCCTTCTTACCTGGCAGTGTTTGCCAGTGGGCAGCTGAGCTCGCACCCATGGGGAGGCTGGGGCAGACAGCACTGCCATGACCTGGGTTTTCAGGCTGCAGAGACAGGCCAGCACCAGGGACCGCCCTGGCTCTCACCTCTGCAGACCTAACAGACGCTCACAGCAAAGAAACAGAAACCAAACCAGAAAAATGAGGTGGCTGCAGGAATCCATTGTTGGTGGACTGCTGCTTGGGTACTGCTGGCTCTGCTGGGGCTCCCTGTTCCTGTTGGGTTCTACCTTTGCTGCTGTTTGCAGCCTTCTTGGGCTGCTTCTCCAGCAAGAAAGCATGCAGTGATCACTGGGGATACTACTGCATGATGGGAAAAGCAGCTACAATAGTGGTTGGGCATGATGCTGAAGAACAGTGCCCTTAATACATCTTCCTACAGTGTCCTTAATACAAATACTCTTATGGAAAATGAATCAGCCCTCTTTGGGCTTTTTTCCAGAGGCCACTCTGACTAATTTTGTCCAAAACAGCCAGGCTGACCCTGCGCAGCAGTGTGACGGTGGCAGACAGGACCTGCTCACGTTTGGGTGGAGGCAGGGAAAAACTGTTTCACAGGCCTGCCCAAAAAAATGCTCAGGCTGACTCTGCCAGAAACCACACCAAACATATGGTAAATGAAATCGCTGGCAGGGAGCTGGCTTGGACGGCAGGAGTGTTTCAGCACTGTGGACTGCTCGTTAGCTGGACTGAATTGTATTTATGCTGCTTTAAGCAGCCCCATATTTAAGGAAGAGAAGGCAAAGGAGAGGGCAATGCCAATTTTTGGGGTGTGCTTTTGATGCCTCTCTGTGCATGTCATTTGGCATGTTAGCATGGTCTCAGTGCTTTTCCCATCCTGCGGCTAAGAGCAGCAACAGCATCAGAGAAGGTTTCACCTCCTCGTATGGCAACAGTCTCCTGTGGAAAAGCAGACAGAAGGATTTTTCTTGCTTGGAACAGGGAGTCTGCCTATTTCACCATATGAATGTCCTGTACATTTCATGGAGCTGATGAAATCATGTACAGATGGGATCCATCTTAACAAAGGCTCTTATTCACAGGACAGGTTTCTCTGCTGCATATTTTGGGCCACATCCCAGCTTGCATAGCCATATCAACCAAATACATTCATAGAGCCAGACAAATTTCTCAGAGGATACCAGATGCAGAGATGCTCTGCCCCTGCTGCTTTGAGCAGCATGACTTACTTGTGCAGCATTATGGCCCACCTGGAAATCTGAGCCTTGGAGTCATGGCAATAAGCACACCTTTCCTCAAAGGGCATCCATTAAAAGTATTCAGGTACTGGATGCCATTTCCAGGGTGCTGCCAGGTGCTGTGGAGAAAGCATGCCAGAGCAGCAAGATCCTAAGAAAGAGGTGCCTGATGTCTTCAGAAATCTGATAGGCTGCCACAAGAATATCTGTGGTGGCTACAGGTACTGAAGGAGGAAGAAAATAGAGCAGACAAACAGCCGTTCCTTTTCTTGAGTTTGGGGTATCATTTTTCCTCCTGGAGCCAGAGTGGTGGAATCCCTGGGTCAGAGCTCACCTCCACATTCATGGGCAGCTTTCCACCACCCTTTGCATTCTGCAGCTTGATGCTCAAGCATTCTCCAGCCCTACACCATCTCTAAGCTTCTCCCATTTTTTTGCAGGCTGCATCGTGACCCTCGATTGCACTGGCAAGGGATTTTTTCAAGAGAAGGCAGGGAGGCAGACACCTCAGAGCTGCTGTCCTGCTCCTGACTCTGTGAACACACCTTCCCGGGGTTGAGTGATTGTCTAAGCCGACGGGTTGACCAAACCCGAGATAACCTGTTTGTTCAACAACCCAATCTGGACAAGAAAAATCAAACTTTCAGAGCAAACTTTTGAGCACAACCCAGCAACATGCATCAATAAACTCTCCCCCGTTTTTTATTTCTTGCTGCATGTTCAGCACTCAGTCAGTAGTGCCTTAGAAATATCTTGCAAGCTGCCCACGCTCAAAAGGAGAACAGCAACAACAACAAAGGGAAATATATAGAGGGATGACTTAAGTGAGTTTGGAAATCGCTTCCCATATGAAACACTCCTTTAGTCACAGGGACAAAAAAGCATCAAAATTCCCTGCCTCTGATGTAAACAACAGAAAGAAAAAGTCATCTGGAAGGACAAGATGACTCATACTGAGGACCTGACTCGTAATATTCATCAGTGTTGAAACTGCCTCTGCAAGATGACTACATGTGAAAACAGCACCAGCGAAATCCCAGCTTCTGCCACGAGGAGTATCATTAACAGCAAAGTGGTGTGGTGAGACTCCAGTGCAACAACCCTTGCTTGGGTGAGTAATCATAAGTCATCCAACCAGTCCCAGCTAAAACAGCACTGTCATTCAGGTAAGACTGCTTTATGTAAGGGCAGCTGCAGCAGACTGGAGCATGCTCAGGCTTTGCAGCCCTCTTGAACTACAAAACAGAAGGTTTTTTTCTTGGTCTTCTGAAAACTCCTACCGAGGATTCCCTTACAGAGATGCTGCTCAAGTTAAGCACTTGAAGAAGACTGGAAAATTTGGTCAGTCTTTTCCTTTATGTTAATTGCCCTGACCCAAGGGGTAACAGGGCACAAAAGGCCGTGCTGACTTTATGCATTGTTAGGAGATACTTTCCCCTGTACATTTGAATCTGTTTACTTAATCTTCCAGGCCTTTACCCATGAATATTAAATTACTTGATCACTATGCATTAGGAGTCATCTTCGCACCATCTGTTTGTATTTGTCATCTAACCCTTGTAAATAATAAAATGTACTTTGTTCTCAAGTTCATGGATCCTAGCAGGAGAACAATTACTGTGGAGGAAAAGTACTGTGTGAAACTATTGGCAGTGACAGGACTCTTCTTTAACTCCCCATCTTGCCACTATACACCAATTAAATGAAAGCCAGAATCTGCCCCAAAGAGCAATGCTTAGCTTCCATGGCTTCCTTGAAGGCCCTGAAGGTGATTCAGGCACCCTCACCTGTGCTTCTAAAAGAAGGCAATGCCAGAAGAGAAGGTTAACTTCAGGGGAGCAGCCTTTCTCAGCACCAGGCTGCTCTGATCAGGTAAAAGCATAATTGGGATCAGCCAGAATGGCTGTGGCTGTTTAACAAGGTGGCCTGTGCAGCTGGCCTCAGCAAACTTTCTAAGAGGTATTGGCAGGGAAGAAACATCTGAGGAAAAAATACGTAAATGAGTAGATATACAAAGCTGCTCTCACACTTGGGAGTGCCATTAAAGAAATGAAATTGTCACCCATCAGCTGAGAGGTAAAGTTCAGGGAAGGCTAGGGAAATATCAAGGAAAACAACAATAAAGTGCAGTTGTTACAATATGAAATTAATTTTTAGAGAGAGGTCCGCCTGAAAATTTTATTAGATCATGCAATGAGAACAGCCTTTACACATATGACCAAGATTCATTTTCAACTATCAACGGAGATAAGTATGTGAATCCTTAGGACAGCAGTCCCGTGAGTAAGAAGAAACATGCGCCATGGCTGAAGACCTCTGTGGACAACAAAAGCTGGCTGGTGAGCATACCTCACGGGCATAGTGCCTTGGGGAGCTGGTCAGAGACATACTTTGCAGCACGCTCACAGTTATTTACATCCCCTAAGGATTTGTCTCTCTGTGCTCTTATAAATTAACTTATATGCCAGGCAACTATCAATAAACATTCAAATTGCTACCGTCTAGTTAAAAACTAATGTCATTGGTGTAAGAAGGGTTCGTTTAGGAGTTTAAACGGAATCATATTATTTCTATCTAACGTGCTGGTAGCAACAAATTTAGGCAAGAAAATGGTTGCCAAGTATTTGTTTAACTGGAAGACTTATCTGGGCTTGGACAAGATACCACTTGCCACTCTGCTCGGCCTTGCAAACATCCCACACTAGGAGGTTACCTATTAAGTGATAGACAATATATCTTGTTAATTGTTAGAGCATGATGACCTTAGACTTTGCCCAGGTATTTAATAACACCATCTGTTGTCTAGGTCTGCAATACTATTATTTTTACATGAGGATTAGTATTCTTGCTTCACAAAAGAGCTTGTAATAACTGTGCTAAAGGAGAACAGAGCAGCATGGTATATAAACCCGGCTGTCCGAGTAAAATATACAGGAGGTGCAGCTCACCCAAAAAATCCCAGATCATTGTCTTGAATCTGGAAATCACGATGTGTTGAAGGCTGAGGGTCTGCAATTCAGCCTTGTGGACTGTGATCCAGCCTTGTGGATGGCACTCAGGAAAAACCCCTGTGTCTTGCCTGAGAACAATCTGGGAGTGAAATCCACTCCAGTGCAGACTGCCATTTGCTTCACTCTTTCTGTCACCGTTGATGTTTCCTTTCCCAAAACAACAGCAGTGGTCCAAAGGCCACCATTTAGTAATCACTGTGCCTTCAGATCTTTTTCTCTTTGATAACATGCTTTTAAAGTACATGCCTTAAGCACAAAATAATCACATTTATCAGGTTTTATATCTATAAAGGGTCCAATCCTGTTCTTGCTGACAGTGATGTGATTTTTGGCTTTGGCTTCTTAGAGACTTTAAGGAAGGGAAAAAAACAGTGAATTCCTCTGTGCAGCTGGTGTCTTCTGGTCAGTCCTTCCAGGGGGTTTCATGTAAAGGCATTCCCAGGGCACAGGGAACCTGAGTCTACTGGATTCAGTGACGAAAGTCCTAACAACTGAGATGAGTCAGTTTCTCACTAAGGAATGTTGCAATTTTTGTGCAAATAGTCTTTTCCTCTGAATAAAGAGAAGTTGGAGCCTGATAGATGGTGAGCTGCCAGATGAAGGAGGAAGCATTAGAGGTGTGAACATAAGAGGTGCTCCAAAAAACAAAGAGCCCAGATCATACTTTAAATTAGAAAGTGCACATTTGCGGTGGGGGTTTTTAAATATTTTTATTTTGCTTACTGCTTATTGGTGTATGTCACTCCAGTGTGTGCATGAGGAATACAACAATCATGAATCCTCCACACTCTCCAGCTTAATTCCTACATGAGACCTAGGAGGAGGAGTTCTTTACTTGGCACTTTGTTGCAACAGAGGTCAAATATGAAACTGAACATATGAATGTAATTAGGAGGGTATGTAAAATATGGGGCCTGGATGTCTTAACAGTGTCCAAAGCAGGCATGTCTTGACATGCCATTGGTTGAAGAGGATTTTAAATATTCCAGTCTGTCAGACGGTGTATCTGGTTACATCTGAAATGAGTTTCTTAGTCTTTTGCTCATGTGATTTTTCTCATATTTCAAGTGTTGTTGATTCTGAAAGCCTAGTGTGCAGAAACATTCACCTTTTTTTTAAATACATGAACTAATATCTTTTTATTACCAATGCTAGTTTTGGAAGATGTGAAAAAGTCCAGATTCTTCCAATACCTGCCCTGTACCCATTCTGAGGCAAAGAAAGTTCTAATTTATATATGTTATCTGGAGGTGCCTATAGCAAGTTGGGATAATTTTTTTACCATTTGTAAACCAGAGAAACTGGTATTTTCATATTGTATAGACTTGAGCAGGGATTCTTTCTATTTGTTTCACAAATGACAAGGGAATGGCTAAAATCTATGCCAAAAGCATGTACAAAAATCTATCTCTACCTTTTGCCTATGATTTGCATTTTCTTTTAAACCTTTCCAAGTAAAGCAGTAGGCAAAACCCCTGGCAACTAGAAGCATGTACAAGGGTGCAGAAAGCTTTAGAATATGTTTCCACACCCTGCTGACCTATTCATCAAAAAGTCTGCCAAAACACTTAACTGTCAGTATAAAACAAAATTCTCAAGAAAGGGCCTCGCTTGCATTAACCTACTTCTTTCCAGGTTGCATGCCATTGCAGATCTCCCAGAGGAAAAGGTGCTGAGCCCATTATGTGCCTTTTCTGTCATCCCTAGGAGTTTTCCCAGCTCCTTGGCAGTGGGGGGCACTAGTGGGAGCAAACCTTCAGGTGGTGGGTCAGGTTAGGATCCTGAGCTGAGCCAAGCAGATGCGATGGTCCTCTGGAAAAGGCAGGAGTGAGTTGTCAGCTGCATGACCGCTTGACCTCACGTTAACCGGTGCTGTGCATTATCACCTCAGGCCAAATGTCACTCTAGTGAAAATTCAGTGACTTAGCTGAGCTGCCTCTGGCAGGAACTATGTTCCTACTGTGATCATTGGTTTCCTGAGGTCAGGGGTGGTGAGCAATACTAAATTTATATGTGCCTGGCTCCTTCTTTTCCAAGCTGTCTGTGCATTTGAAACACCATCCTGGTTCAGGAGCATCATACAATCTCAGGCTAAGGTTCTCACAATCCCAGAGAGCAGCTGTGGAGCCATGAACTTCACAGTAATGGCTTCAAATGGAAAGTAGTCTCCCAAAGTGATGTAGACATGGCAGTATTTTCCTCACCTCATACCTGAATCCCATATGCCAGTTTTCCATATTTTAATACAAAGTCCCCTTTTATATTTTGTGGGCATACACATAAATGAACATACACACACACACACACACACACACACGCACATGTGTTTTATTCCAGTTTTGTACCAGTTAGGCACGAGGCACGATAACAACAACAAAAAAATCATGCTGGTAGTTTAGCACTACTGAGCCATAAGGACACCACTCTGCAGTGGCTTCCCCACATTATCATTACTGGTGATGGAGGCAGGACTGCTATTCTGCTCTGTGGGAAATGGATACCAGCTCTCAAGCTCCTCAGGCCCTGGTAGGAAATCAGACCTACCTCCAGAGCAGCCCTGTATCCCCGGGAAGCCCAGCTGGTCTGTGTGTCACTTCCTCCTGTTCCAGCAGCTTGGCAAGGTGGGGCACAACCACTGCTGAATGATGGGCTGTGTACAGGTTCAGCATGAAGTGCAGCATGAGAGGCTTCTTCAACAGCTCCAAAGTGATGTGACTGCTGGGGTCCCTTCGCAGTCTCCCCTCCCGACCTGCTCCCTTTTGCCCCAGAATCATGCCCAGCACAGCAGGATAGGGGCAATGGGGCAGATTTAGCCATGCTGCAACTGTTGGTGTTGCTGGATTTGCTCTAGCATCCATGTGGGCAAGATGCCAAGGGCAGTGCTGGGCAGAACCAAGGAACTACAGTGGGGGAGAGTGATGCCAGTGCCAGTTCACTGTGCCCACCAAGGCAAAACCATCAGTGTGCTGCATGCTCTCCTCTGGTAGCTCACCCATGTCCAAGGCCATCTGGATCAAAGAGAGGATGAGATGATGCTCCAGAAACCAGGTCCAAGCTCTTCTCTTCAGCATGGTGCTCTGGGGTGGTGATTTGGTCTGCTATTATGTAAGATTTAACAAAAGCTGTATAACAAAACTATTTTAAGTAAGAATGTTAATTGAGGGCTGAGTCAGGCTGCAGCTAAAGCAGAGATGTTTTGAGAGGCTTGTACCCTTTTTCATTTGGCCTGTATTTTTTCTACTTAATTACAACATGTGTGGAACAGCAGTTAGCAATAATAGTCACTGGCAGAGGGAAAATGGATGATCAAGATGATCATCCTCTTCCCTCTGGATCAGCCACTGAAACCCATCTCAGATCTGCAATATTCAAAAGTCATTCACCTCTGAGGCTGCACAAGGCATATGGGATGTGCAAACAGACCATGGAGCAGAGGCAGCTGCTTGGGCTCCAGATCATGATGGCCTGCATGTTGAGACTGTGATGAGATGTGTTAAAGGGCAGGTTGTTGAGGAATGCCTGTCTGGTACTTTCCAAGAGCACACGCAAGACCCCTGAATCAGCAGCAAGTGGTGGCTGTGCAAGCAGCCTCTGCAGCCTCCCCAAGTGAGCTCACTGACACGGCCATTCCTCAAGCATGACGTGAGGTCCTCAGCAGGACCCATTATGAAGATGACTGGTCCCTCATCCAGTCTTGCTTGGGAGACTAAGTGATACCCAAGTCCCAGCCTTTGGCAAGTTCCTTTAATAACTAAAATTCGCAGGAGGAGACCGAGTTTAATTGCCAGTTCCAGCACAGGTCTACCAGTTATTAATGTTGCTGGTGTTCTTTTAATCAAATATTAACTCAACTGTACTTCCAAGCAGGCACCTCTTTCTGGAGCTCAGTGTGAGCAGGAGGGATGTATGTGCCTGGGAAAGGGATGTGCATGTTTTTCTTGCCTACAAGTACACACAGACAGGATGAGGTAATGCAATACAGATCTGCTGTAAGTTTACAAATGCATCATTAATGCATAAACTTGGAAGCATTGTTCCCCAGCATTGCTACACGGTTTTATACTACTCATATCACAGAATGTACAGGAAGACAAAAATATCCTTTTTTACTTGTTTTCACTTAGCATATTGGACTGCAATCATCAAAAAGATAAGGCTATAGGTTGAAGCACAGAGAAGAGCATTTCTTACCCACTGTGACTGCTGAGAATGCTCCCTGAGGGGCTCCCTGCAAAGGAGGGGCACTGCCTGGCCATGAAGAGGAGTGAAAGGGAGAGAATGAGAGGAAGCGCAAGGGTGCCAGAACACAAATTTTGTTTGCATTTTGTGTTTTCTCAGATTTGGGCACACATCTTTTGACCCTTGTTATGTTGCAGAATTGAAATAGTATAGCTGCAATGATTATCAGAAATGTTCACACCCCAGCTATATCTCAGTGTGTCTGGAACAAACCAAGTCTGCAGCTTAATGCACCATTTTGCAGCCTTTGCATGTCAATGACCAAAATTCCTCCTGAAGGAAGACTGGCCTGTTCAAGAGACTCTCCTGTAGCAGCTGCACATCACTCCATGTGTTAAAGTGTTTCACCTAAAGAGCAGCCCTCCTGAGGTGAAGGGATAGCAAAGCATGGGCAGCAAAGGCACCAGCACAGTGCATCTTGCTACACGGCTATGTAAGCATGTCTGGTTTGCTACCTAGTGTTTGGTAGCTATAAAATCATAGCAATTCCTAGGGAATCAGAGAGGGAATCCACCTCCCTCCCCTCTCTTCTTCCCCTTCAAGTCTCTTTGAACTAGCTCATCTGTGTGGGGGCCAAACCGATCAGTACCTCGCCCCAGACCCTCCAGACCCTCCAGGTGCCTGTGCCCTGCAGGGAGGATAAGGAAACTGCTGGGAGAGTAGAAAAATGGGATTACAAAATGGCCAGTGCTGCCAGGAAGCCTGGGGGTCAGCAGCAGCACAGGCTACCTTCAGTTGGGCTGCCTGCCCCTCCAATGGTGGTCTTGTCCTGCCCCAAACTGTGGGGCCATCAGCCATCGAGGCAGGGAGGCCTTTGGGGATGGTGAGTTCTTCTGGCAGGCCCAGGAGGTGACTTGCCAGCTGGAGCTGTCAGCAAGCGCCAGTTTGCTGCTTCAGTGGGATGTTTGGGTAATGCAGGAACTCCCATGTTGGAAACAACATTAATAGCTCTGGCCCATGCTTCAGGAAGGTCTGGGCCTCGGTTTTGACTTTTATTTTTTGTGAGGACCCCACTGCCAACTCCCACAAACAGGGAAAAAGCATTTCCCAGCCTAAACTCCTCAGACCATCTGAGAAAGCCCTTGGTGCAATCTCCCTGGGGCTCCTCTTTGTGCTTTGCTCAGGCACACCAGCCCTTCCACACATGCAGAAAGGGAAGCTCTGCCCCTCTTCAGCTACTCAGGCCTCTGTATCATCATGGACTCAGGCACAGACAAGGAATACAACTATCTGGGAGCTTAAAAAGAAGGAGTTTTAAAGTCCTCTGTAATATTTTCAACAGACAATCTGTTTCTGCTCTTATTTTGTAACGTTTCCTGTGGAGTCCTCGCCCCTGTCCAATTTTCGAAGGGTATTTGGAAGCCTGTCGACTCCCGCACAGAAGGCAGGGAGCAGAGCCAGCACGGTGTCACGGAAGGGTCACGGCTTCCTGGGCTTCCTGTTTATTTTGGGAAGGGGTCACCCGGCCAGCCGGCCGATCTGCCTGCGCCTCGGGAAGCCCCCGGCCACCACATTCCTGCCCCCCTCACCCATGGATGCAGACAATTGCTGACTGTGGCTTGAAATGCAGAGCACCAAGGCGGGGTGTAAATGGGATAACCCGACATGCCTATTTACCCAGCCTGGGGATAAGGGGCGGAAGCTTTTCCACATCAATTACCCTTTCTTCTGGTATCTGGAAGTGTCTCTCTGAAGTTTTTCTTTCTCTTCGGAGGGTAGTAACCTCTAAATTTCTCAAGTATTTCCATGATCTTTTCCTTGCTGCTTTTTTCTGCTTCTGCTTGAAAAGAGGGCATGAAGTCAACTGTGCAGTTAAAACCAGAATTGTTTGCTTTTTTAAAGAAAGTATGCAATTTTTGCTCCCAACTGCCTAGGGTAGAGCCCACCAATGAAGCAGATGCTGTAGCACACAGGCTCTTGCTCACAGAGTCCCTGGTAACTAGCCCTGCGCAAACAGTCTAGAGCAGAATATTGGAGCACAATATCAGCATACATACGTATTTCGGGAGATACCCACAAACTAATGGCACACCAGTGTCCTGCTGCTGTTTCCTGCTCTAGGCAAGCTCTCCTTAGGTGCCTCACAGCTCTTCAGAAGTTAACACCAAACAGTGGCATTCAATGCAGCTGTTTTCAAGGAGTTAATAAAAGGCCCCATGTATGGGAAAGGGCAGACACTGAGTAGCTGCTCGAGTCCCTTTCAATCCTCTGGCACGTCCTGCCTCGCAGGGAGCTAGTGCAGTGACCTCTCCCTGGCCTCAGTGGAGTATTTCTGTGCCAGTGCCTCTGTCAGCTCCTGCCATCAACAGTCGGCTCTGGGCTGCAGGGCAGCCATCAGCGCGCTGCTGACAAGCGGCTCTTGGGCAAGTATGCTCTCATCCGGCGAGCACATAAGTGCACATGGCTTTACATTCATAGTGATGCTCCTGTGAATAAATTTATAAGTGGTTGTAAACATCTGCAGCTTACCATGGTGGCTTACCATGAGCCTGTCCAAAGCCTATTCATGTCAACAAGCTGTGCCTGATGACACCCTCATTTACATCGGTATCTTTTTTTTGTTTTGTTTTTTTTTCCCCTATGGCACTAAATAAACATTGTTGGCCCAGAAACACCTGCATCTGACCAAATCCAAAACCTCAAGGACTATTCCCAGCCTCTCCCATCTCAGTTCTGGGAAAGCAACTTCCATAATTCATTGTGGATCAGTGAAGGAGAGGTGGTAGCACCTTTCAGCATAATCACCTTTACTATCTTAGCTTTGGCCATCTTGATACTACCCTGCAGGACTTCTGCCGCAACAGAAGGATGCAAATAAGAGCTGTGGAGGAAGCAGTGCATATCTGCTGAACAAACATGTGAGACAGCCCATGATGGGAAGGGAAAGAGGAATGCGAAGGACACAGGGGAGCAGGTGAGGAGCATTGGTTTGGACACAGAAGTAAGGGGATGGATATGTAGGTGAAGTGCAGGCTGGGGGCACAGTTCTGGGACGAGGGTCTGTGTGCGATTGGTGCCACCAGCACAGAGTACAGGTGGGAAGGGGAATAGGGCCCTGCAGGGAGGAAGAGAAACACAGCAAACTCTCAGTGCGGTTCACTGAAAAAAGCCAAAAAAACACATGGCGAGAAGGGGCTTGCCGTGGCGTTGATGTGGGGGTGGCAGACAGAGATCATGTCAAAGAGCTGCCCCACTCCAGCCTCTCCTCTCTCTTCCTTTCCTCGTCCATGACATCGGGCACACCAGAACAAAACAAAGGCCTTCCACACAGTGCTGGACCCCCATCCATGCTTACCATGGTGCTCCTCGACCAGGCACTGCCCCAGACCTGCACCCCATCAGATGTGCTCCAGAACTCCTTGCTCCTATCTATGGCCTTGGTGTGTTGTAGCAAGGGGCGTTTCAAAGAGATCAGGAACAAAAGGATGGTTTCTGTTTCAGAAAAGAGAGAGAGAGAAAAAAAAGAACAAGAAACAAACACATTATTTGTTTGATTCCTGTGCAGTTACTGCTGTAACAGTCAGCAGCTTTGAGGGTTTGATTTGATACATAAACCACATTTCCTATGTAGCACTGGCACTATTTTTTTATCAGCTTTTTGACATTGAGTTTGGTAACGTGGGTTTTTGTTTGTTTGGGTTTTTTTTTGCCTTTTCCACCAGGATGAATTCAAAGGCAATAAATGAGGCAAACCCAGAATACTGCTCATCTTGACTTTTCCATGCAGCTAGTTTTTATTAGAAATAAAGGAAAATGAATACAGATCACATTTTCTGTCCTGCAGTTAAAAGCCTGCCGCAGCTGAAAGCTTTGCTTTCTTCTTCCCCTGCAGCCTCGCTCAGCTAGCACTCCAGCTCTGCTCATGATCTGAAATGTGCAAACACACTGTTTCTTGGCTCTCCACCAGTATATATAAATATATGTAATTTTTTCCTTCGGAGAACCTTGAGGCTAAAGCAAGAGGGCAAAGGAGTACGTGACTAAAACATCCAAACTTCCTCTTTCATAAGACATCACATGATGAAGTGCAATTACAATTCCTGCCTTGTCCCTGCCAATTGCAGGCTCATTGCCTCACCCGAGAAACCCGGCTTCTTCCCCCCGCTTGTGAGTGTGTGTGTGTGCGTGTGTGTGTGCGTGTGTGTGTGTGTGTGTGTGTGTAGGCAGTGATCGCTGCAGCCGGCTTGGCGAGGCTCCAGCTTCGGGCTGGAGAAAGAGGGCAGTGGGTGGAAGACGAAAACAAAGATCTGTTTACTTAGCATGCATGGATAAATCGTCTTTGCAGTCGGGGAAGGGAGGAGGGAAGAGAAACAGCTTTAAAGGACTTCGATGCGATGTGAAAGGAGGGCTGCTCGGGAAATGCGAGCCGATGTTAACCCTTGGCTCTCCGGGAGCACGTCGGGGCCACGGCAAGGGTGTCCCCTTCTTGCCCCTGTCCCCCCCCCGGGCTCGGCCGGCCGCCGCAGAGCGGGTACGAGCCGTGAAGGCTCCGGGGGCAGCAGCCCTGCCCGCCGCCGACGTGCGGGGATGCGGCTGGGGCCGGGGCGGATTTTAATTTCGCTTGTGTACAGCCCGGCGCCTCCAGGACGCCCAGCCGGGCGTGCAGTTGCAAAGTCACCCAACCTGGCACGGAGGCGGCGCTGGAGGCAGCGCCAGGACGAGAAGGCCAGGGCATGGTGAAGCAAGGTGTCCCCCCCGGCCCCGGCGAGCAGCAAGGGGCGAGCGGGTGGCGATGCTGCTCCCAGTGCCCGCCCGCCCGGAGCAGCGCCCCGTCCGCGCCGTCGGGCGGCTCCCAGCCGGGGGAGCCACCTCCCGGCGGCGGCAGCAGCGGCACGTCAGAGCTTCCCCGGCCCCGGACGGCCCCCGCCTCCGTCCTTCCATCCCCCCCTCCCTCCCTCCCCCGTAACCTACATAACGCCGTGGGAAGGGCGGCCCGAGCAGCGCTGTCGGGGGGAGCCGCCCGCGCCGTGTTTACCGAGCAGCGGCCGTGCGAGCCGGGGTGTGCCGGCCGGGGGCTCCTTCATCTCCCGCGGAGAACGGGAACACCGAGCCCCCGCTCCTTTCCCCCCTCCTTCCCTTTCCCCCCTCTACGCCCTGTGTTTCGGTGTGTGCAGGCGGCGGAGGGGCGATTGGCACCGTGGAAGGGGCACGGGGAAACATGTCTGCAGAGTTTTTTCTTCTTTTTTTTTTTTTTTTTGGCGGGGCGGGGGGGAGGAGACGGCGTTTGCTTAGTCTGTGTGAATTTCGCTAATCTGCATTAGAGAGCCGCTGGTTTGTGGTTGAAAATGACAGGAAATCTAGAACGTCCTATTTCCTGTGCACAATGACAACAGTTAAAGAAAAAAAAAAGAAACCAGCTGGGTAATCGTTGTATTTATTTCTAACAGTGCCCCCTGGCCCTGCGGGGAGAACAAAGCCGACGGCCGGCCCGGGGGGGTGCCCACGGTCACGGGGCGAGCGGGTCGGGGGGACACGGGGGGGGACACCGAGCCCCGCGCCGCTCTCACGGGTGGGGGTGTGCGGGGGGCGCGTTCCGGCAAAGCCCCCTCGGCGGCGCAGGAAATAGTAATAAACCCCACCACAATAAAAATAAAAGCGGAGGAGCGATCCGCCGCGCACCCCCGCCCCTCGCCGTGTCCCTGTCCGCTCCCCCAGCGCTCCCGGCGGCAGGAGGAACCCCCCGGGCCGGGGCCGGGGCCGGGGCCGGGGCTGGCATCGCCGCGGCGG
>JAWWEW010000112.1:43927088-43984830 GCA_035583185.1 Anabacerthia variegaticeps | reverse complement strand
CCCCGGCCCCCGTGGCAGTCCCCGCCCCGCCCGCCCCGCCGCGCCGCGCCGCGCCGGCCCCCGCCGCCCCGCGCCGCCCCGTAGTAGCCAGAGAGCGGGGGAGCCGTGCGGGCGGGAGCGGCCGCAGCCCTGCGCCAGCCGCGCGGCGGAGATGCGCGTCCCCGCCGCCCTGTGAGCGCCGCCAGCGGAGACGGCGAGGGGAGCGGCGCTGCCTGCAGCGGCTCTGCCTGCCGGGGCGCCCGCCGCGCCCCGCTCCAGCGCACGGAAGAGGAAGGCGAGGGGGAGGGGGCCCGGCGGACGGTCCCGCTGCGGCCGCGGCGCCCGAGCCTGCCCGTCGGGACTCCGGTGACGAGGGGCGGAGGAGGCGGCGGCGGCAGGAGCCGGAGCGGGGGGCGCTCGCCGCTGCCCCGGGGCCGGGACATGTCGTCGGCGGCGGTGGCGGCTGCTTCCCGCAGGCAGTCGTGCTACCTGTGCGATCTGCCCCGCATGCCCTGGGCCATGATCTGGGACTTCACCGAGCCCGTCTGCCGGGGCTGCGTCAACTACGAGGGCGCCGACCGCGTGGAGTTCGTCATCGACACGGCGCGGCAGCTGAAGCGGGCGCACGGCTGCTTCCCCGAGGGCCGGGCCCCGCCGCCGCCCCACGCCAAGCAGCCTCCGCTCTCCGCCAAGGAGCTCCTGGCGCAGCAGCAGCAGCTCGGCCACCCCGCGGCGGCGGAGGCGGCGGCGCGGCCCCCGCCGCAGCCCCTGGAGCGCTACTCGCTGGCGGCCGAGCGGCCGCCGCCCCGTCTGGGCGCAGAGTACGGCGGCGGCCGGCAGGTCAACGGGATCCTGGTGCCCAACGGGTTCCCCAAGCCCGAGGAGCCGCCGGAGCTCAACCGGCAGAGCCCGAACCCGCGGCGGACACACGCCGTGCCGCCCACCCTGGTGCCGCTGGTGAACGGCGCCGGGCTCCCCGCTGCCATCGGCGGCCTGGGCAGCCGCGCCGCCGCCGCCGCCGCCGCCTCGCTGGCCGCCATCTCCGCGGCGCCCGCCCCGATGGCCGTGCCCGTGCCCCAGCAGCCGGCGGCGGCGGCGCAGGCGGCGGGCCAGGCGGCGGGGCAGCCCGGCGAGCTGGGGCACAAGCGCCCCGGCTCCGTCTCCTCCTCCTCCTCCTCGTCGGGCGGCGGCGCGGCGGGGGAGCACGACGGCGGCGGCAAGGAGAAGCGGGGCTCTGCCGAGAGCCTGCCGGCGGCGGCGTCGGCAGAGCTGGCCGCCGAGGGCAAGGGCCGGCCGGGCGGCGAGCAGGAGTGGCTGGCCAAGCCCAAGACTGTGCGGGACACGCTGCTGGCCCTGCACCAGCACGGGAGCCACGCCGTGCCCCCCTTCGACAGCAAATTCAAGAAGGAGCCGGGCATGGCGGGCGGCAGGCTGCTGGGCTACGAGACCAATGGCTCCGTGGCCAAGCCAGGTGAGGCGGCGGGCAGGGCAGGGCAGGGGACGACGGTGCCGGAGGGGGCTCTCCGGGGGTGCGGGATGGGGGTGGCTTTGGGCGTGCAGGGCGGCGGCCCGGCGGCTTGGGTGGCCGGGCGTCGGGGGGGGTGGCCGCGGGCACTCGTTTCCGCGGTTGCTCGGCAATGCATTGTGATTGCGCTGCCTTCCTCTTACTCTCCTCCTCCTCCTCCCCCTCTACTTCTGCCTTTGCAGGGGCCCGGGCCGCCCGGAAGAGGAAGCCTTCCCCCGAGCCCGAGGGCGAGGCTGGCCCCCCGAAGATCAACGGCGAGGTGCAGCCCTGGCTGCCCACCTCGTCGGAAGGGATGAAGCTGCCACTGACGGCCACCCCGTTCATGTCGCCCCCGCCGCCCACGGCCTCGCCCCACTCCAACCGGACCACGCCGCCCGAGGCGGCCCAGAACGGCCAGTCCCCCATGGCCGCCCTCATTCTGGTGGCGGACAATGCCGGGGGCAACCACGCCTCCAAAGACGCCAACCAGGTCCACTCCACCACGCGGAGGAACAGCAGCAGCCCCCCCTCGCCCTCCGCCATGAACCAAAGAAGGCTGGGCCCCGGCAGGGAGGTGCCGGGCCAGGGGGCCAACGCGGCGGCGGCGGGCGGGCTGGAGCCCGTCCACCCCGCCAGCCTGCCGGACTCGTCCCTCGCCGCCAGCGTCCCGTTGTGTTGTACCCTCTGCCACGAGCGCCTGGAAGACACCCACTTCGTGCAGTGCCCCTCCGTCCCCTCCCACAAGTTCTGCTTCCCCTGCTCCCGGCAGAGCATCAAGCAGCAGGGAGCCAGCGGGGAGGTGTATTGCCCCAGCGGGGAGAAGTGTCCCCTGGTCGGCTCCAACGTGCCCTGGGCCTTCATGCAAGGGGAGATTGCCACCATCCTGGCCGGGGATGTGAAAGTGAAAAAGGAGAGGGACTCGTGACTCGCCCGCGATCACCGCCCGACGTCACCTTGAACTCGAACTGCTCGAATTCTGTATATATCTATAAATATATATATATAAATATATATATATCTCCAAGACAAGGGAAATGTAGACTTCATAAACATGGCTGTATAATTTTGATTTTTTTTGAATACATTGTGTTTCTATATTTTTTGAAGACAAAAGGTATGTACTTATTATAAAGGCATTTCTTCTAATTCTTCTTTTTTTGCCTTCCCCCCCCCCCCCTTTGTTATAGCAACTATTTGTTGTGCTTCCCTGGTGACAGTTACTGTTCAATGTAGGCTGTGACTTGCGCTGCTTTTTTTAGAGAGCACTTGGCAAACCAGAAATGCTTCTAGCTGTATTTGTATGCACTTGTTTCTTCTTTTTTTCTTTTCTTTTTTTTTTTTTTTAATGCCAAATACACTTTCTGACATTGTAAAGATTGCCTTACTGTCTGTGATTCCTTATTCCTGGCCCCTGTCCTGTAGAGCTTGTCACATGCAGGCTTGGTCTGAGGCGGTTGGGGACAAGAGTGGCTAGCCAAGGCAGGGATGCCCTTTGCCATCCCACTGGCCAGGCGAGCTTAGGGAGCAGGAGGGCTTTCTCCCAGAAATGCGTGACTCGGGTTGCCATGGAAGATCCTCCAGATCCAGTCCCAAATTGCTCACTGTTTCTCAAGGGAAGTTGCCTCCAGAGTAGTATGTGGAGAAGTGTCCAAGAGGCGCTGTTGAGTTAAGGATTTCTGGGTTTGTTTGTTTTTGGTTTGGAGTTTTGTTTTGTTTTTTTAAGGCAAAGTTGACCGCAGTTCACGTGATCAGTTGTAAGATTACAAAACTGCATTTATTCACCAATTGCATACCATAACGTGGAATTTTGATAATGAACTTAATTACCTGATTGGCGAAGGTGCCAATGTAGCACTGCCATTTCTGAAGGTCTTCAGTGTCACTTCCGGGGCTTTTTTGTCTTTGGACAAAGCTGGGGAGGTGGGAAAGAGACTTTTTTTTTTTTTTTATTTTACTTTAATTTTCAGATAGTGCAGATGGACTTTGATTTTGCTTATCAGTCACCTCTAGTGCTGTTGCTATTGTTACTATCGCTGACCCGGTATTTCCAAGTAGTGGCAGGTACGATGTGGTACAGTGACAGCAGTGACTGAGGCTCTGCCAAATTGCCCGCGGGCATATCAGTGACAGCCCAAATGTGGGTGGAGAAAACCTGTAATTTCCTTATTACGTATGCTTGAAACAAACTTACTGCTATTCTTTGAAAATGAAAATATAAACTGGTTGAAATGAAAGCAATTAGGGCTGTACATAATGGCCCTGGCCCTGCCTTTTAAGCTACTTTGGAGAACTCTTTTGTAAAGCCACTTCTTTTGATCATGCTTCTGCATCACCAAGCAGACTTCTAAAATCAATAAATCATTGGTTACTAGAAATAGTTCAAGTCTTAGTGATGTTTTTGTGCTGTTTATAGTTCGTTAGCAACGCTGCAGCTGTACAAGCCCTTCTGTTGAGGTGTTTATAACTTGGTTATATGTGGTTGTTTCTGAGCAAAAGGGTTGTGAGGTCGTCCCTTCCCAGGGACCAGCTAATAAACACTTTCAGTATTGGAAGGGGAGGAGGAGAAAAAAATCTGTTCAGCCAACTATAAATTGAAAAATTTTGGGTGCTTTTTAGTCAACTGTTCTTATTGTGATAATGTTCAAACTGCAATTTAATGCAGAGTAGATTTTTTTGGAAGATTACTTTTTTTTTAAAAAAGAAATGGTCATTATTAGTATTTGAAAATCAGAACTGCACATGCACAGTAATTTTTTATGAAGTGTTTAATGAGCACACCCACTACATTGTGTTCCATATTACAGGTCAATGTAATATTAGATAAGACTTGCATGATAAACAAATTCATTGAGTCAATATTACGCTTTAAAACTTATAGTCAAGATTGGTGTCTTATGTAAACACATTTAGCCAATTTGAAGAAAACGCACATTATATATATACCTATATATATACCTATATATAAAAAAAAATGCCAACTGTAAAGGATTCTTTGGAACCACTATGATCTGTGTAAATGTGTATTTAGGCACTTTATTAAAAAAAATGGAATTTGAGCTGATAGATGGTAACAAGTTCTTCAGAGTTGCTTGGCATAATACCTCACATGGGATGAAGTTCATGTTTTTGATTAAGGTGGTATCCCTATGCTTAAAAAAGAAGCAAAACTGAAATCCCAAAGACTCCCTAAAAGAAGTCCCCCTTTTTGTGTTATCAGGTGGCCCAGCTCTGAGCGTGCCGAGGGTGAGACCTGCTCCTGACAAAGTATACCCTTGTTTTGGGGCCGAGGGACGTTGGTGTGACTCGGTGGAAAGGCCTGTAAGGAAGCACACCTTCCTCCTCTTCCTGCCAGCCGCCTCATTCCAGCAGCTCTGAGACTCCTGGAGAGGATGGTAACTCCCCAGCTGATGATGCCAGGCAGTGGCCCAGAAACAACATAGATGGAAAACAAATGGCACATGGTGGCTCTGCTCACTCAGCTGACTTTCAGCCCCCATCCAAGTCTAATCTGCACCATAAAACTTCAGAACTGCAAAAGAAAATTTAAAAAAAAAAAAGAAAAACTAAAATTTGAGGATGTTCACACATAGCTCATTTTTCTCACATTGAATGCTGCTTTTTTCTTTTGGTTGCTTTGCTGAGTTACAGTAATGCTCCAGTGGATTCTACCTTTATTACTACTTCCTGGGCTACAAGCTTTTTTCTTTTTTTTTCCTATTATTTTGAAGTGCTTTAGCTGCAACAGTGCTACTGTTAATATTCCTTTTTAAACTTTTTAAAAGGTGATACTGTAATTTGTGTAGTATTAAAAGTGTTTTAATGAAGAATGTGTGATTATTATATTTTTTTTCGAACTCACTTCCATTACTTTTTTTTCAAAGATGTTTTTTACTAGCAGTTGAACTGCAGTGTTTTTATTGATGGCTGCTCAACTAACCTGCTGCCATTTTCACATTTTATGGTTTTTGGTTTTTTTTAACTTCTGGCACTAAGTATAAGGAAACCAGGAGCTTTAAATATTTCTTTCATTTTTTTGTATACAAAAAAGAAAACTTGAAAAAGCTATAGTTGCCCAAGTACAATATTATTTTTTCTTTTTTTTTTATTTTTTTAATACTGTCCTGACACTTACTTATAACCAGGCAGCAGTGTGGGGCAAGAGGGGATGTGTAGAGCCAGTGGGTGCTGCCCTGTGCCTGAGTCCCAGGGGGTGGGAAAGATGCAGCACAAGGGAGGCTTTGACCGCCTTTGCAGTGGCCTCAGAAAACCTGGTATGTTTGGGAGCTCTCTTTTTAGATTTGCTGTAAACCAGGCCATGGCAACCGCGTGTTTTTATGAACTAGCACTTAGGCAAAGGGTATAAATACATTTGAGAGTGCTCTCTAGTGGTTTGTTATGTCAACAGAGCCCCTGGATCCTTTCCTTCTGTGTCCGGACCAAGCCCTGCTCGTCTGTCTGTCCTGCTGGCAGGGCAGCTGCTCTTGGTGGGACAAGATGGGACACTGCTCCAGGGACATTCAGTCACCTGCTTGCCTGCAGTGTGGCACCTGCCCTGCCCAGTTGCACCCACTCCATGTGTCTGCTTTGCCCCCAGAGTATTGTGGGACACCCTGTGTGGTGTGCAGGGTGTTACGGTGCAGCTGCAGTCCCCACACCAACACAGCCTCTCCTCAGGCAGGTGAGGAAAACATTGGACTGTGTGAAAATTAATGGCACCAGGGGTTAGGTTAACTACTTGTATCCCTGATTCTACTGCTTCAGTGCATGCTTCACCACAACGGGGCTATGGGTGGGAGGCATCCAGTAATTAGGCTTGAAAAGGCTCAGCCCGCAGCATTTCATGTTTCTCCTCCTCAAGCATTTGCATGTCGGTAGCTCTAGTGCACCTTTTGAAAAATAATTGGTAAAAAGCCCCAACCACCACCTTTTCCCAAGTGGACTCTCACCTGTCCAGACACTGCAGTCCAGCCCAGAATAAACTCCACCAAGTATATGCTCCCATAACAAGGCGAGTGAAAATAAAGAAATCAACCAACCAGCCAAAAAAGATTATTTTTTTTTCTTCTTTGTTTAAACAAGGGCCTGAGCAGCTTATGGCTTCACTTCTTTCAGTGCTGTCAGTGATCCTCACCACTTGCTAGGCATGGCCATGGAACAGCCCAGCTGCCCTGCCCTGATCCTATGTGGGCCACCAGGATTCCTGAGTCATCCTCCTTGCCTTGCCCTTTGTTCCCAGGAGCAGTCGCCTTTCCTCTGCCAGGGCCCAAGGTCAGGCAGTGCTCAAAGCAGATGAATGGAGTGCCTGCTTATCCACTTCATCACCTGGAGCTGCTGCTCTGCTCAGAACTTAACTCTTTCACTGCCTCTGGACAGCCTCTGGAGCATGCCATGGGCTTTGAGCACTAAGTGCAGGGTTCAGATTTTAATTGTTTTTGTTCCCTGAAAGGCTGAACTCTCCCGTCTGGGAAAGAACACTGAGATCTCCCATAGAAAGCTCCTAAATGCATGTTAGTGCCCATATGGCTGTCTTGCTTGGCTGACATAGACGCACTGAAGATACCGTGATAGCTCTGCTGTTATTTTTAGACATACTTCACCCAACTTTTCTTTGTGCCACTCCAAGGCCAGTTTTGTAGAGACTGGCATAGCAGTGTACATGCTAAGCCCAAAAATATTGCAACAATTGGAAACCCCCTATAAAACAAACTCACAGAGAAGCCAGGAAGAACTCACAGGAACTTCTCACTGTACTAGGTGTTTCTGCATCTCATCACCTCTGACTCAGCAAAGACCACAAGAAGCATCCCTGCTCATTAGGTCCCATCTCCATGCAGCACTGAGGCAGGTATGAGAACCCACTCTGCCTGGCACATCACCCAGCCATGCCCCCACCTCAGGGTCCCTTTTCCTGACCCCCAAAGTGCTGCCACTTGCCCTGGTGGTCCCAGCCCTGGGGTGTCCCCACCCATCCTGGGGCACCCTGTCCAGGGCCACAGGGTGCCCTCCTGCGTGGAGGGCTGTGGCTTCCATGAGAAACCCTGGGGAGCCTCCAGTTTTGGAGTTACCTTGGAGGTGTTTAAGGTCAGGTTGGATGGGGCTCTGAGCAACCTTATCTAGTTGAATGTGTCCCTGCCCATGGCAGGGTGGTTGGACCTAGATGATCTCCAAGGTCTCCTTTCAACAGAAACCATTCTATGATTCTATGATTTTCAGGGAGATTTCAGCTTCTGCCTCTGGGAAGGAGGGCATTCACTCTTCAGTGCAAAAATGCCAAGTCTGTATTTTCCTTTACCCTCTTGCACTATAAAATACTTATTTCCCCCACGCCCACCACTGTGCCTTTTTCTTTTTTTTTTTTTTCCTTTTTGGCAAGCATTTAAAAACAAACAAGATAAGTAAACAGAGATGAAAGGGGTTATTGGTTCACCAGGTTGCTTCCTTGCAGCAGGAGAAAACGCCTCCTGTTCCGTCACTGCTCGTCTGGAGTGGCAGGCTGGTGATGAGGAAGCCTACAGGTAGTGGGCTTTGGGAGTGCCCCAGCTGCAATGGGGGCCTCACCCTGCCACTTGGCCAGGGGCACAAGAAAGCAAACTGGACCTTCCCCTTCTTCTTCCCATGGTTTTCATTTTGCTTTTGTTTTTTTTTTTTAGCACCTTTAAGAGCTGAAGGGGGCTGATTTTTCTTTTTTTTTTTTTTTTTTCTTCCCTTCTTTTCAGTAGATTCCCTGAATTTTTTCCCCACCAGAAATTCAAGTTTTCTCCAACCCTTTTCTAACCCTTTTTATAGGAGTGTCATATTCTCCAGCTGTATGTAGAAGGGGACTTGCAGATATTAGACGACAACTGCGTAATGGAATAAGGCTTCTAATTTTGTCCAGACTACTTAAAACATTTTTTTTTTCTTACCTTATTCAGGTGTTGCTAAGCACTAGGAACAAATAATTTTCTCTTTTAAGATTTTTCACCCCTCAGCTGATAGTTAGAAAACTCAAAAAATCAGTGTACTGGTGAAAGACTTCATTGAGAGCAGAGGAAGGTGATACTGAACGTCACCTTTCTTTCACTTCACAAAAATCAGGAAATAAATCAGCTTCTGCACACTGACTCATGCCTTTGCAGATCCTACTTCAGGAATTGCAATGAAGCCAAACCATCACACTTTCAGAACTGTTTGTACTGTAATAATTAAAAAAACCCAAACAGATAGTAAGTTCCCTGTGATTTTGTTGTGCTGATTAAATAGGGTTCTATCCAACTTCCCTATGAGACTAAAAATAGGGCAACTTCCTCTTCAGAAATTGCAGAAGGAACGTGGTTTTTTGTTGCAGAAAGTACCATGCCGTCTTTATTAACTCTGGGCAACACAATACGTCATGCAGTAATGGCACTGGGTATGGGCTTCCCTGCATCTGGAAAGAAGGGGGCTGGATGGGCCCAGCTGAGGCTTTACGTTGTTCTAATTAGTTCAAAATTTTTGCTGAGACATCTAAGCTGTAACTTCTGGGTTTCCTGGAGGAAACAAACAGCATGAAGCAACGATTTTTAGATGTGCTTTTTAATGGCTATTTTTTTTCAGTACTTTCATATTGTAACGGCTCTTCTATTTGCGTAATTCCTCTTCTTTTCTTTGGAAAGACAAATAACCTGTGTCCTTAACTGAACCAGCTATGCCCCCAATAAATATTTTTATAATCCAAATGGCTATTTTATCTCACTGGTTCTGCTTCTTTGGGTTACTGTGTCTCTTTGCCTGGACCTCTTTGTCTGACCATGTTAAAATTAACTTGTGAAGCTGGAGGTCTGATTTCATCTCCTTTCCTCTCATGCACAATTTGGTTACTTCTTGAACTCTGCCTCTTAATGGCGAGGCTCTCCAGGTAGTAACTTTCTGGGAATGGTGGTGCATGCTGGGTGGTTAGTCATTTGGCCTCCAGGCACCCCTCAGGGAGACTTGCAGGAAGGGCTCTGGAGGTTTCTGTGGTCCTGGCACTGTTAGAAGGTGTGGACCTGAAGCCCAGCCCAGCCATGCTGCCCCCCGGTTATCTTCTGAGCAGGAACATTTTGAACTGCAGCAGCAGCACGTGTTTCTTCATCCTGTGTCACTAAAGTTTCCTGACATTTAGTGTTTTGGGGTGGATCCCTTCCTTTTCTGTGAAGAGTGCCAATTTCAGTGCTGCTTTTGATGGATAACAGTCCACGAAGCACTGGAGTGACACAATAAATGTGACTTCTGTAGACAGGCTTCTGGCTTCCCTTTTTAGCTTTTCCTTGGCTGTAGAGGAATGGGACTGCCAGCCCTACCAGCTTCCCCTTGTCCCTTCTCCGGCTGCTGGTAGCACCTTCCTTGGGGGAGAGCCTTCATAGTTGCCTACTGTAGCAATAAGCCTCAGAAGATGATAGCTCACCATAATGTTTTTCCCCGTCTTTGTCTGTAACACCCTCATTAGTATGCGAGAAACTGGTCCAACAGCTTTCTGTGAGAAAGCCTCCCCTGTCGCCTCCCCTGTCCCCTGCCTGTCCTACCCAGTGTCCCCCAAGGTCCAGGAAGTGACATCACTTCCCCTCAGACCCCTATAAATACCCATACCCTGGGAATGAAACTCTCTTTGCTTCCTGCGTACGCTGCGTGTGTGTGGTCCTTCCTGCTACATCTCGGGACCCGGCGGGCCACGTGAGGGTGGGACAGGGGCAGAGAGCATCCCCATCAGCTGCTGCAGCCTACAGGTGAAGGAACTGTCTGAGGAGTCTGGGGTTTGGACATACTGACTCTTCTCACTGTGTGTGACCTCAGGGCTTCTTTAAGTTCTCTCCAAGCAGCTCAAAGTGGTGCTGTGACACAGCCAGTTTCATCCTGATTGTGGTGGTGCATTCTTCCCTACTCCTCAGGACCACTTTGTGATCAAATGAATTCCTGTCAGGCCATGGGCTTTGGCCACTGAAGCATCCTTTAACTGTACCAGGAACTCTTGCATGGCAAAGAATGAGATGGTGAATGAGAGCAGGGATGATCAGTCTGACAGCCTCGGAACATTCTTTACCTGAATTAAAGCCTGAGTGGAACACTGTCATTATTACTGGACTTTTGAAATTTCTGGTAATTACTGACCTAGATTGTGTCCAGGATGGAAATCTCTGAATTATTAAAACCACAATAAAATCTCATGACCCAATAAACAGCAGTCCTATGTAAGACCCTTTGCCTGTGTTGGACTGCTGCAGGCTGCCACCAGCATCTCCCCGAGGGACATCTCTCAGAGCTCACAGACTCTCAAGTTTGCAAAGTTCTGAGGACCACGAACGAAAGCTGACAACAGAGCCTGGACTGATAACCTCCACTCCTTGAGGCTCAATCCTTGCCTGTTGAGAAATGCCAAGATATTTGAAGTGAGTATTTCACTGAACTTGCAGTAAATAGAAAGGATGGTTCATTACTGTCACCTTCTTGAAAAGGGACAAAATGAAAGAGGAAGAGGTCTTGCAGTCAATAGAAAGGATGGTTCATTACGGTCACCTTCTTGAAAAGGGACAAAATGAAAGAGGAACAGATCTTGCAGTCCTCAGGTTCAGTGAAATATTCAGCAAGGAGAGTCTGGTAATGGCAGTCTGAATTTAATCACTCTTGCCTAAATGGTACATGGCATACTCCTTCAGCTGTCCCTCCCATGACATCTCAGTAACCAAACTATGGGCTTTGTCATGATACCCATGACTATATCAGTGAGGGTCCAAATTGCTGGGAGATGTTGTACAGAGTCAGGCAGGAGTTGTTTAGGGAAAGGGTACGCAATACCTGTGAAACAGTGTCATCTGGGCTTCATTTGCTTTTAAAATGGGGTTAAAAAGGCAAAATACGGTGAATTTACTCTCCAGGCAAAATGCAAAGCTCATCTTTTAGAAACTGAATTGCTGACCTTTAGTTTAAAATGTAGAACAGAAAACTGACTTTTTCTTTTGGAATCAGTTCTCCTTCAAATCCTAAAATGGATTCTATCCTGCCAACAGCTCTGTCATTGGCTTCATCAGCTCCATAAGAATATCCCTATGAGTAAAGTTTCACCAGAAATGTGGGAAGAATCAGGCCTTAAATGTAAACTATGAGTTACAACACAGACAGTTTTGCTTTAATTATTTATAAGAAATCATTTCATTATAAATAGGTTTTTCAGTTAAATGTATTGCTAGCATTACCTTGTTACTTATTCATAATTAATTAAATCATAACAGATTTCTATGTTATTATCATTTCCATAAACTATAAATAATTCAGAAGAAATGTTGGTTCTTTCAGGGTACTTTGAATGTGCAGATAAGGTGAAGGAGCAATCTGGGACTGAACAGAGCAAAGTTGCCCTATCCTCAACTTTTTCACAAGCATGTCTTCAGAAAAACTGGGAAG
Source organism: Anabacerthia variegaticeps (assembly GCA_035583185.1). NCBI lineage: Eukaryota > Metazoa > Chordata > Aves > Passeriformes > Furnariidae > Anabacerthia > Anabacerthia variegaticeps. Next base: position 43,972,952 of record JAWWEW010000112.1, on the reverse strand, counting down.
AAAAAGGTCAGGGGATGGCCAATGTGTGAAATAAAATGCTGGGTCCTGTCGTCAACATTGCAGGACTTTTGGCTCCATGCAGGGCATCTCCTGGCTGCTTTTCAGCATAAACAGAAGGAAGTGCAGGGGTGAAGAACTTGAAGCTCTTACTGTTCCCCTGGTCTGCCTTTACTCCACAGTATTTGCTTCCCTTCAAGTAAAGGGAAAGGGGGTTTTATTGTCACTTCAAGTTTGATTTGCATTTTGAAAAAGAAGCAAGAAATGCTGTTGGAAAATTCACATTTAAACTAACTTTAGAAATGTGTTTTGGGTTAATTTACATGGGAAATACAATCCTTGTTCATGAATAACAGGATAAAAACATCATGCTTCCAAGCAGAATCTCACAGGTATTTTAAGACTTTGCTCATTGGTACTGGCATCTCATTGTTTTACAATAAATATGAGGGGGTAGGGGAATTTCTTGAAGCCATTTCTTGCTTTTGCTGTCTCCTTAGCAGTGTCCTAACAGGAAAGAGTTTTGTGAGTCCTGGCATGAAAACTGTGTCAAGATGGGGAGTGAGGGTGGCTGGACTAGAGCAGTGGGGTGTGTTCTGTCACCCTCAAGTCCACCAGAGAGCTGGTGGAGGCAGGAATCAGGGCAAACATAACTCGATCAGGCACTTGGAAGGTACAATAGAGTCAGAAATTGCTTCAAAGTTAAGGAATAGGATAAACTGGAGAACTGAGCTTCATTTGAATTGCTGGATATGCTCTCTAAGTGATTTTCTGGCTGCTGGCATGTCTGTGCTGCACGGGTGCATTTGTGTCTCAGGAAACATTACCAAAGCACTGCTGTGGGGAAATCACTCCAGAGTAAGGCTGAGCACCAAGTCATAGCTGGCTGGAATGGAGCTATGCTGGATGAAGGAGTCCTGTGGCTGGTCTTCTTAATTTCATTTCTCTGCTGGGGAGAGGTATGGAAGCACCAAATGGCTGTGCAGGACCGCAGCAGCATATTTCAGCATGCACAAGGCAGGGGAGAGTTGCAAGGGGGTAGCACTACTTCCATCAGGAGTGCAATAGAAGGCACCCCATCACCCCTGGAAAAGGTCTTCTCAGAGACGGGAGTGCTGAGAAATCTTCTGCATGCAGAGAAGCAGGCAGCATTGCTGCACTCCCTTCCTCCCTCACTCAAAGTGAATGAAGGAAAAGATGGAGCTGATGACATGAGAGAAAAGAGCACATGGATTGGAGCCTGTCAAGCAACCTGTGTTAAACAGAAACTCACCAGGCCTCACACCAGCCTTCTTTCCCCCACATAAACTCTGTCTGGGCTGGGGTTGCTGTAGATTTATGACAGCACAGCAGAGGCGAGTTAGGAAGAGCTCTGTTCAGTAGTGCAGAAGGAAGCGGGGGGCCTCCTGATGAAAGAGCATGGTTGGGTTTCTCCGTCTGGCAGACGGCAACAGAACTGTGTTGTTCTTGCTCTGGAGAGTTCCCCAACCATGTAGAGAGTGGCACAGGGGAAGGAGTTGCAACATGATGCCTCTCCAACTGAGTGCAGCCAGGAGAGTAAAGCTTATAGTAGCAGCTGGGGCTATTAACTCTCTAATCTCCCCCTTTTCATTACATCAGAGTCTCTGAGCTTTGTGTTACACCAGTTGCCTGTGGCAGTTTCCTGAAGGAATGAGACTCCACTGAGATTAATAAAAAGGAAATGATTTGTTTGGAATTTAGTGGTTTGGGCATATGGAATTTTGTGCAGAGGCACATAGTGATATGCCCACTACAACGGGCACAGGAGACTCGCTGTGAAACCCAGCACTCCTACATGCTGTGGTTGCCTGCCTTCTCACTTCACTCATAAGGCTCCAGCTTACCCTGGGAAAGGTGAGCCCTGCTTCTGACTTTCTGGTTTAGCCATGACCTGATATGCATTTGGCCTTTTTGGCTACTGAGTGCTATCAAGTTGTCAAGCTGCTTGCCATGAGGGGGATGCAATGGGGCAGAGACTACAGATCCATGGGCAGCGGGCATCCTGATGCAGTGCCCCAGCTCACAGGGCAGCTGGTGGGCAGCCAGACCTTCAGTCAGCTCTGATCCTTCACTCTTTTTGATTTGTTGAAAAAAAGAATGTTCTTCATCTCACAGGCAAGGTGCCTGCTAGTGTATGAGGCCCCTTTTCTCACATCCCCCTTCTCATCTCAGAAGAGTTTAGTCCCTGCCTTGTGATATCCCATCCCTGCCAGAACCCCATGCATGCATGGCTCATGAGCCAGCCCAATCGTCCCAGTTTGAGCGAACCCCCAAAAGTGGGACTTGACCACCCTCCTCATGCTTATGCTGCTGCTTGTGCAGCAGAGGCAACCCAGCCCAGTGAAGAACTGTGTGTGTATGTGTGCATGAGCAATAGCACAACAGAAGTGGTGCCAAAGTGAAGCAGAGACAGGGAAAGACTGTCTGTCTAAGCAGCGGTACGATGTAGGCCTGGTTTCAGTTCACTGCAAAACTTCCCTGCAAAACCTTTCTTCTTCCATCACCATCCCATCATCACAGAGCATCTGTTGCAGAGGTGTGGACTCAGCATGTCCTTTGCCTGCTGGAGTTCAGAGGGCCTCCCCAGGAGAGCCACTTTGCTTTCTCTTCACCCTCCTTTTGTGTGATATTCCATCTCATATTTTTTGCCATTTAAGACAGATGGGAAAAACTGGGTCTAGAGGTCAATAAGCTGGCTGTGTCCGCAGAGACTGGTCAGTGAGGGGGGGTGGAAGCGATCTCTCCCCCAGCCCTAGGGAGCCCTGGTTCCCCTCTGGGTATGGCATCGCAGGCAAGAGTGAGCAAATGAGAAGAAATTGCCCTGACTTAGCAAGAGGTCATGCAGAAAGATCCATGCTGGCAGACAAGACAGTGTGCTAAAGATAACTGTTTGACAAACTATATTTACTCTCCCTTTCTGGGAGGACTTACAGGGGATTTGGAGCATTGTGCTAATATAAGCCATCCAGTGCCTGCGGTGGAGGAAGTGCCTACTCTGGGCTTCTTTGCGCTTCTCTCTTTACAAGCCTTGAGAGGGGACACTGCTGAAAATAGCCTTGTCTCCTAATTGTATTCTTGGGAATGCTAATCAGCGGGCTTGTTCTTCCCACCAGCAGCAACTAGGAAGCAATACTCTGTGATCAAATGCAGCTTCTTCCCTCCCCACCACCACCATTTCTCTTGCCAGCAGCATTAGTTGTCCCTGCCCATGTTCCCCGCTAACCGGCATGGAAGGTGACCCATTTTAGAGGCTCTCAGAGCCAGGGGAAAGCCCACTGTCTGTGTTTTCTGGGTGTTCTGGGAAACCTCCAGACTGTAGCTGGCTCTCTGCCTCCCAGAACTCTCCACCTAAACAAAAGCAATGGGGGGTAGTGCCGGACAAAGGGACGAAAGAGAGAATCCTTCTAAACAGTTATGACTTTTCCGCTGATACTCAGTAAGATTTCCATCACACAGGAAAAGAGGCACTTGAGATTTTGAGTATGCAGTAACCATGACAAATACAGAAGTACAAAAACAGCTCTAGGCAGCTAGAAAGAACAATACCGAACAAACAAATTAGCCATCTGTACCATCTCTAGCTCCTGAAAGTAAACATAAACACAGACCTACACTGAAAAGGACTGTACTCATAATAAATCAATTAGCTCCACCAGCCCTCGGAAACAGCAGGGGGTGAGGGGCAGGGACCAAAGGAGCAGATCTCTCCCTCTCTCCCTTCAAGTTGAGTCTCTGGGATCATGATAAACTCTCCTGTGGGTTGCGGAGTGAGGATCAGCTCACCAGGGTGCTCCCCCCATGAGTGACAGCAGAAGTGACACCATGGAAAATCTTCACCCCGGGGGGAGGGGAAGAGAATGTCCAGCGTTCATATTTCAGAGACTTCCTTTCCCAAGCCCCAGCCAGTGAGGGTCTTGTGATCCTTCCTCTCTCCTCTTCTTTGGGAGCAGCAGGGTGTTGGGAAGGTTATAAATACAGGCAACTGTTTGCTCTAATCCAGCTCTTACCATAGGGATAAGTAGTGCACCATGCTCCTCTTTCCTTACTCCCAATTTATCCCTGACTGACTTGCCCATCCCGTGGCCACTATTCATAACACTCAGCTTGCTTCATTTCTTGCTGATGTCTCCTGAAATGCCAAACTCCTACAAAGAGCTGCCTTAAAAAAATCATCCTCTTGAGATGCAGAGGCACCAGAGTGGTGTGGAGTCGGGGAAGCAGGGAAGCCCTTTTGGCAACTTAATTCCTTTCTTTTCTATGTGCTGGTTGTCTTGTTCCGGAGAAGAATGAGGGGTATGGTCAGATTTGATAAGAAACTACATCTGTGTTGTGAGAGCCTGAACTCTTCCACAGAGTGTGAAGACCAAGGCATTTGCCCCATAAAGGACATCTGTCATGTACTCAAGAAAAGGAGCCAGACCCTTAGTGCTGCAAACCAGAGCTGTGCTCCCCAAAGCCGCCTCAGAGGTCAGTGCACAGTGCTGTGTCCCACCAACTGGGAAAGGACAGTGATAGGTCATGTCTCCACAGACACTTCTTATGGGTCTGCTGACCAGCTTCCACTTTTGAGTCCCCTAGGCTGTCCCCAACCTCCTGTGACAGGTGCAAGGGCTGTGTGTGAACTGCTTTGCTCACCTCAGGGGATACCAAGGCAAGAAGCTGTGAAGGGCGTGCTTGCAAAGTCACATTGCCATATCATTGCTGGTGAAGTCTGCAGGCGGGAAGGAATTTGCTGTTACTGTAAAGTTCTGAACTAGCTGTGCTTAATCACATCCCTTTGGGGAGGGCACAAGTAGGTGAAACTTGAGTTGGGGGCAAGGATTAGGATAGCAATGCAGACTGGAGGAGAAAACAAACACACCCATGAAATGGTGGCCTAAAATCTGTCACTGTCAGAGAAAGAGCAACAGCCGCATCTGCCTAATAGCACATACCGTTGGGGTAGGAACTCTTCACTGGTGCGTGACCTTCAAGTCACTGCCAGGAATAGATTTTGGCTCCAATTTCAGCCCTAAGTAAAGCATCTTCTCCTGTCACGATTTGGAAGCCGAGGTATTTCAGTTTCCAGAAACAAACAAAGCTCGCAGGAGGCAGCCCAATGGCCTTGGCTGCTGCACGGCCCAGCATGGCAGCAGCTCCGGAAACAGGCTCTGCCCTTTGGGAACGACACAGGGCAAAGGGACTCGATGGGCTTCATTCCCCCTGCCCTTGCCTTTGTACATTGCTCCTGCCTAGCCCTAGCTGAAGCTGACAATGCAGCTACATCTTTTCTCCTAGTATGTAAGAAACAATCTTTTCAGTTTGTTCAAAGGGCTGAGTATTTTTAGGCTGTTGTCCCAGGGTTTTGTTGCTGGTTTCCATACCAGAGCTGTGTTTCTTTCCAAAGGTCCTGAAGCCCAACAGCTGAAGGGAAGCACAGTTTTTCAAGGGAGAAAGGTTGCCTTCCCTTCAGTTTAGCAGAGGTGCATGGTGGGTCCCAGGGCCAAACAGCCATCTATTTTGCATGGCAGCTGTTACTTTCAAACCAAATTAATGAAGCCTCCCACTTTGACACACTCTCACCTGTTTTATGATAGTGGCTGAGAAACATGGAGTGCTTTGCCCCAAATAGCAAGCAGCAGCCCAGTGAGTGGAAGGCAGAGTGAGGAGCCACAGGCACAAAGCCCCTTCCAAGTGCCACTGCCCTGCCCTGCCAGCCTGGTGCAGCCCCCAGCCAGGCACTGCTGAGCACTGCTCCCCTCCTGCTTTCTGAGATGGCAGCATTGGAAGAAAACAAAGCACAGCCTGTTCTGACAGTAGAGGGGGCCCCCCACTCTCAGCAGGGGTTTCAACAGCACTTAGAAATGGGGTTCTGGCTCCCCTGCCTCTGCAAACTAAGGTCTGGATTTGCTTCTTCAGACCTAGCAGCCCATGGCAGGCTGCAATGACAAGGTCATGGCCACACACAGCCTGTGTTCCTTCAGTGGTCTTCACATGTGAAGGCAGACAGCACGTGCTTGTGGCTGAGAGAGAGAAGGGGTGAAAACAGCACACAAAGGCCCAGACACACACTGCCTGCCCTCTCACAGCCCAAAAGTTTCTGAACTACTCTCTGGAAGAAAATGTTTTGATAAACATCACTTGAAACAAGAGGTTTCAGTTCAGTGTAAAGCCATGCCTGATACACATCCGGAGCCTGAGGAACTGAAATGAGAATCAGGATGAGCTCTGGAGAGCACGTGCTGACGGTGCAGAGGGGGAAGCTACTTTTACTTCTGATACTTAAATCACTATACTTCCAGGAGCATTCTCTGTGCTTGTTTGAAATGTCACTTCAGCAGCCACAGAGGAGAATACAAGCCTTTTGTTGGTGGCTGTGTCTGCTTGCTCTGCCTAGCAAATTCCAAATCACAGTGGGCACTATCCACCACAGAGGTAGGATGGCTGTCTAGCATCATTTCACAAACAGAGAAGCAGGCTTGGAGTGGAAAATATTTACAAGGACTGTTTAACTTGCTGAACCCTGGCACCATTAGTTGGCTTGACCCAGATGAGATGCATACTGCTTCTGTGTGGACCCACCATGGGAGCCATTTAACAAAATCACAGAATGACAGGATTGGTAACATTGGAAGAGACCTCTGGAGATCATCTTGCCCCTGGCAGGACAGGATCACCTAGAGCAGGTTACGCAGGAACATGTCCAGGTGGGTTTTGAATGTGTCTAGAGACAGAGAGTCAATAACCACCCTGGGCAGCCTGTTCCAGTGCTCTTACACCCTCAATGTAAAGAAGTTCTTCCTCATGTTGAGGTTGAACTCCTTGTGTTGTAGTTTATGGCCATTTGTCCTCATGCTGCTGCTGGACACCACTGAAAAGAGTCTGGCACCATCCTCTTAGCACCCGTCTTTGAGATATTTATATGCATTATTGAGATCCCCTCTCAGTTTTCTCTACTCTAGATTAAATAGGCCCAGCTCCTGCAGTCTCTTCTCATAACAGGAATGCTTCAACCCCCTCATCATCTTTGTGGCCTCCACTGGACCCTCTCCAGCAGCTCCTTGTCTTTCTTGTTCTTGCCTCAGCTAGTCAGGCATAGCAAGAAAAGGCATATATGAAGCCATCAGGACAGACAGAAGAGGTTTTGTGTTCACTTTGCACCACTATAAATGAGCACAAGGTGTGTGGCAGAAGTCCACCAACCCTCATTAAAGCCCAGAGAAGCTGGATGTAGGTATGCTTCTTCCAAGCTGCTAAGAGACAGCTGGGCAAGGAAAGTCTAGTTGTGCCCTGTCACCCCATCATTTTCCAGCAGTGGAAGTGGTGATGGTCATGGGTGCTGTTATCTGCAGCCCCATGTTTCCTGTTGGCACCAGAATGATTAGCAAATTCTGGGATCTGATTTTCTTCCTGCAGGTGACATGCGAGCATGAAGGTGAAATCGAGGCACAAATGAAGCTGAGAAGATGCTCTGTGTGATGAGCCTGCAGCCAGCAGGGGATACAGGGACATTTAAAGTCTGTAAGGATGTTGCCAAATCTGACAGAGCACCAATCTGATGTAGCAAAAAGAAAGAAAGGCCTTCATAGGTGCCTGGTTTAGGTCTAACATCCCACAGACACAGTAATGACTGTGGTGGTTTTCATCCATCTGAAAACATTGCACAGGATTACTTGATTCCCAGGGATTGCCTGATTCCCCATGGATTGGCAGAGAGCAGGGGCACTGTTGGGGAGGGGTTTTTTGTTTTTGTTTTTTTTTTTTTGGTCCTTTATTCGTTTTTTTTTTAGAAACCAACAGCACTTCTCTGTAGTACTGCAAGATAATAATAATTAAAAAAAAAAAAAGGAAAAAAGCTGAAGCTCTTGAAATTGCCTGAGCTACTGGAGAAGAAAACCTAATGCTGCTTCTGATGCAGCTGGGGAACCTGCTCCTGGATGTCTTTGGAGCCTGAAACCCACAGCAGCCACCTGCTGTAGCGGCCAAAAGGAGCTTTTCTGCGTGGGGTACCTGACAAACATACAGGGTTCAGTTTATTACCACATCCAACAGGTATGACAGATGCCTTGTAAACTCATGAGACAACTCCTGCTAGTTAATGCTCCTCCCCAATTCCTGCCCAGTCATAGTCCATATCTGTGCATTCAGATGGATGGGAGCGGTGTGCTCAGGATTTTCAAAGCTTGTATCTCCTGCATTTATGACTTTTAAGAGATCCGCTTAATCTAGGGTAGATTTGTCCCTTCCTCAGGTCTGCCTTCTTCAGGACAAAAGATGTGTGAGCAGGAGGACTGAGAGGGTTTGTGTGGCATGGCAAGGAAAATGCTTCATTTACGGATCATTACAAAGCTCCTGAAAATTAAACTATTTTTCATATGTAATGAACTGTGCCTATCCTGTACAGCAATAAAAATATCAAAAGTAGTACTAAGAGCTAATGTAGTCCATAAATACTGACTTGTATTTGTAATATTTTTGTAGGGCCATTATAACTAAAATATAAATGGACTTTTTATTTTAAACATTTAATATTAATCAAATGGTTATGAAAGTACATAACAAACAGCTGTGACATACTCATGGCCTAAATAATAAAAATTAAATGGGTGATGAATTCCTGTGAAAATTTAATTTGCAAAAGAAAGAACATTGCATTAATAAGACATAATTATATGATCAAATATTTACCATTATTTGCTGGAATCTATTTTATTTTTATTCTACATAATAAAACAGTGGCTACATAAAGCAGCAGTCTGGGCCCTATCCAAACTCTCTTTGTCCCCTCAGGTCAAGCAGGCAATATGCTTTTAACTCAGGTTTTGCTGCTTGGTTTCACTGCTTTCTTCTAATGGTCCAAATGCTGCATTTAGAACCCTGACAACTCTTTTTTATTACTCACTACACACCGGTACAATTATTTCAATCCACATCTCTATGGAGAATAAATAAAGTGGCTCCAAACTCCTTTGCAGACACAGTTCAGTGGATGAACAACCATTTTGCTTGGGCTGTCTGCTGGGCTCTGGCACACAGCAGCCACCTTCACTTATTCAAGGAACACAGGAGTTTCCTACCACAGAAGCAGTAAGAAGACGAAATCAAGCTGAAGCAGTCAAGCTGATATTCCCCTCCCTCCAACAGCCAGACTGAGGCTGCTGTCAGGAGTGCATTTAGCAGAGGGTGACACCAGTTGATGACCATACTTCCATACTCTGCATTTTATTCCTAGTCATGTACTGTGGTGTATCTCCTGCCTACTGGTTTGTAGTCTGAAGAGATTAGGACTTTTCCTGAGGTGCTTCTGCATCTGCAGAGGTGGAGGGTCCTGGGATTTCCATGCAAACAAGGCATGCCCTGAGCATCTGGGCAGGATCAGTCAGTGGAGAAAGGAGAGCCCATGGTGCAACATCATCATTTTGAATCAAAGCTCTCCATATCAGGATGGTTGTTTTCCTATCAGCTTTTTCAGGGCATGGTTGCTGCCATCCAGTTTTGTGTTCTGCTTGTTTTAGGCAGCCTTTGCTCATCTCAGCCAATGCTGAGAGACTCAGAGGGTTATTTGGGGTTTTTTAGGTTAATTTAGAAAACTTCACTGATTATACATCTGCCAGCATAATTTACACCTCTGAGGATTGGGTTGATTAGAGAATCAGTGTAAATGATTAATTTTATTCATTGAAGGCAGGGCTATGAATGTGCTGCAACCTGCGACTGAACTGATATTTCCTTTAATTGTTCAGCTGGGTCCATGGCAAGCATGAGCTGAAGCTGCACAAACTCAGTCAGTAAACATTCAAGTAGTCTGACCTTCAACAATCTGCTGAGCCAAACCAAACCCATCTTGTCTTCTGGCTACAGGCTTGAGGTTCAACACCTGTATTGGAGCAGCTTTTTGACTTTGGATGGAGGCGTGCTTATGTCGGACAAGAGGCCCTAATGGCTGATGCTGTCAGGAGCAAGTGGCTGAGCATGGGGCAATGTGCTTTTCCCCCTGTTTTCAGGGGGCTGCTGTCACTGGTGGCAAGCCCATGACTCTCCTGTGTCTCATGGGCAAGGGTGCTCACTGCACTGGTACCCAAAAAAGTCAAAGGGGAGGGAGAGCAGCAAGCAAGAAGACAGCGCTGGATGGTACTGCAATTATTTATAGCATTAATGAGGAGGGTAATGGGATAGAAAGCACACTTTAAAATCTGTGAGTACCTCCAGGTGGGGAAGCACAGTTTGCAAGCACTTCGGAGGGCTAGAAATCAAAGCACTCTTGGCAAATGGGAGAAATAGTCTGAGATCAATAAAACGAAATTCAATACAGGCAAGTGCACAGCCCACACTTAGAAGGAGGCCTCAAGCAGATAACACTGCTGTGGGTAAAGGCCAGGCTAGCAGTAGCAGAGCAGGGGAGGTCTGGCCAAGTGGTAAGGCAGAAGATGCCGGTCTGGAATGGGGAAGGGACCAAGGGGGAGGTGCCAGAAGTCATGCCAGATGGGGAAATCACCATTCCTACTTCTTCAGGTCTGAGCCAGGCAGAGGACAGCATTCTGCTGATCCAGGGATGATGCAGGTAAGCATGGAAGAGAGAGGGGCATTATGATAGCCTGGAAGGCATGGCTTACAGAAAAAGGTTGAAAGAACTGGTTTGTTCAGTCTGGAGGAATGGAGGATGAAGGCAGACATGGCAGTGTGTCAAATATATAAGGGTTGCCATTAGACCAACTAGTCTTCAGGTAGGCAGAGAAGGTGAGCTCTTTCTCAGTGAAAGTGAGCTGGGTTACAGCTAAAGGAAAAACACGCTGTAACCAGCAGGAGAGGTGAACCCTGGTGGAGAGCTGTTCCTGTCACCGAAGATATTTTAATAATGTTAAGCACATATCAGTCAGGGATATCAGCTAGAAAGAGAGGGAAGGGGAGGGGAAGAGTGGCTGGATGGTCTCTCAAACCGTACATGTCCAGAACTGCTGTGATTCAGATTGGGGCAGTGCCCAAAATGTGTCTAGTGAATTCCACACGTGCCCAGAGTGACTCCTTATCCCAAGTTGTATGTTGTCCTAAAAAGGTCCTTGATTTTTGCAGAAAGGTCATACCTCCTATAAAATGTGATATTTGGAGCATCAAAAGCACTTGTATCCCCAAAAGCATGAGCTGGATTTTTAATATTTGAAATTATTTTCTGCAGCTATGATCCTACATCAAGCCTGGCTGAGTTTTACACTCTTTCAGATCAGAGTTTCTCTACTGGGATGACTACAAGGATGGCACTGCCAAAGCTAACATATAATACAAATTAAATGATAAGTCACGTGAAATATTGTTTCATCTGTATCCAAAACTAATATTGTAAGATGTAGAACCATAGCCTCCTTCCTCAAAACCAAAATGAGAATTGCCAAAAAAGAGGTGCCAGGAAGAAAGCAGAAGCTCTTCAGCATTGTGCTGGGCATTAGCTTAACTGGGAAATGGAAGGGAGGTTAAGCTGAATGAAGCTGATGTGCAGAATAGGTCAAGTTAGCTAATGATATCATAAAAAAATGCTGCTGTTCCAGGCATGGTTTGGTTAAGCATCATGAGGATTAGGTACCATAGACTCAGGGAAGTCAGCTAGAAGGCTGCATTTAGACTAGGAAAGCAAATGTCTCCAGGTGTTGTTATTTCAGGTTCAGCTAAACTCACTCACCTTTTCTACCTTCCTTCATAGACGTGCCCTATGGGACCCTTGGCAGCCTGAGCTGTGCTGTGTTGGGTAACCTTCATCTTCTCCCTCTGAAGATGGATTAGAAGTCACGCACATTATTCAGCACTTTTCATTATTTATTATATATTTAAAGAGTCAGATCTTCTGGTAGGAAAAAGAGCTCAAACAGAGAGAAGAGTTGCACATCATGATTGCACAGTGGAAAAAAAAAACCCCAAAAAACTGAAAAGAAAAAACCAAGAAGAAAATCAGGTTTTACTACCAGTTGTCCTTGCTGTAAACCCCCTCTACCTACTGCTAGGTGGCAACTCCCCAGCCCGCCTGTGTTCCTGATCACCCACCATCACCCCTGTGCTATTTCTTGCTCTGTTTCCCTAGTTGGCTGCATTGTGCACCAGTGCCTTTTATGGCAGGGCTGGGAGGCCAGGGCGTCAGCTGTGCACCCCCACCTCTCGCTGCTGTCCCCAGCCCGCCTGCACCCCTGGGACAGGCGCACAGCGATGGGGTGCAGGGAGGGTATATTTAGTTCACTAAGGAGGAGGGCTACGTCATGCCATCAGCCTGGCTCACTCCTTGCAGCCTGCCCTGCACCCTTGGCATGGGTGCCTGGCGCCGCCCCGATCACCCGCCTCCTGCTCTCGCCTGCTGACGCAGAGTCCATCCAAAGTGCGAAAACAAAGTGCCCACGTGCTCTGCTCTGCACAGGGCAAAAGCTAGGGCAAGCCCTGCCACTCACCCACTGCTATTTTAGCAGCACCACTGGGTATCAGCATGGGTTGGGAATTTCAGTCCCTGCCTATCTCCAGTGACAGGCCCCGGTAGCCCTGACACACTCTTGCTGAGCGCGGCATTTATTGATGGTTATTCCAGGGCAGGGAGCGGACTCAGAGTTCTGCAATCACAAGAAACACAAATTCCTCTGGGTTTATCCTTCTGACTTCACTGCAAGTGGCTTGACAGGAATTCCAACCTCTCCGGTGTGGCAAGCTCTGGGCACCCACCTCCCAGTGCAAGGCAGATGAGCCCCAGCTTGTTTCACCTCCCCAGGCTTCAGGCTTTCCCCCCTGTTTGGCAGCCAGGAGTGATATCTGCCAGCCAGAATTTTTTCCCCACCCAGAATCAGGGTTTCAGCAGATGTCATGGGTATCTACTGGTCCTTAACCGCAAAAGGGGTCTGGCCCTACAAAAGGAGCTGAACACAAGCAGCAAAATGTGCACTTTGTATTTTTGAGATTAATGAGACTTCTTTCACATGTGACACAGATGGCTGGATTTTTGGCAGTGCTGGGCACCTATGACTACTACCACATTCACTTGGAACACATTGGCATGCAGCACTCTGGAAAATTAGGCCACGTTTGTCCGGCGCAAAAGGCTTGTTGATGCATGGGATATCAAATGCGTAAAATTATTTTCACTCTGCTCCTTAATAACAATAAAAGGATGAGTCATAATTACTTTCTGAGAATATTAAAATTCTAGTCATAATGTTTCTTGCACTGTACAGTGAATCTGTACAGCAAATCTGTACAACACAGGGTATTAAATGCTCTTCTTTATAACAGAATAGTGATGTCTAATAACTCCCAAGCTCAAGCTTCATTGCAGTATTTATAATTCACATCCATAATAACATTTTCCCATTTAACAGTCTGGGGCAGATGCCACAATGCATTATACAACAAGGGTGCAAATAATGAGATAGGATGATGTCATTGTGTAGTGTTCCTCCTAAACGATCTAAAAATACTCTATCCCGCTTTCCCACCTTTCATCATCGCCTGCCTCTTCCTGCCTGATGCTTTTGCACCCGTTTCCATGGTAACAGCTTCTATTGTAGCCCAGACCCTCATGCAGATGTTGTCATTGATCCAACACCTTGCGGCAGCTTTGATGGTGCATTGTCTTCTTGTTTCCCCCTCTCGTGTCTCTGTTCTCCCCCAAAAGGATGGGTTGGGATGCTTCCTCCTGCTCAGTGCCTTTGATCTGAAGGAGGAGAAGGGAGAAGGTTATCAATTTGGCTTTAATATCAATCCTCATCCTTCTTGGAGGGCTTTCTGAGAGCTAAATAATATGCCATGGAGCCAGCTGAAGGTTCATTTTTGTGGTTGTTAAAATGGGTGCCTTAAAAAGAAAACAACCACTAGAGGAATCAAGAATGATTAGCATAGGGAGACCATAATTAAAACCTCTCTCTGACAGGGCATGGAAAACTGCTTCATAGGGCAATGATGCTGCTTTACTGTGTGATCAGAGCCTTTTTTATTTTTTTCCTGTTCGCTTTTTTTCTTCTGTTTCTTTTGCCCCGCTAAGCGCCTAGGGAAGTTTCCACATTTTGGCCGTGTTCATTGTTCAGGCTCTCCCCACCCAGGCTTGTCGCTCCAGCTTGGCTTGGAAAGAAAGGGAGGGAGGTGGCAGAGCTATGTTGGAAAAGCTGAACCATGGATTACTGCTGAAATGAAATGTAGCTGTAAGAAAAAACCAGCAGAGAACAAGGAAAATCTGCTTAATCACCTATTGTCTGTAGTTGTTTTGCATTCTTCACCTGTCACTCCTTGCTGGAGTTGAACGTTGTTCTCCTGATGATGAGAACCTGACAGGCGGATGGTAATGAATGTGTAACCGAAAACCTGGGCTTTTGCATCTGCATTATTTATTCACCTAAAGCAGGAGCTCCTCTATATTTAGTGCATGATGTCAGTGGCTTGTTTGCATCCTTAGAAACTGGCAGGGAGCCACATCTCACATGACATATGAAATCACTGATAAATGCTTCTTTTCACTGAAAGAAAAACAGCTTAATAAATACAGCTCTTTTCTGCTTTCATCTCTTCCCTCCCTACCACGCTCCCTTCCCCTTCTGGGATTTGTCTCTCGGTGGCGGAGCTCAGCAGCATCTGTGAAGTGGAAATGAGCAGGCAGTACTGCAGATCAAAATGAGGCCGTGGGTATGCTTGGGAAGTTGCTGCCTTCCCAACCCCTGTCCACTCCCCCCTCCCAAGTCCTGGGGCTGTGCCAAAGAACTGGTCGAGCTGGGCGGAAGGGAAAAATGGAGAGAGGGAGAGCCTCCTCCACTGCCCAGCACAGGCTTTGCGGGGATGCTGGTATTCCTGGTATGTAATGAGTTTCAGTTGTGTTTTAACAGGCAGGGAGCAGAGGCATAGGCAGGGCTCCCACACATATTGCTTTGTGCAGAAATGGCCCTGTGGCAGATACTAGAAGTTGTCTGTCTTGAACATGTCTTTGGTGCAAGTGTCCAGGAACAAGATCTTATATCCATACATTCACAGGGCAAACACAGCCAGGGCACTTTTCTGGCATTTCTGCGAAACCAAAGGCCATGCAAAAATAACAAGTTTTATGTATACAAAAACGAAATTTGGGTGCTAGAACTTCAACTGCCGTTACCTGGCAGGGCTCCACTGAGTTTCCATGCACCAGTTCAGGCCAGCTCAGGGTCTGATGCTTAATTCAAACATGGTGCAAGTCAGAGGGGTAAAGAAGCTCAGTGCAGCCCCTAGCTCACAGGGGCATGCCCATTCCAACACCTTAGGGCTAGTTTTCCAAAGCCAGCAGGTGCCATGGTTCCACAGCCTATCTTGGCTTTCCATAGCAGCAGTGATAAGACCTGTAGGGAGCTGCAAATGTAGCAACAACAGATCCCAAGGTTACAATTTGGGGCCTCAGCGGGTTGCTGCTTTGGCCATCACTTACTCAGATAAAGAAAACAGCTTGCCATTGGGCCGGTGTCCTCAGGAGTACCAAGTGAGATATGACAAATTTAAAGTAGGTGATTGACCCATAGAAACAATCAGACTATTTACTTCAGCAAGGATTTCTTGCAGCAAACAAAAGCAGTTAGTGTGAAGCCAAAGATTTACTCTCCCCAGCATTTCCGTACCAGTGTTTAATATTGCTGCTGCCAATGCAGACCCAGTAAGAAGCAGGAGAGGAAAGACAGCCTTGCTGCAGAGCTGCTATGCTGCAGATGAATGACTTTGCCTATTAAACAAGCCAATTCAAGCTTCCGCTTCACAGCCATTTGCTTGATGGGTTTGAACAACAATGAACTAGGATTAAAAAAACCTGCCCCTGAGAAATTCAGGCTGCTTCAGCAAATGGGATCAAATAAAATTGGTAGTATCATGTGGGCTGCTAATATTCAGAAATGACATCCATGTATCCCGAGCTTATTCAAACCAGCATTTTACTTTGGTTTTGGTGAATAGGGTGACCTGCAGGTTACACATCAGAGAGACATTTGGGAGGAATTAAACAGATAAAGGTGGGGACAGAGCACAGAAGGAAATTCTTTCAAGAGCTTTTGCATAAAGCATCCTCTGTAAAGGAATATGTGAGACAAAGCTTTAGATGAGACACTTGCCCTCCCAGGAAAACATCATGAAGTTGTTACACAGAAACTCGTTCAAGAAAAGAACCAGACAATGCAACAAGATGATATCTCAGTAGTCCCAGAAGTTCTCTGTTCTGGGAAAAAGATGGGAAGATTACTCTCAGAAATTCACCCTGTGTTGGCATGGTACCCAAAAAAACTTGGAGTGAGTTTGTAAAATATAGATAGAAAGATGCTGCTCCTAGGAGTAATGTAGGCAGCAGCCATAAATAACTAGCTGTCATTTCAAAAGGCTGAATGAAACCTGATGGTCCACACTGGGCAGGAACCAGTAAAATGGCTGCCATGGGACTGAGAACTAGGAAACCTGCATTCATGCATTCATTCCTGATCATGTAATGCATTTTCTGTGTGATACTGGGAAATCCTGATAGCTGTCTGCCTCCATTCCTCTCAGTAATATAAGAACATCACTTCTTCCTTTCCCCCGAGGTCATGATCCTTTACAAGTTAAACATTGAGGGCTTGGGTGGTCTCTCGCTGTGCCTCCACTAGCTTTGCTTTGCTTTGTTTGGGCTTCAGTTACAGCCATGTGGCTACTGAGAACAACCATTCACGGCTAGGCCAAATCTTGAAGAATTGCCCCTTGCTGTTAATAGTCTGTCAAGCTGCAAGGACCTTGTCTCGCTGATGCCCGTACAAAATGTTTTGCAGAAGTGTTATAGCTAAGGGTCCATGGCACAGATGTGGGGATGAAAGGGGGAACCCCACTGATGGGACAGAAGGATAAATTTCCTGAGCTCTCCCAACAGGATGCTGAAGGACATGGCTAGCTGAGGGTTTGTGTCTACGGTCACCTCTGCCATTAGCAGCCATCCCAGGGAGCCGCCGTCAGCAGAGTCCTAACTGCAGGCAGGACAGGTGGCAGGGAGAACTCCTGAGTGAGATGGTGAAGCAGATTTTTTTATGCTTCACCCCCGAAATACCCACTGTGATCAGGCCACTCAGCTACCATGAGTATAGGGTGGCTACTGAAGCTGTGATGGAGAGCTGAGGGGCAAGAACAATGGCTGTGGCCTCTCACAACTTGTTCCCAGTCATCTTAAAGGTTGTGTGTGCAAGGAAAAAGACAAGAACTGCCTGGCATGTGGCAGGGATGCAGAGCTCTAACCAGCACCTAGAGGGATGGGAAGTGTCATGGTGGGGTCTGGACCTGATCTAGCCTTGCTTGCACCAGCAAGTCTCCTACCACCAGCTGTAGGCCAACACCACAGTTACATGACATGCAGACACAGCACTCAAACACTTAAGCCAGTTTTACCTCACACCTTTCATTATTTTGGGAGGTGTTTCCATAGAGGTTCTCATTTCAGTGTATTAGTCCCCTGTTTCACTGCAACTGACTTCAGCATCATTTAACAGCCAAGGAAATGAAGTGAGAGAAGCCTGAATTGACAGCAGGCTGGGATAGCAGGAACACCATCACGTGGCCCTAAACAGACAAAAGTCCACTGAGGGGGCACTAAAGCAGGAAAACTGTGATTACATCTTTTCCCCTCCAGTGAAAGCTGGGAGATAACTTGCAAAGCTTTGCCTTTGTATCTTCTCAGCAGTTTCCTGGAGCATGAAACTTCTATCCCCAGGTTGAAGCCGTCAGGAAGGGCATCTTATGCTTGCCATTTTTGATGAGAGGATTTAAGGGCCATCCAGCAAAATATCTCACTCTAAAGCCAGCAGCAATCAATTTGTTTTGGTGCTCTGAAATTGTTGTGCTAAACCAAGACAGATAGATAAAATGATAGGACATCAGCAACAGCATTGGGTAGTTAAGCCAGAAATGTTGTGTGTGTGTTTCTCTCTCTCTCTGTGGCATAATCCTATCACATACATTCCTCTTTGGCCCACAGCATTTTCATTTTAAGACCTGCTAATATGGATCAGTGAAAGACCTATTCTCTTGCAGAGGGTCAAAAGCACTTTTCACATACTCTCATACATTTTTTTTACACAGCAATAACCTGGGTCTTTACCTCTCAAGCAAAAGGCAAGTTGCTCTGGTTATTTATCTTCATCTAATATTTTGCTTCATGTGAAGCTGCAAATGAGAAAAGTATCTACATATCCTCTAAGTTGCTAAACCAAAAGCATTTAGTAAGAAAAATGCCACTAGTGACCCACCATTCCTTTGTATGCAGAACAATTTCCAGCTGAAACCCTGACAATAATGGAGTGATTCAAAGCTCACAGATGTTTCATGAAGATTTTCTCAGAACATCTAGTCAGATGGATTTCACAAGTGCACTCTGTTTACCATCAGGCAAATATGATATATACTAGATTCACCTTTACCCATAAACCACTCAAATGAGGTTTCATCAAAGAAAGTATGCTTTTCATCATGCTTTTTACTGGCAACAGAGCTGTGCCAGAAGCACTCTGTGCTGAGTCTTTTTCTTGTAAATACCCACAGGCTTATTGCTCATCCTCCCTCATTCAGAACCTGGTGGGCATGCAGGAAGGGGAATGACACTTCCACACAGTTGTTGGTTCTAGGCATTGGGGATCTTTTCTTATAGTGAACTAGGGAAGAGAAACAGCTTACTTCCCCCGTATTTTTGGAGCTCAGCCTTAATTACAAATGTGATGTCCTTCAGTGTAATCAGTTATTCCCTTGTTCTGAGCTCTCCTAAGTGCCTGATTGACCTTCACTGTCCCTTTAGCTCTTTGTCCCTTCTGGCAAGAGATAAGATAAAGCCTGTCAATGTGTTGGAGAGCTCTAACAGATCTTTCCTGTGTGCATTACGTTGCAGTTGTTCCCTGACATTGTGTTGCCCACTTTTCCAACTTTGTCTCTGATTGATATAAGCTAGAAGAAGTTGTTTAAACAGATATGGCAGCCCTATGACATGGTAAAAGACAGGGTCAGCTTAGGCTCACCAGTGTAAGAAATGTAGGATGAAGCAGCCACCCCCTGCATCTTTACTGCACATGTAAGGAACTGTTTCATGCCCTTTCCCCCATCTCTTGGCTGCTGGGGAACAGAAGAAGACCTAATCGGAGCTGTCAGAGTTGTCTTCCCTTTCCCCGTCACCTTCCTCTCAGCCTCATCTCATCTGCCCTCCCTGCTCTTTCCTACTCTTACCCTTCTCAAATCTCTCCCTTAGCTCTTTTCTAATTAAGATCATGAACCCCATCTCTTTTCACACTGATCATGGCACTACAATGGTATTTGCAAATTCATTTTATGTCCCCTCTGCTTCCTCTTTCAACCCTTTTGATTGCCTTGTCTCTCAAGATAGATCTTCAGGTCAAGGACTGCCCCACAGTTCCAGTCCTGTGTGATGCCTTTCCAAGTATTGCTCCAGCTCTGCTTGGCCACAGCACGTGGCCACAGTGGAAAAGAGAAACCCCACATGCATCCCAATCCACTGTAAAGCTCATGAGCTGAAGAGACTGGCCTATGCCATGCAACCACGACAGAGACAGATCTGGTGGGGTGTGTGGAAATGTCTGGATCCTTGCAGTCAAGGAGTCTTGCCTGAGCACTCCTTCAGCTTTCCTGGGGAGAGGCCAAGAGTGGGGCAGCTGGCTGACTGAAGAAGTCTGGCAGGGTAGGGTGGGCAGGGGGCCGGGACACCCTGGCAGCAGTGAGGGGAAGGAAGGAGTGGCTTTATGCAGCTGATCAGCTGTTCCTCTCTGCTGTTTCCTGACTCTTTTAGAAGATCCTTAAAGTTTGAAGTGGAAACCGTGATACAGGGTTGGGCAGCCGCTACCTAATTTTCTCCTGGCTCGCTTGCACACCACCCACAGCTGGTGGGATGAAGCTTCCCTGAACCTGCAGCTGCACTGATACAAAGTCTTCTGTCTCACAGGGAGTGGGCAGAACAAGGGAGCAAGCTGCTGGCTATGCCACTGCAGTCCCAGGTTTTTACTTTGTGAAAGCTGGCCTCTGTGTTCCTGCTCTGGCTGCCAAGTCAGACTGCTCCCTCAGTTCTCCAGAAGTGTCCAAGGCATGAAAGATGCCAGCAATAAGATTGGAACACTGGATGATATTTAGACCCTCCTTAGGGCTTCTCAGCAGCACAGGTGAAACTGAGTCTTTCCACCTGAAGGCTGAGCAGTCAGGGCCACTGCAGCCATGGTATGAGGGGAAGGATGGAGCTGGAAGGGAGGACGTGGGACATGATCCAAGTGTCGTAGAGTTTCACCCCCCAACAGGCTAGCCACATCCTCCTCAGCCCAACGCCTAAGCAGTGGCAGCAGCAAGCCCAGCTCTCCAGGACTGCAGCGCAGACAGAATAGCTGGTGGGGACATGGCTGTTTTGGTGCCCTGAGTCATCTGCTGCCCTGAGCCTGTGGCTAGGAGCCAGCCAAGCAATACCTACATCAGGCAAAAGCCTGGCCCGAGCAGGACTAGCGCTCCATCACTACCACTGTGCCGCTGGCTCCTGTGCCGGGATGGAGGATTTGACCATCTGTTTGGCCTGAGGGCAGCACAGGCGGTTGTGCTACTTGCTGACACACTGTAGAGCCTTTGGGACCAGTGCTGCTGATTCATGGGCTGACATGGAATCTGGGCCCAACCTTGCATGGTAGGTGCAATGAATGGGGCCAAGTGGGGAGGGCATGAACAGTGGGCTTCAGCAATGAATTGTATTTCCCTGATCTGCTGGCTTTTCTCTTCTTGCAACCAGCCTTTGGAAAATGCTGCAGGTACAGTCACATTGGGAGCCACCTGAGCACTGGGCTGTGGCCACCCTCCTGCTGCTGGGCTGTGACAGGCTGACACCCACTGTGACCTCCTCACCCGGTGCCCTTGGCACAGCTCCTGGCATCAGATATCCCAGCTTTGCATAGTTGCAACTCCCACTGACGTGGGTCAGAGTTTTGCTTGAGGGCCTAGAGCAATGGCACTGCTCTGGGCTGTTTCGTGATGAGAGTGACTCAGTCCTCCCCACCTTTGTGTACAAAACAAGAAAGGCCTGAACTTGTCCCTGTTCCCATCCCCTTGCCTTGGTTTCCACCCAGCCAGAGCAAGCAGATCTGTGAGGCATGGCTGTCTTTGGGAGGACCTGGTCAGCACGCATTTACCAGGCTTCTCTTCCATCTGGGTAGCAGTTGAACACTAAAATAAAGAAAAAAGCTCTTCTTCTAGTAATTTAAGTCCATTCCCCCCTGTCAGTTGCAGAGACAGCTGTGCGAGAAGCCAGGCTTTTCACCCATGTCTCATTTTGGAGAGGTCTTTCCCCTCTCACAGCTGGATGACTTACTGCCCTCTGGCCTCCACTGCCAGGGTGCACAGGGGCTGTGGATGCCTCAGTGCATCTGTCTCCCTCCTTCCCTTACCAGCCCATCGCAGCAGAATTGACTTGCCATCACCATGACTTAGCTATTTCCCTCAAGAGTCTGGTCTGCATCAGATATGCACATGTGCAACATCCATTTAAATCCATAATAAATGTGCACACACATTTTGTGTGGTGACTGGCCCCCCGACTCAAACAAAAATGTATTTTAAATGGGCTTGGAGGATTTGGGCCATCATTAAATTTCAAGGAGCAAGGCCCACTCCTGCATTCCTGTGCAGTAGGGACCTGGGGATATGCATGTCGTGAAGGACCGAACTCACACCATCCTTACTGCATCCCCCTTCCCGGCCACCTCCCCCGGATGAAGAAACACGACTCCAGCACTTTCTTGGTGGCGTAGACTTCCTTTTGCAATCCTCCCCTCCCTCTCCAGCACAGGGGAAATCTGCTTAGCCTTTACTTTCTCACACATGTTTCAGATGTGCAGGGGTGTGATTGTAAACAATGTCATCAGCTGTGCCAGAGCTGTCTGCTCCTGCCGTGCTCCCTTCCCAGCACCCCAGGGGTTCCCGTAACAGGGCGTAAAGCAAACAAAGCAAAACAGTAATCTGCTGTTCCAATGGCATTTTTTTTTGTTTTTAGAAAATGTTAATGATAGGTTATGTGATTACCCTAGGTTTGGCTCCACTTACTCTTTATTAAGCACATCTGGTATTTAGTAACAGTGTAAGTAGCAGGAGTTTTTCTGGCGCGCAAATGAGATTATCCAATGTTGCCATGCAGTATGGAAACTCCTCAGGGAAGCCAGTGAACTCATGGAGATACAAGACTTTCTTGTCGGCTGGGCATCCAGCCAGAATAGCTAAAAAATGCGGATTGGCACAGAGCTGTTGCCACGCAAACACTTCTGGAAATTTCTGTGTTTGGGCCTGCCAAATCCTTCCTATGTAACATGAGTTTCTGTCTTCATCAGCAGCCTGTCTGAAGCCCGAGCTCTCCTCTACACTTTAAAAAGAAAAAATAAAAAAAAGCTCCAAGGCAATCTTTCAGCCCTGTTTCCAGCACGCCACTGCCAAGCTAACAATTTCACTGAATTAGGGGGAATTTCCTAAAACATTTCTTTGAGCTACATTGAGTGCAACATGTGGGAGAGAACTGTGTTTCCTGGAGAAGAAAGGAGAGCTGTCTCACTCTTGGAGACTGCCTAATGTCTAGCAGGAGAAAAACAACCAGCCATGACATGAAAATGTTTTTTAAAACCTGGTGCGAGAAGCAAGTTTTATTTATTTTGAATGCCTTTTCCAGTCTGGTCAATGTAGTGTATGAAGAGAGGGTTGGTGGAGGAAAGCTGGTGTTTTTGTTAGGGCCCAGGACTTGGAGTCAGGAGGTCTGGGCTCTATTTCTGGCTCTGCTGTAGCCTTCCTGTGGGACTTGGGTGAAGCCCTTGGAGGTGAGTTGTTCCAGTCTCTGAGCTTCTCCATGCATTTAATGGGGGTATTGTTTGCTCGTTTCATACGTGTTTGTGTGAACTCGGGCTCTGCAGCCAAAATTATTAATCCTCTGCGTTTCTTAAGGGAAGAACTGGGAAGGCTATGAAGCAGAAAAGTAAATGTTCATTTGTTTCTTGACCGTGCTTGGCTGCTGCTGTTGCAAGACACTGGCCTTTGGATCTTTAAACTTGGCTGCTCTGTGTCTTCGTGGGTGTTCCTGACAAACCCCTGTCAATTTTGTCTCTCCAACCCCTAACAATGGGACACATGCATTTATATTGGAACTTTGTTGACTTAGTGATGGTGCCCTTGGGAAGGAGTTAGTCCGGGTAGTTTCTAGACTTTTTCACTGTGAAGAAGCATTTATTGTGGAGGCTGGCCACGGACAGAGGGGATTCATCACAGCAACTTAAAAGAACATTGTGCACAATTTCTATGTGGCCAGTGACCAGCTCTAGCAGTTGGGTTGTGCACAGCTTTCCTTTCTGTGGATCAGATTGCACTGGGAGCTACCTGGGTAAAACTCATGAAGGGAGTGGAAAAGCACCCTAGCAGGCACTGCTGGCTGCTGCCCGGTGGCTCAGCTGTCCTCTGCGGTGAACTTCTGATGCAACTTCCAGCCACAGGAAAGAACATCTCATCCAAAGAGCTGACTCAGCTCCAAACTGCATACCAACATAAGTGGAAGGGGGGATCTGGCTCTGCTACTGCATGCTTTCGACCGCAGCAACCATTCCCACTTCCAAAAGGGGCAAGGGAAGGGGCAACCAGCAGCCGTTCATCTGTGCAGCACCGACAACATTCTTTGGGAAAGTGGGAAAGGATTAGCAACAATGACAAAACAGGCATAGCTGTCCAAAGGACAAACAGATAAGCTTGGGATTTTCCTGTCTGCTGACCCACCCTTTGATAAGCCAAACTAAGGACCTTTCCATGAGTTAACTTGTGCACAAGCAGAGCTTCTTTTCAGCCCAATCTTGCTTCTGTAAACATCACTCACATGGCTGTGGCTCCTGTGGCTGTAGTGACATCCACAGCTTGTGAAAGACATTTTGCCAAGTAACTAATGTGTAAGGATACGGAAAGTTTGCAGGGCAGTGAGGTGCAAGAGAAGGAGAATAACACACAGTGTAAGGAGGGGCAAGGACTGCAAAAATGGGGAATAAGGTGTAAGATTCAAGGTGAGAGAACTTACTTTCCTCAGGAAGGCAAAGATTAAAGGAAACAGACAGAGGGAACTGAGGTGGAGAGAAGAGCAAGGGAGATCTAAAGAGACAGAACAAAGAAATGGGAGGACAGTGGCCAGGGATGAATGGGAATGACCAGGGGAAAAAGGAGAGAAATAGGTAAAACCATAGGAATGTCGTGGTGAATAAGAAAAGAGAAGAGGTTTTTGCAAGAGGGAGTGCAGACAAAGAGAACATGGAGAAAACAGAAAAAACAGAGGTGGAAGGAGGAAAAATAAGACAGAGACACAGGAGAAAGCAGGTGAAACAAAGAGACTCACACTGTTCTTAGGTTAATGAAGTTCCTTTTTACTAACTCAGTATTGTATTGCAATGTCCCAAGAGGCATTTTGTTTCTGTGGCTCTTTTGACCACTTATGGCTAATTATTCTGGGTTCCATGACTAAGTAATTAGAAGAAAAGGAAAAGAGCCTAAAAGTCACCCGGATGTGTCATAAGGCTTTGTCTGAAGAACTGCTCCCTTCAGAGCGAATTGTTTCTAGAAAATAGCTGGGATGCTGACATCCCCAGTGTACATGTGGCTGGCCTTTGTGTCGCCTGGGTAAGCTGTGGGGGCCCAAAGATTTCTGAGCCCTCCCCACCCACTTTGCTACAAATGACTCTGTTCTGCTTGGGAGGGATGATGAGGAAGAGAGGATCCTAGCAGAATCCTCTTGCCAGCACGTCTCAAAGCTGGCTCTGATCCTGCAGGATTTGACCAACATTTGTTGAAAGTGGAGCAACTCAGAGTGCAGGGTGGCTTGGTCCTACACCCCACCTAATGGGGTGAGAAAAGCAGGAGTGGATAGCAGATTTCTCTTCTGATTTAATGCTCCTTTTCTTAACCTGCTTTGTTTATATTAACTTGGTGCCTTTCGTTTACTTCTTGAAGTGAGACATAAGCGTTTTACATTCAGGAGGCAGACAGACCTGACAATTGCTGCATCACTAAGAAACCTGAAGCCCGGGAGTAAACATCAAAGGAGAGCCTTTTCTCTGGAATTATGTAATCTCTGTTATGCATATGGTAATTAAACAACACCTTAGAGTAAAGAGGCAGAACATCTTAGGTAATATAAGCAAGGCATGTAACTGCACTGTATGTGTTAAATCACAGTTTCATGCGATAGAAAATCTGGCATAAAAAGTATCCTGTGCTGGACCAGAACATCACAGCCATGTGCTGCCAAGCACTGAACAAGCACAAACTTACTATGCTGGTTCAGATATGTTTGACAAATTCTTGCAGACACTGTATCGAATCAGGTAACGTCTGTCCTCCAGTCAGCATAAAACTGGCATAAACACCGCATCGTGTGCTCTGACTAATTCAACAGAAACATAATGGTGTGCTTATGCCAGAAGTGGATCCAGTACACACAGGATGTGCTCCTGCAGTGCCAAAATCTCGTATTAATGAAGCTGAAAGCAGAGCCATGTGCATTAGCTGCATGCTTTAAATTCTTAGGAGTGGCAGCAGTTCATGGCAGGGGGCTTTTTCAGAACAATCATAAAAGGACATTTTTTTTTTCTGGGGTGACAAAATTATTTCCTTTGTTTCCAATAATCTTCGCGTTTGCAAATACTGAAATTGTCCTTTTGTTTGCTGCATTCATTTATTGCAGATTGCAGTCTCAGTGCAGCTCGTGTTAGGATGACCATCATGCAGTTATGACAGTTTGCTTAAAGATGCTGACCAAGCATAATGTTGAACTCATTGCCATGAAAGTAACTTGCCATACCAGAACTGTCACTCAAAATCAAACATTTAAATCATTTGATACTGAAGGAAATAATTTGGTCAATGAAAACACTCCCCTTGGTTTGTCTTAATGTACCTATCCTAGCGATGTGCCAGAATGGCCCTCAGTACTTTCTTATCAAAGTTTCATGAACAAATTGGAGAAAAGCTTGGAATGGTTTCTCTACCTGTGGGGAGAATCCCAGACTCTCAACATTATGCTTCACCACCCCTGCTAGAGATGATTTATTCCTGGGGCTCATAAAACATTCTTGAAAGAGTAAAATTTTTGCCTGGTGACTGCAGCATATTGCACCAAGTGTCCGACGCTTTCAAAACAATTTCCTGAGAGGATGTGAAAGGTAGATTGGGATCCAAGGGGACACATTTTTCTCCTTTCATTTCATATTCCCAAGGTGCCTTCCTACTTCTGTAGGAAATGCAGTGCAGAACACTAATCTTTGTCAACTAAAAGGAACACTTTTTCTCGTTTCAAAGAGGAAAGCAAGTCTCAAAAATTGAGGCTAAACCTGGTAACTATAATAACGCTTGGCACTTACATGCAGGTTTTCATCTTCTAGCCACTTTACATTAAGGAATGAATCCTCAGGACTTCCCTGTGGAGTAGGTAGCTGAGTATTGTTAGCCCCGTTCTGCAAATGGGAAAACTGAGACGGAGATGTTAAGTATCTTGCCTAAAGCCACCAAGGGATTCTGTTGTAGAGTCAGGATCAGAGGTTAGGAGTTTGTGCTTTCAATTCCCGTATCTATTGTGTCACTTAAGTACAGAGCCATAATTGAATATTGTAATGACCCAGGGGTGAAGTGATTCCAGCTACTCAGATCTGAGCATGGCTCCTCTGATGGTCAGAGACTCAGTGGTGCAGTTTCATGCAGCTGGACAGAACACGAAGCCTAATGGATTGGATAAAGGAGTGTCATTCCCTTTGGCCTCCTCAAACACACCATTGGACAATGTTCACCAAACCAGGTTTCAGCTCAGCTCTTCAGCAACCTGTGCCTTCACTTCAAGGCATAAGGCCAAATGTTTGCCCTGATGGGTGTCTTGCCACTAAGAAATGCATCTTCAGAGGCAGAGGCTGCTGTTAAGGCCAAGGTTATTGTTCCTCTACTTTTGTGTGAAGCTTGTTATAATAGAACCAGCAAGTCCCTATCTAGCTAATTCATGCTTGTGTAGGAGTGTGAAAAGAAACCCAGGCCCCTGTGCTCTGGGCTAAAGCAGATTCTTCACTACCTCTAGGAATAGGACTTTTGTGCTGTGTGATCCTCACATTACACATTTGGAGGAGCCTGGCTGTCCATCCAGTAGAATATGTGGGTATGGGTGCAGTCCTATTCTGAGAGACATGGGCTGAAGGACCAGGCAGCCTGCTCAGATTGTGGTCACATTGCCTGACTGGGAGCACAGGTCCTGCTTTTCACAGGGCTGTGAGGAAGGTTCACAGATCTCAGCCTTACCCCCTGAATCCAGCTATGTGCATAGAGAACATATTATTCCAGGTGGGAACTGGAGTCTATTTTGCACCTGATAGGGCTTTCATTTTGGAAGGGAATCAGAGGGCTTGGAACTGGAGCAAGATCCACACCCCAAGTTTATTTTGTTTATGCACAGGAAAAATGTGGAAATCCCCAGTTGCTGCTGGCCTGAATCAGGATGATTCTTGCACTAGAAACACAGGACCATATTTGCTCTGAGAATGAAAAGGTGACATTTTCTCATTTCTGTGAATTCTGTCTAATGATTTTGCCCTGAAAACCACCTAGTTTTACTAATTGGTCACTAGAGATTGTGAACATCAGCCTTGAACTAACATTTTGAAACAGAATACTACAATTATCTTTTCAGAGTTCTCTGACTAATTCTAGGAGTACTACAGTGAAGTATAGGGTGTTTAGAGTAAGAAAGATTGTGTGATAGTGCCTGAATCACATTAATTTGATTGTCAGAGACTACTGGACCCCACCACAAGCATGAGAAAAGCTGAGAAAGCAATAAACCTTGCAGGGCACTGAACTAACTGATACGTATCTTCTGTTTTAAAATACAAGGATCCAAACATCACCTAGACCAGAGTATTGACTTGTCTGGAGTCTTTTCACTCGGGTTTTTGTCCTCTGGAGAGACGAGTGGTCCTCTCAGCAGTGCTGGACCCTGAGGAGCTCTGTTGAGCTGCATGCAGATCCAGAGTAGGTCCCTTGGCCAGGTCCTTCATGCGTGACCCCTGGTGATTTCCTCATATGATCAGCATGCAGACCATTTGCCACAAAGGAGGTTCTCCACATTGCATTTGCTGGCAGTGAGATTTTTGCTAAACATTAATGTTTCCAACTGTGCAAAGTATTTATAAAGCACACAACATGTCTGCCAGAGAAGAGTATGTTTTTAATATAATGTAGTGCATGCATGTGGAAAAAATAATGGAGACTGTTCTCCATTCAGAATTCAAGCACAACAAACTGTAATTATATCAACATTTTTAGAACATGTTTTTTCTTAAGCATTTCATTAAATATTAAGGAAATATAAACACATATGCTGAATATTGTGCCAATGTCCTATAGATTGCATAGAAGGACTTGGATTTTCCTTTCACATTGGGATTGCATCATAATTCCATGAGGTCATCTTTGTCGATGAGGAAGACTAAGTTTACAGTTCCCTCCCTGCTACATGTGTATGTACTGAAAAGGGAGGGCATGTCTGGAGCACTGAAATGTATACGGTGTGCTAAAATATATCTTTTCTTAACCTATTTGCCTCTTCCTTTTTATTTTGAAAGGGAAATACACTGTCTCCTCTGTTACTAACATGCAAGCAAACTCAGTTAAATCCCTAAATCCTTCATTGGAGAAGGGAGCTCTTTGGTAATCAAACATTTCACCTCTTCACAAATCAGAGAGAAGATAATATGATTACCTTAGTGCTCTCAACTGGTCTGTTTTATGAGGCTGTTGTAACAAGACCATCCATCCACTCAGAGTGTATTTTGAAAACTAAAGACAGAGGAACCAATGTCGGGCCAGGGACCACTGTGCACTATGGCTGGATGGGTGGATTGAAGGGGGCCATGGCTTCTGGGGACCAAAGGTATAGAAATAGAGGAAGAAGTTATGAAGCCAAATGCTGTCCTCTTCCTGCTTTTGTCTCGCCACACCTACCCTGCCTTTTTTGTGTCTCTCGCCTCACTCTTCCATCAATGTTTTGCTCCTTGAGCCTTTCTGCCTACTGGAGGGATACAGAAACCTTCCTCACAGACAGGGCCCCCCCATATCTCCCACAGTAAGCCCTGTCTGAAGCTGCTGCTCTTGTGACCAAGACCCTGTTGGTGGGAAATGAAGAGCAGAGAAAGGAGGGATGGCCACAAACAGCATCGTACCCTGGCAGCTCCTGGCAAAGGAAATGCAAGGGAACACCTGATGGATGTGTGCGGTTGCAGCTGGGTGCTGGTGACCATCTCAGGGGAGCTTCAGGTCATGTGGCAACTTGAGTAGGTATGGGCTAAAATGAATGAACACCTATTTCTTTCATTTTTGCTGCAAGAAAAGGTAGGGACAGTTACTCAGTCGAGTCAACACCAACTGCTGTAGAAAGGTTGCCTTGAGTATGGCCTGGGGAAAGATGTGGTTGACAGCACTGCCTGCTTAATGTCCACAGGCCATGTAACTGGATTTTCCTAAAATACCAACTCAGCTCTCAGGCTCTTCTGTGAAGCTGCCCCCTTTGGAAACCCATGATGTGCTTAATATTCTTCCCACATCTGCCAGGATTTAACCTAAGGACTAATAATATTAATGGAATATCAGTTTCTATTTTAAAGTAGTGTTTTCCTAAACTTTCCCTTAAATATAATCTGATAAAGAAGGAATAAAAGGAAACAATGCATTGGCCTGCATAAGTCCTCATCACACCAGGCGCTGGATAAGGCTGCAATTCACCTACTTTGTTACACACAAAGTTTATCTTCAAATTTTATCTGGGGAAGAACACAGTTTGGTACTGTCATAGTTATGACAGCAGTATCCTGTGAAATAAACTGCCAGGGACTTACCCCTTACAGGAAATAGAATGATGGTTCAGGAAGCTGCACTATCAGTTAGCAGCAAACCAGTGTTTTCGAGTGGTTTTAGAGTGCAGTCAAGCAGTGGAAAGGGTTTCCATGGCAGATGGTACAAAGCCAGGACTACATTAACTGGAGATTACTCAGGATTTTAAAGTTCTTCTTTTACGAGGAAGCCAAATTGCTACACAGATAATTACATGGTAATTCAGGATCCCTGGATTCCCTTCCTGCTCATTTGTTGTCTTAAGGTGCTGGGTTGATGACCACTATGAAGAAAATGACACACAGACTGCGGGGCTGGCAGGTTTTGACTGCTAGTGAGTCCTTCGCTCTGACTTGATGCTGTCTACCCTGTAGAGGTGTTCGGTGAGGCTTTATTAATCCTCAAAATGCCACCTGCTACTAACAGAACTACAAACTGTTTCCATTATTACAGAAACACCCATTTTATCCCATTCTATGACTGACTGCCCATTTTATTTTCCAGTCCCATTTTGCTTGTTTTCTTCTGCCAGTACATTACTTAATAAAGGAATTGGAAGGCTTGTCTTGTACGTGATGAACAGCCAGCCCTTTCTCAATGTGTGGCCCTCGCCTGGACTTGCCATTATTTGAGGTGTAGATGGGTTTATGTACTAGTCTGTGCACACATGTGCACGCTTGCAAAAGCACAAGCTGGGTGAGCTCCAGGCTAGCCATTAGATTTCCCCTGCTATTACTCTACTGTACATATTCCTAGTAGATTAGAGCAGAATTTTTTTTATATGCTCTTCTATAAAAAGTGTGCTATATTGATTGCAGCGCAGTGAGCTGCTGTGGTTGATATCCGAGTGCTAACCCAGATAGGGATTAGCATTACATCAGCCATCAGGCGAGGGAACCTGGCTAGCTGCCAGCCTGTAAAAATGGAAGACATTTGCGTCACTGTTCCCTTGGTAATGCTTCTTGGAGCCGTGTCAGCTGTCCCCCGAGGTTGTTTCCTTAATATGTCAACAGACATTCCTGAATCTTTAATGCTGAATAGCTCTTTTTTCTCTTCCAAAAACACTTAGGTGACAGCGTAGCTAGGATCTCCCGCTGCCCTATGTATTAAAAAATTATATACTTATGTAGATGGAGCTTATTACCTTTTGGGAGAGGGTCACAGCAGTTACAGTCAGATCTGGGTGAAACACAAAGCCCATCTGCAGCGTGATTGCTGTTTGTATGTGCTGAGGAAGCAGCAGCCCCGTTCAAAACCACTCCTTCTCTGCCTCCGAAGTATCCCACTGAAGGGAATGAAAGCATCTGTGTTAGATCAGTTGGAATTTGCTAACATTTGGGATAAACTATCTGACCTTGCTTGAGGAATTCCAGTTCTATACAATAACTTCAGCTTAATGCCCCAAAGCTGTAGGACTGGGTGTGCAGTGACCTCTAGCTTCCGGAAAACATTTGTTAGTGCCAGTTGTGAGAAATAGTCAGGGGTTTTATCCAGTGACATTTTCACCTTTCTGCTTCTCCGTGTAGCCAGCTGATATTTTCAACTTGAAGAATTAAAATGCAAGAGAGATACACTTAACAAAATTTGAGCATGTGCCCTTTTAGCTGAAAGTAAACATCTGCTATCAAAAAGACCTTTTTGTTCTTAGGTGACAGTTTTAAGTTTGCTGTAGTAATTAATCACAGACGTGTAATTTAATAGTTCGGGAAGAGCAAGCAACGAAGTCATTCTAAGAAATCACTTTGTGCGTAACTTAATTTTGGTCAAGGAGCATTACAAATCGCTTATGATAATTTGTCACTGTCATATGCATTTCACGCAACCCACTGACCCAGCAGAAAGCCACTCTGCTGGTTAAAATTCAGTTCTGCCGAGTGGATTGGGAGCTCTGTTATTTTGCAGTCTTTATCCAGTAGGACTTCCAGATTCCTCGCTTGAGGAATTTGACCCCAGTGCTGGAATTTGTCTCCTGCGTAGCACCCCACAGCGAGCTGTTTCCTTAAGCGGCCATGGGCAGGCAGGCAGCAGGGAGAGAGGTGCTCGCTGGGGTCCGAGCAGAGGCAGGTGGTCCCTGCTTGCAGCTAGGCCAGTGCTGCAGGGCAGGAGAGAGATTCCCAAGAACCCTGATCTGACAGCCTGCGCTAGCAGCGAGGAAACCACCGAGCCCTTCAGGTGAAGCATTTGCACATGCCCATGTGCATACACTTGCAAGGGAACTGGTGCTCCTGCCTAAGCCTGGTACCTGTTTGCCCTTACACTTGCCACCTGTCTGGTCTCCAGCTGTCATGGCCAAGCTTCACCCTTGACAGACAGGTGACCAGTGACTCAGCTGGGTGGGAGAACACAGAGTACCCACTACAGTGGCAGCCCTAGGGTGGTGTAACCATGTGCTCTGCTTTCTTGGAGCGCTGGCAGAACTGGCTTTTCCCTGAGTCTTCTGACACCTGAATCCCACACAGAGATAACCATTGCTGAGCTGCTTGGTCTGCACCTCAGCTTCTCCAGAGCCTGGTGCTCATTGAGGTTGGAGCCAGATAGTGATGGGGGTTTGTTCTACCTTTGACCCCATGCTGCTGCTCTGCACCAAGGGCTGGAAGAGCAAGGCAGAAAAAAACGTGGCTCATGAGAGTAATCTGAAACTGGGACAATGCTGGAGGCAGGTGGAGAGTACCGATATCTAGACTGAGAGGTGTTTGGCTGTAGGTTACCAGCCTGGCAAGAGACAGGAGCAAGGCCCCAGCTGAGCAGCTGGGCTTCACATAGATGCCAGAAGTAGGACTGATCCCAGCTGTAGCTGCTTTTGCCTTTTGACTGCTGCAGAGACCAGTACAGGGCTGTAGTTGCCTTCTTGAGGGAGATTGCCTCTGTGCTGTAGGTCTCCCTGAGGGAGAAGAAGCCCCCACAGTGGGACCAACAGTGTGGGGAGGGCAAGGAGAAGAAAAAAGTTCCTTCTCTGAGACAGAGGTTGTAATTCATCCCTCTGAAGATTGCCTCCTTCCCTCCATTTATCTACTACAGACCCCAGATTTCTCACCAAGTGAGATGAGCCCCAAATCTTCCTCCAAAGCCCTGACTCTTCCCTACTTTCAGCACTGTGGCTCCTCTCTGTCTGTTGCTATCAAGCATTTCTATATATAACACATGACTCCTGTCTGCTGCAAAGGGCGTTTTCTGAGGTAAAGTTAAATACATGGCAAAACCTTCAGAAATAGAGCCTTGAAAACACAATTGCTCTATCCTGACAGCTTGTGTCATTATTCAAAAAGATTGTCAAATGAAGGTCAGCTCTTGAACAGGTTTGAATTTTTATGGTGCTGTGAATGAACTGTCTCCTAGTCCCAGAAAGCTTCAAGTTGAGATCTTATGTACCACTGAGAGCTAGGCTTTGAAAATCCCAGTGATATCTGAATCCCTAGAACTTCTGTCACACAAGAGTACTGCTTATAGTCACGAAGTAGTTGCAGCTGAAGGAAGCGGGTGCCAGCTTGCCCTTGAGCTCTGCACTTCCTATCAACTTTCCAACAGTGCTTCCTCCCTGCTTCTGGGTGCAGTTCAGTACTCCCTACCTATGCACCCAAAGGCGGCAGTGCTGCTGACCTCAGTGAACGTAGAATTACCCTCACAACACTGATGACAATCTACAATGCTCCATATAAGTTTCACTTTTATGTCCTCTTTCTGTACATGATGCCAGCAGGAAAGGCTTCAGAGGGTGTGCTGACCAGCTTTTAAATCCAAATGTCTGAAGCAACCCTCAGAGATTGGCACAGTTCTGGCACATCACGTTGTTTCACCTGATCTAAGCATGCCAACCTAACAGGAATAGTTTTGATCCATGATATTCTGAAACTGCTCACTAAAACTGGTTGCTGGAGGACTAGGCAATATCCCTGGCTCTATTTGTGCTGCAGCAATATTCCATTACATTAGCCCTGGATGCAGTCTGGCAAGCTAATGTACATCCATACCAATTTGCTAGGCTGTCTGCAGGTACTCCCCTGGGGACTGGATTCTACGGTGATTTACTGTTAATCATCATTTCCCCATGACTTTGTGCTTTTTAAGCCAAATGCTCAATATTCTGGGCAGGTGTCATATGGTGCAACTTCCTGCTGTGGTAAGCAGAGAAAGTCAGCCGCAGCCCACGGAAATACTGACTTAGGAACGTGTGGCTTTCTGATGGTTTGCACAGGTCCTCAGGTTCCAATCTGAAGGACATTGTTGCCTTCGCTTCATTTGTCTTCCTCTGTCACTGAAAAGAAAGCAGTAGCACTGACAGCAACTAGCATATCTAAAGACCCAGCACTGAGCCTTTTGTTTTCAGAGTAGTTTGAAATGAGTCATCTACAGGTGAGTCAACTCATAAGCTGCATGGAGAGGAGCTATGCCAGGCCCATGAAGAAGGGTATCACGTGTCCTTTTGTGATGCCAGAGTGTTTAGAAACTCAGGCCTGTTTTTTGGGATGGCTGGTCAGACAAATGTTCCCATTAAAAGAATGGCTTCTCAGCTAACCGTGTTTGTCCACTCACAGCAGACATTCTGTATCCAGCTGTTTCTCCTAACACAGGAAAGAAGCCTGGTTCACCTCAGCCAGTCGGCTCTGTTCAGAGTGAAGTGCAGGGAAAATTCCATAAATACTAGGGAGCTTGGGTTAAAACAGTGTGTATAGGGACTTATTTGAGATTCCAGATGTTTTGAATTGTCTTTATAAAAATAAAACGATCTTCTAATACTTGATCCATGTTATAAAAATCTGTTTTGTTTGTTTTTATCCAAAACTCATGTTTGTCCTGGACATTTCACAGATCTGTGCTAACGGATATCAACAGTGCTATGACTTGATATGTCAGTTGCAGAAACCCAGCTTGTCCTCCCATGCCCCTGACTTAGGAAATCTCTCGCTGGAGACTTGGGCCAGGACAAGGAGCAAGTGACTGTTTCCTTGCGTAGCTGCAGAAGGAGGGTGTAGTGAATGCTTGGAAGACCAAAGGGCAGATAACCTTGCTGAATGGAAACACTAGTTATTTCTGGCTAGTATGTACCTCATGTGAGAGGTGTATGCTTTATTTTTGGACACCCCTCATGGCAAGTCAGTGTTCTTGAGGGCATGGATGTGAACTGGACAGGGTGCAGGAAGACTTCTGAACCTTAAGGACATCCAGATAGGATGTCTATGAATATGCTTTGATGGGTCAAGGAAACAGTGTTGTAGGCAATGAGTGTTATCCCAAGCAAGGTAATGTTCCTGACTGATTTCAGTGAAAAATGACAGTATGTTCCGGGTATTGTGTTCATGAGATGAGCTGGTTCTCAATGATACCTTCTAACCAGCTCATCCACAATAAATACAAGCAGCACATGGATGATGAGAGGAATAAAAGAAGGTAAATAAGAATACCATACAAATGTAGGATGGATATAACTGAACCAGGGCTAAACTTCAGTGAAATTCACAGGCTGCTGATGACTGAAATGGATATCTGCTGTAGGGAGACAGGATATTGATCACTGGTTGGCATGACCATTCTTGTGTAGGTGGAAGGCTGTGCCAACAGACAAGCTGCCGCTTCCCTGAGCTCTGTGCACATCAGGTCTCCATTGTTGTGAGTGCAGTAGGAATCAGCCTTATACCTGCCTTCACAGAGCCCTGTGGGGATGAATGCAGGCGTTCTCTGAATGGATACTTCCTTTTCCTTTTTTGGGGGGTTTTGTGAAATGTGGGGGGTTTTTTGGTGTGTTTTTTTGTTTGTTTGGTTTGGTTTTTTTTTTGTTGTTGGGTTTTTTTGGTATGTGATTCCTGTTACAGTTAACAGAAATGAGGATGTTCCCCAGCCCCTACCCTGGACTGAATATCTTTAATGGTTTAATGGGAGCCCATCTTCTATGGCAATAATGATAATTCCTTCCATGCATGTTATTCCAATTCTACATTTCCATTCTGAGGTTTTCTTCAATAGAATGATACGTTTCCCAGTTATTTCCCCCATTAATTTTTGTAGCAAAGACTGCTGTTCAGCTCCCTGTGCTGGCTTTGGACATGTAGCAGATTTTGGAGTGGGATCTTGAGCGCACAAGCTCCACGGTTGTAGGCTATAGCATGGGTGAGTGACAGACAGAGGCAGGGTAATGATTGCCTGTGTGGAGGATGTTACCTGAAGCTGTGTCACAGCAGGTGCAGGGTAAGAGTCGTCTGACCAAATGTAGGTGTCTGTATCTGAGTATTCATCTTGATTCCCTATAGTCAATGGAGAAAAATAAGCACTTCTCAGGTATGATTCATCGTAGTCTAAAGGGGTTGTATAAAGTAAATCAGATGATTCACACCCCAGACATGCCTGTTTCTCTACATTGAATATGAAAGGTGACTCGCTCAGATGTAGATATCTCAAGCAGAGTGAGACAAATCCCATACAAAGCATCATGTGTGAAATGGCAGCTAAGGAAAATATGCAGAAATAATGTCCTCCCAGCTAAGCAGTGTTCAAAGCACCTCATCTACCTTTTCTACATCTTTTCTCTACACCTGCCATTATGAGAAGTGTGTGTTTTGCAGAAGATATGCCACAAGTTTTTTTATTTGTTGACTTCTTCAGCAGGAGCATTTGGGGATTGTGGCAGGTCTGTAATGTGGAGGGGAGCAGAGAAAGTCTGTGAGTCTAACCCTCTCAGGAAGTGTGGTGCAAAGGTGGCAAGCACGGTCTGTAGGTCAAGACTCAGTACTGTGGGAAAGTGGCATGTTGAACCTTCATGTTGCCATTGTACATGTCTCTTGCATCTCACAGAGTGGGCCAGGGAGTATTAAACAGCAGTCAGAC
The DNA here is from genome assembly GCA_035583185.1 of Anabacerthia variegaticeps. NCBI lineage: Eukaryota > Metazoa > Chordata > Aves > Passeriformes > Furnariidae > Anabacerthia > Anabacerthia variegaticeps. The sequence goes on along the minus strand of JAWWEW010000112.1, from coordinate 43,936,265 downwards.
TGAAACAGCCTCCAATCTTTGTCCAGAATGAGGGAGAGGTTGTAGCTGAGAAAAGCAGTTTATAATAGCCTGCTGCTATATTGTATGTTGTAGAAGAGCTTTCCCCTGCAGACATTGTGAGCTGAATGCTGGTGATGTTGTCCTCTGTGCTGACTTCTGTCCATCCATCCTCAGGGAATTCTTAAACTCTGACTGTGCTGAGTCAGTCAGTGCTTGGCTACCCTGATAAATCCTCCTGTTGTCAGTGTAAGCTATTGCAGTGAGCACAACAGGAATAACAAGGCCTGGAGTCAAATTAGTGAGGAGGCAGACCTTAGAGACATAAACAGACTCCTCTTCTTGTTTTTGCCCTGTAATGTCCTATGGGTATGTGCATTTTGCGGAGTTTTCTCCAAGTGGGAATTTCCATCTGGATGCAGCATTTTCAAGAGAGCAATCAAGCCAGGGCCCTGCTGGTATTAGATGGGGAAACATGATGGCTCATCAGTTTCCTTCATTGGACCAGTGCCACCATGGCTGCTCACCAGCTGCTGGATGGAGGGTGACATCTGCTCAAGGTGATCCCTAGGCAGGAAAGGGCATGCAGAAAACAGGCACAGTCAGACCAGATGTGCAGTGACACAGTTCGTGATAGAAGTGGGACAGCAATGTTGTAACCACATGAACTTTAAAGGGACCATGGTCTTTGTGACACAGTTGCTCTTGTTCCAAGGGCAGGGGGGTGTTTCCTGCAGCTGAAAACATCAAATAATTGAAGTAGAGAAAAAGTGGAGCATGGAAGCAAGACGCTCTGAGATAGATTTTTAAAGTCTTTGTAATACTACACTTCCAAAATTGCCGGGCATTAGTGGTGAGTCCCTCATTTGCTTCCAAATATGCTGACTGTCAGAGTGCGATGCCAGGCTCTGTGTTGGCTCAGGCTGGAAAGGATGATTTTGGATGCCTTGTACAATTTAACTATGCAGTGAGATGACTTAACTGTCTGCAGACCTTTGCTGGTGTATTTTATTGAGCACTGTATGAAGCCAGGGATCTTGTGAGGGGACCTTCATTAACATCTAAAAATAAAGTGTTTTCATTTCAGTATGAGGTCTGATGCTTAACATCTGAGGGCTGTACTGCAGAGCTGCCAGGTGAGAGGCAGTGGGGCTCCACAGGTTAGCAGGGTGCCAGGGTTCGAGGCCAGCAGCCTGGTTACACAAAGGATCAGTGTAATGGCTCTTGCCTCAGCACCAGGTCCCCAGGAGGCTGAGACCTGGAATACTGGAAAAACCGGACTGATTCCTTCTCTTTCCCAATGAATCCTATGTAGCAATCAAAAAAAAAAAAAAAAAAAAAAAGAAGAATGACATGTGACTCTTAACTGCTGGCCTAAACTACTTCACTAATTTCCTGGGAATGGGCTTCCAGTGGTGTTGCAAGGCCCATACCTCTCCCCAGAAGAACCAACAACCCTGTTGATTCTAACTGCCTATGGCACAGGGAAGAAAGAGCCAAAATTTTGGTGCAGATCTTCATCTCATGTGTGGCAGTCATGGTACAAGACTTTGTGCTCCTTCTGTTCAGCCCCACAACCTTCAAGTGACCTTAGAGACCTTCCTCTGCTTTGTTAGGCAGGTTCACTTTAAATTTTTCCCCCATCAACAAGGTATACCATGTTAGGCTCAGAATAATGTTGCAGTGACTGCAGTTATGCAACTAATAAAATGCATGGGATTGGCATTACGTAGTATGAGGGAGTCCTCAACGGTTTCCATTAGTCTGGATCAGAAGGTTCCTCCTCAGCCCCCTCTCAGACCAAAATAAGAAAAAAACTCTCACATGCAACCCAAAAAGCAAAAGCAAATAAGGTTTAAAAAGTTCAGTTCAATCCTTGAAAAAGAAAATCCAAACAAAATATAACAAAACAAAACAAAAAAAGGAGAGGAGAGAAATAATCTAGACTTATACTGATAAGTATATTTTAATACAGTTGTTTTGATTTTCACAAAAGAACAAAACAAAAAAAAAGAAAGAGGATAGTACAATTGAGGTAATCTGGGATGTACATCAATGTCGGGGATTTCAACACTTTAAGCACATGCTTTTCTAACCTTTTCTTCTGTCTCCAAAGTTTTCTCAAGACTTTTTTTTCATAACAGAACAATTGTATTTCTTGTTGCATTCCCTGTGGTATGGGCATATGAATCTGAAAGCCACCAGTGGGCATTGAAAGTAATGCAGGTAAATGAAATCTCTCCCAAAGCCTGGGAGGAGCACATGTAGGGGAAAGTATTTCATTGCACAGATTCCATGCTGGTGGAATGTGGCTTTTTCCCCCTGAAATTATTACCTCATGTGATCAAGGCTTGTGCAAATGGAGGTTGACTGTATATTTACTCAATGTAATGAACACAGATTACATTTTGGAACATCTTTCTAACCCTTGAGTAATGTTGACTTGTTCCCATTCCCTACCCTTTGGCTATTACCTACTGTTTAGTGTTTCTTGTTTAATCTAACAGGCTAATGGGTCATCTTCTAGTGTTACCTGACTCAGTAATGTGGTTAAAAGCCTGCAGAATATGTCAATACAAGCAGCACAGAAATGAGTGGCCAGCAGGATTGAACAGGACTGACTGGTTACTGAGACAGTCAAGTTCATCAGATAGCAAACTGCCCAGTTGCCTTCTAGTTCTTCTGTAAGAGGTGCTTTATTTGTTTCTTTTGATTAATTTTTAAGCTGCAGCCATAAAATCTCATTGCTTTGTTCAGAAGGTGATTGGTTAGACTGTTGCTGGGTAAGATACATGTTATTCATATAACTTTGGGTATATGACTAAGTGTTTTCAGAAGTGTTTTCAGACTGATTGGGGGTACCTTAATTTTTGACTTTTGTGCTTGAACCTGTTGAAAGACTTTACAAAAATTGTCCCAAAACTGGTTCTCATAGGTTTCAGTAAGAGGAGCAGTCACTTCGTTCTTTATGATTGCACTGTGACCTGGCAAAACTAGGCCCTTAGTCTCACTGTCTTCCTGACTTTTTCCATCTGTATGGGTATATTTGCCCCTTCTGATGGAAGTTAAGATGGTTTATTTGGTAATGCTTAGAATACTAGGAAACCCAAATAAAAAAGTAACACTAAACTGAAAAGTGTTGGCTGTCTTCAAATATCACTTTTTTTTTTTTTTTTTTCTCGGTGAAGAGCTTTAGAAAAGCCTCTCTGATTTTCAGCTGGAATTAAAATTCCATATGCAGTATATTAAGTGGCTAATTATGTCATTCATTTTACAGCCTTCCTCTGAATGACTTGATTGAAATGAATGGATTTTAATCTCAGAGGGTGGAGGGAAGGAAGGAATAAATGCTAAAAGGTTTGTTCTGTTTCAGCACTTGTATTTTGAAACGTAAGTTACATATTTAAAACAAATATGGAATGTCTTTCCTGGAATAAGAAACTGGCCACTTTTGCTGTTTGATAATACCTTCTGGGATGTGGTAATTGTATGTGTGATTGACAGATAGTTTAAAAGGGCAACTCTCTGGTTCAAGGAAGCAAAGGAAGGCAGCAGAGGAGAGGAAAGTGTGAAGGAAAATGTTCTAACTTATGATCTTATTAGTTTGGCTGTTAAAATGTATTCAGTCATTCATTAACACTTATTCATAAAATTCATTATTCATTAAAGCACTTTGGGGATTGCAGGGGGGAGCACTGAACAGGAACAGTCATTTATTTACACTAGCAATTTCATCACAGAATTAGATCATGGGACCAGATTCGCCTCTGCATTTCAGCAGTTCAGTTTCACTGACATCATGGAATAACTATCAATTTAGACCAGTCTGTGGCAGAATAGAACCCAGCCCCTACTGCTTCTTTAAGAGGATGCCTTGCGCGATTTTTTGCTGTTTTATTGCTGGCTAGGTTTTGGGATGCTTTACAAATGGACAAAAAATTAAAGAAGTGTGACAAATGCATCTTCTCACTGAGCAACATTCAATTGAATCATTCCATTGAGATAGTTAGTAGGAGATGGATGTAAAGAGCATTCACATCAACAATTAGTAGCTCATTTTCAAGAGTTTTTAACCCTGCTGTTCTGACAATTTTAAAACAGTTTAGATTTTCAGTCCTCACATAAAATGTTTGGGGTGACAGCAGAGGACAGGAAGAGATTACTCTAAAGCTCTTATTTTGTTAATATGATATACAGTATGTAAGATCACAGTAGTCAGTAATGGTAAAGAATAAGTAAACCACTGAATTCATGCCTTTTCAAGGAGAGCTGCTCTAGGTAATGATCATTCTTCTTCATAGCAGCACTGAGGCTTCTTCTTCCTAACTGATTTTTAGCCGAATCTCAGTGATGGAGCAGCCCACATGAGACTGAATGGGTGACTTAGCACCTTGTAATTGATGCACAGAACTGTCTGCAGGCTCTCTGCCTAGGGGTGAATGTCACGCTTTGAAAATTTCAGGCAGAATTTCTAAAACTCCTTCTCATTGGCATTGCTTATCCTAGAAATCCTACATGTTTTTTTATTATTTGTGTTCTTACTGTAAGAATGAGATAAAAGATATGCCTTTCTAAATTAATGAGCAGCAGGTCAGGAGACAGCATTAAGGGAAACCAATGCTTTCAAGGCGTTCCTTGTGTGTACCCTGATGCCACAAATATTGTATCATAGGCGGGATGGGGCTGGCTAGAAGCAAAGACATAGCACAGCTGCTCTGTGGGTCCTTGATTTTCCCCATTTCTGGTGTGAATGGAAGGACTCAGCACTGAGATCTGGCACAAATATGGAACCTGAGGAAGATATTGATCCACAAGTCTACTAAACCAGGTGGTGTTGTGGAGGCACATGACCTTGAGCTTTTTTTGGGTTTCTTGCTTTACCTCTTTAAAAATCTTCCTACACCATGACCTTGGACTCTCCTTGTTGTGCAGGGTGATGATGCAAGTCTCAAGGAAACAGCCATGTGGAAAATCTGAGGCTCACAGTCATGGGGCCAGGTTCTCTGATGACAGAAAGTGGAGTAGTTCCCCTGGAGTCAGTGGACTTATTCTAGCTGACAATCTGACCTATTGAATTTCCAGTTCCTTTTGTGGGAACAACTCAGTGCATGATTTGATCTGAATTTCTGGGGCAGGGCAAGCCAGGAAGATTTCAGTCTTCTAATTGGCATTAGAATGTCTTTAGAAATTCAGCCTTTGTCATTTTATCTTCTGATCATCTTTCAGGCTGCACAGCTGTCTCTTGCTTTGACTCCTGTACAAAATCCACAGTCTCCATTACGGCAGTTCTTCCCTGGTTGACTGTTTAGAATCTGCCCTAGCATAACAAAGGAAGAGCTAGCAATTTCTTTTTGGGACAGGCTCTGTGAACTCCAGAAAAGGTAGCTCTGCTTGGAAGCAGGGGAGCTCCTTGCCATTGAAGCACTCCCAGGGAGGGAAGGAAAGGGGAGAAGATAAGAACAAGCAATCTGCACTGGTTACCTGGTTCTCTGTCAAGTTCATATTCAGTTCCAATGTGGACATTGGATAGAGTGGCAAAAGAAATTAGGCAGGCATGTGACATAGATAGTTACAAAGACTGGAAAAAGAGACAACACTACACTTCCCCAAAAATCAGAAGTACAGAGAAAACATTGTGTGTTCATATCAGGCTTCTGTCCTAAAGCTGCAGAAAACGAAATAGAGCTCTGCTAGCCCTTCCTTAGACTCCCATGGGAAATGTAACCCATTGCTGTGGGGCTGAGTAAACAAGAAGCCAAATTAAGCCTATTCATGCAGCTAGCTGTACTGGGTGATAGCTCCCACGTGTTTCTGCAGTATCTGGATGTATACCAACTGCAGACTGGAAGAACTCCATGCAAAATCCTAGAAATGTCTCAGAAGCATTTCCAGTCCTCAGAAAAATGACACATAGGGAAGGTATCTGCCCCACAGTTGTGTAATCAAGAAGCTGGAGAAACAATAGATTGGTATGCTGCCAAATTGTGCAGAAAATGGCTGACTCATGTGAGTATGCAATGTTAAAACCTGAAGTAATTAGTGGTAGATTCGTAAGTGGGAAAAAAGTGCAATGAGACTGCTGAAAGAAAAGCTGTCCTCATTGATAGTAAACCATAGGAGTGTCTAAAGCAAGTGCAAAAGTGGAGTATAGGTGGGGTAGACAATTCAGAAGGTAGAACTGAGAAGTATGAAATAATAGCAAAAGCAAATTCATGAATACGAAGCAGAAAACATCAGGGAAGACCTTTAGTGCTGTGAGAAAAATGTGCACATGACAGGGTGCACAGCAATGACATTAATATGGTGCCAAGAGGGAGCAGAAGCACTTACTTAGGGGAATGAATGCTACGGGGACAGTAGGACATTACTAAATGTATTAGGTTGCAAAGGCTTCCTTACAGCTATGCCAAGGAAGGAAAGAAATATTAACCATGCAAAGCTGAATTAAAGCAATGAAATGACCCTGTGCCATTAGGCAAAGTAAATTGCAGGTTGAATCAGTGATATTGGCAACAACAAATCCTCTACTTTCCACTGCACCCAGTGAATTGTCACGACACAGGGGCTTTAAGTTTGAAGCAAACAATTCATGCAGGCAGCGGAAGCAGAACAAATTAAAAAAAATAATTACATGTGCCGAGCTGGCAATATTTGCTAGCATCCCTGCAACGAAGATGTTAGGAGGCATATCATGAAGTGTTTGAAGGGGAGGATGTCTTCCAGGCATACAATTGCCTTCATCTATTTCCATCTTTTCAATTTGTGCCTCCAGAAGTGATTACAGAATACAAAGAAAAAAATAATTGGAGCAGTAGGGGAAATGGAAAAGGAAGACATTTTTAAGTACTGTTAAGTAATAAGTCACATAGGCAGTATGGGTGCTGAGAAGGCAGACAACGTACCCCTTTCTGAAAACTAAAGTATCTTCAGTAAGCTGGAAAAGAGTGTTCAGCTTAATGGCTACAAGTGAAGAAATATTCATCTTGGTGAGAACAAATTATTGGTACATGGGGTATTGACAAGGACCGTTGGGTAACGAAAGAAACTACCTCACCACATCCAGGAAAAGAACAGATGCAAATGGTTGTGAGTACTACTGGGATCAGATGTGAGGTGGGAGAGCATCAATGCTGTCAGCAAGATGTATTAAAAGTACTCTGAGGGATCTGTGTAATGGCTACTGATGTTCTGGGAATGGAGGCAGAGATTGTGTGGCAGAAGCTGTGATACATCATGATTCCATCTTCATCTGTCAGTTAGAAAGAGTCAGGGAATGGATCTAGAGCTGAATAAAACCATAATGGTGTAGGGATTGTTTGCAATACCCTGTATGAGACATCTGTTGAACTCCCAAGAGCCAGGAGCAACCTCAGCAATTTAGAGCAATACAGAAGCCTCCTATTCTCAGATGCACAGACTCCATCCAGAGTCTACTGGGATTTGTAACCTATCTGACAACTTTCCTTCTAGAGTTTTCCCATATGTGCAAGTCATTGATATAACTCCCAAATAAAGATGCAATACGAACAACTGGTATCATCAGACAACACAATAATCACACCTGTGGAAGACCAGAGACTTAATTACCCCAGTTTTAATAACAAACAGATATACAACATATTGATAATGAGGAGTTCTATACCTTAGGAAAAGACATGTTCCACTTGCTAACCTATAGCTTGATTTTAGTATCTCCATCAGAACAGAGAGATACATCCAAACAGAAACTTTTTTTTTTTTAATTTTTTTTTCCCTATTGGAAAGGTCAGAAGGCAGAGGGAAATGTCTCCATTTTCAAGAGTACTGGATCTACTAAAACAGATTGAATGTACAGGAAATAACAATACTCAGATTGCAGGGAATGGAGACTTTCTTTGGTAATTGTCCTATTATCCTCTGGAGCTGCAGTCTGTGCAGAGCAAGCCAGAAATACTCTATCTTGGTCAAATATGCCAGAGGCTAGCCAAAATCTGGTGGTCTGCTGTGGCATGTATAGACCAACCGGCAGTGAAAAAGTGGAAACACTGCTCTTTCCATCATCCATAAGGAGAATAGAAATGCACCTTTCAACCCCAAATTTGGCTATTTGGGCTGCTACTCAGAGTTCTGGCCAGTGGGTGAGTTTATAAGAAGTGGGTGGAATATTCCACACAGTGGGAACACAGATCTGTTTGCCTGCAATGCCTCCTCAAATTTATTCCCTTCAGTCATCACCACAGAATTGCCACCAAATGGCAAAGTCAAATTAGCACTTAAAATGCCTGAAGTTTTATTTGTGCCAGAGAACACAAAAAAAAATACATAGCATTTCTGTTCTTGAATGAAGAAAGAATCTTATGGAAAACATGGCTCAATCTGCTTCCATCTTCTGACACCCTGAGCAGTGGCACCATTAATGTCATTAGCAGCAATGAAAGGAATCACACACAGAAGAAACATGTGAAAACCGAAGCCTTCCGTGACTGATGAAAGAAAGACCTTCCAGAGCTATCAGCAGGACAAGGTATTCATATCAGATTATTTTCTCTGGACACACCATATTCTGGAATGCAAACTATTTTCTTGAGCAGATAAGTTCTTGGTCATGTAATGTAGCATTCGTAAATACGTATTTCCATGAAACCTCAAATACATTCACTTGCTGTGCACAGAAGTCACAGAGATAACAGTGAATTACTCACTCTGCAGACCTGATTGACAAGGCACAGTTCAAAGCAAAAGAGCAGTGACTGTGAGAATAGATGTGATACCCCAGAAATACATCGCTGAAGAACTCATACAGAATGCAGTCATCTGTGGTTGTGAGTGAACGATGCATGAACTCCAACATCCACTTCCAGGTGTACACACGAGGCAGTACACTACTCTGACATGAAAGAATAGCCTTTTCAGACACAGAGGAAAAAGACTTTGCTCCCAAAGAAGTGAACGAGAAAAAAAAAATAAAGTAACCTCTCCCCCAACCCAGTACATTAGCTATAAGATGTTAAGAATGTACATTAAAGGTTCACACAGGTTATGCTGTTCATGTTTAATGCCGTGGTCTCAAATGTGACTAAAGCTACAAAATCAAAGTGCCTAACTAGGATTTGTCATGGACTTGGTGTCTTAGTTTGAAGGGAAACTAAGATATTTTATTGGCCAAGAAATAAAATAATCGCTCTTCTTAAATTTAGAAAC
>JAWWEW010000112.1:43914559-43926988 GCA_035583185.1 Anabacerthia variegaticeps | reverse complement strand
TGTTAACCGCTGTAGTTATGCTAATGCATTGCCTCCAAGCTTTTGGAAGGAATTCAAAAGGTTTGAAACTATAACACTTGGATATTCAGGCAGAGGATAATGTCAGCTTAGCAAGTGTTGGATAAGAAGCACAGAGGACAGGATGAACCTGCAGCACAGATAGGCTGAGTTGCAGGTAGCACGCTGCTGCAGTCTGGGTGGGAGACAGAAGGGAGGCAGGGAGCAGCAGGGACTCAGTCTCTTGGAAAGTAGAGCCCTGGCCAGTGAGGCTTCCCTGCCTGCTGCAAAGGGCAGGAGGAGTGACATTTCTGGTGGCCCTGGGAGTGTACCTTATAGATATGTCATTTTAGGGAACTGCACTGAGGGCAGGAATAAGCAACTGCTGTTCATTCTGAACACCATAAAAGACAGTGTGCTTAGAGAAAGCTTTTAAAGCTTGAGCAGTGAGCACCTACTGGGCACAGGCACCAAGTCTGCAAAAGGTGTTCATCAAAACAAGCCCACCTAGAGTCAGTCAGTAGGAGATATGTGCCCTCCTCCGTCCCAAAAAATGGTAGAATGCCCACTAATCAAAAAAATGTTGGTTTTATTTTCAGCCTGCTGTAATAAAACAAGCCTAGTTGTTTGAAAACTATTTAGGGAATGTATTTTTATGGGCCTTCTGCTAAGGCCAGGGAATGTTTGGGGTGCTTGTGGGATTTAGGTGCCAAAAGGATGAGTAGGAAGAGGTGTGTCATACTGTCACTTCAGAGCTACTGCCTGTCATCCAGTGCTTCTGCATAACACTGCAAAAAGGGGTTCCCTGTTGCTACCATTTCTGTCTTCGTATTTCTGAAACCCATTCTAATTACTGAAAGTGTCACTAAAACTGCAGCAACACTGATAGTTTTTATATAATAGTTGATCTTTTACAAAGAAAAATCGGGGTGCCTTTGATCTGGATCATTTCTCAGGTGTTTAATGTCTATCTTGTTATGACATAAGCCAGACATGGAAGTTAGAGAGAGAGAGAATATTTAAAGGATGAACCAGATAGAACAAGATGTCAGCCTTCAATTGTACATTTCTTAGGATTACAGTAGACATATTGCTGGATTTCAGGTCTTCACTGGCACTCATGACAGAAAGCTGCTGCAGATAGGGAGCTCTGCAGGGTCTTGTCACTCTGCAAATATGGTCTGAAAAATGTAATGTCTTTTGCTTCTTGTTACAGCTTTGGGTAATACAGATATGATCTTCAGCAACCAGCTGAACAATAAATTAAAATGCTGGCGAGACAAAAACACCCCCTTCAAAAAAAAGAAAAATACAACACAATACCTCCACAACAACAATTAGACACAAAATAAAAGCAGATACTTGCATATTTATTAGCTAGGTGATTTTTTCTTTTTTTTTTTTTTTTTTTTTACTGTCATTGATGTCAATTGGCTTTAAAAGAAAACCTCGCCTCCATAGCTGAAAAGAATATATTTGCCATGTTGGTCAAAATCAATCTTACATGATACCATCTAAATTTTTGGACACAAAATGCATAGCCAAAACAATTCAGGTCCTATTTTCTTTTTAACACTTACACGGCAGTAACTTCCTTTAAGGGCCAGTATCTGTAACGAGCAAAATGCTAAGAACACTCCTTTAGCATTGTGGTCTCCTTTCACCATCTGCTGGGCTTCCTTAGTTATTACAAGACTTAAAAGTCAGGTTCTTTTCTAAGAACAAGATTCCTTATTTTAATATTCCTCCTCTTCCTTCATCTCTTGTGTTTATTTTATCACTTATGGGGCCCTGAATGAAGAAGTATTGTTAATTCTTACTGAAATGTATCTTACCAAATTTATTTCCAGATGATGGTATCTTTTAAGATAAAGGAAAGGTTTAATTTGGTTTTGTGAGTATAAAAAAAATAATCCTTTTTGGTCAATTTTCTTTCTAAAGTGAAAGAATATTTTATTGAAAAAATTAGGTTGTTCCCTGTATCTAAGTGACTCTGTTTTAACTCCTTATTACTCCGTACCAGCATGAACAGGATTTTGGCTTGGACTTCATATCATAAGCCATGACCAACTAAGTATATCTTGCAACAAGTTATTTATTAACAGTGATTCACAAATTGCTGTTTAGGTGGAGAAAGTATTTATAAAATGTAAAAAAAGTATATTTACACAGACTTATCAAGAGATGAGAAATGCCTTATTCCCCTTCCACACACAAAGTCAAACAAGCACACATCTCCATTTATTTTTAGACTTGTTTTTCTTAGTAGCAGCACATTTTAGGATGTCTTACAGTTCAGAATATGGAACTAGCTAGCATTTAAGCATTTAGTGTCAAAAACTACATGTCAACACAGACGTTTGGAACCTTTTTGGTATGTGAGAGGATCTCATATGAAAGGTAAAGAAGGAACATGCATTTTCGCCTAGTAACGATGCTAAATCTGGAACAGGCATTATGATAGTTCATCTGAGAACTTCCTTGCAGACATAGCCACAAGTTGGGAGTTTTCTCTCTGGGTTTTGTTTTCCAAATTCTTCTGTGAGGAAAACTCTGTGCCATGATCTGTAAATGCCATTTTTTTTTAAAGCACATATGGTCGAAGATCTCTAGAGTGGGCTAACAAATGTAATTCCAGTATGAGCATGTGTTATAAAAGCAGTTTCCCGTGAAAAAGATTGCAAAATCTCCAAAGAAATGGCTTTGCTCAGCATTCATATACACTAATTTCAATGAAAACCAGAAGGGGTCTAGACAAAGATCAAATACTTCTTGAAAATTACAATTTTTTTTTAGTTTTTTTTGAAGAAAGTATATTTTTCAGTATATGGTGTTATGCCTCTACAGCAGAAAGTTTCAAGAATTATGCAACATGATTTAAAAAAACCCAAAACTAGTTAGATGAAGTAACGGGAGGCAGAGGTCAAAGAAAACATCTTAATGTCACGATTCTCAAAGATGCAGAGTTATTTTTGATTTCCTCCATTTTTGGGCAGCTAGTAGAGGAGAGCCATACTTTCAGAAAATGATTCAGCTGCTGAATGCTGGGTTCCATTAAAGTGTTTCTATTGCCCAAAACTTGATGACTAGTTATTGTGGTCTTCAAGTTGCGTGATTACTATGGTATATTTTCCCGCGTGTAAAAATGTGGTGATAAATACCTCAGCAATGTGCTTCGAGGCTTCATACATTATTGTTTATAAAATGCTTTGAATGGACTTTTAATGGAAGACCTCATAAATGTGTAAAACACCACTATTATAATTTTTATGAGACTGAGATTTAAAGGATGAAGCAAAAAAAGAAAGGTTGTGACAACATGATAAATGCCTCTTTTTTATTATTCGTGTGTGGGTAGCAGGAAGAGAACCCAAAGTAAACCTGCAAGAGAAAGGTAAATCAATTAATTAATAATTAAAACATATTTTAACTAACATTCACTGTCTTAATAATTAAATTGTACAAGTAAAGTATTTCTAAAAATTAGCTGATCCTTTGATTCAACTATCTTTAAAATACACTACAGAAAATTTAGAGATTGTAACCTCTTGGCAAATCTTTTACAGCACCAAACAAGAGCCCTCCTCTGTCTTTGAAGATATCCTGCAATCAATTAAGAAGGCCCTAAATGATGTGGGAATGAGTCAGGAGTTTTGCAGAATAACTGGCAGGCTTCCACTTAGAGAGAATCGCTGGGCATATGAGAAAACAGGGAGGATTAGCCATCCCCATTAAAGACAAGAGCATCAGGAGCTGTTTTGAAAACACTAGAGATTCTTCTTGCCTAATGCTTCCAAAACTGCTGTTCTCAGCTAAACTGAACTGACTTGTTCTGTGTCATTAATTTTTGTACGGGAAATTCAAAATAAACTTGGAAGTAGTTCTTTGAAGTCAAATGCACAAGTCAAAATGTGGAAATTTCATCTTGACATGAGCAATTCCTGCTTTTTTCCTTGTGAGGTTACTTAAACCAGCGTAACCTAAAGTACTATGGAAGATGAAAGACAATATTTAAACCTGTTTTTCCTTTCTTCCCATTGATGTAAAAGACTGTGAGAGCTGGAAGGCAGCAGTGGTGTGGGCCTTTCACAGCCTGACTTCCCACTGAGGAAATAATCTTGGTCTCAACCAGTGCCTGACCAGTTCCTCCACTGATCTGAAAACCAAGGTGACTTTGTATCTAGTAAGCTGTCTATGCTTCCAGAAGGGACAGGTTAACTTTAGCTCGTCTCTGATAAGCTACTCACCAATGTTGTATTTTCTGAAGCAAAAGTTCAGAAAGTTCTTCATATCATGCATTCTAAAAAGACACTGACTTGAAAACCTTCACATTTGCAAAGAAAAATACCTAGGAATTGAAAATAAAGTGAAAGCTCTCTCCCTGCCTCCATGTTCTCTTCCTTTTTTCTTTCCTCCCTCCCTCTTCCCTCCCCCCACAAAAAAAAAAAAAAAAAAAAAAGTGGCATTTTTCTGTGTTCCCAAGGAAGTAAGTAAGAACCAGATTGGTCCTTGTGGTTCACTTTGGTTATATTTGTTAGGGTTTTTTATCCAACTTCCTGTAGTATTACTCTCAGTAACACCAGGGCTTTAAAAAGACTGAAAGCTCCCAAGGTTGCAGCTGGTAAATTTTCACACAGAAGTTACAGTGTATTTTCCGCACTATAGAAGATCCTCTTATCTGGTTCATTGTCAGTAGAATCCCCTGTACATTAAAATACAGAGGCAGCAAAATACTCAGGCATGTGCTTAGAGATAAGCTCGTGTTTACATGATTTGCTAGATGAAGACCTATAGACAAAAGCTGTTACACAGAAACTGTGATACTATATGGACATTCTCTCAATTGTCACATTTCTTCCAGATCTACATATGCTTTTCAGGCTGAAAGCTGGAGAAGCATGTCTTACATACATTTCAACAGCCCTTTTGCTTCCCTGTAGAGCCAATGATAAAATCTATTTAATCTTTACCACTCAGCTCTGAGTCCTAAGAAGGGGGAAAGGTCAAAAATGAATGGTGCAGCCTACAGCTGAAGGGAAAATCCTAAATTATTTTTTTAAATGAAAGCAAGCAGGGTCAATAAATAGAAAAGCCAACTGTAACTGGGAAGTATTTTAATTCCAGTCTGTACAGATAATGCTCTTCAGATACATGTATCAGGTAAAAAAATAACTGCAGATTTCAGCAGTGTCCTGACAAGTAGGTTAGCAAAATAAAGACAGATGGCAAATGATTATATCTGATTCTTTTTACTAATTCATCTTTTCCTGACCATTCCACTGCAGTCAGTCTAAACAGAGATTTAGCAGCTTAACTTCCCCTCTATCTCACAGAGAAAAACCACATACTAGATTTGCAACTTCCCATCATTTGGAATGCTTAATTGGACACAACTGCTTTTCATCAGCTGCCTTTAAATGCTGCTTCTGAACACAGGATGTTTACAGTGTTACAACAGTAGAACTCCAGCTTTTTTTTAAAGCAAACATCCTAAAAAGCTCAGGAATATTGTAGTGTTTCTGGTGAATGTAGCTGTCCTGCTCAGTCAAAGAAGAATTTCGGGCTGGAATCTCTTACACAGATGTGAATAGTCTCACAGCACCATACTAACAGTAGTGTCCTAAAGATACCTTACTGCTTCTTTCCTGTGCTCTTTTTTCCCATGCAGATAAAGAAGGGAAACCATGTAGCACAGCCCTGATAATGCTGAAAGCACGCCGTCCGTGATTCAGTGTGAGAGGGCCCACGCTGCAGGCACAGCTCCTCTCTGCCTGCCTGATTCTGCTCTTTCTCCTTCTCCACTCGATTATTTAAAGTTATTTTTTGAAAATTCCCACTGGTTGTTTTATATCTCTGTTTTCAAATGCCTGGCTTGAGACATACTGGCCCTGATCTTCCCAGGTGCTGACGGTCAATAAGACCTCCTTACAGAGTCACTGGGAACTGATGTTGTTCAGCACCTTGCAAAGTCTAGGCTACAGCATCTTCACAGAAATGAGGAAGAGTGTATCCAGCATATGACCTGGTTGCTGCTCCCTCTCCTTCTCCAGTTGCTTTTACACCTCGCTCTGCACTACACCTCTTGAAAGTTCCATATCTAGTCTCTCTTTTATATAGTCCTTTTGGTTTTCTGTGCATTTATCATTCTTCTCTTCAAGTTTCTAAATTTCTCCAGTGAAAAAAATTTCAGAAAATGACAGTTACCTTTCTTTCTGTATCTTTACTTTTACTTTCTCTCCTCTGTTTTTTCTTTGCATCACTTGCTTTCTTTTCACCAGAAAAAAACCTGAAAGGCACATGTCAGTGACAACAGCACCATCTTCTGTTCTTCAGAGATTATGACGGCTTTACTCTCATGTCTGAGTCCTTCAGAAATGGGTCTGATTGAAAAATCTAGAGCTACAGCTGAAGCTGAAATAACTCTTCATGAGTTTCAATGTCTGAACAACTCTGTATGTGGGGAAGTATGTGTGTATGAAAGGCTACAAACAGTTCTCATAGCACTTCTCTCTGTAAGACACCTTTTATTCTCCACCTCATAGATGTTGAGTCACAAAACTTAGGCTACTTTGCTTTTCTTCCCTGTGGTTTGACACATTTCCAGTTTCTGGTTTTGTTTATTTATTTATTTATCACAATTACTGTTATCTTTACTCTCTACTGATAGTACTGTGCTAGTTGTCACCAGGAAAAAGTTGCAGCCCACATAGATACACAAAGACAGGAGATCAGCTTATCAGTCCACATAGAAGGCCATAGACCACAGAAGGCCATAGACCACAGATGGTCACAGACCACAGAAGGTCACAGACCATGTGCTACCTGAAATTTGTGCCAGTGTGACAACATAGGGTTATTTGGCTTATAACAGAGAAAAATAAGGTGGGAGTTAGTTGAAGAAAAACATTGTCTTACTTGAAAGACTAATATATATGGACGATTAAGC
The DNA here is from genome assembly GCA_035583185.1 of Anabacerthia variegaticeps. Classification (NCBI taxonomy): domain Eukaryota; kingdom Metazoa; phylum Chordata; class Aves; order Passeriformes; family Furnariidae; genus Anabacerthia; species Anabacerthia variegaticeps. Next base: position 43,920,045 of record JAWWEW010000112.1, on the reverse strand, counting down.
ATGGGTCAGTCAGTGTGAAAGTCAATGTCTTGGCATTAGACAAGAGGATGAGGAAGGATAGACTAATGGGTCTAGGAAGGGAAAGGGAAAGAAACAGCATGTGTTTAATGTATCACAGAAGAGGGAGCCAGCAGAGGGACATAAAGGGAGAGGTGGCAAGGTCAAAACAGCAGGCTAAGAAACAAGTCTTCACAGCAGCAAGATCTAATTAGGGTAAAATCGCGTTTGTGCAGCCAGGAAAGGAGACGTGGATGTGGTAGACTGACAACCAGACAATAATTTTAAGCATGGGAGCAGATAGGAACGTGCTTGTTTTGGGGAAATTCTGCAGATAGAATTTGCAAGATACAGGGTTTGTTAATCTTTCACAATCGTGTCTGGGGGGAGAAATGAGGAGCTAGTTACTCAACAGGTAGCTTGTGAGCAGTGATAGCTGACACATTATAATAATAACAGTAGACAGTATGGTATTTGAATCAGACTGGGATGCTGGGGAGGACAAACTTCATGCTCACTGTATGTGGGTAGTAAGTTCAGAAATGAAAGGGAGGAGAGAGAGAAGGTAATAGCTAGAGAGACTAGATGGATGGATGAGCTGATTCTCATTTTAAAATGGTAAAGATGAAGACATGCTTGGATTGTGATGTGAAGAAAAAATGTGATTGTGATGTGAAGAACCAGAAGAAATGTTTTGTGGGATGGGGGTGGGAAGGCAAACGGAACAAGTACCAGAGGATCAGGAGACAGCACAACCACTTTTTGGAAGTGTGATTAGCTTTCCTGGCTGCATATCAATGATTTCCTCTTTCAGTTAGAACATTTCTGCCTCTGTCTCTCTTAGCAAGGGAGTTCAAAGACTTTAGAGCAAACTGTCAAAAATGAGGTGACTTTCTTCTTTCTCATCTCTTGTAACTCTGTTTCCTTATCCCCCGGCAGAGAGGAGAGATTTCTCAGTAACCGCCCCTTTGTAATCCTTCTACTTCCACCCACCTTGTCAAGCACTGGTATGAACCTTTGCCATAGTATCCAGTCCCCTTTTCCCATCTATGCTGCTTAGCACAAGTGGTGTCTTGGAATGAGATGCATGTACCAGCTACGTGCATTGTTGGTGGTTTTTTTTGCACAACAGCACTGAGGAAATATAGAAGAGGATGTAAATATGCCTAAGTAAGTGGTAAGGTTTATTGTATGGAACACATCTGTGCTTTTCACATCATTATTGTGGGATAGGGATGTGGTGGGCAATTTTCTGCATAACTGTAAGAAATTTCCCATTTCCTTCTCCTGCATGCAGTGGGAGAAGAGAGAAAACACTGTATTACATACATGGTCTCTCTAGAGACTTTGCACTATACAGACACACTCTAGCAAGGAAAGAAAATCACACTGCAGGGTCAGCTGAGTCCTCCTCCTTATGAACTGTAAATGAGCAGGTGGTAGTATGGGACTTTCATGAGATGAAAGGTATTTAGTGAGATCTAAAACCATTATTGAAACTAAACCTTTTAAAAACATATACTTGGCCTGGATTCTAATAATCTAATGCGGTGCCTCAGCACCTCAGCTGTGGCTTTATGGCAACAGCATAACACATCCTTCCAAAATGGTAACTGGGGATTTCCAAGACTTATAACTGTTTGTAGTTTACACTGCAGTTTTGTCCATCATCCTTTTTTAGGACAACCAACCACTAGAATGATCACTCACAAATTGTTTCTAGTATAGGATTGCCTGTTTATGTAATCACAGGGGAAAGCATTCACAAAAAAGCAAGTACATAATTGTTCAAAAGAATATGGAGTTAACTAAGGCACTGATTTTTCAAATAGGAGTGTGAGGGAGGAACCTCTGTCCTCTTGTATTACTAAATTGGTTCAGAATTATGGGTCCTGATGAAAACCAAGAATATTACTGTAAAACATTTGAGTTGTAAAATCAGCCCCCAAATGGTCAACTTGTTATCATGTGCTGGAAACTCAAACTGTCAGCATAGATGCTGCTACAAACTTCAGATAACAATCAACAATAACATGTTTCTCATCTTTGTTCTTCCATAGGTTCAGTAATAGTATTAAATGGCACTGAAAGACCCTGGTTATGGGAAAGGAATCTATAGTAAGTCCTACATTTGTTAAAAGGAGTTGAGAAGTATTTTGTGGCCTATAGATAGCAGTGAAGAGGACATGTTCAGACTGGCCATTTATTTCAGGGCTGTCTGCAATTGTGGTGGATTATTTTGATGCTTTGGGTGATTTATCCTAGTCTTACATTTTTAAAATAGATTACTCTGGTTGAGGGAGAATATCTTGATATATTGTATGGCAGAAATAAAGAAAACAGCTACAGGTTGTCATCCCCACCCCCCACCAAAAAAAAAAAAAAAAAAAAGAAAGCCAAGCTGCTTCAACCTTTGATCTAGGCCATATGTTGAGGTTGGAAGGGACCTTGCTGGCACAGTGAGGCTGGCTGAATGGGCTTTGGGATCCCAAAGGTGGCTGCAGTTGGCAGGCTTGGGGCCTGTGAGAAGGGCTGGCTTGGAAAGAGGGCAGGAAGGGCTTGGGATAAGATTGGAAAGTGGAGAAAAAAGACCAGGATATGGTCTTTGGTGGGGCAGGAGTATGTGTTGGAATTGTAGACCTGGATAGCACAAATTTAGGGTCCTAGAATGAAAACACTTAACAAGTATTGTATGAGGGTAAGAATGGTGTGGTTCCATCTGAAAATTACAAAATGCTGTTTCTTGCTCATTTTCTCTCTCTTAACTCCATATTCACCTTTCTAGTTTGGTTCTTTTTTGTTGTTATTGTTTATTTATTTTATTTTGTTGTCATAATGTTTCACTCAGAAGCTCCCAAGCTTGATCTCTCTTTTTGTCTGATAATATGATCTGCAGTGGAATGGTTCAAATTTAAATGCTCTTGTTTAAGTTGATCTAATAAGATGTTAGATTTGGCATCCTACTGTGATAAAAATAAAGGCAAAGCAAAATTCAGACAACAACAGAGAAATAGCACAGCACCTAGTATATTTTATTCTGTTTTGATTACTAGTTGTTGTGCAGATCTTTAACACTTCATTTGGTTAAGTCTTACAAATGCCTGGAAGGAAAGAGTAAGATTGTAATAAAATGTGCTTAGCACTTTTTCAAGCCTGATAAAAGAAACACCCACAATTCAACAGAATGCATGCTACAAGTAGGAAATGGAAAAATTACTTAAGACATCAGATCAAGTAATAAATAAATAAAAAATAAAAGCAAACAAAATATATGATGGCATGGAAGAGATTTCAATTGTAAGCATCCTATTTACTAATACATTGTAATATTTCATCCTATGAAACATGTTTCTGTGTGTGAAACAAAGTACTAAGGTTTACTTTAAATTTGAGTAAAATGTATCATTTGAACTGTTTTCTCCAGCTTTTTCTAGATTCTGTGATTTGTATGTCACAGAACACATGCAGAGTGGTAAGGCACATGGAAACCAGGCTACCTAGTAGGTTTAAAATAATTAATTTCCACTGTCTTTTTCCAGAATATGTTGCATATATAGTCATACTATAGATTCATTTCTAATAAGAAGCTTCAGCCATTCTGCAATCAGTAGACTCTCAAAGGAAAAAAATTTTTAAAAATATGTGGGGAAAAAGCATAGCCAGGAAAAGGAGAGACTCTTCAAGTGATTTGGAGAGGAGCAAAGTAGAAGCTCACTCAGAAAACTTGCAGTGAATCTTTCTTCTTCATTAGACTTTATGCAACTATGCCTTGGCCAAGGTAGTGCCCAAGCCCACCAGAAACCATGCTGTATCTGTGCTGCTGTGCAGAGAGTTTGCTGTTCATTGCCTTCACAGGAACAAAAGGTTCCAGGTTTGCCTTTTCGTATGACCACATCATCTAGGAGAGTAGTTTGCCACCATTTTTGATATGCTGATCTCTAAATTTTTTTTTCAGGGGAATTACAATCTTGCAGAGTGAATTCACACTTAATGGAAATTGGTTTGATTTTCCTAGTTAGGCTTTGGCTGCACCAGTGCATTGAACTGCACAGGAGTTGTTCTCTGGCCTCAGTGCTGGTGGCCCGGGCCCTCCTAACAAGCCAACAGCATGGAGCCAGCATCCAGGAACGCCGACAACCTTCTTCTGAGGCAGATGCAAGGCATTCAGGCAAACTTTTGGTATGCTGTGATGAGAACACAGGCTGGTTTCAACTACTTCTTTTGGCATAAATGGTTAGAACAAGCATGACAGGTGGGAAAACTTGGCATTTTTTGTATTTGCCTGGTCTTGTGTTGTAATGTGCATGAAGAGTGAAGAAAGTTTCTATGGCACACAATGAAGGAACTTCACCCCCTCGAGGCAGGGGCTCTCACCTGGAGGTGCTGGGCCCATGAGAACCCATAGGGGTCCAAGCTGTGCTTGGCACCCACCATGACTGGGAACACTCATGCAAATGGGTGCAGTGTCATGGGAAGCACGGCACCACATAACCCTTTGGGCCAGAACCCTCAAAGTGCTTTCCCCCAGTGCCAGTGTGGTAGCCACACAGGTGATGTGCCTTTCCCTGTGACTAGTTCCTGGATGCTGGCACACTGGGGCTGTGCAGATTGTTCCCACCTCACTTTTCACACTAACACAGAATCACAGAACAGCTGAGACTGGAAGGGACCTCTGAGGTCATTTGGTCCAATCCCCCTGCTCAAGCAGGGTCATCCAGTGGCAGTTGCACAGGAACATGTCCAGATGAGTGTTTAATACCTTCCAAGGAGGGAAACTCCACAGCCTCTCGGGCAACCCGTGTCAGTGCTGGATCACTGTGCAGAAACAATGTGTTTTCTGACGTTCAGAGAGAAGTTCCTATATTCCAGCTTATGCCCTCAGTTTTGGCTCTCTCCAGTGTGTCCACATCCCCCTTGCACCGAGGAGTCCAGAGCTTGACCCAGCACTCCAGGGGTGGCCTCCCCAGTGATGAATAGACAGGAAGGATTCCGGGCTTCCACCTGCTGCCTGCAATACAGTTTGCCTTCTTTGCCCCAGTGTCACTCTGCTGGCTCACGTTCAACTTGGCGTTCACCAGGAGTCACTCCTCCCACCCTCCTCCGGTCCAGTCGAAAGGCTTAGTGGGTGGGGTTTTTTTTTGGTAGTTTCTTCTTTCTGTTTGTTTGGGGAGTTTTGTTTGTGTTTGGCTTTTTTTTGTGTGTGTTGTTTTGTTTTGTTCTTAAGCGAAAGCTGGCTTTGAAAGGCGCTATGCCCCGAACACGAAGCCTGCCCCAAGCGCCGGAGCCCCAGGCGGGCTTTGCGCCTCCCGCCGCCCCGCCCGCCCCCGGCCCCGGCCGCGCAGCCGCGGACCCGCACCCGGACGCGGAGCCGACCCCGGCCCCGGAGCGGCTCCCGCGCACCATGGAGGCGGTGCTGGCGGACGCGCTGCTGTCGCGCTGCGGGGACCGCGCCGCGCTGCTGCGGGCGGTGTGCGCGCCGCTCTCGGCCG
>JAWWEW010000112.1:43878215-43906718 GCA_035583185.1 Anabacerthia variegaticeps | reverse complement strand
AATATTTAAACTTTGCTACTTTGCAGTAAATTCTCTAGAGATCTGTGGGGCCTGTGGCCTTGCATTTCCAGGGGCCTATGCAGGGAGCTGTGGCTCAGCTCTGTTACCAGGGCCTGCTCTGTTACCAGGGACCTGTGGCCTTGTTCTGTTTTAACCATTCCTCAACAGAAGGCAAACTTTTTGGGTCGTTATATAGATGTTATCTGTTGTATATTATGTTGGCAGCTATTGTATCTTGATTAATTTCTTCAGGCGAAAGTGTCCCTTCCAGAAGTTTCAAGCTTTCTTCTGTCCCTTAGACCAGAGGAGTCCCTAAGGAGAGATACTTTGTTATGGACGGAGGTGAGAACTGAAGCTGGTTTTATGTTCATCAAATCTATCACTGGCAGTAATAACAGGACAATCTCAAGAGGAAAAATGTGCATACCATGTAGAGGGAGATTGTAAATTGTACATATATGGGATATATGTTTTATGTCTTTGCATGATGTAAAATGCTGTGAATAGACATTCGAAGATGAAATGATTTTATGTGTAGTATATAGAGTAACTGGAGCCAAGTGATCATATAGCCATAATTTTTGGTTAGTTGTACAGCAATATAATGATAAAAAGATCTTTTGCATAGTGTCTTCCTGTTATGTATACTGTACATTTCATTTTACTCCGTTGATTTTTTGCATAAAAGTTAAAAAAAAATAAAGCAGGTCTCACTAGATAACACTTGACTGGAAGAAGCCCTTCTGAAATAAGGGAATTTTTACCAGCCTTGCTTATTTTTAAGAGTTGTGTTTTTTCTTATCTTGGTATTGGTGATTTTTTGAGGGTGCTCTGAATTACCTTCTGAAAAAAAACATTTTTCTGTGTATAGCTAGAAGGAAGTAGTCTGCTAAGCTCCAAGGTGGCTCTGTTGAACATCTCTCACAGTGTACATTTGTTGATGTATGATTTCGTGTTTAGCAGTTCTTTAGTGTGCTGTTGTTAAGTTAGTGATGTCAGTACACAGCTGGCAGATGTGGTTAAGTAGTAACATACTGGTTTTAATTTAGCTTTGTAGTTGGTTGCACGTGAATGACACATGCTTCAGAAAGTCTGACTCTGAACATCAAGAGACATCATCATTATGTCAATATGTACGCAGTCTTGTGGGAAAGTACTTTAAGACACCAGCATCTGAAAGTAAGTTAAATGTTTATTAATAAAACCCCCTCTTTTTAAGATAATTTCAACAAAAAAAATTGCAATCCTTTGGATTTTAGAAGAGTTGTTTAGTTATATTGTTATTAGCTAAGAACTTGTTCAAGTTCTACCAAGTCTGTGGTATTGATGATTCTTAAGTTTGAACCTTATGTTTAAATTCCAGTTTTCCTTCATAAATTAAAATCCTGCAGTATTAACTGAACATTAAGTCTTAATACTGGATTTTATTGCTGTGCTGATGCTTGTCCATTAGACTTATTTTATTACTTTTTCACCAGTGTCTAGAAGTGCTGGAATATGGGGGTGGAGGAAGGCACAAGGGAATATGAGTACATACAGGTTTTGTTGCCTTTCTCTGCAGAACTTTTTGAAATGACTGAGTGTTTTTATGGAGAGAGAGGCCATATAGTTAGGCAGCTTGGAGGCTCATTACACGCCTTCCTGCATAGTTACATTCTTTTGAATTTGGACAGCTTGCAGCAGGTGAACTGCCACGCGTTATAACCAAGGAAGGTTCTTTGTAGGCTGTATAAATATGCACATAAATTCTAAAGGGACTTCTTTGTTTGCTGACACATTTTAAATTACTACAACTTCAGGTTAGTGTTTGCTATGAGATACATTGAAAGGAATGGGAAATTGTTTTTGTATTTTTAATACTCTAACTTTTGTGTGGCATTCACTTGCTGCTTAAGTACTGCAATCATAGTGAATTTTATATAGTTTCAGAATGTCAAAAGTCAAAACTGAACACTTTATAAATACTATACCTATAGGAGATGAAAAAGGTAGGTCAAAATTTGCTAATGATAAGCAGTTCAGAAACTTCCTGCAGCCTGGGAAATTTCACTTGATTACCTTATTGTTAGAGAAGTTGCAAGCAATTTTGTCTGTTGATATTCCAAGGTAAATGGTTTGCTAGAAATTTTGGCAGATCTTCTCTCTTTCCTGTAATGTTTGTTTAGTCCTTGGTCTGTATTATCTGTAATTCCAAGCCAAACATCTGCATTTTACTTCTAAAAAGTGATGTTTGTTTTTTTGTGGTTTTATATGAATCTTAGCTATTAAGCAGCATTTTGGAGGAAAAAAAAATCAACCATGTACAGCTGTTTGTACTGGACCTCTAGAGTGCATTATGCTTTCTAAATTCCCAAAGCAAAAAACATACCAGTAAAAAAGCAAAACTAAAGCCAAGTTATGTACTGCAATTTAAGCAACAACTTTGTAATTACGATGATGTAGTTCTGCATAAAAAAATAATGAAAAGAGAAACTTCCGTTAGGTTGTTTTGGGTTTTTCCATTTCCTATTGACAGAATAGTTTCAGTTCTTCATATGACTTCTAGCTTGTCAAAATCACAGCTGATGTTTCTGGTGAAGCATAGTGGAATTATTTTCTTGGTAAATATAATTTGAATTATGCTAATGTATTTTTAAAAGTAACAGAAAAGTTAGTTGGGAACTACTACATAATATATGCTGCTACATAACAGACTGCCTAAAACTGATTTCAGCATAAAGGCTCATGAGATTAGTCTCCTTGAGGGACAAAGGAAAAACAATTGTGTTTGAGTTTAGTTTATATCTAGATTAAAGAATGGAAAAATTTAGTAGTAATACTGTTGTTAGCATTGCTTTTAGTCTACTAATTTATTAAAATAAGTTACAAACCCAGAAGTTTTAGAAATCAATACGAAGGTATTTTTTAGTTACTGTGGAAACCTTAAATTATCTTTAATCAGGAGAAAATTGCTTTATGCCTGACTGGTTTGAAGCTAAGCTTGTTGCAACCATGATTCTGTTGGCTGCTGATGTGGAGCAGATGAAGAATAAATACAGGTAAGTATGAAATACCTTATTTTACATTTCTCTCTTTTTTCAATCCCCTCACTTCTGAAGGATCCAGTAGAAGCCTGATCAAGTTGGGAAGCTGTCCACTTCTCTTTGCAGAGTTTCGATCAGCCTGATTGTTCCTTAGACCTTGTCCAACTGTTGCTGCAAACATACTGGGTAACATTTCTACAGATACCTAAGTGGCTTGGAAATGTGTCCTGTTTATTTCCATAAGTAACTTCAGCACTTAAGGCAGATACTCGGAGGAAGACTTTCTTTTTGATTTTTGTTTTTGTGTAGTGGAAAAAGCAACATAGAATGGATTGAACTAGAGGCTTTCTTGAACCCTCTTCTGGATGTCTTGATGAAACTTGGCAGTAATGCTTACATACCAACACTGAAAACAGATAAAAGCCTACAGCTTCTCTTGAAGTTATTGCAGACCCGTTCGTTAAAATGTTCCAATGCGCAAGATGGTTAGTGATATCTTCAGTATACTGTGTCTTATATTAATTATAGTCTTAACTTCAACTAAGGTTTTACTGTTTTATGGCTATGTTGTCAAATTAATACTAGCCTAGAAGTGGTAAATGTAAAAGTTGACAATCTGGCATATCTGTAGTAAAATTAAGCTGTGGGTCTAATCCTACAGGTGTCCTAAAGACTGGGAATTGAGAATGTGGAAGCCTTCTGGGAAAGCAATTGTTATCCATTGGAAATGTTTATAGGCCATTTCTTTGCCAACATACAGATTCCATAAATCATTTAGACACTTTTGAAAGAAGCTAGTACAGAAACCCAGCCTGACCTGCGTAGTTGCCACAGGTTCAGCCAGAATCTTCCCTAAGTGCATAGAGATCCTGCTGGACATCCTGTTTTCTGAGCTGACTGGTAGCCTAAAAGGTGCTCCCTTAAGCACAAGCCTGGCGATCTGTTGGTCTGGGAGTTTTGGCCTCCCTCAGATCAAGCACTTTAACTTGTAGATCTCTGAGGTGAGTCTGAACAAAAGCTATGGAGTCCTTACCACTCCTATTGCAGTATTATTTTCATTGATTAGGGTGCTGAACAGGAACAAGAAGAAACTTGGTGTTTGGTTTCTGCTTCCCCAAATTATTTTGGGATTTTTTTTAGTGTTTTTATAACATGGAGTACAAGAGTAGTTTGGAATGGGGGACTACAGATCTGGGCTCTTACGTGGAACCAAACCAGTTTCAGGTTCTACATTCAGGTTTCATATAGATGTCTCAATGCAGCCCTGAAGTAAATGCCTACCCTCATTCTAAAAAGTGCTTTATACTTTCAACCCCCTGCTGCCCTTGAATTTTATCTGTTTGACTGAAATACTGAGCATAATTATGCAGGCTGTTAAAATTAATGTTGTGGGATGGTCACTTGAATGTTGGAGTGGGTTCCTTGAAATGAAACTAAACTGAAAGAAGTGTCTCAGCTACCACTGTGCATTGAGTCTACAGCACAAGGCTAGAACAAGCCTGAAATAGAACCCTACAATCACGTGCAAGTGCATATTAGATTTTTAGTATAAAGAAGAAATAATTTTGTTGTGTACCTTATTTCTTTATGTGCTTGCTAATGTGTCTGCAATGGATTGTTTCTGCTTTGGGAATTTTGACACCTGACATAGTGTGTTAAGTTCTGCTCACAAAGGTGTGGCAAGGCTGAGTATTGCTGTGTCTCCATCCTTTTGAGTAACCCCACAGGTACTCCAGTACAGCCCATCCTCAGTCTTTCAAGAGGCTTTCCAAACTGGACTTGTGATTTTAAGTTAAACAAGGATTAGTTTCCTTATATTATTTTCTACATAGTTTTTGTGCTTCTTTCTTCTGCACAGGAGAACCAAGTAATCTTTTTTTTTCTGCAGCTGTGAACTGACTGTGGTGAGGGGCGGGAAGATTAATGCTGTAAAATACAGAAGCTGTGTTTCTGTGTTGATTAAATGTATGGTGAAAAGTCATGTCAAATGGAAAATGATAAAATGGTAGGGAATAATAAAGGAATTTAAACTTGTAAAACAAAGATAACAAGAAGTGGGAAGTGTTTTATTTAAGAGTATTTTAATGGGGATAGACATGCCTGAGGCGCATGCTGAAGTCAGCAGCATTCTTTGACAGGTCTTGCTATCTGTACTATTGTTAGATTTCACTATTTTTAACAGTTAGCTTTTGCTAATTATTATTTTTTGATAGTGTTACAGAGCCACTGGTAATGAATTGGGGTTTATGTCCAACATGTTTATCTGAAGAATATCTGAATTTAAATTACAGAAGATGCTTTAGTGATTTGAGACTTATGATGAAACATGATTATGATCTGACATAATTAAACTGTTAAGCATTAGAAATGCAGTCCAATGAGCCATTTTTATAGAGAACATTCAAAGTAAGTACAATATGGATTTGGAACTTCTAGAAATATGCCCCCTTATATTTTTGCTTTTTGAAGGTCTTCCATTTCATACTAGTTTTGCTACACAAAGTGTAAATCAGAGTCAACTCCAGAAAAAAGCCAGCAGTTCTAACCTCTGGGTAACTCCTAAATACTGAAACTAATGAGTGATATTTTTCAAACAGGAAGGTCATGCAGAGTACTTTAAGTCCATTTTCATATTGAGTTATTTCTTTGGCTTTCAGCTAGCCCTTACCCTTGCAGAACAGATGGAAGTGTGTCTGTGGTTGAATGTTTTACCAGTCCCCTACCTCCCTTTGGTGATAAACTTGTGTCTTTTTGCTTGTGAAATTCTGTGCACATGTGGTATCATTTGTAGCCTAGCCTTTTCTTAAAGGAAGCATCACATTTGTGTTATAATCCTGTGTTCTCACTTACAATGTTAAACCTGGAAGCTTCTTGACTGAAACCTCATAAGATTGTACTATACATGAAGATTAATTATTTCTAAGCAGCAAAAAAGATAAACAACCAAATCAACAAAACTGAAGAACAGTTTTCACATCCATAAATATTAGGAATGGAAAATGATACTTTTCTCACGTTAATTGCTGGATATAAAAACTTTTTTTTATTAAAGAGTAAGTTCATTAGTAAGCTTTTTGTGCAGAGGGCTGGGAGTAGCATGAAAGTATGCATTCAAAGTTGAAAATTCTATGTTGGTCTTCTGGTCTTGCATGGTTTTTTGTTCACTGATACATGATAAGTATCAGGAAAGAATGTAGATTACATGGTTTGATTGTTTCAGCCTTATGGCTTATACTGCTAAAGCGTACAAAGCTGTTTTAAGGTATTCTTAGGTATTTGAATATTGTTACTGTATAACTTTGTGGCATAATTAAGTCTGCATGATATAATAAAATTCTTAAGGGAATTGTATTTCTGTATGCTAATACATTTTTTTTCATCTCCACACAGATGGGGTGTTGTTTTTTATCTGGAAATCACTTGCAACACCTGTGGAGAGTGTTCTTGAATTTGTTCTCCGACGGCTTACTACAGATGAGCTGAGCACTGTAAGTAATGACTCTGAGGCATACTTTGGTGTGGTCTTGCTTGTTAATTTGATTTACCAGTGTTCCTACTTTTCATATCAAATCTTTAAACACCTAGAAAGTCAGTTTGCATAGGAACACTTCTGTTAACTTTTTTTGAATGGGCACAGTAAAAACACAAAAAGAAGTGTCTTCACAATTAGTTTTTACTGTCTGTAGTCTGCATTGATTGTTTTTTCTTAAATCTAAAGAAGTCATTTAGTAAGAAATGAGTATCATATACTGCATCATATCTACTAGTATAGCTGTGGGCATAAGATGTTAGGAGTTTGGAGATTTCTAGTACTCAGCCTGGTTATCATCTTTATTTACTGTCTTTCCCTGCTACATGCTGTGGCCAGTTTTCAAGTTTTTTATCTCAAAGAAACCTGTATTTTTTAAGCAAAATTACTTGATGGTAGGGGAGGAGTTTGACTTCTTTAACCTGTTAAATGTATCAAAGAACTGCAGTGCTTTTTAGAGAGAGAGGAGGTACATGTTTGCTTAGTGAATAGTCCCCAAAATGTGAGTGCAATGGAAGATTGATGGGAAAGTGGTCCAGTGTCAAAGCAAAAGTTAGAGTTGAAATGGGAGAATGGCATCTAAAAGTCAGTGGAAACTTGAATGTGTGTTTTCTCTCAAAGAAGGAAAAGTTATTAATGTGGTTCTTTAATGCATGGTTTTATATGGAGGTGTTTTTGTATGTGAAGACAAGTTGTAAATACAGGAGGGGAATAAAAAGCCATAAAACAAGCAAAGTACAGCCATGAAATATAATGTGGTTAGGGAAGAAATGCAAGATGCACCACTGTGTATGTACAGGGTGCAGTGGTGTGCTGTGATCCAAAAGCTGAGTTGGCTTTGTACACTGCTTCTGATGCTCAGGCTAGCTCAGGTGGCCATTGCTTTGGACCCAGGTAGGGAAGTAAACTTAGCAAATAAAAAAGTGGAGATTTCTTTCAGAATTTCACAGTCTCTTCTATAGCATGTTCCAGAACCCTAAAAGAACCTGTGAGCTGAAAAGATTTAAAAAATAGTAACACCCCCACGTCCCCCCAACCAATGAAAGAAAAGGTTGTTCAGTTACAATGAATGCTGTTCCTCTTAGTAATCAGATTACTGTTGTCTCCTCACTTTTAGGTTGGCGATCTGGATCGCTGTGATCTGTACTTAGCTTTAATTCCAGAGATAGTACATTTGTGCTTGGAAGTCAACTGGAAGAAAATGCCATCTATCAAAAATTTCATTTCATCTCTGACAAATGCATCTATTTGTAATCTTCAGGAGGGAAATTCTGAAAAGGTAATTTAACATTATTTACATCAGTAAATATTAATATAAAACAAACCAATAAGTAATGATAAAAATACTTATTTTATGATGCTAATATAGTATGTAGATTATATATTAGTAATTACATAATCAAACTATAAGTGTAAGTTTCATACAAGTATTGATTTCTATTATAAAGGTACTTTATAATGCATATATAATGTAAAATTAAATAATAACTTTGTGTGAATGTGTATGCGTCTTTGTGTTTCCTAACATATGTCTTTATTTGGCAGTGTAATGTTAATATAAAATATTTGTAGCTAAGATTTTCAGAATTTTTCTTTTATTGTATTACATTATTCAGAAGTCTGTATAGCTAAAGTAAAGCTTTAACTGTAGTAATGGACTGTGTACTCAAAAGCTTCTTCCTCAAATATGAACCTATCTTACTGATTAAGTTACTATTAAATGAAAATGCCTTTGGTATTAATGATCTGTTGAATTTCAAAGCTGGAATGTACAGAGAAAAAGAAATTCCAGAAGCCAGCATCGCTTTGGCTTTTTCTTATAGTTATGTTAAGTGTCCCATAGTTGTATGTTCTAGGCTGGTATATCTGAAATAGATATATTTTCAAAATGTAAAGAAGCATTAATAACTTCTATAAACGGAGATTTCAATTAAGATTTATTGGGCAGTATAAACTTTGGTATTATTACTTGGTATTATTATTTTGTTCAAGAACAGTTAATAACATTAAAAGATTGTAAGCATTTTATTAGCTAAGTTTTAATTTCTAGGGAAACAACAAATTTTTTTTTTCCATTGTTTATGTGAATTACGTAATTATTCCAGTAGTTTCAAAGTTAACATTTTCTGTTTCAAACTTAATGTTCACTGGGGGCCTCTACCAACTTATTTTGAATTCAGAGGAATTATATTGTCATGACGATTTCTTCAGTTGCACATATAGTACATCTTCAGTTTAACAAGAGAGAGGAAAATGTTGAGTAATTACAGATGAGAAAAGTCTTTTCTATGCTCTAGACAGCTAAAAGTAACTTGGAGATATTTAAATAACATTGAAGTTTTCTTACTGTAAGGGAATTATATGGTTATTTACTTTTTTTTAATCAAGACTTATTATTTCTTACCTCTTTGAATATATGTGTTTATCACAGAAAATGACTGTAGTATGGTTGTGCCCTTCTGGGTGTGTGGTAGTGTGTGGTATTCCAAATTTCAGCTGTCTTCATGCATGGGATTTTTGCTCAACTGGACCCACATGTCTCTTTTTCTAATTGCTATCCAGCAATATGTATGCACTGTTACCTGGCAAGATAGAAGTGTTCCATCACAGCTGAGCTAGGCGCCTGCACTTAATGTATAAGTGACCATAATTTGCAAGATTTCTGTCAGTGCTGGTAACTTGTGATTTATTGCACTGTCCCAGCCAAGCTGTGTTAGGCACAGGGTAAGAAAATAAGGAAGTAGAAGAGTGCAGACTTGCTGCCTTAGGATATCTGAGGTAATACAAATAGGAGAATTATTAGATGTATCAGTATATTATTTATATCATATTGGAAGAAATTGGTGCATGTTTGTTGATGTATGTTTTGGTTTTACTTAGGACCCCAAGGTTAAAGAACAAATTAAAAAAGTAGCTAGCATGGCTTCACTTGCAGCAGTATGTGAGTTAATGGATCAGAAGCTGGAAGTGCATCTGGAATCTCTGCCTTCTGTGGATGCTCTGAAGAAATTTATTTCCCTTTCTCAATTCAATGAAGTATTGAACAAGCCATCTTATACTGAAGAAAAAAGTGGGTATGTCTGTGCTAAAGCTTCAGTAGTCATGCAGAATAAACTTGATTAGTGTGAAGCAGTGATTAAGATGCTGACTTTGCCTGTTCTTTTCTCTGATAACTTTCTGCCAAGATATAAATGAAGAATTCTGTACACAAGCTATTCATTCAGTTGCTCTTTTGTCCTAACATTCAGGTTTTAGAACATTAAAACAGCCAGTGGATCAGACCAAAGGCCCTTTTGTTCAGTCCTCTAGTGCTGGGAAGCCAGAGCTAGCTCTGAACACTGCTTGTCCTTAGGCCTTCTTAAATGGAAATTATTTACTCTTGGGGAAGAGAAACCCAGAGCAAGCCAGAGGGCCAAAACCTCAATACTTGGGTGACAAAAAAAAACATGACCAACATACAGTAATGTTTCCACTGAATACTCTCACAGATGTTTATGACTGAGACTGACTAAGCCCAGAACTGATTTTACTCTTTTTAAAACCACTGAATTTTTAGATTTCTTTTCCGTGAGCTTGTCCAGTCTCCCCTCAAACGTGTAGAAGTCTTAGTATCTTAAAGTAGTATAGTGAGTTTGTACAGTTAAGCACTTTCTGATGGAGTAGGAATGTGTAGGATAAACTAACGTAATACATATTAAAAAACAGTATTTTTTTTTTACAGCTTATGTGAAGAAACAACATCTCAAGGATGGGGAAAAATTGTTGCACGCTATGTTCGTGACCAGTGGATTTGCCTTTGTTTTGTTTTAAATTCATTTCCAACACTGGCACAAGGGTATGAAGAAACTTCAGAAATGTCATTATCTACAGTTGGAAGGTCAAAAAAAATTCTACAGCCTGCATTAGAAGCCCTAACTATTCTTCCTTCAGATCAAGTTTTGCCTGTGTTCAACTGCATGAAATTCCTTGTTCCCAAGGTAAAAGATAAGCTTCCACAATAGTAATAGTTTTTGGGTGTTCTCTGTCAAATATAACGCTTTGTTCATCCCTTTATTTTCAGCTTCTGGACTCATTGGAGTCTCTCTGCATAGAAGCATTTGATTTGGCTTGGAAAATTACATCTTCTTTGAGCAACACACAGCTAATATTTTGGTCCAATCTAAAAGCTTTTGTTCAGTTCATCTTTGATACTGAGGTTCTGGCTGTTGCTGCAAGTGCAAAAGGTCAAGCATATGCCAAAATAAAAGAGGTCAGTTTTAAGAATTATTTTTTTTGAAAGGGGAAATTAAATTGTGTCTGTGTCTAAAAATGTGTTATGTTTTATTTTTCCTTCAGCCATTGTGAGTTTTCTTCCTTTCCAAAAAGGTGCAAGTTTGAGAGTGTTAAGATGAAAGATCTGAGAATTAGATTGAAGATAAACAAATATATTGGTTGTTCTTGTAACACAGAAAGTCAAACATAATATTTCTTTGACTTTTAGATTTTTCAGTACCTTCTGCATACAGTAAAATTAGTTTTTTGGTCTTTTATTTTTACACAATGTCCTTCCTCTTGAATATTTTGTTTAGGATTTGACACCTGAACAAAACTGTTAATATTTTAGCAAAATGATGCCTTTTTGTAGTAGTTTAGTCTTTATGAAAATGCTGTCTAAAATGAAAGTTTATAGCAGTTCAAAACTTTAATAGATGCTATTGAATACGTCATCTTTACTTCATTAAAAACTCTTTAAATCCTTTTTTTTGCTGATGATCCAGGTGTAGAAAGCATAAAAACTATATCCATCTTAGAGTCAAATTTAATACTACATGTTAGAGCTGCTTCCATAGTTGAGAGGGGGAAAAATATAGTTTTTACTCTTCTTTTGTAAGATGTTTGAAGCTGCCAAAAGTCCTGGTGTTCTTTTTCCATTGTAAGTCACTGAAACTGTATTTAATACTGGGATGTTGGTTCATCTTGGCTTTATAGACTGGAAAGTTGTTTGTTTTCTAAATAATTTTTGTGTGTGTTTTTTGTGGGTTTTTTTGTTTTTTTTTTTAAATTTTTTCCCCTCCTCTAAGTACTAATTAACTGTGCAGAACAGTCCACAATGAGTGCAGGACTTTTACTAGAACAGTAATACACTATGAATTAGCTGCCAGTGTATATGTATGCTTAGACTTACTATCTCATGTGCTGCTTTGCACTTAGCACAAAAATCACATTAGGAGGGGTAGCAGTTTTGCTTTGAAGTCACCATAAGTAGTTCTGTCCTGGTGTCTCGCTTATAGTTGTAAGTAATAGCAAATGTCTCAAGTTTATTTTCAGTCTGGGCACTCCAAAATTATTTGTATTAAAATACAGAAAAGTGGACACTTCCTAGCTATATAAAATTGCTGTGATATCGTCATATGAGCTTTAATTATCTTAAAATAAAGTCCCATGCATTTTCTTTTGTTCTTTTTGAAAAATTGCTTCAAATGAATGTTATCATCATGTATTTTAAACAGCAGAGGACACTTGGTATTTGTAGACTTTGTGTGGCCCCAAGCAAAGATGGTAAAATCTCTCTTCCATGCCAGAAATTGATTAGCATTTTCTTTTACTGAATATCTGTAACAGCTAATTGTATACTCAGTATTGTAGTAACTGATGAGCTGTAGTTTTTTATTTTTCTTGATTTCAAAACTTGTTTAAGTTCTTAGAATTACTGTCTTAACTTCAGCATTAGTTTTGCAAGCATTATGTAAGGTGTATTTTGCCAATGTTGAGAGTCTTGAGTCTGTGTGACAGCTATCCCATTGTCTGCAGTGGGACATACCATGACAGCAGGCATCAAGGAGCTAATGAAGGTCTCGTATACTCAACAAAGGGCATCTGGTCGAGCCACCTTCTGCCCCTTCATAAGAAATGAAGATAAAGTTCCCAAGCAAGTGCCTACTTACGTGTATTCTTATCCCAGTTCTGGTGCCATTTACCCCTTGTCTAATGGCTGTGTAGTTGCAGCTAAAGAGAAATGAAAACTGGAACTGCCTGATACTGATTTGTCACAAGAGCATAATTTTAATTTTGTCTACCACAGTGCACACTGTCTTTTTAATAGTTAGAAGGGGTGGAATAAAGGGGTATTTTTGGGTCAAAAAATGGAATATTGCTAGAGTAAAATCCAGAAGGGTTTCGTCAGCAGTGCGTAGAGCACTGTGTTCTTAGACTTCATTTTTTCTGCTGCATTCTTCCTTTTATTTTGTGATTATTCAAATGTTAATTGTGCTGGAACTTAAATATCTTAAATTTCTTTTGTGTGTGCTGAACTTTTACTGTGTTAATGAAGCAGTTGAAAAAAATTCAGGATTGAGAAATGCATAGTAAATGTCATGCTGCTTTCCTACAGGTGAAACACAATAGTTCAATTTTGGAACTGTGAGGAAAGTTACAATGCCTGTCTTTGCACTAGGAAAAAAGTTTGAATTCTTATTAAAAAACCCACATGCTTCTAGCATAGAGTTTTCTTTCCACAAGGTGTTTCTTTGGAGTGTATTCCAGTATTTCAGTTTTAAGCTCTTCATGAACTTCTTGGTGCTTTAGTCCTTAGCAATTCAGAACAACTTTCTCAACAAAACTGGCATTACTGTCAGATAAGCATCACATTATCAAACATATAATTTCAATGCAGAGAAGTGAAGCAGCTTTGTCTTGTAAGAGCTGTCACACCTCCTGGAAAACCATTTTCATGGACAGCTCTAACTGATGTCTAAAAGGATTTTATAAAATCCTACCTGTTCATTCTGAATCCCCTTGTCCTCTCCCAAATGCTTGCAATTTCTTAGAAAAAAAAATTTATGTTGTAACTGAAGTTTACTCTTGCTCTTAGCCCAGCAAAGGCAGTAGGAATGGAAAATTTTGGGATAGTTTGTTTTGTTTTGGTTTTCTCCTTTTTGGAGAAGTTCTAGATAGCAGTTTCAAATATCTGAAACAGACCTTAAAGAAATGGTCCAAAGACATTTTTCCACTTTAACTCAAATACGAACTTCAACATGAATGTAATCCTCATTGAAGAAGAGAATTAGTGATATGGCTACCTATGTAAGAAAGTATAATGCTTTTTTTTTTTCCTAAATTGGTAAGGATTGATAAAAAACACCAGGTTTGTGCTCATGAAGTAAGCCCTGGTGCATTTGTTCCCCTATTAGGAGATTTGTGTGAAGCATCTGGTATTACATCTATTTAAGCAAAGATTAGTTCTGTCTTTTGTTAACATAAACAAAATAACATCCTCTAGTCAATTGTTACCCATTCGCCTGCTCTTATAATAAAGGAATTGTAAAGAAATTGAAGACAGCAGAGATAACCTGATTAGCAGAGATTAACCTGAGCAGAGATAGGATGGAAAAGAGCATCAGGTCTACTAAAATAGACATCACTGCAATATTATTCTAATAAGTTTGGCACTTCTGAAAAACAGATTTTGAATATTTTATTTCTTCTTTTCAGATAATTTTCAAGCTCATAGATCTGTCCACTACGAAGACTGGAGTCTTCAATGTAGTCCTTAGTCATTGTTGTCGATCCTGGATATTTCCTACTGTTGATGAGAGAAGTACCTTGACAAATGCTTTCTTAAATGCTGGAAATTATTGTGAACTTATCACTGAGGCTTGTGTCTTTGGAACTGTGTTTAGGAGAGATCAAAGGTATAAAAAAATATTCATTATGGTATTTGTTATAATTTTGTGTCCTTTGTTCTCTTTCAAGTTTTGAAATGAGTATTAAAAGCAGATTTTGTGTGCTATTCTGTTAACTTTGATGCTTTGTCTTCTTTCTTCTGTAAAGACTTATTCAGGATGTGCATGCCTTCATAGAGAATCTTGGAGAAAAATGTGCAGCAAACGTTGTTACAGAAAGGTAATAATTTTGAGGATATACATTACAGTATTTGATGTGAATTGTGTCTTCATTATTAATGCTATGATAGGAAGGATGCCGGTTGTGAACTCAGCTTCTTGTCATAGAATTGGAGAATATCCCAAGTTTGAAGGAACCCATAAGGAGTATATTCATAACCTTTGACTAAACTGTAAGCATAAATTAGTTGTTAAAAGATGGCAATTTACAGGCACAAAATTTCAAAAGCTTCTTGATACAGCTATTTCTGTAGAAAATTTTTTAAACAGCTAGATGCAACTAAAGACCTCAAGATAGAAACAGAGGCAGGTTTTCTGGAACTCACTAGTATTCTTCTTCAGCGATGATGAACAGACTTTAAATTTCAGTTTCTAGGTATTTGCATGTTGTCTCACTGCAGACAACTTGATGGCTGTATGTTGAAGGTGATGTTTGGTGCTTTTTTATAATTTAGGAATTGTCTTTGAACAAGTAGAGTTTGATTTTTATTTTTTTATTAATATTTTACAGTACAAATCGAGATGATCACTACGTTCGGGTTTGTGCTATTAAATTTCTGTGCTTGTTGGATGGATCAAATATCTTGCATAAGACATTTATGGAAGACATTTTCATCAAGCTACTTGATAAAGTAAAATTAATTTCTCTTGATATATACGTGTAATGTTAGTACAATTATGAAAATGCAAAATATTTACAATTAACAGGATGTATTTTTGGTTGGTTGTATAGCCTGTCTAGATTTGCCCACTAATGAGAAGCTAATTTGGCCAAACCAGAATAGTAAAAATTGCCTTTTGAGTTTCTTTCTCTCTCTTTAGTGGATTTTCTGACTTCCTGGAACATTATCCTTTGTAACCATTGTTCCACTAAGAATCTTCCTTTAGACTGCATTCTGAGGGACTGCATTTCACTGTAACAATTGCAGACTACTTTTGGAGTTGAGACAGCTTTGTCTCCTTAGAGTACCTTTATAGATGTGGAGAAGGTTGGGGTCTGATTTTCATTTATATCATACCTGCTTATGCATTGGCATTAGTCTAAAGTCAGTGGTAAATTACTGTAGCTGTTATTAGAATGTCACCTACACATTCTGGTACTATTGAATTCTGCTTTTGAAGAACAAGGAATGGGTTGGTTCCTCTTTCTTCTCAAATACTGGAGAAAAATGGATAATATTTGTATTGTGAGATTGACCAAGCAGGAAAAGTGAGCTTTAGGAGTGATTTCCTTTCTCTTTTAAATATGAAGCTTAAACATGAACAAATAAAATGTATTTGTATTTTAATATTAATTAGAAATTGAATCACCACATTATTTTCTTTTTAAAAAGTTAAGGGAATAGTTTTGGCTGTCATGTATTTTGAAGGCCAAAACAGAGTGTGGAGGGAAAGAATTTAAGCTATATGAGAACATGAATTTCAATTCTTTTAAATGCTCCATTGTGTCTATTTTCTTTCACTTAAAACATCTTATTGCAGAATATCAATTTCAGTCTTGAAACTAGAGGTATAGTTATAAGTTGATTTAATTGATAGAATTACTAAAGCCATTTTTAGAATATAGAGTCTTAAAGTAGAAATATTTTCATTTATACACTTATCTCTTCATTTAGGATCTTCAGTTTTTCTATAATTGACATCTTGAGTCTTCATGCTCCATTTTATGCAGTACTATTTTAATTGTTCCTATATAGTAGGTGCTGTAAATTCTTCAACTTTCTGCCATTTCAAGAGTCTTAAAATCTAACATTTTCTCTGCTCTTAAGTAAATATGCTAATGGGAATTGTGTATATTTTTCAGCTTTCTGAAATTCTGAGAACTTTTGACAAGCTTCAGAATTTATTTCTTAAAAAATTAAATACGTCTTCCTAACTTTATATTTAGTGCTTATACTAGCTGTGCAGTAGATGCTGCTTTCTTAGTGCAGTAAAGTGTATGTCCATGTATTCAATTTTAAAGGAAGAATAGGTAATAAAGCTTTTAATTTGCTTGTAGGATGAAGTGGTATCCAGATCTAGAACACGCTATTATGCAAACTCTTTACAACATAGAATTAAAAACCGGGTATGGCAGACACTCCTAATTCTTCTTCCAAAGCTTAACCAGGTATTGCTCTTCACTGTGAATTATGAAGTAAATAAATAAATTTATTTTCAAGAATAATTTGGTGTCGTTCAAACTGCTTATGTTAAATTACAGTAGGGTATAAAAGGTATATAATCTCTGTGGCTGATGCAGAAGTTGTGTAGTTTCATTCTTTCAGTCTGAAGTCATGGATTTATGAAGCATTTCTAGAGGACACTGAACTGATTCTTGGATTTGGGAATTTTAGGAGGCTAGATTGTTCCTGTTAAAGCCACCTAAAACTTAACTGATTATCTGAAAGATTTTCATTTAGTAAAAATGTTGCTACATTATGAGTGGTCAAGAAATTGAGAAGTGTCACTTTCATCAAATCCTGGTTCATAAGAAAATATTTGAAAAGTGTAGTAAAGAAATTAGATGGTTCTAAAATGTTTTCATTTGTGTATTAAAGATATATCTGATATTACTAAATAGCTGATCATGTTCTTTTATTTAGAATTTTTTTCATTCATGGAAATAACTCCAACAATATACTAAGTGATTATGTGTTTGTTTTCTCAGAATTTTTTGTGTGGAGCCCTTGACAAAGTTTTTCAGGCTGGATTCAGTAATAACCAGGCATCTGTGAAATACTTCATAGAATGGATTATTATTTTGAGTCTACATAAGTACCCCCAGTTCCTTAATAAATTCTGGGATTGCTTTTACTATGTAAGTAACAACTTTGACATTCACTTGAGTAATTTGAACAAAGAGCAGACAGTTTGTCTTTGCACACCTTATTTTCTGTGTATTCCAATTTTCCTTTAGAAGCAGTGGGTTGTTGAGCAGATCAGCGTAACTTGGAAGTGATCTGAACTATAATGTGAGACATTTAGAAATTTGTGATGTAGAAGTGGCTGAAGAGAAGTGAATTCCACCAGTTGAGAGATTTCCTTTTACAACGTACTATTCTAGGCAGAGTAGAGCTGCCATAGTGAGTCAGAGTAGTCAATATGAGAGCCATCAGGAACACATGGATGCCCTAGATAGTGAGTCTGGGAAGGTGCTGCAAAGTCACTTTTGGTTTCTAAACTCAGCATTTGTCTTCTGCATCCTCTTTCTCGATGGGAATATGACTAGCATAACACACATTCAATTTGCAGCTTTTAATATGAACTTCTCTCACAGTGGAGTTTTGTAATGCCTCTTACTAGCAGTTCATTTTTGTATTTTGGATTCTTGTTTAAGTAATTACCTGTAAGAGTTGACCTGTCGAATAAGTAAATGTCTGTATTGATACCCTTGAATTTGTTAGCATTGTGTATTTGGGCTGACAAGAAAATCTATGTCCTTGTATCTCCTCCAGTGCATAGGAAAGTATTACTTGTGGTGATGCCTCTGCTGAAGCTCACCACTCAAAAGAGTTAAATGTATATGCCTTCTTGCTTATGGAATAGCCTGGTCACTACTGTAGTTTTTTCAAAAACCAGACAATAGGACAAGAATTAAAATTACAGTAAAAGTGTTGGTAAACTGTATCTCTATATGTACATTTTCTGCCCAAAACCAGGCAGGTTTTTAATAGTGCTCTTTTTTTTAATACTAAGGGAACTTTGATTACTAGTGGTGTGGGCTGTTAAGATTAGCACCTTTTTTTTTTTAAGTGCATAAAGATGCTTTGTCATCCTATCTGAATTGACAAAAAGTGCCATAAGGGATGTAACTTTTTCCTACTTCAGAGTTCTTTCCAAGATCTCAGGCAGTTGGAATTACTGTCATTTTAGTAGATGATAATCTGTTGGATCAAAGTGATCTCGTGCTGGTAACAAGGGTACTAAATCACAGTGGGCCCACTCAAACAATCAGAGCAAGCAGAAAACATGTCGATTTATGAAGCCGGAATACAGATTGTGTTTTCAGGGCTGTCCTGGTGTTGGGGAATTCATTTAGTGCAGGTAGCTCACTGTGCAGTTGCAGTTCGAGCTGCAGGTTGAGCTCTGGGGGTAGCAGGAGCCCCAGGCAAGAGTGTGAACTGGTGATGACCCTTTGCATTCCTGGGGGAATACGGTGAGCTTGTGTGGAATTTCAGCTTGTTTATACTGCTGGGTACTTCGTTCTGGTTGATGTGTTAGTAAAAAGCAAATAGCATGTTAGTAAAAATGAAAACTTAATAATATCAACTTCGTATTGTAGTAAATTTTGCTGTGGGAACACATAGGTTTTTAATAGCATTAATATTATTTCATATGCAGAAAGTGCTTTGAAAACTTACAAGATATAAAAATATTTTATATATGCATATTTCTTGTTCCATTCTCTTTTGCTTTAGGATGAAGAAAAGCTTAAAACAAGCATCTGCACATTTTTATCAGTGTTATCCCACTTTGACATCATTCTTCAAAATACCTCAGAGAAGGTAAATTTGACTAAGAGTGTTCATTGTTTATTCACTTGCAGAGTATACAGAGTTCTGAAATAAAAACCATTTTGCAGTCTATTTTCAAGACTTTTTTAGTACCTACTTCCTATTAGTGTTTTCCTTATCAAAGGATACCTTAAGTCTTCCTGTCACCTCTATAAAATATTGAACTTAACAAAAATTACCTATATTGCATATGTTCTGGATACATAGGACCTGATTACCCATGAAATGTTCTAGAATAACTACTTAAGTTTTAACTAAAAATGTGGATGCACTCGAGTCTTCCTTGCTGCTTTTTAAATCAGAAGTAACTAGAGGTTTCCTAGTATCCAGAACAATAATTTTTAAAGCAAATGAGCACATTTTCAAAAACCAAGTGGCGCTGTAGGTCTGTGTCCTAGTGAGATGAAAGGAAGGAAATTAAGAACACGTTTTGAAGCCTGTAATTGCACGTATATGTACTGTTACTAATAGGTGGGGTTTCTTTAGGAACCATTTCCTGAACTACTCAGCTTTCTGCTTCTGAATGGTGTGTTAAGACTTAAATGGAAGAAATCTCTTTACCTTTTTTTTTTTAGAAGCCAGCTGTGAAGAAAGCCCTCATAGTTGTTCTACAGTGGTGTTTCAACCATAATTTCAGTGTTCGACTTTATGCACTAATTGCCCTTAAAAAAATCTGGGGTATGTGCAGAATGCTGCGTGTAGAAGAATTTGAAGCTCTGGCACCAGTTATTGAATCTAGCCTTCAACAAGTGGAAAACATGCATGGCACAGGGTTAGTAACACTCTTCTGACTTACAGCTTAACACTGGTTTTCTGAGCCATTTGCAGCAGGTCTTATTTTCTAAAATGGTACTTAGTAATTTCTGTAGGGTTTTATGTGTCTTTTTTAAATCTATGTAAAAAGTTGGCATGGGAAGACATGGAACAGAAAAATGCAGCAGAGGGAGGAGTCTGCTTTTTTTTTTTTCTTTTTTGTTGGCAGCTAAAAGCTGTTACTGAATCATAGGCTAGTATCCAAGTTGGCTTCAGAGACCTAGATGGGATACTTCTTCTTGTCAAACTTGCTTCTTTTGATAATAGAGATGTGTTATGGGCCTTTTTTGAAACATAAATAAAACTTGTTGCCTGAGTGCTGTTGGTGTTTTTTTTTGTTTTTTTTTTGTTTTTTTGTTTTGTTTTTAAATAGGTCCTTACTTAATTGTTAAAGTATTTTCTTTCCCATACAATATCTAGCAAATAAACCAGGTTGCCTTATTCCCATCTGACGGTTTGAAACTATATAACACAGAAAAGGCAACATAGTAGATTTTTTTTTTAAATCTTGCACTGCTTTCTGCAATTGCAGGAATGCTAGAAGGAACTGGCAGCGAATCCAAGATCATTTCTTCTTTGCAACATTTCATCCACTTGAGGATTACAGCCTAGAGGCAAGTCTGAGACCACACTATTTGTGTTTTACAACTGTATTTTTATCTTTCTTGGTATCTCCTAATGTGGGATGAAACAGTCAACTATTATTCATTTAAAACTCTGAAAAATTACTACACCTAAATTGTGATGGATTTTTGGGCTAAGACTGCAGCTTAATTTTCTTCTGATTGTCATGTTGAAAAACTAAGTCAGTTAAGAGGTACGTGTGATGAATGTGCCCATCTGGGAGTTAATCAGGTTTTATATTGGTGACTGGAAAAGGTAATTCTAATGACTGAAAAGTATGTAGTTTGTTTGTTAGGATTTTTGAGACACCTGTTAGAAGTAAATTGAGGTTGCCTAATTAAATTGTTGCTTGGTGTGAACAGAATGCATATATATAACTTCTAGAGCATCTTTTTCAGGTTTTCTTCTTGATACAGCTTAAATAAATGACAGCTGAATAAACACTGAGGAAGGCAAAAATAAGAGTGGAGATAAATATGTGAGATAGGTGAATTAAGCTGAAAATACAAGATGGATATCAGCAGGAGTATATGTTCTAGCAGAAACTACCATCTTAGAGAAAGAATTTCTTCTTTTTTTCAACTGATGTTCTGTGAAATATTTTTGTGAACACAAATATACTAGACAGTGGAAAGTGAAACTCCTGAAAAAGAGGAAAAACGCCAAGGCTAATATTTGTGAAATATTTAAATGTATTCAGGGTACATCTTCATCTTAAAGGGTGCATTGGGGTAAACAAAAAGTCTGGGTTTTAAACTCTTCTTATTCAGTCTTTCCCCTGTGGTGTGTGTTTGTTTCTCTTTGATAAATTGTGGTTAGCTGTATTGGTAATGCTGAGTTGGATTTTACCACTAGATTTGAATGCTTTTGACTATATTCCTTTTGACATTAAATCAGTCTGAGTTCTTTACTAGAAATTTGTAAGAGTATTTGAAAACTCCAGTGTTACACATACAAGATTTTTACAAGACCTTTGCGCTGAGAAGAATAGTGTTAGTTCTTTGGTATTCTAGAATTTTTCAACAGTAATCAGTGCAGATCTTTGAAAAAGATTTAATCAGAGAGAATGAGACTAGGTTGATGAAAGTTTGGGATAGCACTATATGTAAAGTTATGAATATTGAGAGATAAATTAGTAAGCTGTATCAAGTACCAAGAAAAACAAGTATTAAAAGCATAGAAGGCTAGATAGAAGACGTGAAATAAAACCAGAAAATAACTATCTGGTTTTGCTTGCTTTAGTAGTGCTCTGCTGATAACACTGTGTTACATTGCAGACGATATTTTACACTCTTCCCCGCCTTTCGGAACTTGCTGAAGATGAGTGGATCTCGCTCTCTAAATTTGACAGATTCACTGACATTCCTTTGCCACCAGCATTTCAGTGGTATCATTCTCGAATGGAACTTCGTGATCTGAAACCAAGTGACTGGTCTCAGCAAGACATGGGTAAAATATAACTAATATATATTAAATTTAATTATTTGTATGTTGTAGCTGTATACATCTGTAATTAGTCTGATCTTTGTTTCTCTGAGTCATCTATTTTCTACACTTATTACCATTTAGATTATCTTTTTCACTGAAGCACTAGTTTCACTCCTGCTTGCATATCTCTGTGATACTACAACTTGTTTTTATAGGTTCACATTCAGCTGAAACGGATAGCCAGACAGACTGGACTGATGTTCAGAAAAAGATTATACCTTGGAAAAACAGTACTCCTAGTTTAGACTTGGAAATGGCATTTCAGGATCGTGCTGCCAAACTTGGTAAATCAAACAGCAGATTGATTGTGGTGGCTTCACTTATCGATAAACCTACCAATTTAGGAGGTAAGGTTGATTGCACCTTTTTAAACTTCTATTTTAGACCTTAGAGCCTACTTAGATAATAGAAATTAATTTTTATGTTGATAATTATAAAATTTTTAAGTACTGCTCAGAAAAATATATCATTACCAAGAAAAAAGAAATACTACCTGCTTCAGAGACGGGGTCTTTTGTAGTTACATTTTAAGGGAAAAAAACAAAACAACAAAAGGACTTAAACTTAGCATGCATTAATTAAATAGAACTTTGCTGTAAATCATGCTCAGTTTCTTGCTGATTTTATATCGTTTGTTACCGTTGAGTTTTCAAGTGTGTATGCAGTTAAAGGAAATAACTTGCTTTTATATTTTTCTTCTTAACAATTAAAACAAATCTTGTAGACCTACTGGATTTTCATAACTGTTGGTCAGTAAAGTCCCCTTTCCTTTGCTATAATAAATCCTGCAAATGCGTTATTGCCATTGTGTTTGATGCTGTTAGCAGTTTAAATAAGTGCAGTGAGGCTGTTAATGAAAAGTAAGCCCACAAGCTGCTGCTGTCTGCATTGTAATTCTGTCATGTGTTATCCTCTCAGGTCTTTCTTTTAACAGGTACTGGATTTAAAGCTTAAGCCCGTGTGTCCATGTGTCTTAACCATCCATCCTTGCTAAGGCTTGGACACTAGCCCCTTATTTTGTGCAATTAGTATTGTAAAAGCATGTTGTCAGACACAGTGCTTTTCTGTGTTTCTGCTAAGTTACAAAACATTTTTTTTCCTGTAATTTATATGGAACAAGGTGTGGCTTGGAACAGATCTGACACTGATTAAAAATAGATGACTAACCATTTCTCTTTTGCACTCTGTCATTTTCACTCGGTAAAACATTCTGGCTTGGTGTTTATTTTCTACACAAAAATTACTTTTTGTCTTATTTTTGTAGGTTTATGTCGTACAAGTGAAATATTTGGGGCATCTGCATTAGTTGTCGGCAGTCTTCATTACATACAGGATAAGCAGTTCCAGCATCTCAGTGTTTCTGCAGAGCAGTGGCTCCCCCTTGTTGAGGTGAATGGAAACACTTTAATAGCTAAAAAGTGTACTGAGCATCCTCAGTTTTCAGATGCATAGTTCAGAGTTTTACTTTTTTTATCCTGAAAAAAATGATCTTTTTCTTTAAGGGAAGCTCCCATTGCTGTCTGACACTTAATCTTGAATGTTTTGGTATAAGCTCTGTGGGCCAGCCTCATTAAAAAAAAAAAAAGATTTAAAAAATACTTTCAGTTTCTTATTGCTGTGATAAACTGATTATGATGTGAGCTGTCATTGTTACATCTTACTCTATGTTTTGTAGTGGTGTGTTGTAATTTAAGATGTATGCATAAAAGTTGAACAACACTTAATTTATTTTGCTTGGCCCATTGCTTTTGGTAGCTTCATAGGGGTTATCTTTAAGTTTGCCTGAAGTGAACTTGTGCCAAGTTTTAGAATGTGATAGTGAGTTACCAGTTTTTCAAGATCAGCTCTAAGTTATCTGAAACTCAGTGCAAATTTTTCAATTTTTTTCCTCATGGTGTTTTATTTTCAGCCTGTTTTCAGGACAAGCTAGCTATAGTGTGTTTTGCCTAAAACAGAGTGCTGATGAACACATGTTGTCATGCCTGATCTCTGTACAGAAGTGTACTGATGGTAGAGCTGCTGTTGCATGAAGAAATTGGCGTTTTAATACAAATAAGCAGTTTAGAGAGTAGGATGTAGGTAACTAAGAAATTCTTCAAGCTATTCCAATTTGCAATGCAGGCATATAAGGCAACTTGTTTTCAGTACTGGCTGTTCTATTGTGTTGAGATTCTTTTACATTCAGATATGAGGCTGTCAGAAACCTAGAAAAGTCTTTCTTACTGTATTGGTGGGGTACATTTTTGTGACATTATCTAACCTTTTGTGCTACTGCTGAAGAGCTTTTAAAATATTAAGTTATGTATAAATGGACAGTGTCTTTGGAGATAAAAGTCAATAATCTTAAAAACTGTCCAGGTAAATTATTTTTTTTACAGTAACTTTACAAAAGGTGATATTTTTATATTTCTCTCTCCTTTTAATGGATAGGTGAAACCGTGTCAGCTGGTTGATTATCTACAACAGAAAAAAACAGAAGGCTACACTATTATTGGTGTGGAGCAGACAGCTAAAAGTTTTGATCTTACAGAATACTGCTTTCCAGAGAAGTCACTGTTATTGCTGGGGTAAGCACATACACTTTTTTTGTAAATATACCTCTTGCAGTCCATCCCTTCCAGAGTTTGGTCGTATATAAACCCAAGTGACACTGGTAAAGGTGATTTTTAGAATGGGATGTGCTTACAGAAAAATGAGAGCTTGGCTTTATGTGCTAAGGAGTAGGAGATATTGATACCTACTTGTGAACAATCCTTCTCAGACTTAATAACCTGTCTATACACTCTAAGTCTTTTTTATTATGGGTGAAGGTAGCAAGAGCATGGATTGTATTTTCCAGGTGTGACAGAGATAAAACTAAACTGAACAGATCTCTGTATGTGTAGGCTGTGGTGAGCTCAGCAAGGAGAAGGCTGCCTGTTTGCCCTGCTTAATTTGGTGAGGAGGGCTCGAGCGGAGGGCGAGTGTGCATAGCTGGGAGATGCTTTCAAAGTTAAGAATTGGGCATAAGATGTACAAGCAGAGAATAGGACAACAAGCAATTGTCAGTTTCTATAAGCAGACAAGCCTCAGATCTGATATACAGGGGAGGCTACTTAAAGAAATCTACAATAAAGCACCAACAAGTCAGAAAGCTACTGGCATTGAGACCAGGATTGGCATGCCTATCCTTTTAGGACAAAGTCAGCAGAAATACCTTTTTTTCAACTTTTTTTTTTTATTTGTGGCCTGCCTTCAGAATGTAGTTCTCATAATCTTTGTTTTCTTAATTAACAATATAGTTTTAATTACTGGTAACTTTTGATATCTTCTGGTGTGCTCAGTTCTGTAAAAGCAAAACTTCCAGTTCAAGGCTTCAATGAGTTTTGACATTCCTTCATGCCTACTGTAAAGTGAGCAGTTGAGCTTCCCAGCTGTTCCAGCAGCTTCATGCCCTGGTAATTTCATCTACAGCTGGTCATTTTGGTATATATGGAGTTTAAACATAAAAGCATAGTCTTTATATTGGGTGTTCAGCTTTTGCTGGACCAGTGAACTGAAAATTGAGTATCCCACCAGTTTTCCTGTATCAAAGCTTAGTCAGGCCTCCCTGTGTTTTCTTTGTATCTATAATGTGTTACTGTTTAAAAAAAATCCATTTCTTGTCATCACTTAACACTGTAGGCAGATGCACCATTTGTCAAACAGTATTTGGATGCTGTTGTGACATTTGTATTTTCAGCTTTCTGGAACATTTGTCCTTTCTCAGACATAAGTTACTGATTCTTCTTTACTAGAAATGAACACGAAGGAATCCCAGCAAACCTGATTCACCATCTGGATGTGTGTGTGGAAATTCCTCAGCAGGGTATTATTCGATCACTCAATGTTCATGTAAGTGGAGCTCTGCTGATCTGGGAGTACACAAGGCAACAAGTGATCAAGCAAAAACAAAAATAACTGCCAGGAGTCTCGTGCCTTATAGTACAGCTGGGTGGCTTCCTACGGTGCTACAACATGAAATTCTGAATAGATGAGATACAAACTCAGGGTGAATGAGGATTCTTAACTTTTGCATGTTTTGTTCTCTGTAGTGTTCAGAGTGACTTTTAAATGCCTTAATACTTTACCTCCTTAAATTGTTGCATTGGAAATAAATACTATTTATATTGCATGTGGCATCTGTGTGTTTTTTCTACTAGTAGAACCATCAGCACAGTGTTGTGAACAATCCCAAACTCAAAACCACAGGATTTTTACTGCTGTTACTTCAATTGTGGTGACTGTGCTTTAAACTGAAGTGGTGCCTTTAGCCAAAGTACTTAATAATTCCAGCATCCAGATATACTGGATTATATAATTTTTGGAAAGTAATTTCACTTACATAATTATATTAAATACTGCCTCATGTTTACATGCCTTCCACAATCAAATTTATTAATCTTGCTGTAAATTCTCTATCTTTAAATGGACCTGTATCAGTAAGGTAATCAAATTATACACAAGGCTGTAATATGAGAATCATGATGAATAACTGGCATACTTCTCGCAGAGATACTGATTGAAAAATTACCATGAATGTAAAAACTCCTATTGCTTATAAAAAGTAAGCATGCTCAAAATAGCTAGATTACATATCATATGCATAGGATGCATTAGGTCTTATGATGGCTGCTGTTATATAAACTGATGTCTGACTTAAACTGTATTTTAAAATACTTTGAAATACTTGGTAAACAACAAATATAAATTACATTATACCACCACCTCCTTTTGACAAGAAGGGGAAGCTGGAATGGTCTTTTCTTTTTTTAAGGAAAAAGCTGGCTCACTTACTAAAAAGGAATTTTATTTTCTCTTTAGAATATGTACATTGCAGTATTAAATAATCATTTATTCCTGTGAAACAGCTTTACCAATTATACATTCAAACCCTTAGATTTGTGATCAGCCCTGCACCATAAGTTGTACACAACCATCTCCTTTCAGCAGACATGTGAGACCTGGCAACAAGAACAGCAGTCTGCATTTCAGGAATACAGTCAGGTTACCAGTTCTTGTGCTTAAGCAGGTCCTGTTGCTTTCCCTTGCTTCTTCCTTCTGTAGTTATTCTCAAGTGAGTCATTTTGAAAGCAGAGTACCTAAGACTTTCCAGCAGCTTCTGGGGGAATATATCCTTCTGTTTCAAGCTTTTTTTTGTATTTTAAGAAGTCTCTTCTTTTGTCAAAATGTTTAACCTGTTTAAAGAGAGAAAAGGTGTTCATCAGAAGAAACCAGCAGAGGAAGGTGTTTTGTGTATCAGGACAAGACTATGGAATTATCAGTGATCTTGAGGATTTTACACTAGTTAGGAGTTACTTCCTCTACTGGAATAGAAGACTAAAGAATGGCCTATTTGGTTTTTGTTTTGTGGTTTGTTTGGTTTTTTTACCCTTGTCAAAGTGAACTAAAAGATGGAAACTGAAGTTCACCATCCTGTTACTTCATGATCTAGTAAAAGCAGTCTATTGCTTTGCTCTTTTCACTGCTATGAACAAAGATTATTTGTGACACAAAGATAAGTCCAGCAGCTTTTCTGTAGCACCGCAGACCAAATAACGTCTGAATTCATTGCCTAGAGCTGCTGATGTGCATGGTGCAAAACACTGCTGATGAGACAACCATCACTAGAAATGACAAATAGCAGAACTGCAGTGTTCAAAGTACAAGTCAGTGCAGCAACTATGAAGGTTCTTAGATTTTTTTTTAACTGATTTCAGTCTACCAGCTGCAACAGGAACCATTCAGCCCCTTCGACACTACTGCTACTAAAGGGCCAGGCCTATTAAAAAAGAATTACAGCTTGAGGTAAGGAAACTAAAGAGCACAACATGAGCGAGTTACATGTAGGCAGGTGGCTTACTGTGACATTACACTGAAAAAGGGTATTTTTGTGCAGGAGAAGGTATGAGATGCCAGTCTCAGGAGATGCCACGCAACTGCAGGCCCTGTGTGTAGCCCCCTTCCGCGCTTCTTTAGTAACAGGAATTTAGGGGCACTTCTAAAAGATGTCGAGTACCTTTCAAAACTTTCTTTAAAAAAATGGAAATCAAACAATAAGCCTGTATGTTTCTATCTGCGTGCATTTATCTTATACAGAGCTTCCCTTTGTACCATATACTGTTGCTCACAGTTCCCGGGCCACTCAGTGGTCTGCTCAGGAGCTTTCCCTCCCCAGCACGGCAAACCAAGTCCTGACAAGGCTGCAGGGCTGTCCAGGGCAAAGCGAAAGGCTTGCCCTGCTCGCCGCCGGAGCTGCCCTCCCTCCGTGCCTCCCTCCCTCCGGGCCCTGCCGGGTGCTCACCCACTGCTGCGGGCACCGCGCCTCGAAGGCCCGCCGCAGCCGCTCGCACTCGCCCGCGCCGTCCCCGTGGCTGTCCAGGCACTGCCAGAACTCGTCCCGGGCCCCCCAGCACGCCGCCCGCTCCTGCCGCGTCGGCGCCGCCATACTCGCTGCCCAGGCCCGAACGCTGCCGCAGCAGCACGGCGGGGTCACGGACGGGCACGTGGGGAGGCCGTGCCGCTCCCACCCTGCCCACGGCCCCGGGGGAAGCCGTGCCGCCCTGCCCACGGCCCCACAGCCCCGGGGTTAGCAGTGCCGCCCTGCCCACGGCCCCACAGCCCCGGGGTTA
>JAWWEW010000112.1:43829946-43877856 GCA_035583185.1 Anabacerthia variegaticeps | reverse complement strand
AAGGGCACGGCGAGGAAGACCCACGATCTTCATCCCCAAGACCCCCGAAGACCCCGGCCCAGGAAAAATGGAAACCAATGCACAAACTCAGGTGGGAGGAGCGCAGAGTGGAGAAGATGGAAATTACTTCTCGTAACTGTTTAGAATAAGCCTGCCTTTTCTAAGAAAATAATACATATGTATAAAGAAGTAATGAATATGCATGTTTTAACAGCATTTAAACAGGCCTGTGAGCACAGACAGGTGTGCAAGTTTTTGATGGAGCAATCCTCCATGCACCCAGCGCTGAATAAACGTACCTTCTCTACATCTACCTAGTTGTGTTTTTTTTTCCGCACGTCAGTGTTATCCTCTGTTCTCCACTGCACGTTAAACAACTGTTTGTTCTCCTGACGAATTCTGTGCAGTGCTTTGGTGCATAGCCTGTTCGAAGAAATGAAGTGTCTCTGCTTTCATTCTGGGGCATAAGAAAGCCAATTGGATAATATCGCTGCGAAAAATGTTTGGGAGGGATGGGGCAGGACCAGTTTCCATCTGGTGTTTATAAAGCCGTAGGAGCTGGAACTCAAGTAAGCAGTAATGCTGACCAATGTGATGCAGTCTGGACTACTTCAGGTAGTATTTAATGAACTAATTTAATGAATTAGGGGAAAAAAATAAATCTGAGAGCACTTACAGCACCGTAAATTTGTCACAGTTTAAATAGCATAACAGTAAGGTAGCGACTGGATGGAAGGCTGATAATGATGGCACAATACACAGCATGCATTTTTGATAGTTTTCCTTACAGTGTGATTCCCTCCTGTGAGAGAGGTGGTCCACTGATTTCCTTCAGTACGCTCCTTACACAAATTACTCTGGAGAGGTTTCTTGGAATGGACTGAGTTGCTGAATCAAGTCAAGCTGATAATAAGAACTGGCTTAGGTCAGTGGAATAAAAATGCACCCGTAATCAGCATGGTGAAACAACACCAGAAGCCTGGGGGTGGCCAGGTGGGTAGCTGGTGGGCCCAGCCTGACAGCAGCCTCACACTCCAAACATGCAGTGCTGGTGGAGAAGCATTTGGGAGCAAACTGTTTCATTATTTCTTCTTGGACATAGTGGCAGTTCCTTAAGGCAGCCCCTGTAAGCTGAAGAATTGGTAGCTTCCTTTGACGATCAGCCACCTGGAAATGTGGAGCAGTTTTGCAGTTTTCAAAGCTATAGTGCATGTTCCCATAGTAAGGGTCTGCAGTTTTGGGAAGGGTGACACTTTGGCAGCTGGGGAGAGCCTAACTCTGCGAGGTGCTGAGCCCCTGGCAGCTCCCAGAGCGCCTGGCAGCTTTACAGGGAGATTTTCCTGGCAGGTCCCAGGCTGTCCAGCAGCTTTACTGGGAGTCTGCTGATAGCCGATGCTCCATCTGGTGTGTAAGGCAGACCATTCGAGGAGTGGGTGTAGCTGTCACCTCCCAAGAGCTGGTTTTCTTTCTCAGCATGTGAGCATGGTTCTGGTTACTGCTGGTGGGCATCCTTTCCTGGTTCTCCTTGCAGGTGGCTCACTTGCCTTGATACATGAAAGCTGTTTTAAGAGAAGGCCAAGGGTTTGCACTTCTTCAGCAGAGCCCACTGTAAACCAGCCAGATCCGGGGCGGGGGGGGTGGGTTTGTTGTCGAAATTCCTAACCAACCCCTTGGAAGGGATACTCTTTTGGAGCAATGTTAATGTTAATGAGACTGCTGCTGTACATCCTATGGTATATAACATTGTCCATGCTCTCTTCCCTGCCTATTTGCCTAACCATGCTGTGTTTGCTACACTGTGATTGGTAAGAGATTCAAGAAATGCAGTCACTTAATTTCTAATAGAAGAAGGGGTTTAAGGTGAGTGGAAGTTGCTGCAAAAGTATAATGTAAGATACGTTTTTATTTTGAAAAGATCTAATATTAAACTAAACTTATATTACAGCTTACTTAGGACCCTTTGGCACTCAGGCTTTTGTGAACCAAGCTTTTTACAAGCATGAATATTGAAAAGAAAATTAATGTTAAGTCTCAAGACTGAAACGTGATAATGGAATATAATAATAGAAACCGTCAGTTGTGTTTTAGGTTTTGAAATTTATTGTGTGTGTGAAGTTGTTTAGTTACTGCATTCACGATACAGAAGGGATAATGTAATTATATATAATAAATCACAAAGCCCAAATAGCACATCTGGGATATTTGTGATAAATAGCTTATTCTTTAATGACGTGTGGCCCAAGAAGTACTCACTGGAGACAATTGTATATAACTCTGTGTAATGGATATTATGGAAATTTAGTGATCTGGTTTTAGAAAGTGCATGAATAGAAAAATACACAGATTTATCTAATACATTTTTAATGGCATTATTTCCGTTTGGTTAAACTGCTGTCATAAGGAGGTGGGAGTTTTTTTTTTTCCTGTTAATTAGCCAATTCTAAGGGTTTATCTTTAATCTTTTACTTTCGGTAAATGTGCCCAGGAAGTAATGAATGGGATACTTATAATAACCCGGCAGAGGCTAATGTTCTAGAAAGAAGGGAGGCTGAAAAAATTCCAGATTTGTTAAGTGTGCTGGTTGCCACAGTTGAGGCCTTTGAATTATATTTCCATTTAGCAGTTAGCGAGATAGATGTTAAAGAAATAGATGCCTGAATCCCACTGAAACTCTTGCCAGCAATGCATTAAAGTGAATTATGTGGAGTTCATACAGTGGTTCAGCTCTCAGACTCCTTTGTGCCTGTCCTTGCTAATTGTGATACAGCATTGTGTGTGCTTTGCCTTCCAGTTGCTGTCTAACGGATCACTCCTCACCTTCAGCCTTGCTTACCCCATATTTAATTGAAATTTGTCCAGCATATTCTTGTTTGGCAACCATAATGATTTCTCCTTTCACTCTGGAAGCGATTAACATGGTAGTGTCCCTACCAATCCTTGATTTACTGTAGCCGTGTCCAACTTTGCACTTATACAGGAGCTCAATTAATTTGTTTTTCTTTCATTGAAATATTCCAATATACGATCCTTATACATAATAGATTTTCAAGGAACTGAATTTAAAAATTAATTCTTTAATCCACATAGCCCTATGTCCAGCTATTTATTTTGCTGGAAATAGTAACAAAATCTTACCTAAGGTAGCCTGGGACATTTTCTTGTGTTGTGGAATGCCAGGATTTTTTTTAATAAAAAGATATGTAGTTCAAGAGAACCATATATTGAGATTCTGTTCCTCTTTCTCTCTTTCTCCTTCCCTCCTTCCTTCTCAAATGTCCATTAAGGATGCACCTGACTCCTTTGGCCTTATAGTGTTCTTTGGTATGCTTGGTGAAAGAAACTAATTTTAAAAAAAGCAAAATCATCATAATGACTAATTGTACCTGGGTTTATTATAAAAAAGGAGTAAATTAAGCAAAGAAGCCCCATGAACTGTACACAGTAATCACCTCTTAGACTGGAAACATTTAAGAAGTGTATACAGTACTTTCTATGGCCTTATGCAAAGCGTCTTCATTGTTGCTTAAAGACTTCACTCTGAGTTTTACTCTTGTGAATGTCTTTATAACAATAATATGCTTAAACTTTAGATGAGTTAGCAAAAATTAATGTTTAGGTATGAATAAAAAAGGAGGAGTGTATGATGAGAAAGAAAACTGTAGCTTTTGTTTGGTGGTCTTAGCAAATCAATTTTCTAAATCCATAAGAAAATGTGATTTATCATGTGGTTTTGGTTTTTTTTTTTATTTTTTTATTTTCATTGTAACTAAATGTGTGTTGGGGCTTTTACCTTGATTTTTCAAAATGCTCACTTTGCTGTGTGTTGTGATGAATATCCCTACACTAGAGAGTGCCATTGTGACACAAACATAGGGAATGAAGCACCTGGCCTAGGACCCTGCAGAAGGGACAGAGGTAGAGACTACTCCAGCTCTGGGTGTGTGTCACAGGGCTGGGTGTGTGCATTCATCACGTAGTGCAGGAGGGGATTTGACTAGGGAGACAAGCCATCTGTGCAGGCTGGTATGGAGAAAGAATAGACAGAATGGTGATTTTCACCTTCTGCAGACTGTTTAATGATTCAAAGCCTGCCGAGCAAAGGCTTGCTTGTTTTTGTGACCTCTTGAGGACAGCAGTGGAGGACTCTGTAGTGCAGTGTGAAAATCACTAGGCTACCTAGAGGTGTGGTGATCATGATGATGAAAAAGCCCAACAACTGGACTTTTAGGATTCTTTTAAGGTGATGAAGTAATTTACGTTAATTATAGGCACTTATTTTTTATGACAGAATTCCGTTTTTGTTCTGTTGTTAGGAAGGAAGAGAACAGAAAAAGGAGTATTTTGGGAAAAGCAGGTGATGGTGGGAATACTAATTCCTATTCTTCTGTTGGCTTCTGATTAGCAGTTCTCCAGGCCTACCAAGCATGACACAAGTTTGTTTTGCAGCAATGATTATGCTCAATTTTTGCGAGAAAACTAAATGGGAAATGGAGAATCTGCCTATTCTGCAAGGAGGCTCCAGTTTCAAAGCTATGTAAATAGAATAAGAAATCTCATCTTTTGAGTTTCAATTGGACGCCTTCGAGTTTCTGTGGCATGTTATGTACTAAAGCAAAGAAGTGGTTCCTAGTTCTCTCTGAGACTGAAACATATCCTAAAATTCTTATTAAAATATCCATCTGCATTCTTGCATTCAAGTATTGTATTTAATAATCCATCAGCTGCACCGATTACCTTATGTTCACTATAAACATTGTCTGTGAAATGTAGGTGTGCTGTACCAGATGGGATTGCTTACACTTGCACAAAAGCAACTTCCTCCTCAAACATGGTATTTGTTCCCAAGATCAATATCAATTTTCTTAGCAGCCAAGCTATCAAGTGACATGCCTTTGACCAAATCCAAAATCACACAATGAAAGAGATGCTTTTGTGTACAAGTCAGGAAGGCATTTAAAATGTGTAATTGGCCCAGAATCACCAGATTATGCAATTTACTCTGCTTACTAGGCTGCAGTCATTAAAAACTTGGCAACTTCAGAAGCCAGAGGGACAGTGAGACCTACTTCTGGGAGACAGCAAAGCTACATTCAGCTGGCCCCTCATGTATGCTCATAGCCAGGAAGGACAAGCTGAAGGTCACATTTTTTAAGTCCTTACAAATCCTGGTGCTTGGACCTCACTGGAGTCCAGGTTTCAATCCAGGTTATAGGATTCTTAAAAAAGAATTTTTTAAGTGTCTGTAAGTGTCTGTTCCTATAAGAATCTTTTAAGTCCCTGGATCAGTCATGGGTATATGCAAAAGCTGGAATTTGGTGTAAATATTCTGTGAAAGTTAGCCAAGGCAGCCCTCTCCTAAGGAAAGGCAAACTCTTGCTGAAGTCTCAGTCTCTCGGTTTTGTCCTCTCATGTTAAAAGGACTCTAAAGGATGGATGACTTTCTGCAGACTTGTCTTGGCCCTTTTTCTGAGAGACTAGGAAACACTGCCCTTAGATTTTTGAAGATTTTCTAATGATGCTTCTTACCAAAGAAATGAAGCTACTTTAGGTGACAAGAGGTTTTCTTGTGGATTAATAACTGGTTAGTGAGGCAGGAAAGAGCAGGAAGAAATTATTGCTGTTCAAGAGGAGAGAGATTACCAAAGGAGCTGTGCAATCCAAACACTTGTCAAAAAAACCCCATTTACTGATCACACTTTTTTACTGATTCAAGAAAATGAAGACTTAACACTGAGAGAGGATCTGTCAGTGTCATGTAGCCAAGCAGCAAAATAGCTGGTGGCATTCAGCATTAACAGACATGAGGTAAAGGACATGGTAAAAAAGTCTAAAATACATAGTGAGGAGCTCCAGGTTTACTTTGTCACTCGTCAGAAAAAAATCTCAATTTATGGCAGATATATGCTCTGTTAAAGCACATCAACTTTAGTTCTCTTCATTTGTGTGAAAGATGCTCTGCAGGTTGGTTGCTCTTGTTTCTAATCAATGTCCTGATGACTATCCTGAGATGTTAGGCGGACTTAATCTAAAACTGGAGGGAAACCTGGGAATGAAGATTTGGAAAACTCATTTGAGTTCTCTTCTGAAGAGATCATCTAGTTCAGCAGTAGGATTAATAAAAAGGTCTCTAGATCATTGCAGAGAAATTGCATATAACAGGTTCTTAAATACACTGCTCATATGAACTCCACAACCTCTCTTGTTTAAGCCTTTTCCAGAACCGTAACTCTGCTTATAAGTTCCATTCCTCACTACCGGGAGGTAGGTTGCATCCTAGTGCATCTGTAATGTGAAGGGAGAAATACTGATTGCCACCTTCTTTAAAATGGTCATGTGCATATATAAAGATTTCTCTAGCAGAGTTTCAGGTAGGAAAGAAAAATAGGTTTATTATTTTCAGAAACATTAGTCTGAACTGTTGGTCCTGTCCTTAGGAAAGTGATTTCCTCTTTGAATTTTTTTAGGCTGCTGGTGGGCATCTGCTTATTTCACTTCCTTGTAAGATCTTTTAGCTCTTTTTTTCCTTATTTCCCTTTTTAATGTTCAGGACTTCTAGATAAGGTGCAGGCTATTATGGAAATGCCAGCTAAAGAAGAAAATCTAGTTGCTTCTCTTTCAATAATGATGAGTTAATTCGTCCATCAAAATACATTACTGTAGGCAGTTTCTGCAAAGACAGCTTGCATGAGAATAGGACTGTGAAAGAAGCTTCTCAGCCCTGGCCTTTGCCAAGGGGTAGTTCAGTCCTTGAAGTCCTTGAAGGACTTTATCCTTTCTGCAGTATAGATCAGGGACACAGAGGCAAACTCCCTGTAGTTTATGACTTTACAGCATGTGCAGACGCCATTTCTTCAAACTGTTGAAAGGGACAGATGGGCATCTTCCCTTGAAAAGTGTTTCCCAAAAGGCATTTATTTCTTGATCCCATCATCAGCTTTCCTGCTTCACACCAGCTGCATTATTTCTGGCTTCTGCTCTTTCCCTGTTCCTTGAAGAAACACCTAGTCCAAGCCTGCTGTCTGAGTCCACATAGGCAAGACAAGGTGGCTGGTGCTATTCCTAGGGTTTCTGAAGGGCTGGAGACCTGTGACATCCTTTTCAGTGAAGAGAACAGTGTTTCCATATGTTTTGGTTGTGTGGATTTGTGAGTTTATTGAGAATATGATCCAGAGCTATGGAAGTCCATTCAGACTTTTGTGTTCACTGCACAGAGAAACCTTTGCTTTTCAGGGGATTTTCAGGCCTGCAGGCACAGTAGCAGACAGGCTTTTGATCAGAAATGGTGTCAACCTGGTGAAGTTACTGGTGAAGCTGAGATACCGTCCGTATTAACTCTTGACCAACTCAGTATTGCACTAGCTTTGTTACAGAGCACTCTGGAGAGCTGAGGACGAGTAACTTGTCCCTGAGCTCCCAGGAGACTTTAATTCAGCCTCAGAACTTCGTGATCTACAGGTCCTGCTAGTCTACCCTCAGCTCCCAAAACAGCTAAGCTCCATATTGGTTTCAGTATCTTCTGTTCATCTGTTGATTACTGTGGTTGGATTTATGCCTTTCATGGCTATTTTCTGAAAACTACTGATATGAATACAACCATTCTAGACAGAAGAACAGTCGAAACTTTTTAAAATCAGTTCATCTCTGCCTGATGGGCTGATGAAAGGCTCATGCAGTCACTGCGAAGAGCTGCAGTAAAAAATTACAAGGAGCAGCAGGAGACAACTATAGACAGCAGGCCAAGGACAAAGGCACACAAGGGAGGAGGAGAACTTCTGTGTCTTCCTTGGATTCTTCACGTCTGTACTGTGCAGCAGTGATAGCTGGCAGCTTACAATGAGGTCTGGCAATGCTATTTACTTTCCTGAGGTTTCTTTTTTTTTCAACTTGCTGTTTTAACAAGTCCACTGGATTATTACTGGTTTTTCTCTTTGCTGCAGAAGCTAAGGACACTTTGAGGGTGAAGTTGGGGTGGAAAACTGCCTGTCAAGGTCAGTCTTTAAAAAGGGTGCACACTGGTGGCTAATAGTGCTCTGCAAGGGTAGGAGCCACATAATGATGATACAGGAGATCAGCGTCAAAGACACCAGGCAGCAAGCAGAGACCTGCAGTTCTGCCCCAGCAGGAGGCTCAAGGTGGCCAAGGGTGGGCTAAAAGTGCTGGTTCCAGGTTTGTATTGCTCTCTGCTGCAGAGCAGGTATGGCCCTGCAGAACAATGTGGGGTCCATACAGGCCAGCAGAGGCTCTGACTCCCAGGCTGCTGCAGAGGTTGCACCCAGTGCTTTTGGCCTATGAGGGCAAGCAGGAGAGCCTGCTACAACTCAGCCCTCCTCCATGGCACTGAATTTGTCCTAGGAGTCCTTCAACAGTGAGATCAGAAGCATTCAATCTTGCCTTCACCTGAAGGGCGACCCAGTTGCATCTAATACCTTCTCAGAAGGATTTGTTCTTTGGCTTGTCCTTCTGGTGAGAGCCAACAAATCCAGTTCCTTTCATTCCACAGCTTCAGACCTGTGATGCTTTGTCACTTAGAGATGCACACATATACCATATGGGCATGCTGCTTTCTTGATGTTCTCCTAGTCACATCCTGGGCTTCACTGCCTAGAAGGTTTTGCTAAGCAGTGACTTACCATCAATTCACGTGTTTATGCTTAGGGCAAGGTGTTGCCTGAAGAAGTACAGGTCACTCATCTGATTAATTTGTCTATGTGCAGTTTAAAATTGCTTAACATGGGGAATCTAGTTTGCTCAGCTCTCACTCAGGAGAGAGATGGTAATAAACTGCTGTTTGAAATCTCGGCCCTTGCACGTGTTTAGTCTGTTCTCAGGAAGGATGAGCCAACAAAAGCAATGACAGTTGCATCTGGTAAATCACAGAGTTTTACTAATGCCACTATCACTTCGGGTGTATAAATTCTCCCACAATCCATACTGAATGCTAGAAAATCTGCTTCCATTTTGGTTATAAACACATTACTTGCAGTTTTTAAAGTGGCATTTAGACCCTTTTGGATACCTACCAGACTGCATCAAATGCACAGTAAAGAAGTGTACGTATCACAGAAGCTGCCACTTATTTGGACTATGGAAAATGAAAGGATTCTTTGTATATTCTTCTCTGGCCTTGCCTCAGAGAGGAGGTTGTGGGGGGGGGGAAGGTGTGGGGTTCTTTGAGGAGACAAAATTATATGTCTGAAGTGCAGTGAACTTGAATCTGGGAGCTTTGAGGTCAAGTCTCTGTGTGTGCCCTTCAAAGTAGTTACTAGAATTGTACCTGTGCTCCTGGCCTGTGCCTTTGTCCTCCTCTGTTTCCCAAAGAGATAGATTTTAAAATTCAGGCGTGTAGCACTGAATTGCACAGTTGTGAGCAGCCTCCCACCACCTCAGATTTTTGCTTGTGCATGTAATCTGTTAGTGAGTCTTTAGTGTCTGGTCATCAAGTGATACATAGGGGACAAACATACAGCCTGGACTAGGGCCTAATTATGAATGTACAAATTCATGTGCCACCCATAACCCCTAAATATATATACATATATATATATATGTATATATACATATACATGTATGGCTGCTCACTGACACATTCAAAGGAAGGTCGGCTTTTCCTTCTGTCTCCTTCTCCTGGACATGTGGTTTCTAACTGATGCTTAACCGCATCCCTCCAGACAGATTTGTCCAGGTACTCTAGAGCAGACTTTGCTGTAAAGGACAGACTGGCTAGCAGGGCATTGAGTTGCAGCCTTAGTTGCTTTGATGATCGTGTCTCTCCCTTCTGATCACTTGAGTCAAATACTACCCACAGTCAAACTGCAGGAAAGGTGCAATCAAGAGAAGGAAACTGATAGCATTGACTGAGGCTGAGTTTAAAATCTTTTATTATTTAGCTCTGCCAAACAGAAAATGGAATCTGAAGTTGATTTGCTAAAATGTTTTGAAGTGGATGCCACCCCTGCCTGAGACAAAGAGGACCTCAATGGCAGCGGGGACCTTAGGCTATGGCAGCAGTTCAAAAGAACACTTTTAATTTTGTATGCAACAATGTAAACTTCAAAAATAGTAAACTATAACCTTTCCCCCCTCCTTTTTACATAGCATGTGATCTATCACAGATAGAAATTTAATGGCGAACCAAAATCGCATAAGTAAACATCCTGGTGCTTACAAGTTTCATAAAAAGTGTTACATTTGATGTAAATATCTTACATTTTTAACTCTTAACACTCACAATTATGGAGTAAAAGCAACTGGCGATTCACCCCCTTAGTCCATGCTCACAGACTGTACATCAGCAACCACACTCTTGCCAGCCCCTTTGATCATTTTCGGTTGGATTGTCCCACACATGACCAAGACTTCCTCTTCCTCACATTGGCATTAATCAAGCGCAGCTCCACACGGGTAAACCCTGTGAAGTGAAAAGAGAACCAGGTCTCCTGCGCTAAAACTTGCAGTCCCCTGGACCCTGTGTTCCCACAGAAGCCATGGCGTGTATGGGAGGCACGTCCTGATGTCGGTGGGAATTTGGGGTCCACTGGGGCTGCAAACCTGAGCCCTGCCATTGCAAGTGCCTCGCAGCAGG
The DNA here is from genome assembly GCA_035583185.1 of Anabacerthia variegaticeps. NCBI lineage: Eukaryota > Metazoa > Chordata > Aves > Passeriformes > Furnariidae > Anabacerthia > Anabacerthia variegaticeps. Next base: position 43,867,274 of record JAWWEW010000112.1, on the reverse strand, counting down.
ACCTGGTTTTGCGTGGATAAAGACAAGAGTTCTGTAGAAGGCACTGGATTGCTCTTGCATGATTTTAAACGTGACTACAGTCATATGCAGAATAAGGAGATTTGGGCTCTAGACTGCTTTCTTTCTAGTGCTTTAGTGCAAGAATTTTTAGCGCTTGAGTTTTCCCCCTTTGCAGGGCAACATGCGCTCCTCTACATAGAGTGATTTCTAAATCTTCCTTCCACTCTTCCCCCCATCTTCCCATCCCCGAAAAGATTACCTTTTTTGTTCCTTGAAAACTTTCAAAGTACAGCTCTGGTCAAAAATAAACATGTGATGTAGCATAGCATTTGTTTCTTTTAAATCACAGTGTGCAATGCATCATTCAGTACCTAATGTTCAAAATGTCTGCCCTGCTTTTCATGAAAGTCATTCATTAAAATAACCTATGCAAATATATTTTGACTATATATTACATTCATTTAAAAAGAGAAGAGAGGTTCTTGGTTTGCAGATTTTTTCAGTGTACTACTTAAGTGAAAGGTCTGATGTGAAAAAAATACAAGCAAACTGGACATGCCAAGACTTGATGCTTTAGATGGTGATCATATCAAAACTGTACAGGTATGTACACCGTGTTGGACAGGTGTGCTTCTTACCAAGAAAAGACCTTTGCATCATCATATATAAGGTTAACCACAAAGTTTTGGTAAAAAGAGCATTTAATGAGCAAAGGATGACATGGAGGGGCGAGTTCTCCGGCTTTTATTAGGCAGTCCTGAAGCAATGTCTCCATTCCCTTCAGGGATTTCTTCCTTCTTCCGGACTTTAAGACGCGTGAGAAGCTTTATTACCCAGACGTCCCATTCCTCTGGCAAGAGCAACAGGAGGAAGCCCAGGCCAATAATGATGATGGCAATTACTCGGACACTGTTGAAGACAATTTCACTCGTGTAGTGATCAACAACTGTGTGGGACATTGAATGGGTGTTATTACATGGGAAAAGGCACTAGGGCAGTATCTCCTTCCCACCCCTTCACCTTCCCAGCTCTGAGGGCTGGCTGTGGCAGGACAATATGGCCATGGAGGCAGCGACTGCAGGGGCACTATCCTTCCTGCTGGTTTAGCACACAGCAAGGTATGTCCCCACCTCTGACAGCACAGGAACTGCTGGTGGGGTCCAGGTATGCAGAGAAAGGGGCATTTCCCTTCCCCAGCACAGCAGCTCTTTCATGCAAGTTTTTCTTCTCACCCTGACTGCCCTGCCAGGTAAGACATCCTGCACAGGCTTAGCCATACACACTGTTTGGTACCTGAGTTTGGTACCTGAGTTTGGTACCCTAGTTTGGTACTGAAGAGGTGCCCAGCTCTGTGTGTGCACAATCAGCAAGAAGCTGGGAGCTGCCACTTGCACTGCGGCACCAGATGAGCATGCTGGGTGTTAGAAGTGGTGGCTCTGTTTTGGGTTGAGGTTGCCTCATCACTCCCCTGCTCAGCCCTCTCAGACTCTGCAGTCTCTTGACTTTCACTGAATTTCAGAAAACTGTCAGCGAAATGTACCAGACCATGCCCAAAATTGAATTGTCTGGTGCTCTTGATAAACACCTGCAATGTTATTTACCAAGGCAAGCAGAATTACTAATACGTATCTCCTCTAAAATGTAAGCAATTTTATTTCTTTCAATTTAGTGTTAAGCCTGCCTTGAAGAAATCATTAAAAATTGATTTCTGCTTCATCCATGAGTTTTCATTCCAGCCCAGAAATGAATGACTTCAAATCTACTTTGTTTTTCAGTAGGTAGGCTTCTTCGGACAGTAATTTGAAGAGCAATTCTAGGGGTTATGAATATTCATGTAGTATTATGCAATACATATTTAACACATAAAGAATAAATTTTTAATCAGTGTCATCTCTGTAAGTCTTTGAGAGAAAATGCAAAACACATTTAATAAATCTATTTGCTTTTATCCTTGCTGTGTATTTGAAAGGCCACAGATCTAATGTGTTCATTAAGATGCAAAAACCAGAAATTCTTACCTGCGTTCACTGGGACACTCAGTACAATTCCAAGAGAAATCAAGGTGGGGTAGGTAATAGCAATCCCAAAATTTAGTAGAATATTGAATGCTGAAGAAGAAGAGAAAAACACCTTTTTGTACAGTGAAATTAGGCAGAAGGAATGTCACCTGAAACATTTATGCTTTATTACTTTCTCTGTTGTTCAAATAGATGGTACATTAACTTCTGTTGTTATTCCTGGAAGATACCAGAGGAGAGAGGTCTGTCTGCTGCACGTCCACGCGCCTGAGATATTGCTGTTTCTGGGGAACTCTACATCCTACTGGAGTCCACTGGCAGATCAGGGTGAGGTTTGGGTACAGCCTGTCTCTCAGTGTCATGTGCAGTAATTCCCATTCTCTGTACTGATGCACTGATCCAGTTTGCCCTGCTGAAAGACTAAACATTCTTCATCTGGGAGATTTCAGCCAAATAGTAGCTTCTGTTCTTTTTTGTAGAAAAGCTGCCTCCAGCTGCAGGTGGAAGATGCTGTAAATCTAGACCTCTTTCAAGCATGAACTTGCTAAATATAATTTCATACAATGAAATTATAATGTGATTATAATACCATTGCAACAGAATTAATATAATATCACTCCATTGTAATACCATACACTGTTCATCGAGTGTCTCATGAAAAATTAATACTTGCTTTGGACCAAATTGACCCTCGTTTTAAGGTGATTGGCTTTACCAGAGTCAGGAGAGCCTTGCCGATATTGAGCTGGGGCTCCGACTGTCTTCTAGTAGTACCTATGTATCGTACACCCCAGCGATTGCTTGCTGAGTTTTTCGCCACTTGCTTACAGACCCCTTCCACTGAGTCCACTGATAAGTAACCTGGAGGTACTTCTGGAGTCAGGCATTGTGACTGTTCAGGGTAAAAAGAGCTGGGCCTCAAGACTGGGATAGAGAAAAGCTATTTTCAGTAGAAATTAATGTTTTAGGAGATGTGATTCCATCATCCAGTTTATGGACCAACTCTGGCAGCAAGTCATCTCATCTAATTTAACAATGAACAACATCACATTTTGGATAACCGTTAACCCTTGAAGTTTGGAATTGGCTTCCTTCCCCAGCTGGGTTCCTTTGGTGGGACCGCAGTGGCAGCAGAAGAGAGGAATGCCACCTACCAAATTTCCATCAGCACTAGGCAACACTACATTTTCAAAATTTTCCTCCTCTTTAGGAGTAACAATTAGCTATTACTGCAGGCAGCAGAGGAACTGGTGTCTGGCCTTGACTGGCCTGGCTTAACCTCCTTGCTCTGGGGATGCTCCTGAGCCCAAGATAATGCCCCACCAGCAGGGCTGCTTCCTGTTGCATCTTGGGCAAGCGTCACCTGTCTCTGTAATGCAGAGTTCACAACCAGAAGTTAGGACAAGCTCTACAGTTTAGTCCCACAGCAACTTCTAATGAAAGCCAGTGTTTTGGCTTGGTAATAACAGCAGAAAAGGAAAGGACCCTCTCATGATTTCTTAAGCTAGTAATTAGGTTGAGAAGAAGGGAAAACAGCTCCAGTATGTGAGAAGTCTACAGCTTCCACCAGTGGGCAGTTTCTGGCACTCTCCTCCACCCCAAGCAGTGTGAGGGCTCCCCACATACTCACTCAATAAGAGAATTGAAAATCCGCAGAGGTTTCCCCAAGGAACGATGTCAAAAGAGCTCCAGTACTCCACTTTGGTAAAATAAAGGATGACAGGAATACAGGTAACGAAGAGAATGTTGAAGACAGCTAACACAGACAGGAATAAGGCAGCTTCTCCAAATTTAGCACTGCCTAAAAGAAGTTTGAATAAAACCTACAAGAGGAAAATACATGGGTTTAACTCTCTTGCACCGCATCCCTGCAAGGCTGGTGTTCTCTCCTGGCTTCAGTGGCACCCGGCATCCTGGCCCAATGGCCAGTGCTTGGTGCTGAGAAGCTGGGTGCCAAGCAGTGGCAGCCAACACCTAAGCAGTGATGCTTGCTGGACACCTGAGATGGATGCTTATGAAACTGTGGAGAGCAGTTTGTGTAGCCCAGCCCTCTCCCTCCTGCCACATCTTAGAACACAGGCAGGGGCAGCTGCCAACTGCAGCCATGCAGGAAGGGGACTCAGCACCTTTGTCTGTGCCAGCCCTGAAAGGAAAGGTTGCTACCCTAGCTTAGACCCTTCACTCTTTCTTCTGAACCTTCAGAAAACTTGATATTGAAAACAGAATAGTCAATGGAGCAGGGTAGGGGGAGGACGGGAAGCAATGATCACCCTGCATGAGACATCACTGGTCCAGACCTTGGGCTGCCACCTAGGGAGTGCTGTGGTGATAAGCAAGCGCAGTCCATGCTGACTGGCTGTCCTCCCACCTCTCCCTCCCCAGAAGGCAGATAGCGTAGCAGCAGCCCCTCAGCCCAGAGCACAGATACAAGCCTGGCTAATAAGACTGCAGGGAGGGGTTTAAAAGCTTTGGTTTATTAGTGGGAGAATGAGAAAAGACAGTAGAAATGAAGCATGTGAGTGGCCCATTTTGGGAGTGTCTGTGGACAGATGAAGAGCCTACATCAGTTTTTCACCACAGAACTGCAGAGGGTCTGTTGGATACCGTGGGCTGTTGGTACAGTTTTCTTTTGCCTCTGGTTGCAAACCAGGACATCCAATGGACTCTGACTTACTGGTTCGTGCTGGAATGGCAGCCCACCTTGCCAGTGTCAGCTCTTTCTCCCTTGCCTACTCAGAACAGGCAAGACTGCAGGGCTACCACGCTCACAGGGCTCTGCCTGTTCCCATCACCTCACAGCCATCACTGGCCAGTGCAGCTATGTTGCTGCTCTGTGTAATGGAGCAAAATGTCCCAAAAGCCACTTACTCCTCATTTTCCACATGAGGACAGCATGTTGCCCCTGTCAGGGCAGACAGCTGGCACAGCAGACTGAAGTGTCTGTGTTTGGGGTAAGAGAGCAGGTTGAAGTGGCTCTGCTGCACATTACACAACCTGTCTGCCTGCAGATCTGCCTGCCCTGTTGGCATGCACAACTCATGGAAACTGAGCCAGACTGAGGAAAGGAAGAGCAGAGTGGCAGCAGCAGTGGCAGTGGCATGCACTGCACAACAAACTGCTCAGCTCCATCTGTCCTGGCATGCAGGGCGTACTGCAGAGTAACACCCTGTCACCACCACCTCCCTGTGTATGGGCTCTGGTGGAGCAGCTCTGAGACCCCCATCCCTGCAAGGGCCAGCATTATCATGGGAGAGGGGACAGACCTAGGCTCTAGCCTTAAATAATCCTGCGTGCCTGCAGATGACTCCAGAGCCATGGCATTTCTTTGAGTCTGGAGGGCTACATTTCTGGTCTTGCATGGAAAAGCATTTTTAGAAGAAGTAGCTATATGAAACTTCATGACCTTCCTAATGTAAGACATCATCTGATCTGAAAAAGTGAGAAGAAAGCAATGCAGCACTGCGCTGAGCGGCACAGGCAGATGGTTCTCAGTTCGGTGAGTCTTCCTGGACTGCTTGTGTTATGGCTGCAGGGCTTTGGTATGGTGCAATTCATTAGACCAGATGGAGATGTCTACAGAGTCTACACATCTGAGCCAGAGTGGGTGAACACCCTACAAATGCTTATTCCTCAGTGTGGACTGTGACTTCGAGCATCATGAGCAGCACACACACAAATGTCTCTCAGGTTGAGTGAAAAGGCTCTGCCGCAGAGAGGAGGCTGCATGTCATCTTACAAATAGTGCAGTTTATGTGGCCAGTCAGGATCAGGTCTTGATTCACAGGCATGTGCTTTGGACTTTAGGCATGTGATTATTTTCATGACTAGCAATACTTGAAGCCCAACACAGGCTACATATGCCATTGAAGGAGGACTGGCAAGGGGAGGTAACAAAGTGACTTGAAATAGAAGCTTCTGGCCCTTGCAGAGTGAGTGATTAAATCCAGCGCCTGTGCAAAAGCAGCCTCATTTTTCAAGAAGGTGGGACATCTATAAATCCTCCCATGGACACTGGAGAAGACTATTCCCAGAAATTAGGACTTTTTAACCTAAGTGAGGGCAGACATCAAAGCAAGTGAATACCTGAATGCAGTGTTGCATGGCAGAGCTCTCAAAGAAGGGCGCATAGCACTGAATTGCATGGAGGTTTGCAAGTAAGACAGGAACAGTTAAAAAAGTGAGTGACGAGGGTGACAGGCATCTTTCTGGGGGAGAAAGACCCCGGTGTACTTACCTTGTAGAGAGCAGACATTGAGGCAGAGCCCACCACCAGGGCTATCCCAATAACAGAGTGGCTGTGAAACCCATCAGCATATGTCATCATAACTATCCCTGCAATAGCAAATATAGCAGCCACAATCTGGTTGGAGAAAAAGAAACACAAGAAAGTGTTACTAGACAACCCCCCACAATGGAAAAGTAGGCAAGTAGCTTTAAATTAAAGGGTAATACTTCTGCATCATCTGCTTATGTAAAAAAATAGTAGCATGCCTGGGCTGATACCCAGGGAACTGATGCTGCCCTTGCAGTTTCCCTGGCTTCAGGGAAGCTGCAGGCAGAGCTGCAAAGGCACACCTGCCCCAGGGGTGTGTGGCAGGCCAGACTGAAGGGCCAAGTGTCTCTACTGAGCTGAAGCTGGGATTTAATCTCTGTCACTGAGCCTCCCCATCAGGGGGTCCCTGCAGCCTGTGAGCAACAATAATACACAAGTAGTAATTCCTTGGAGCTTACAGGAAAGCCTTTGAGTCCTAGTGAAATTTTGCAAGAAAAAGGTTTTAGAAATAAATGGGAATAAAACTCATGCAACTACTTTCCAGCCTAGACATGTCATTTCAGAGAGTAGTTTTATTTAACCAACTAGGCACACTGCAATGAGGGTCTCTCAAACAGAGGGAGCATTCATGAAGGTGGGGGACAGGCGGCCCCTGATTTAGCAGGGTCAGCAACGGACTCCTGGGTTCTCTGGGATGGTTCTGCCAAGTACCTTCAGCCTTCCTAGGTGGTAATTTTGGGGTGAAAAGGGCTTTCTGCATGCTCATGCTTCCTGTCTCTGCAGCGGTGCAAGGGGCACCCTTCCTAGACTCCATACTTTTTGGCTGCATAGTCACAGTGATTCTTCTGAGATGACTGGTATATTAGTTTATTTTGACCTACAGCTGGGTTAAGTGCCAGCCAACTGTCCCCTCTCCCAGAGCCAGACTGGTATTTTAAGCCCCATCCACAGGCTGCAGATGCCTACACATCCAAGAGCAAAGGCCTCCCCTCACCTTTCCTGTTCCTCACCAGGGATACCAGGGCTACAGTTAAGATGCAAGGGGAAAGTCTGTGTACCAAAGCTCTGTTGCTGCCTGATGAGCAAATGTGGTGAGGTAGCCCCTTTACCAGCTTCAGATCCCCATCCCAGCAGCACCAGCAGCCTCTTTCCTGGGTTGAGCTGGGGCTGGTGTCAGGGGGCACCTATAAAGCAGATGATCATCCAGCAGATCCCTCCCACACACTGACATCAACACCTTCAATTTCCGCTTATAGAAAAATGCCCCATTTTTGCAAATGTCTTTTGCAATTTCTCCACAGGTGTTGCTGTAGAATGGAAGGGTGGCATAAGGGTAGAAAAAAGTCCTAATCAGCAGGAGCTGACACTGCCTGGAAAATACAGCTGCTAAGAGCATCTCAACATGAAGAGAGAAGCCTAGAAATTGCTGTACTGCTGTTGAAGACGCTGCATGAGCACAGTCTTGGTAGGCTATGAAGGGCCAGGGTTTGCCCCAGCTGCTCAGCCCTGTGCGTGCTCCAGCTGAGGGGCAGCAAGTTCTGAAGATGCTGATTTATGACCTGATCAGGGTGGAGCCTGGTACAAGCTGCAAAGGCTATGTATGCACACTGCACATTTGGAGACGTTCAGATACAGCATCTTGGCTCGCAGTCCTGTCGACATCAGATCTCTCCATGCACAGCTGTAGGGCTTAATTTCTAAAGTGAAGTTTCATGGTGGTGTAACCAGGCCCTATGGTCCTGGACAGGCTTCTTTTTAAGACAGGGAGAGAAAGCCTGCAGACGCATGGCCCTACAGTAGTGTGGGGTTGTTTCAGATCAGCAGCCATGAAAGAGCTCAGCAGATCTCTCAGAGTGTGCTGGTGCTTGTCAAATAAATTCAGACGCCCTGCATAGCTTCAGAGGCACAAGAAAAAAGGTCATTGAATGAGACTAGCATGAGGCAGGTGCAGAACAACAAAAAAGAGATTTGTCTTCTCCCAACACATAATTAAGTGAAGGAAAGCTTTACTCTTGCATGCTGTGGATGTGAGAAGTTTACAAGGATAAACTCATGGAAGAAAAAAATCCATCAATAACTATTAGCTATAGAAACATTGCTTCCATCTCAGGAAGTCCTTGAGCCTCAAATTGCTGGAGGCTGGAAAGTCTCATGAGGAAATATCATTACATGCTTTTCCTATTTAGATAGATTTTTCTAGGTGTTCACAACAGGCAGCTGCTGGAGGCAGGCTTCTGGAGCAGAGGCACCTTTGCTCTGACTCAGTAGGGCTCTTTGTAGAGGTGCAAGATACATGGCTCAGGCTTATCTGAAAGATGTCAACTCTGTACCTTCTTTCAACATCACCCATGCTACAGACCAGGTGACATAGTGGAAGATGCAGCGTTTCCTGTAGCATCTGCTCCAGGTGTGGCTGTCTCCTGTTTGACCTGCATGGGGCTTGTCCAGTCTTCACTGAAGAGTGGAGGGAACCAAAACCAAACATCAAGCTGTGGCATCCAGCTGGCACCTCCAGGTGCATCAGTGAAGGGAGCCTGCCTCAGCCCCTGTGGCTGCCTGTAGTCCTTCTGTGGTGGAAATCCAGAATATGTGTTAATGAACTACAGAAAGAAAAATTTTAATCCATTCAATGTCAGGGGCTGATTCATTTCAAAGCACCTTCTAGGGCGCTGTGTCTCTGTCCAGTTGGAAAGGAATACTACAGTTTGGGATTTGATAGTGCATTTATTTCCAAGTCCCACAGGCAGATGCACTTGTCTGTATGTTATGTACGCAGGAGGCACTTGCAAGCAATGGCTGTCTTGGATCCCGAGCTGTTTTATTCACTTAGCATGGAGGGAAACACCAAAGCCAAAGATCAAAGGAAATAAATGCAGTCTGCAAACAGTTTTGCTAGGGCAGAGGCCCTTGCCTCTTCCATCAAGTATGTCAAAAGTGTTGGATGAGTCTTGGCCTCTCTTATCAGTCCCTTGTCAACATGCCAGGTGTCACATACACCTTCTCTTGAAGCCTTTCATCCTGTCTCTCAACCACATCGTTAGCAGCAGTGACAGGCTGCTTGCACACCACAGTGCCTGCAGTCACTTGCAGATGTCTCAGCACTGCAGGGCTTGCAGAGGCAATGCTTCAGGCACTCACAGCTTCATTACGTGTGTGTCTTCTCTGACAGCTTACAGCCCTGCTAGTCCTTGCTCTGAACACAGTGAAGGAAAGGGGGAAAAGTGCAACTACAGGACATGTAGGCACTTACAAATACCTGAATGGCAAGGATGGGGACTTGCAGCTTGCTCTTACGTTTAAATTCCAGCCAATTCCAATTGTGATTTAAGAGCCTACAGAGCTAGTAGTTGCGCTTTTGAAGGCCAAGTAGAATGCTTGTGCTTGCTTAAACCCCACTGAGCTGCTGCCTTTCTCACCTGGCCTCTCCTTCAGCGGGCATGAACTGGGACACCCAAATGTGTGGTGAGAGCTTTGCTGTGGCGCTATCCAGCCTGCTGTGCTGGTGTGGGGATGGAGAAGCATGGGAAGGCACTTGCGGCAGGGCGAGGCACTGTCACCCTTGCAGCCTTGTCTGCCAAATACCCTCTCAAAGGGTGCTTCTAAAAGGGTCAGCAGCTCTGACACAGCACAGCCCTGAGGGAGCACAAGTTTTGGGGCTGGGCTGTGTGCTGGCTTTCAGTCCCTAGGTCACTCCCAGTGGAGCTCTAGCAGCTGTCCCTCCTCCTGGCTGCCAGTGCCAGGAAGAAGGCTATCCCCAAACAGTGCCACCTTCGCTGCCCGTTGCTTATCACATGGACTATATAGAACAGAGAGGATAGAGGGAAGAAAATGATTCTCTCTAGACTCCATGCTACATCCCTCTGCAGACAGGAGTGTCACAGTACTCCCACTGTGCCACACAAAGCTGTGCTGCAGGACTGCTGTGCTGCCATGTGCCCTTCTGGTCCCTAGGAACAAGTGCCTCCTCACTCTCATATTGCCATAGGCTAGGGTGCCACAACAACATGAATAGCCCAGTCTGCCTGCAAACTCCCTCCCCCTGCAGCCAGGTGCCTTGCTGGCCTGTCACCTGTGAAGGAGACAGCTGTGTTCCTTTTTGGGAACAAAGGTGGCTTCTCAGGAAGCACCACTGCCACCCTTCACCTGTGCCAGGTGCCACAGTGAGGGGCTGGAACACATGGCATGAGCATCACACAGCCCTAACTGCCCTGGCTCCTGTTCTGGTTCTGTTTCATTACTGCTTTTCCAAAGCAGTGGTGATAGGAAACGAAGGACAGCTGGACATGTCTGGGACCACTACTCAGGTCTGCTTCCCTGCTCCTTCCATTCCTTCTGCCCCTTTGAGAAAGGAGGCATCCAGAGCAGGATTCCTGCCCCAGTGTCTGTCACCTGCCATGGCACAAGAAAGCCTGACCAGGAAGCTGCTGGTGAGTCACTGACCATCTTGGCTCTTCCATCATGGCCATGCACCCAGGAGAGAATGAGAAGCATCTCTGCTCCAGCATGGGCATGCCCATGTGAGTATCCCTATACACAGGTTGGCTTCTTTCCCTCCACACCACAGCCATATCCAGAAGTGAGAGATGGCATATTCAGAGCAAGGAGGAAGCTGCAGGTACAGGATAGCAGTGGTCACCCCTTCATACACCTCCTCTCCTGGTGTCCCACCAGCACTACAGCTGACAGTGCCACAAGAGAGATGAAGACCACAAAAATATCTTTTTTTTTTTCTTTCTCATTTGTCAAAATGGTTACCATGTCTAGCTATGATAACAGTGACACTTTCCTGCCTCCAGGATCATTTCAGGATATCCTTGCACTCATAAATCGGAATTAATTTGTTTTCAGCATAGGGCTACCTGGGAAGGGGGGGTGGGCAGACACCAGCTGGTCAGGCTGGGCTTTTGGCAGGTACATTTTGCAACCATCCCCTGAGCAGCCTCTTGGCTGCCACCACTGAAAGGTTGGCCAAGCTCTCCTGCCAAGTTCTCCTGCCAGTGAGGAACACTTCCCAAAAAGTTAACTCTCAGTTGCTTCATGCAGGAAGGGCAAACAGCTTCTTCTGAGCATTAGCAGCACTGCCCAGGTGGCTGAACAAGGAGTTCCTCAAGTGGTGGGCAGGAAATAGAAATTATTGCAGTAATTGCTGTTAATATGGATTATTAATTAATATTAATTGGTGCAACAAGGCAGGAGGGACCCATTGGTGCCTTTTCCTTGCAGTTATCCCTGGCTCTGGAAGGAGCTCCTTGGTCCCTGGGCTGGTGGGTTACCCACCCACCCCCTCTGCTTCCAGAGGACACCATGTGCTGAGGGATGCCTACAGGGCAGCAGGGTTTGCAAGCAGCTGAGGGGTTTTCTGATAAACCCTCTGCATGTGGCTCTGTTGCTGCTGCAGAGCAGGCATTCGCATGGGGTGCAGGACTAAGAGTGTAAGCAAACATTTGCGGTGCCACCAGAAGAGCAGCCCACAGCTGCTGGCCAGATGCAAGTCCCTTTGAGTTGGCATGACACGGATCCTCCATCACTGAAACATGCACACACACACATTTTGGCCACAGGTGGGTGAAGGCTGCCCAGCTCTCCTCTCCTGCCCACAGCTGCTGCTGACTGACACGGATACAAAAGATAACTGTACCACCCTGCATGCTTGCTGTCACATGTAGAAAGGTGAGGGCCCTTTTAAATTCAGAGGTTGGGACCAGAAATGCATTGTCGGGGTTTGCAGTAATATGCAGTTAGAAACGACTTGGTCTGGTGCCACAGCCTGGGAATAGTCCCTTGGAAAGGGCTGGCAAAGGCTGACACACATCCACAGCAACATGGAGATAGCACATATCCTTTGTGACATGCTCTGGAGCAAGTTACCTCTCTCCTGAAGGAAAATGCACAAAGGTCTCCAGGAACTCACAGGCACCTGGACCAGCTGCATGGAAGGATGCATCCTGCTCCACAAGGACTTCTGTGCCCACTCAGCTGTCTGCAATGGGTGCTGCTTGACTCAGCTGGCAGGAGGCAAGGGGTAAGGAAAGACAGAAGGGTGAGGAGGAAAAAGGGAGACAGAGATAAGGAGTCACTTACCCTCACTCCCATGAACCTGTCCCTCAGAACGATCCATGAAAGCAAGAACACAAAAGCTTTGTTGCAGCAGAACAACACGGAGACATCCGTAGTGTTTATTTTCTTTATTGCATGTAAGTAAAGGTAGTTTGTGAGTGTCCAAAGAACACCAAAGGGTGCTGCCTTGGTAAAAAACACCTTCAAAGTCAAGCCATTGTCTCCAAAAAATTGGCAGCACTCCCTAAAACAAGGAGAGAAAGGCAGTGTTATTACATAAGCCAGTCACAGTCTTCAGCAAATATATGGCTTTTTTTTTGCTTTTTAGCTTCTCTTCTTTTCCTTTGGAGAAAGACGGGCACACACCTTAAAGAGGAAAAGAAAAACAAATTTCAGCTTCTGCTGCAGCAGCCAGCACTGGCACAGGATACAAACCAGTGGGGGCTGCAAACAGCAGGGAGGGACAGCAAAGAAAGAGCGAGGGGAGAGGTCATGACAGGAGGTGAAATCTCTCTCTTGCCATCAGTCCCTTCACAGTGAACATCTTGAAGCAGCATGGGGTCATCCTCCTCCCTTCACCCCTGTGGGCACCAGGATGTTGAGGGGCTGGGCTGGCAGCAAAGCCCCTAGCTCCCCACTCCTGCTGAAGACATGGTAAGCTGGTGCCCATCTGATCTGCTGTGTGGGGTTTAGAAGAAGCCTTGTGGGAGCCCAGTTTGGAGTTTTTCCACCCAGGTATGTGACCTGGCTCAAACCCCCAGCATCAGGGCAGGAGCAGGAGGAGGTGGCAGGCAGCTGCCTGCTCCCACTGGAGTGAGCACATGGCACGGTGGCACCCAGGGGCACACTGGATCAGTTGGAGCAGCAGTGAGGAGTTACGCGCTCGTGTGTGCAGTCCAGGCTAGGGATGATGTGAATCCCTGAGTGGGAGGCAGCCTGGGCAGGTTCAGCCCTGGCACAGGGAATAGAAGCACCAGCAGTCTGTGTCCTGAAGGCACCAGTGAGCAACAGGAGACAGGAGGTGGTGGGGCTCACAGGGCTGGGATGGGTTGCTGGGCTGCCTCTGCAGAGGTGCTGTGGGGGGAAACCTGCATGCAATCTGCCCCTGCCCAGCAGAGAGCTGGGAGCTGCTGGCTGCATGGAAATTCAGTAACACAAAGAAGGAAAGCATCAGCCTACAGGGCTGGGGCTGTGTTCAATGGCATGCTGAGGTGTGCCCTGGCCTGTGCTGCCATTGTTTGCTTTCAAACTTGCAAAACTCCTGAGGCACTGAAATACTTTATTGGGGTGTTTCGACAAAATTTGAGCAAAATTAAATTTCCCTCTGACAATGAAAGATGAACAGGTTTTCATTGCTGCCTTCAATTTCAAGCTGTTTGTTTCCTGAGACTGGGCATGTAAAGCTGATTTTCTGGACTCTGACGAAGGCAGGATTTTGATCTGCTTTCTGGAAGGACATGGCTGTACCAACTGATTACCTAAAGAAACCCATTCATGCTCTAAGCCTCATCAGATCTTCCCATCAGTAACTCTACATCTGCCTACACCCCCTCTGCTGCAGCAGGTACAAGGCCACAGGGTAGAGGAAACACAGATTTTGTGTTTATTGGGTTTTGTTGCCTGCCACTCCCCTGTATTGAATCATAGCTATGCAGAACTTGCCCATCTCTGGATGTAATGACCCTGCACTTTGGCTGCTGTATATGGACACTTCCGTTTGAGCTGCTGGTTCTGTGTTGTGTCAGTGTCACAGCCAGCACATTAGTATCCCTTGTCCTCTGTGAAATCGCCTGCTGGCAGCAGCCTATTCCCTGACAAACCTGTCAGCTGCCTCTCTCCATCAGTAGAAGAGCTGCCCCTCTGTACCACAAACCACAGCGTGACTTTCCACCTGCTGGAGCCAGGCAGGACTGCTCAGAAATGTGCACGGCCCCTACAGATGCTGCCTGTACTCAGCACGTGGCCTGGATCCACTCTCCTCTTCCACAAACACTAGACATACTTCATGTCTGGCCTTTGGTCCTGCACAGCCTTGTCTGTACTAGCCACTTGTCACAGGGGACTCATGGAGTGCACAGGGAAGCAGAAACACATTGAAAAAACCAGTCCCGAACTTCATTAGAGGCTTAAACCTGCTTCCTAAGACATCAGGGAGGGCTTGACTGCTAGGGTGTCACAGGCAGACATCCTAATGCTCTGAAAACAAAAACCACTGGCACAGTTTAAATTAAATGATGTTAAGCAAGATTAGTATGATAGAGACAGAAAGACCATAGTGAAATGAAAGGATAAAAATGGAATTTATGATGGGATTCATTACGGGGGAAAAAAGTTCCTCCTGCCAAAAATCTGTGCCCCACATATAGAATTGGCTATCACTATTTCATATATAGTAGAAACGTCATTTTACTGTACTGTGGGCCTGATTCTTGTTTGCTAGATACCCCTGGATATCTGTATATCACAGCCTCATCCCTGAAGCACCCAGTGTAGTGCTGTGATGCCTCAAAGGACAGCCATGCCCTAGCATAGGTCAGGACCCTGAGCTCATTCCCCACTTTGGGAGTCCCCTCTCACTGGCCTATACAAAAAAGCTTCCTTCTAGCTGTTTTGGCTTTTCATCAAGTGTGAATTGCTTCTTGTAGGCTGGCTCCAGCTTCCAAAGGAGATCTCCTTATGGCAGAGGTTTCCCTATCCAGCACAGAGTTGTAAGGAAGCTTTTCCCCAAGGATACGTAAGGCTATCGAGGCTGTTACAAGACATGCACCCACATCCACAGTGAGCCCCATTGTTCAAAACAGGTGCACTGGTGCAGATTGCTTTCATGGACCTGGCACCTTCAATGACGTCTGAGGAGCATCAGGGAAAATGTGGTATATTTTGTGCACCAGAATCACTATGTGCCAGAACCCCTCACAATTAACTGTCTCCCCAGGTTTGCTACTGCTTACTGGGAAAACTGATTTTTCCTTGGTGCCATAACACAGCTTGTGAAGCCATACCAGGAAGCGTTTGATGAAGAGCTGTCTGTCAGTAACAGTAAATAGTTATGGGAAGCAAGGCAGGACTGATATAACCTACACTGTAAACCTAAAATAGTCAGGGATGATTCCAGAAAACACAACTGTCAGCCTAAATATTTTGACAGAACATTTGATCACAGCTGTTCTTGCTGTCCACTAATTTCTGGGCCCAGCACAGACACGGGCACATCCAGTGCATACATGTCTGGAAAGAAAAATCCTCCACACTGTTAAAAAAGAAATTGTCATCAAAGACTGACCAAGCCTACTCCTGTCCACATTACCAGAAATCCTGTCCCTGCTGCTCTCACCTATTATTTCAACATGCTGCTTGCTTGTGTAGTTTTGTTTGCTGGGATCACCCTGTTTTGCCCACAGAGCAGTGGGACTTTGAATGTGAAAATGGCCAGAGAGGCTATAGAGAAAAGCTGATGCAAAGCTCAGGTGTGCCCTCCCTGGCCCTGTGCATCCCCAAGTCATGCCCTGCAGAGCCACCCTGCTGAGATGATCTCTTTTTTACTCTATGTAATCCTCTGTGTGAGGAGTAAATTCCTACAACTGCTGGGCTCTTTCCAGATAAGGTGGCAGCAGATAGCAAGGAGCTGTGGCATGGCAGGACGTGATGCCATATTTTTGAGATGAACTTTCTTCCTGCATTATTTCCCTTGATTCTGCTATCATAAGCTAATGCTCCATTGTAAGCACAGAAATTGGTTTAAAAAAGAAATGCAAGGCATTAGCCAAGGCAACAGCCAAGGTCTGTGTAAGTGGAATGAAAATGTCAAAGGAAGGATACTGGAACGGAAATGTACTGGCTTAATTAATGCAGCAGCAATACAGAAAAGCTTGCTTCCACCCAGAGGTGTGTATATCCATGTTCACAGACAATCTGAAGGCTCACAACTGAAATAAACAACGGGATTGCACTGTGGGAAGGAGGTCTACAAGCGAACTGACTGCACTGCAGCCTGGCTACACGTGGCCCTTGAGAGTGTTTCCAGCGAGATGTTACAGAGTGGATGTGGTTGCCATGGGGTGTTGCTGAGGTGGCTGCTGCAGCAAACATCTTGCTGTGTGTCGGGGTAATGGGATGGTGAAGGTGAGAAAGAGGGGCAGAAACTTGGCCTGGTCACACTTCTCTTCCTCAGGATGTCAACTGGAAAGCATTATGTCCTGAGAGCAGAAGCAGCTGCCTGGCTGTCAGGGCATCCTATCCATGGGAAGAGAGCAACGGGGCAGACGGAAAATAGCTTGTAGGTATAAAATAAAACAGTGAATGCCACACAGGACAACTGAACCCACATTGCTGCTGCTGCGGCACAAGCCCCCCACAGTGAGAACCCCCAAGCAGGGCTTAGCAAGTCCTGACCAGCACAGGCTCGGCTGTATGTACCAGCAATCCCGTCTCCTAGATGGGGATTCTGATCCCCTGCTGCTTGTCACAGGGTGCCCTATCAACTTGGCTTGAAGGCAATGTGTAGCGTCACTTGGGAACAGCATGTAGCTGCTATGGTACAACAGGAATGCTAGTGCTGGGGTAAAAGATACTTCAGAAAAGCCTAAGGCACAATGATCTTTCTGTGTTTTCACTCTAAATTGTTTGCTGGTTTCTTAATCTTTCATGTACTAGTTCTTGTTCTTCCTCATCCTCTTTTTAGTGTGTATCTTCATTAATCCAGCAAATGGCAAATTAGGTCTACTCGATTAGACATGTCTCCAGCACAATACTAGCAAAATAACTCCATCATTGGAACCAAGCATCCCCAGTGAAGTAAATCAGAAGTCGTCAGTGCTAAAACTGCATGGTAAATAAGAGTTAATCATATTGAAAGCAGGTGTTGCAGTCAAATAAAACTTGCAAATGAAATATGACAGTAAAGCTCCATTTCGCCCCTACTGAGTTCACAATTATATATTTAACTCTATTCACCTTCTACTGCTTGTTTTGTCTTTAACCATTGCTAGGTAGTTGGGATGTTTCTCCACTGTTTTCAACCTAGTGCAAAAGAATGTACAAAATTCTGCCAATAATGGAAGGAATGTTTTTGCCCCCATTTTGAAAAGAAAACCAAAAACCCACCCATGAAAAGCAAAGGTAGACAAGAACCAGAGAAAGTACACAGAGTGTACCCAGGCTGGGATTAGGTCTCTTCATAAATCCTGCAGACCAAACCTAAGCCAGAAAGGTTAGTAAGCCATTAAATCTGCCATTACATCTTTGGGAAAGATGCAGCAAAGTAGAACATTTCTGGGAGGAATGCACATCCTAAGGGAGTGCTTTGTACAGGCCAGTTATTTCTCCTTTCCAGACTGTTAATATCTGTTAGAATTTTTTCATTGTCTCAGTGCTCATACTGGAGCCTTCTCCTTCAAGCCAGGTTTGGATCTGCCGTCACTCTTAGTAGGCGGTATTTTTTCTTTGTAGACCGTGCTTCTTACTTTGACCTTGCAAGGTCTGTACCTGCAAATTCAATTAGGCTAAATTGCTCCTGATTTTCAGCAGAGTGAGCATCGCCTCCCTGGAGTACAGCAAAGCCACCATCGTGCCAGTGAATCTGTCTTCTTGATTAGAGATTGGCAGGCAAAACATGTTTTGCTAATCCCTGCACCGATTAGGCCTGCATGGATAAATAATCTGCAGATGTACAACAGTCTTATGTTTTCTGTTCCATGTAAAACAAAAACAAAAGAAAAAAAGAAAAGACATGGACTAAAATGTCATGCCATGTCTTTTGGGAGGACTCACAAGCCAGTCACAGTAAGCAAAAGCAATGAAGACAGAGAAGATGCCCTGGCTGTAGTAAGAGAGAAAGAAACTAAACTCAAGTATAATTCCTATCAGTGAAAAAAAATTCAAGGACTTTTTTTTTGTAATTCATCCTGTTAGGGCCATAGTTTCTTTCATGCATTAAGTTCACAAGTGAAGATAGGTATGACTGCTGTACAGGCAAAAAGCACAAGTTAATCCAAAATATTCCTCAAAAATTCTCTCCAGGAAAGTACATGATATGTTCCCAGAAAATAGGATCATGCCTCCAGCTTTGCTTCTCTCTTGTTTGAGCCAGCACTGACTTGAAGGGCAGTCATGACAAAATCAGCTTCTCAGGTGGGCAGATTTCAAAGAAGTTCAAGCAAAGGGAGAGTTCATTAAACCCATTTTACAGATGTGCAAGCTGGGACATGGAAAGGCAAAGTCCATGTGAGGGCTGCCTGTTGGTTGCACCTTTAGAGAGCTGGGGATTTGTTTTTCCTGAATGTTTATTTTATAGCCAGCTCCTGTTACTTATCAAGACAGTCCCTGAGCGCCTTTTTCCTGAGTCACCACAGGTTCACACGCCAGCAGAACAGTTGCACAGAGGCTCCTGTGGTGTGTTCCAGATCATAAAATGCTGTGAATAAATCTGCTAGCCTCAGCATTTTGAAGAGAGGTGCCCAGGACTCATGCCATGGCTTTTATTTCCCTGCTGGTCTGACGCTCCTACAACAAAACCTGTATACCCCTGCCTCCAGCTTTCCTCAGGAAAACTGCTTCCCAGTGCTAGAAGGGCACAAGCTTCTCCTCAGCTTCCATGGGGCAGAGGTCTGAGACCTGTCCTGGGTGTGCCAGTTCCCTTTACCTACCCTGCTGCCTGCACTGCCTCCTGAGGAATGCTGTAGCCCATGGCCTAGGACCTGTTGCTCTTCAGAGATGTACTTATCCAGTCTGGTCTGTCCATGCTGGGAATTGAACTAGGGCTGCAGACCCTTCAGTCTCTCATTATGCCCTGCTCAGTAAGAAATGGCAGCCCTGCAGCCTAGGAGGTAATGTCAGCCCTGGTGACAGCACTGGTTTCTGGAGCTGGACGCAAGTGGTGTTTTATCTAAAATACTCTAGTGGCTTTTTAATACCAATCAACCCACATATTTTTCTGTAAGCATGTTATTAAATGCAAGACATTTCCATAGAAGCCAATCAAGCATCCAGCTGTCACTTTTAAATGTCTGCATCTGTGATTAACCACTACTTGTTTCTACACTTGGTTTGGGCCTGGTGTTCTGCCTTTAAACTTTTATCTGTTCTGGGAGTTTGCAGATCATTTGCAGAAAATGTATTCTGATAGGCAACGGAATGAGAAAATTGTCTTCTCTTAAATGGAACAAAAAAATCTCCAGACTGAACTTCTCTGAACTGGAGAGACAGAAACAATTGGTTTTGCTCAGCACTGCACACATGCCAAACTGGGAGTTTGCACAATAAATGGTCCCAGGAAATGCTTAGCTATGGATTTACATAATACACCAGAATGGCTCCAAAAGAAGCAAATAATACAAATCTTACAAACCACCTGAATACACATTTTCAAGACAAGTTTTAGCACAGACTCAGAAGCCTTAATGAGAAACTATTTAAAGTAACACTTAAATAAAAAATAATTAAAAGAATAAGACCAAACCACAGGGAAGATCCATATACTGTAAACTGCCTCAGCAAAACACCATAGTGGGAGTCTTGGGCTGCAGAAGCAAGGGAAAAGCCTTCAGCTTCTCCTGTGGAGTGTTACTCCACCCCACAATTTGCTGCACCTGGGGCACTAAACCTGTTTGGTTTGCCTCTGTCCATTTCCAGTGAAGAGCAGTATTCCTAGGATATGCTTGGTCTACAGCTTTTACATACGTGAGTGCAGTGAAGGCTGCAGAAAGTGGATTGTATTAGTGTGAATATTTAAGTTAATTTTTGCAAGTGAACATACTGCAGTTTTGCATGTAGCTTTTTTCTTTTTGTGGATGTGACCACCAGCCATCTCGGATGGGACACTGGGAAAAGCTTAGGGAGAAGGTAAAATTGAGCAGTAGCAGTACTGCGCTGCTGACGCTTTAGAGGAACAGCAGCAGCTGTAGCATTGTGAGCAGACACTGCAACAGATTTCCTGTGCATGAGCACCAGGGCAAGCTGAGCTCACTCCGGGGTGTGTTATCACAGAGGCCAGGTGGTCCCAAGAAAGTCATGCCTTCAGATTGCTGCATGGGGCAGGTTAGCATTTGTGGGTCTTCCATCTAGAGGAATTGCATCCAGAGGTGATGTGCCATTTTGGAAAACACAGGAAGTATTCCTGACAAGAAGAAGCTTTTAATGTGACATGCACTCAGCAGTGAAACAGCTGAAGTTATCATGCATTATCCAACATTTTCTGCCTTTACACCCTAGAGGTACCCACAGCCTGAAGTGCTTTATGCTCTGCTAGACAACTGGCATTATACAAATAAAATGTAAGACTGTTGCTATGTGCAAGCTCCAAACACCCACAAGACCAGGCAGGCATCATGCTCGAACACAGAGATGAGCTTTTTAGTTACAAAGACTGTTTTGTGGAACACCTTGTTACTGAGTCCCTGAGGAAATGCAACCCTTGACTCGGTCTTGTGTAGCACTCAGGATTGGTCCCAAACCTTCTTCAGAGCCCAACAGAGCAGTGGTCAGGAGATACTCAGACTGGACATTCACCTCCACAGCAGCAGTGCCTGAATCTGAAAGGGGCAGCAAGGGGAATGAAAGCCTCACAGGTGGCTGGGGTTTACTGGAATGCAAACCAGTGGGACTAGTGCAAGCAGAGGGATGGTTCCTCATGGTGTCTGGGGCAGGGTGCAAGAATGAGCTGGAGGCAACTGACTCATTTGTACAGTGGGCTGTGATGGAGGAAGAGTATGCTGGGACTCACCACCATGCCCAAATGATGTACAGAAAAAGGACCATCAGCTCCAAGAGCACCATGTACAGCTGGGCACAGGCAGCCACAGCAGGGTGTGTGGAGCAGTTAATGATCTGTATTGAAGCTAATGACAGTCCTTAGGGAGTTATGGAGCAAGCTGAGAAAATGAGGAGTAGCAGGTCACCAGGAAGTATTTACTCATGCGTTCAAAAAAGCCCAAGAATGAAACAGGGAATTCCTAACAGGGTTCTGTAACTGCCCTTAAAACAGCCTTCCTGTCTAAAGCAAACATCACATTGATTGTTTAAATCTAATTTGTGCTGTGACTCTGGCTGGCAATCAGATTTGAAGATGACCATTGCTGGTTAAAGGCTGTGCTGCATTACCTCTTCTTCCTCCTGGATTCATCAAGGAGCGATGAGGACAGCGAATGTCCAGTTCAAGGAGCAGGCTGACACAGGCAGCATGTTGCAGGAACTTCATCCCAGCAGACTTGCTGGTGAGCAAGTGTCCTTAAAAGCATGACCGCAGCAGGAACACTTCTGCTTGTACTGTGTACCCAATGACTGCTGCCATCCTCAAAAACAGGACACATACTGGTTGTGGCAACTGAGTGATGATGAATTCAGACCTTCCTGCGGATCTCCGCTGCCCCAGTCAGGTGGAATTGTCTTGGGGCTGCTGAGTCTCCAGAGGGACTGTTCCCCTGGAGGCTCTTACTCCTCACTTTTTATCTTGTGCAGCTGCAATTAGAAAAACCCTTAGGGCTCTGCCTGCCTGCAGGGAAAGCCTCTCAGCTCTGCCGGTGCAGCTTCTCCTGGGTAGGGAGAAGTGCAGCAGCACAGCCCATTGGCAGCATCAACCCAACCTCTCCAGCACACTGGGCCCAGCCAGATGGCCACACCCCAGATTTTGGGAAGGGCATCCCAGATGTCAGAAGAGCTGCTTCAGGGCCTCTTTCCTCACCCAGTGCAGGTGAGTGTTGCACTGATGAGCTGGGGCTGTGTTTGAGGTCCATCATGATGGTCTATCGCAATTTCCCAGTGTGAGTTTGGCCATGTCCCCCCAGCCAGCCTGTCCCTCCTCAGCTCAGCAGTGGGGTGCGAGGGGAAAGGCTTGCTGTTATTTCCCAGGGCTGTGTTGAGGCAAATGCAGTCAAGCATTTGTGCAGCTTTCAGCATGTGGTGAGGGACAGCATATACAAACTGAGGCAGAGAAAACCTAAACATTAGGCTCTCAAGGCTTTGACTGCCAGAATCAACATGATCACTGCTCTCCATCACCATACAAAATTTCCATTGACGTCAGTGGATGTTTTGGGTGTGAAAGGCCTGCAGAGTCTGAAACTGTGCAGCAATCACTTGTGGATATCTTAAGCTTGGCCTGATGTGATTTATATCCAACTTTTCCTCTTCAGCTGTGACCTGAACAACTTATTACTTTTTGGAATAGTCAAAATGAAACTTTCAGGAGAAGCTGGCCAGCTGGCCTCCTGTGAATTAGATTTTTGTAATGTTTGGTATAGGCAGACAAAAAAAGCATGCAAGAATAAAATGGTTTTCTAGTAGCTGCTGTCTTTGTTTCTGGAAAAGGAGTTTTTTCACTCTGCTGATATAGAAGCATGGTGCTGATAGGAGGGGGAACACTGTTGTGTCTTGGGAGAAGGAATGAACAAGACAAAGGCAACACAAGCATGAGAGAAATGTCTCAGTGATAAAATTGGCTATGAAAACATCCTGAGATAGCTGTTACTGAAACACATATGTTGGGACATGTATCTAGAATACACACACAGATATATATACCCTCACATGCACATGTAATTTGGACCTTTATGCTTGTGGATTGTCAAGAGAGGCTTTGCATAGTGATATGGTTCCAGCTGGAGAGAGCCCTGCCAGCCTTTCCTGCTGGCAGTGCCAGCCTTGGGCCATGGGCATAAGCTATTTGCTCTGTAAATCCTCACTACATCATAAATCAACTACATAGCCTAAGTACTAATTGTTTAGCACCATGACAGGATACTGGGGACAGCTGGGAACAGGAAAGCACGTTGAGTCAGGAGATACCAAAAGAGACACCATCAACTTGGCAGCTAGTCTATGAAGAGAAAGAAAGTTATACAAAAAAAGAAAGCAGAGAGTTCACTGAGAAGCTGACATTTACAATGCACAAATTGCCCCTAGATGCATTAAGTAAATGGGATACAGAAGGGAAATAATCTTTTCATTTTTAGAGTAGCTCCTCTCAAGAACAGGTGAGTCTTTTCTGTTTGAAGTTTGTTTGCCTTTTTAGTTGCACTGCTGGTGTTCATTTAGCAAAAAAACAGAGCAGTCTCTGCACTGTACTCCCTTACTGTGTCCTTCGGCAATGTCATCCCAATCCCACATACAGAAGCAGAGCAGGAAGGGAACTATGGAAGCAGAGCGAGGTGGTCTCAAGACACTATGATGGCATTTACACTCATCCCAGAGCCTGATGAAACAGCACCCTTCAGAGGGGAGAAGTCTTCAAAACACAGCCTCTGAGAGATTGAGACACTCAGGAGTCCTACATCACATGAGGTGAAAGAGTACAGCTGATGAGTTTGGTGACAAAAGGGGGGTGTTAGAAAATACAATGTCCAGCACTTCTGAGATTCAGATTTTTAAACAACTTTACTTGTTTTGACCTTTCTCCCAACAGGCTAGTCATTCAGAAAATATTGTCCATGATAGATTGCTGTTGCTAGTTTTATTAAATTTGTACAACACCTTAGTATAAATGGTAAAAACAGAGCAATATGTAACAGAAATTGAATGGCTTTCCTCTGTGCTACTGGAACACTTAGGTCTCTCAAGTGGCATACAGTAACTGAGCATGGCTTGAAAATCAGTTGTCTGTTGTCCAAGAGAAACGGGAAACTTTTGCCTCCCCATGTAAGCACTTTGTTTTTTGAACAGTAATAATGCAAATCAAAAAATACTGACATCCACTGTATTTTTAAAGGACTGGATAGCACAGAAATGGGAGCCACTGTAGCAGAAACTCCAAGAGAGTTTCATCCATTCAGATTTCATCCAAATTTTTCTTTTAAAATTTCAAAATGCCTCTTAGAAAAAGAAATGTGGGCATTGTTGATCCAAGCTTCATAGCCAAGAAAGAACTTTCTTGAAGAAAGGTCAGGGAATTTTTTCCTCCCCAACCTTACAATATAGTTTATAGTTATCTTCATAAATGCGACCATCATGAGGAAATACTAAAAAGAGTCAAAAAAACCTGACCATGCACATGTCAGTTCAGGAGCCTCCTCTCTCAGGAATTTCCTCCTCCCTATTTTTCAGAGTTATAAAAGAATCTGTAAAATTACATGCAGTATAACATGAGAATCCTTTGTAAAAGCAAAACCTCCTCTGAAGACTCTTCTCAAGACATAAGAGTACAGAGCATCAACTAAATTTTCTTTCTGAGCACCAGAGGCAGGTCCAGGATGGATAAAAATCACATTTGTCTTTCAGTCCTCTTGCACTCTGAAGGTTCTACATCATCACTGTTCTTCTTTCACTCTTTTTATGCTTATGGATTGATGTGGCACATGTTCTTATGTGGTTCAGAAGCCGAATCTCAGTTTCATGCTTCATTATTCTGCAGGCCATGATGTATACATTCCAAAGAAGAGGAGGATACTGAGTTTCATGCTGGATCCTTCCTCCAGAGAGGAAGCCGAGTTACCACAGAGCAATTCCAGGAACATGATTTATGTCTGCTTTTGCAGCTCAGAAAATTTCCAGCTCCTCCTATCAGCTCCTTGCAATGTGCCAGACACTCCAGGTGAAAAAGCCCTTGATGTTTCAGAATTCTGGTAGTACCCTTGTCTTTCCTCCTCTGCTTAAGCCAGCGCTCGCCATTTCCAGAGGAGCTACAGCTCATTCTCTCCTTTTTGCATGAGAGAAAGGGATGCCTATGGGCTGGATATGCACAGGTTGGAAAAGGTATCTCCAGAGATCTGAATCTTTGCTGGGATGTGGCCAGTGACAGAGGAGAGCTATGAAGCAACCTACAGACAGCAACAGATGCAGAAAAAGACCCCAGGTTTACACCAGCATCAGCAGGCTGATGGAGTTTGTCATTCTGGCCCCTGCTGGTCCAGAAGCAGGAGAAACAGCAAACAAACACCACAAATACCACTGGGAACTTTTCTTCCAGCTGCTGTCAATGTTCCACTCTAGGCTTTTCAGCTGACATCCTTGTTAGACAGAAGATAAGAACATAAATACCTAATGGGGTTTTTAGCCCTCAATTGCTTCATTCAGAATGTAGGAAAACAAGCATGATATTAAAGGGAACAGAGAAGAAATGTAAGAGAAGACAGAGATATTAGATAGAAATTGATTCATTCTACAAGTAAACAAAAATTTTAGGGCACTGAGGTGATTACACTGCTTAGAGGTTATAGGAAAATGAAATCTATTTGAAGTCCCTGGGAAGACCAGAAATGAGGTGGTGAGAAACGGCAGTGGTGAGGCATACTCAAGAAGTAGAAGGAAACAGAACTTAAGGTGGTTTCCGATTTGCCACATTTAAAAACCAGACTTGAAGCTAAGATGGTGGAGTAAAATCGTGCTTGTGACTAAAAATTGCTGGAAGCCATGAGAGTCCCTCTGAACAGGATGCTAACTATTATTATTTATGTGTTTGGATGGGATACACAGCTGTTCTTCAGAGGCCAGGCAGAAATTTGTTTTGAATCTGAAGCCTTCTACAGATACTATGCTTCAGAGTGCTTATTGGTGTGTTTTAAAATGTTAAAATTATTTATATGAAATATTTTATATTTTTAAGGTTTTACTCTTACATGATAAGAGGCGGTGAAGCACCAAAATTCTCTGGCCAGAGTCTGATGCTGCAGAAGGAGGAAAATACAGAGCAGTTGGGTCTTGTCATTGCTGTGCATGTGTGGGGGGAATGTCAGTGTGGTTTGGATAAGGCTGTTACAGCACACACTGCTCTCTTTCCTAGTGACATTTTTAATGTACTTGTTCTTTTTCTTTTATATTTTTATTGCCTACTAAATGGTTTCTTTTGGTTCTGTTTTGTGTGAGCGTCAGTGCAAAGAAAACAGTTCTGTTCAGAGAAGCACTTTGCAAACTGCCCTGATGAGGAGCGAGCTGGTGCCACACTAGCATATTATGTGCCATCCTGCTCTTGGCTGTGAATCCACAAATTAGGATTTCAACCCAGTCATCGCTGAACATGCAGATTTACTTTGTGAAAGACCGAAAACCAGAAAGGAGCCCTTATTTGCAACAGTAATAACACAGGAACTTTTCATAACGAGATGCAGAACTCCTGAGTTAATGAACTGGAAAACCCATCTGCTGGTCCAAATGCCATACTTGTCTTTTTTGGATCAAAATTATTGAAATAACAATACAGGATAAGCCTTCCATGCCTTCTCTGCCCAATCTGTGCCAGTGAGGCATTCACTCAAGAGATGCCTGTGAAGGGATGGACCTGGAGCACAAAGGAATTACCAGCCTGGGTCCAGCCAAGCCCTGTCCTGTCTCCAGCAGCTGCTGGTGGTGGACAAACCAGGGATGTGGTGCACATGAAAAAATGCACCCCCTAGGACAAGCTGACATTTTCTTGTCTTTCTCTTTCAACTCTCCTGCTTCATCCACCTTGGAAGCATTAGCCATGTACCCTCACTCAAGCCTGTAACACAAGTGTAGCTCCCTGCACTTCAGGAGCAGTGAAAATTAATTACAATTTCATTAATTAAAGTACTCTGAACAGCTTAGGTGTAAATGCAGAGCCAAAGTACATCTCTATTGCCTTTTATGAGTCACTGTCATAAGCCCCTGATTATCTGCACAGCTTAGCTTGGACTTTGCCATCCCCTAGAAGTGCACTGTGTGTACTTGGTCTGACAAATCTGGGACTTCTTCCTGTTATAAGAAACCAGCCATACTGCATGCTGAGATGGTGCTGCTCCACAGTTTGATTTGGATTCACTACGACCACATCCCTGGAGGGAAAACAGTATCATTCCTTCTGAGAATTAGTGTAGCAAGTAGAGGAATAATCAGGATTATCCAGGGTGAAGATACACTCTCTAGTGAGAGCACCTGGAAGACTTGCAAGAAGAGCCTTTAATTTCAAGTGACAGAGACTGACTGCTGACAGTAAACTCTAGGTGACTCAGAAACATGGTACCTGACTTCATCTCAGAAATGTGTCTGTGACATTTGAAACTGCCAAATGAAAATGTCAGCTTTTAACCTGGATTTCCCTTAATTGGAATAGATCATTCATTTTATGCTGGAAATATTCTGACCATTATCTGCTTCTGTGTTATTACACTGTGATGTGCCTCTGGTAATGGCTTTAATAAAGTGCCTGGAATTGAGTGTGTTAAAGAGTTTCTTACATTTAGATGCTCAGATACCATGGGATTGAGTGTAGCACAGACGAACATCCTTTTATGATACAAGATTTCTAAAATAAAATGTAAGAATATTAGGAAAGACCCTCATGTATCTGATTTAAAGTCACAAAAGTAGTTTCTGTTCTTTGACTATTTATGACTAGAGGAGTCAAGCTCCTTCTAAGCTCTATCAGTAAAGCATGCAGCACATCCATTATCATAGCACTTACTTTTGGCTAAAATGAAACAGCTTTGTGACACACAGCTGCAGTTTATGGCATCTTCCTGGATTTAATGGGTAGAGGGAGTAACAGGGAATGTGGGACTATAATTTTCTGAGAGAGAGAGTAAAGACTGTGCAACAAGCCTACCTCCTGCTTGCTGGTTCTGAAAGCCAAGCTGCAGTGAGGAGAGCCAAGTATTTGCCAGATACGAAATTACCGGGCTCATTTGTCTTCCACCTTCTACTCCTGTGACATGCTTATTCCTTCCTTCATTTTGGAAAATGACCTTGTGATCCTTGCTTCCAGCATCACACACTGCTTCCAGAGCAGCTGTACAGACAGCAGTGAAAAATCTGCTCCCTACTATTACAGGGTAGAAGCACTATGAGGGGAAAAAGCACGGGCTGTCCTTGCAGCAGGAGTCAGCTCCTGCTGACACCTTGCAGCTTGCCATCTAGGAGAGAAGTGGACTTTATCTAGCCATGATTAATGCCTGCCCTGTGGGTGTGCCTGCTCTGCCTTCTTTCTGAAGCCCATGACTTAGACTGTAATTGTAAAATGGCTTTTCTGGCCCTCTCCCAGATCTGTGGCTCCAGAGGCCAACATCAAAATGTGCCAAATAATTTGGATTGGATACCCTTTGGTTGCAGTTATGGTTAATGCAATTGCAGCCACGTACAGTGGATTGTCTGGGAAATGAAAATGGTTTGGTTTATAACAGAAAGCACTCAAGGAGGAGGAACAGTGCTGCTCTGAAAGTGGTTTAAAGCAGAGGAGAGGAGAATAGTTAGCTGGCCTGTTTCAGTGTGCCTGTGAATCCTTACACATGCATAGCAGGGGGTGTTGAAAAATTTAACAGAATTACTGCTGGGGATGTATCACAGCCTACATACTCCATAAGCACTTACCTCAGTTTAAGTTCAGACATAGATTAATTTAAGCAAATAGCTTGTTGGCTTTATCTGGAAAAGCAGGTTTATATCTTTCTAAGACTTTCAGATTTTTTTTTGACCTTGGATTTCATAAACTACTTTTGGTTAAGCCAGACCAACCAGACTGAGCTCAGTGCTGCAAGTTTTCTGGGGGAGCTTCACAGTTAGACTTGTCATTTGCCTGCTTCTCACTTGGGGCTTTTTTTTTTCACTGTCATTAATAAGATCTGGACACCTTATGTCATGTTCTGACATGAAATGCGTGAGATTGAGGCGTTATGTTGGCAGAAAGCATATCTCAGGCAGATGAGGAATTGGGCCTTTCAAATATCTTGGGTTCATCTCAATCTGTAAGGAATTTTTTAATTATTTCCCTTCCTGTTCACCTGCGAGGTTGTGATACTGCTTAACATGCTTTGTTACTTAGGCTAATGGTGACATCCATGAAGGGGTGACAAAAGCATCTCCCCAATACCTTCATCCTTCTATTCAGCCTTGGAATCAAAGAATCATAGAATCACTAAGGTTGGAAAAGACCTCTAAGATCACCAAGTCCAACTATCAACCTAGCACCACCACTGTGTTTCACCACTAAATCATGTCCTCAACTGCCATATACACATATTTTTTGGATACTTTCAGTGATGGTGACTCTACCACTTCCCTGGACAGCCTCTTCCAATGCTGGACAATCCTTTCCATGAAGAAATTTTTCTTAATACCCAATCTAAACCTCTTCTGGCACAACTTGATGCCATTTTGTCTCATCCTGTCGCTACCTGGAAGAAGAGACTGACACTCTCTTCACTACGACCTTCTTTCAGGTAGCTGTAGAGAGCAATAAGGTCTCTCCTCTGCCTTGTTTTCTCCAGGTTAAAGAACTCCAGCTCCCTCAGCCATTCCTCCTGAGTCTTGTGCTCCAGACCCTTTACCAGCTTTGGTGCCCTTCTCTGGACACAACCTTCCCTTGGCACATACTGTGGGACCACAAGGTGCTGAAAAGCAGCTGCAGAACTCAGCAATCACCAGTTAAACGAAAATTAGCAGATTTTAGCAGGTACGTGACTCAGCCTTGATGGCAGACTCTGTGGTGCAGGTGCTGTGTTTGTTTCCCTGCTGGAAAAGCACCTAGCACAAGCTGTTTCAGGTCAGGATCTGCTGCATGCTACTTTCATACAAATACTAAGCAATAATGATACTTTACATGGCTGTGTGAGCTAGGAAAAGGAGATACAGGCTTAGATAATGGAGATTGAATATAGCATGCACACTAGGAGAGGAAGGGAATTAGAAGTCAATAGAGAACAAAAATACATGAATGAACAGTGAGGAAAATGTGTTAAGCCACAGAGCCTTAAGCCACAAGCCTGTCAGAAAAAGTAAGACAAAGAAGATTAAGGCTAAGTCTTTGTGTTGCTCATGGCATCTGAAAAATGTGTAAAATGATGGATGTGTTAATTAGCTCACTGCATCCCAGTAGCTGAAATAGTTGGTAGGTGGGCTGAGCCATAAACTAAAATAACCCCAGCATGTGAGAGAGGCTGAGAAGGCAGCTTCAAGATTACATGTCAGCTGCCCAACAAGAAAACACAGAATAATATCTTGAAAATACATAGTGAAAAACAATCTATCTAATAACACTTGCTCTT
Source organism: Anabacerthia variegaticeps (assembly GCA_035583185.1). Lineage (NCBI taxonomy): Eukaryota > Metazoa > Chordata > Aves > Passeriformes > Furnariidae > Anabacerthia > Anabacerthia variegaticeps. The sequence goes on along the minus strand of JAWWEW010000112.1, from coordinate 43,837,005 downwards.
TGACTTTGATGCTAATTTTACTTTATTGTTAAGCTCGTTCAGTAAAAATACCTTTAACCTTTCCATGATCAATAACACATGTAATAACAAGGATGAATACACAAAGTTTAGGGTAGATGGTCAATGCATTCTTGAAAGAGAGTTTTCCCTAATTATAGAGTATAATTTGTGAAATAACAAATAAACTATTATTTTACTAACTCCCCATATCCATCTTTACTCATGTTCACTGTCAGAATGGGGTAATTGTGTTTTATGTGAGGCTCATACTGAAACTTTGAGAATTTCCAGAGATCTTTGAAAACTGAGGTTTGCACATGTTAAGAGATGGCTCACCATCACATTTAATGTATACATAAATCACCCTAGAAAGTATACCAACAGAGACAAGTGATTTGGTGTTAATGAGATTGATTAAATTTCTCATCAAGGTAATAAAAAAAAAAATTGACAACACACACACCCCACAAGTGAGTAAGCTGCAAGAAATTACTGGATTACTCCACCTTCACACTCAAATCCTAGGAGGATCACACCAAATTAAAAACATAAATTCATATTCAGGCACCTAATGCATCAACTTTTACAGTGGGCTGAAAATTGTCACCACCTACAGATTTCAAAAGGAATTATGGGTGATCAACTTTGCATCTTAAAATAGATGTAGGAAGGTTAAGCACAATGTCTCTCTCACAGGGCATCAGCCATGGTGGAATTCCAGTCCAGGAGAGAGTTGAAAAACATTCCTGAAGGGGTGTTTTGCCTTTTGGAAATAGGAGCACTATCTGCATATGGCTATAGAGGAAGGAACATATAACAAAAGCTAAGGGTGGTTTTAAATTTTGAGGGATATGTAGAATGAAGACATCTGTTGAGAGAATTAATTTTATACTGAACATGAGTGGGATGGAAAGCAGTGTAAATAAAGATGAGAGTTCATCCCACAGCCCAATCCCTCCCCACAGCTGGGGCTGTGCCCGTGTTGAGGGCAGCTGGGGGGGTGGTGGTGGTGGGAGCCAAGCCAAGCCAGCCAGGGCAGCCTGTCTGCATGCTTGTGGGCAGGTGAGTGCTGGGTGTGCCCTGACCTCTCCTGGGGCTTCAGCTCTGTTTTTAGGCAGAGAGGAAGGAATTTTTGGAGCAGCACCAGGCAGTGCTTTGCAGACAGATGCTTGAGAATGAGCAGTCCTTCTCCCTGCTGTGAGAAGGCAGGTATCAGCTCCCTCAGAAAACAAACTGGGGTCTGATCCTGGAGTCTGTACTTTCCTACCAAGACCCACAGGGTAAGACAGATGTTGTGCAAGGGAATTTTTCCACTCTAGAGGCATGACCCCACTTTTATGCTAGAGCTAGAAAGCACAAAACCTATGTCTTAATTTTCCTTTCTTTTTCAACAGTTTGCAGCTTACAGGAGAGCTGCTGATCTGCAGGATACTGTATAAAGACTGTCAAAAGTAAAACAGCCTGTTATCCCTCTGGGATGTCACTATTCTTGGAGGACAACGTGGCTCAGCCTGTATATCCAAATGGTGCATATGTGCACATGCATACCTATGTACACATACGCACACACACACATACGAGCACCACTATAAGGAGACATTTCCAACAGCTTTCACTACTGGTTCACCACTCCTTCCTATTGAATCATTACCGTTTCACCACAGTCTTTAGTAAGAATAGAGAATCCAGCAGCAGAAGCTCAAAAATGCTACCCAAAATATCCTGACTGAGTCTCAGCAACAGAGTCATTCAGAGTCACAGGGCCCTGTGACATCCCCACCTGTCATCCCACTCCCCTCCTCCCAGGGTACACAGCACAAAACCTGGCTCATTTTATTGTAAATGTGCACTGGGGTATCTGTTAAATTTGGCTCTGTCAATACTGCACCTACACAACTGGAATAAAGAGCTTTGGTGTTTGAACTCAGCCCTTTCTCAACATGCTCTGTGATGAAACTGAGAGAGAGGGAGGTTACTCAATAAGCTTAAGCCCTTGAGAGACAGAAAAATGTACTGAACAGTAGCTCATATTATTACTAATTTTAGTGGCATGTCTGTATTTCTTTTCAGATTGTTTCCCAGGTTGAGTGACAAGAACAGTAATGTGATTTCAGCCTCTGAGGTGAAACTATTTGTTCAGAAACCTGGCAGAGGTAATGCCTGTTTTGCTACCCTACTTTCTCCTGGATCCCTAGCAGTGAGTGTGCTGCTCCTCTGGCAGGACCCTGTTACTGCAGGGAAGGGATCTGAAGCACCTCACAAATGCAGGTGAGCAAAGCACCTCTGGGATGTGCAGGACTCAAAGCAGCTGGGGACACCAGCTTAGTTATCTCCTAGGGTTGCTGGCTAGTTTCCCTGTGCTGGAGAGCTAGCCAGCTTTGCCATGACCATGTTTAGGCTACCTAAGAGGCACAGCCTACTGAAATCTCACTACAGCACCAACGAATTAAGAGCTGAAGATCTGTGGGGCAAGCTGACCATGGGGGAGCCTATTTTGCTGGACAGATCCCACAGCAGGAATGACAGCTCCTCTGTGCATGCAGAAAGATCAGTGACATGCAGTGGCAGAAAGCAGATGAGCCTGGCATCTAGCTGGAGACATTTTCCATCTCACTGTAAATCATCCACATTTGTTCCTTGTGTAGTTCTGGGCTAGAAGCATCAGCTCTAGTCACTCACGTGAGCATGGGAGAGGCATGAGAAGTGTTGCGAAGTCTGTAAGACAGCTATCAGGAATCACTCAGGCCCACTGAGGATATCAGCATGATTTGTGCCAAGCATAATGGAAAAATCAATTAATTCATTCTCAGAGAACCATAAGATAACAAAGCTGCATCAACAAATCTTGCCTGGTCAGTGCTGTTTGCATTTTTAATTGCCAGGAAAAGGGAGAGCACCAGAACATGGTAAGGATTACGAACAGAGTCCCTGTAGAGAAGGGATTGACCAGGTAAGCATGCACTTAAACCAGGACATGTCTATCAGCTGTCTGCCTTTTGTCAAGCATGGAGGGACTGTGTTCAAAGGCTTAGGTGAGCTGAGTATGTGCTAAGGAGCTTATCTACAGGAGTAGGTTAGATCAGTCATGATAAACCTAATTAAGATGGGCTGACATCTCACCTGCTGCTGGCCAGTCCCACCATATCTTCGGTCTGTTTGTGTTTGTGAGGATGGATTTGCTCAGGCCTTACTTCTGAGAGAGAAGACAGGCTCCTGAGGTGAGAGAAGTGCCTGCTGGAGACCACACATAGATGTTTATGGCTGTTTGCAGGACAGGGCACAGGTCTCAGCCTTTTTTGTTGCTCTGACCCTTTGATAAGCTTTGCTCCACAGGAAGGAGCACCATTCAGCATTACTGAAAATCAGTACTAACACCTAAATCTTAGTAATTAGACAAATTAATGATTAAAAGTACAAAAAAATAACACTAGCAAGGAATCAGTGGGCTTTGCTGATCTCTTTCTCTCAATTTGGTTCAAAAATGTTGCTGGAGAACTGGGAGCCAATTTCAGGTGATTTACACTAGTTCAGATTCTCATCTTTACCCACCCCAGAGATGTGCCAACATGAGATATTTTTGGTTTGAAAAGAGTGTAAATGAACTGAGAGTTTGGCTCACGGGTGAGGATTGGATAACATGATGACAGAAGGGCTTTATAAACACTTATTATTCAAAATCTCTTCTGCAAACATGAATACGCCTAGGCAATTATCTTGCTTTCGCTGCAGATGGGCAATTGTGATGCAATTATTATGCACCTTCAGTACTACAAAGCTTTCAGCGCCATTGCTTTTGAAAATGTCTGAATTAAACAGAACGATAAAACTAATGAACTATTGCATCTTTTTCCTGTCAGCTGCACAACATCTAGTAGATGCCATCAGCACGCTTCATGCAGAGGAGCTGCGTGCTCATGGCTGTTAGCCCAAAGGCATGCAAAAGCTGAGCTTTTTGACGAAGGCAAACCCATCAGTAGCTGAGTTACCTCAGGAAGGATAATTTGTCATTGCACACTCATATCATGACATTAGACCGATATCAAGACTTTATTTGCCATCTCTCTCTCACACATCCCTAAGGAGATGTTTCTATGTGTGCCTAAGATCTGTGCTTATTTACTGTTCTGCACTAGACAAAGGCTTCTTGAGACTCCAGATACCACCAGCATAGCAGTGGAAAGTGTCTGAAGCCACACTGACAAAGAGAACAGTTTGTTTTTAGCACAATTGCTATGGAGGAAACACACTTGTCTCCAGTTTCTCGAAACCACTTGTCTCTGGTTTCTTGCAGCAAACATATTTGGGAAGCCAGCTGTTTTTTGTTGGGTTTTTTTTTAATGCTTAAACCAAAACAAAGCTCAAGAAACATAAAGTGGCAGAGAACAGTTTGCAAAAGTAAGGTCCACAATTAACTATACATATAACTGGCATGATTTTCAAAAGCAGTGTCCTCATTATGACTTTTGTTTACCTGAAAGTAAAGCCAATTGTCTGCTTGGTTTTGAAAAGATCCAAAGAAGCTATCTTTAGCAATTTGGCAAATTTTCTTTGTACATTCATTCTAGTTAAGAAACAAACCTGTCAGCACATAAAAAAAATGTTGCTGGTATGACTAAATCTTCCCTAGTTTGTTCTGAGTGACTTACCTGGTCTCCTGTAAGTTGGATAGCTGCTGAGCCAAGCCAAGCCCTGGTATACCACATAAGAACTTGCAGCCAGTCACAGGACTCAATACATGAGCAATACCATGGTAAACACGCTGTCCATTGAAATCGTATAGGATTTATTGATTCAGCTTAGCTTGCAGAAGAGCTACAAGAACTATCACTCATGTGAATATTACATCAGCAGAACTCATGTACTCTGGTTTCACGAAACGCCACATTTGGCCCACCATGTCTGACTTCTAAGCATGCACTGATCACTCTTTCAGGCTCTTTTTGCTTTTTCAGACTCCTGACAGCATAGTTGCACAGTGATAGAAACCACCTCCCTTGTTTCAAACACCTCACTCATTCTGCTTGATGCCACTTAGCTCTTTCCTCACCTCCCCCAGTCCATACATGGTTTTAGCTGACCTTTATAATATCCCCCTACAGTTATCTCTCTTACATGATTGAGAGTACAACTCTACTAAAAAATCCATGTGGAACTTGGTAAGGCAGAAAGCTATGGCACCATAGGAATTATCTGGAACTCCAGAAGAGCATGCTTTTTTAAGCTGTTTGAAAAATCTATGGAATCAATAGAGCTCTTTGTTAAATGCTGTAAGACTTTCAGAGCATTGGCCTTAATTGTTCAAAATTTAATGAGCAAGGGCACATCTACATGTATGTTCATGTAAGGCAGCTGAACATGTGGCTGTATGTCACTGTATCATCTTCTGGAAAAGTATTTTTCAACATTTAATTTTTCTACTTCAGTTCTCCAGAATCAAAGGACATTTTTTAAAAAGTAATGTGGAGGAGTGAATTTCAGTCAGGTCAAAGCCTGAGTTTCTCTCTGCAAGAGAAAATGCATTTAAATAGTTACTAACTTGATTTTTTTAACATTCACTGAGCCAGACCCTTCTTCAGTAGAAATTAGGAAGAAATTATTTACTGTGAGGGTAGTGAAGCACTGGAACAGGTTTCCTAGAGAAACTGTGGATATTCCATCCCTGGAAGTGTTCAAGGCCAGGTTGGATAGGGCTTTGAGCAACCTGGTCTACTGGAAGGTGTCCTGGCCTTTGGTGAGGAAGTTGGAACTAGATAATCTTTAAGATCCCTGCTATTCTATGATGAAATCAGCATGCTGCCATGGGGCTCAGTGGAGCTATTCCAGACACGGTGAAGTGCTGCCTGGACCCACCACATTTGATGTAGAGAACTTAATGAAATACTGAAAATGCTAGGTGAAAATTTGTTTGATTATTGAAAATAGGTTAAGATTTCATTATAGTGGCTTAATACCATTTCTTTTTAAATTTCAAGGCTAATAAAAAATAAACCAACATGCCCTTGCCTGAGGACAGAAGAATATTTCAGGTGTTTCTGGCAAAAAGGGCTAAACAGAAGCAGAACGGGTATCATTCATGGCAATACATTCTGGTACACATAATTTTGGAGTATCCTAGAGACAGCACATAAAAGATGCAATAAAACACCTAAATTTAATAATAGTTATGCCTCATTCAGTATCTGCAAATCATTAATCATTAACAAAATAAAAAAGCAGATAAGATGCGGCTCTGCACTGAACAGATTGGACTAGAGTTCCCTGCCCAGATCCCCAGCAGCTAGAATTACTCCGTGATTCTACTTCAGGGTCTAACAAGACCACCATTTGCTAGATGGTGAAAATATCAGAGAGCATTACAGAGCTGTAGTTTCATTTTTCTTCCAGGTAGTATTAAAGGGTAATGAAAATAGAGGTGAAATGCTTGCCATTTTCTAGTGTGCTATTGAATAGGAGAGTTTTTCATAGCAGAAGAATTATCTTTTTGTACTTGGAAATCTATATGTACTTCTATATGCTGGAAGGATAATAAGCCAGACTGGTGAAGAAAGCTGTAGTTTCAGTGCAGAAAAATGAAGATACAATTTTCAGGTGGCCTCGCTGGCCTCTACAGTGAAGAGCATTAAATTAAAAAAACCCAGTATTTCGGTGAGGCTAAACACTTTTTAGATGCAAGGTAAGGGGAAATACCAGATGACATAGAGGAACAGAGTCCTCGTCCAGCAAATGGAGCTGGACTCATACCATCCAAGGTGTCTCATCTCAGCAGTGTATTACATGAAAGTTAATACCACTCCGTCAGTGCAGGGGCATTCATGATGACTTGAGATCCCTGTGGTTTAACATTTGTGACTGCTGAAAGAGATGGGGGATGCCATCCTTCACATAAGGTTTCCAGAGGTTCACTCCTTCTGTGGGAATCTGAATGTTCCGCTGAGGCAGTGGAAGGTTTACAAAGATACAAAGGAAACATTGCAGCAGACTCTCCATGGCTAGGCTTCGCGAACGAAGATTTACAAGGGCTCTACCCACGCTTGCTACAAGCACGTTGGTGGCTAAATA
>JAWWEW010000112.1:43778304-43829846 GCA_035583185.1 Anabacerthia variegaticeps | reverse complement strand
TGCAACAGCGGGTACTAATCTGTTCAACAGAATTCTTGCAAGGATTTTACCAGCAATGGAGAGCAAAGTGATACCTCAGTAGCAGCAGACTCTAAGCACTTGTGAAATGCGCAGCTTCAGTAAATAAGTAAACAGGTCCCCAACCCCAAGGAGAAGGAACACAATTTATAAATTAAGAAACCACAAGCAACCAACACCAGCTCTAGGTGGCCAAGCACTCAGTCAGAGGAACAGGGAACAGATGAGGCGGCCACACCAGACTTAATGTAGGCTTGCTTAGGCAAGAGACACAAGTGATATGGCAATGACCATAAGGCCATAAAGTAAACAAGGCTCTTTTATTTAAACTTGATGAGTTGTAGTCCTGGCCCGAGGTTCTGACAAACAAACCAACAGGAGGGTTGTTTCTTTTCCACAGATAGGCTGAATAGAAGCAGTCTTCTCTAACTGCCACCCAAAGCAAGCAAACAAGGTAACAAAACCAGATTTTGCTTGTCTTCCACATTTTGGATCAGATCCTCTGGCAAAAAGCTACTATTTGGAATGGTGTTTTAGAACTGGAAAACAGAGAAATGGTTCTACATGAGTGTGTGAGTACATACATGAACCTGTCTGCCCATCAGCTCACACCTTTAACATTATTTTCCTCCAAATCACCCCATGAATGTTCACAGACAACATTATGTAGCTGCTTCACAGCGTTTTTCAATTTATGACACCCTGTTCATATACCTATGTTGCTGCCAACAAGGCTATTTCTCCCTTTTTAGCAGTTACAGCTTTGTCTAACAAGCAAGGGTGGCCACCTCCTGCAGACCTGGACTGAACAGGATCCTCAGCCAGGTACATGTGCATTTATATGAAGCTGCCTTTTCATATAAACACAAACAATCCTGGGAAATCTGGACATAGTCCATAACCACTAGGCAGCTGGACAAAAAGGTTTTTTCCACTTCTGTAGTGCTGCCAGCCTCCAACATTTCTCACTGTATCATCTGTCTTTATTGAGAGCTGTTAATTATAGCTACAAAGTCTGTTGCCATACATGCACTTTCCTTTTTTAAAGCAGCTTTAAAGGTAGATGCCTTCAAGATATTTTGACACAGATCTGGTCTGGAAAAAAGAATGCAAATTCCTTATCACTCCTTCCTGGATTTTGTTTTTGTTGCTGCTGTAAAGGCCATGGAGAATCTGTCCAGGACAGTCCTTATTCAATTAGTTTGTGCACTAGGAGTCAAGGTACTTCATATAGTGATCAAGATAAAATACATTCTGCAAAAACACCATCTGTGAGACGTTATGGTTTTTGGAAAAACAGCATATCCTCAGTTTTCACCTTCTTTCTCTATGCAGAAAATGTGATCACACTCTCTTTTTCCAGTCCTTTTTTCCCTTTGCCAGCCATAAAATGCAGCTACTTTTCTGTTTGTGTGTGCAGGTCAGGTCTGGAGGCGGGAAAGGGAGGAGGCAACCCAAGGCCCCTTCAGCCTGGCTTGCTTTTATTCCATGGTCTCAGTCAGTACAGAGAGATCAGATCAGCATGGGTAGGATCAGCATAGGTGGATTTGCTCTTGAGGTCTCCCGAGAAAAGCCCTAGCAGTGTGTAAGCTTGGCAGCTTCCTTTACTAACCAGAGGCAGTGTTAATGAAATGCAGTTTAACTACAGACCAGAGATCGTTCAGTGCTGCAAGATACCACATTTTTTTCCAAGCAAAAGCCATTACATAAATACATTGTTTCATAGTACATGCCCTGTCTGCAGGTAACAAGAACAATTACTTCTCTTTCTAGTCCTCGCCTCAAGCACTGTTACCTCATAGGAGGCAGATAATATAATTATTTTAGAGCATCTGTTCAAGCCACAGCAGAGAGGACAAAAGTAATGGAACAACATGAAAAAAATTACAGGACACCATTTAATTCAATCATCCTTGAAATTATTTTAAAAACCAGCCTCAAGATCAAAGAACATGGGTTTCTCCCGATCAGGCAATACCCAATTTTTATTCTCAATTAGCATTTTACAAAGGTCCAAAAGCCCAGAGGAGGTGATTCTCAATAGACAAAGGCTCTTCAGATTAAGGGAAAGATTTTTACAGGACATGAATGATAAGGTCTTTTCAGAATATCATGGTCTGAAAAATAAATGCAAAGTCCAAGTATAAACTGGGATGCTAAATTAGAAAGGACTGGTTTTCTAAAGAAGGAGCTATGACCATTTTCTCATAAAAGCTAAGACATAAGCTCTCAGAGACAGTGTTAGCTATGTGAATAGAAGGAATTAGCAAACTAGTCAGACAGAATTTTAAAGGCAATCTCTTAAAGGTATTTCCAGGAGATGTAAAATCTGGGGTAGGTTTAGAAAGAAAGGTAAACACATAAATGCCACTTTATGTTCCCGAGCCCACCATACAAGTTTACCATTGTGAGAGATACCTCCAACAAAGTTAGCATTAATTTTGTGGCTTTCGGCCAGCCACTCACATCATGAGTCCCATGTAGGTACCAAGCTCCTATACCATGCATTTGAGAGAGAGAAAAACTACCACCTTCACCATGGTCCAGAAGCAGTTTTTTAAGCTTTTCAATGGAAGACATCTCGAAGAGGTGCTTCTCAATTCTAGTTACATGCCTGACTGGGATGGTGGAGGGCACACAATAACAGCGAGTTTGACCAGCAGGCCTTCTCTTTCTCCTCACTCCTTCCTGCTATTTACCTTACATGTCTCATATTTGTGTTTTTGCTGTAAACGTCTGCTCTCTCTGTGCATTTTGGGGACAAACCAGGCATTCAGCTCCAAGATGGCAGTGCTGGAATATGCAGTGTGATACTGAGAAGCTAGCTGTGACACATTTCCTCCCCTAATCTAACCCCTGGTACTGTCTTCAGTGTATAAAGGAGACTAATGTGAACTCTAGAACACCTCTGGAGCTGTTATTTTCTCAAGAACAGGCAGCCTCTAGGTCATATTTTTGACAGCTGGCTGAGAAATTTTTGTTTTAGGAGACTTTAAGAGCAAGAAACCATGACATTAAACTTTAATCACCTAAGAAAACAAGTCTCCCCAAGGAAGCAGCTGAAATGATGACTTATGCAATCATCTGGCAATAGAGCAGCACAGCTGTATTATATCAAGGCAGCAGTGAGAAGCCATCTCCAGAACTCCTGTGGGGTGACAATGCACCTACCCCACATCCCATGGGGACACACTTTCCTTTTTAAATGGAAAGAAATAGCAGCTACAGCATCACCCTGAGCTCTGTGGCTTGGCCTTCAGCTGAGCTAAACCCACATGAATGGTCCATGACTGAGCTTGATGCTGTAAATACAGCAGGTTGGACAGATGCCCACTAGCAGTGCTACTACCACAAGCACCACACTGTTGCAGCAGAAGGCTTAACTACAGCTGCCACTTGCTAATTGTACAATTTTACCTTGGCTTCAGCTAGAACCCCTGGAAGAAAAATGCAGATTCACTGAAAACAGTCTGAGAGGTGGTACAGCGGTCCATCAATAACACACCACCACCAGCAGATTGGACAACTGTGGGAAGGACAGAGATGTCCCTGTGAGTATCATAAACCTTTTGCACAATATCCACATCTTTTAATTAGTTGCTTCTATACCAAGCATAAAGGTAAGTCCTTACAGATTGCTGCAGAGGTCAAACTGATTTAATCTGGAGTTACTCCTAACTCCTATCTATCTAACTTGGGTAAGAATCAGATGCTCTATCTTTTAATTTCAACAGCTGATTTTGTTCTTTGGTAGGTTTCTCTATTATTTTTATTTTTCCCAAGAAGCTAATGTGAATTTGAACTGTAAAGTGATCTTATTTTGAGGAACACAAAGTAAATAGGTATTATTTTAAGGATAATGTACTGAATTAGACAATTAAAGTTTATAAATGGAAGTTTTTTGAAAGAAAACATGCTTCATTGGGTGACATTTGTAAAAACACTTGCATTCATCATGTCTTGATGCCTCTGTAGCTTATTTATGACTCTCTTGATGCTGTTTGCTCTTGTGGTGAAGCTCCCACCTAAGTAGTGATATAAATCAGTAGGATGCCAGAAGTTAACCACACTGTGACATTTTAATGCTGCTGGGTAAGAGACCTATGAACACAAACCACTGAAAATCAATAGTTAAAAAGCATCCAGTCACACGGAATCAGGCTCTGACCTTCTTTCCCCTTAGACTTTCATCATGGCCAGGGGGTTTGTTGGTGTTGCATGGCAGGGCCCTCTGCCTGATGCAGGTGGGCAGTACCCATGGTGCAGTGAGTTGCACTTTCAAATGAGTCAGGATCAAACTAAAAGACTCAACTCCTTGAATTACTGGGGATGCTGGGCTAGTGTCTTGTCTCCTCCATGGTAGCAGAAATACATGTGAAACACATTTAGAAACTGGTCTGCATTCTCCTGGACCTCAGGAGAAGCTATAGCACTGAAACTTCGTGGCCACTGAAGAGCCAAATCTTGATTCTGAGCCCATAGGCATACAAATGCAAAGTGACTCCTGTGAAGTCAATATGCTGGTAAACCAGAGGAAGTAATTACTATATTAGTCCTCTTCCATTGTTGCACCAGTATTTTGGTTTCATTTCAAAGGTATAACAATACCTTGGTGTTACCTGCAACTTTTTTATTTTCAAAGAAAAATCTTCAAATTCTCAAGGATTAGTAACAGCTAATTTAGAGCCAGTACAAAGACAAAACTCTGATTCAGTGAAAAAGAACATTCTAAAATATGTTCAAACATGGATATGCAGATTAGTGGAGGTATGTTTGATGATTCTTTCATTCACTCAACATTTCAAGTGTATTCAAGGTTTTGGGAGAGATTGAATTCTAGCTTCCAGTGTTTTCTTTAGTCCTAATGCTTTATGAAATAAAAGTAAGATCTACATGATAAACAAATAAAAAAATAAGACATTCTTGAAAGCCCTGTCCTTTCCTTCTCAAAGAATCACCAGATAAGACTGTACCACCAAAATAAACAAGCTTTCTGATGTATCCTCCTTCTAAAATGTGAACACATCCCTCTGTTATTCCCTCAGGTGGCACATATGGGATGAATCTTTATAAAAGGTGTGTTTTCTCCTGCCTAGAGAAACACGAAGCTAAGCAGTATCTTACAGAGCTTTTAATTTAATTTTTTGTGTAGCCAGGGAGTTTCAAGCCCTAGTGCTTTTAATTTATGTTGCCTCATAAATTAATAATGTAGGTATGATGCAGGATAGCTCATCACATTAAATGTGTCATTTCATAAACCAGGTTGGAAGCAAAAAGTATGAAGTACTCTTAAATGATCCATTATGTGCATAAATCATTACATGTATTATTTCTGGACCGGACAATGGTTGAAATGAATAATAATTCAGTTACAGTACTTTTATTTTAAGGCAGTGAGCACTTGCACAAGAAGCAGGAGAGCAATGCTGACCCTGGCATGCTCCTCTGTGGCCTTCAGAGCTCTTTTACCACTCCCATGCATGCAGACCTGTGCCATAGTGCATGACATCCTCGGTAGCAACCACAGAAGAAGTTCTCCCTGAGCAGGCTTGGGCACAACCCTGGCATTTGATGGAGCTGTACAGCGAGCTTAGAACAGGTTGGATGTGAATGCATGCGTTCTGTTTTGCTTTGAAGAGTGACTCTCTCCCCATGCCGTGGACAAAACAGTCTACTTCAGCTTAAACAGAAATCTCCTTACCATGCAATATGGGTCAACCATAAATCCTTAATACTTCACTTGTGGACTAACACTCAAATCTTACAAAAAAACTGAATAAACCTGCTCTTACATGCAATGCACCACTATCAAATTTTGGTTGTAAATTTACTATTATTACACATAAGGGGAAAAAAATCTGTGTAGCTTGAAACTTGTTTATGTCCATGACAGGTATGTTCTTCCATGAGACTGAGAAACACAAAAATTCATGTATTTACAGCATAGCATACATACTGGTACAACACAATAGGAATTTTAAAGCCATAATAAACCATATAATCTGTGTGGGAGGGACTATACATCTATTCACTGTGCCTACATTTTATGATTCCCCTTTTGTACATTTTTCCTACTGGTTGCTGTTCTTTTCATGCGCTGCAGCTGTAGAGGGAGGTACCCCAAAGCATGCCTGCCAACTCTGGTGCCCTGAGGAAGTGACAGTGTGAAAGCACTGCCTGTGCCATGTGGAGGGGAGGCTGAGCTGCCCAGCCCCGCTGAGGAGGAGGTGGCTGCCAAAAAACATCAGGTGCCTATGGATATTAGCAACCTGTGTAGGCAAGATATGCAAATCCTTTCCTTTAGTACCTTACTGCTAAGGTTACTTAGATATCGTATTTCCACCTTCTCCCACTGCCACCTTTTCATTTATCTCGTTGTAAATTCCTGTCAGAGAGCTCAGATAATATGTAAAATATAGATGGAGGTGAAGGATAAAAGAAGCAGAAACTGATTATGCCAGTTTATTTATAGTTCTAGGTCAGAATTATCTTCTTTTAACTATCCAGAAGTCTATGAAATGTCTACCTAACATGTCCAACTATGCCTGGAGCGCAAGTTTTCCTGAAGATGTTGATGCCTCATATAGAGCTACAAAGTCTCTGTATATGTCTTTCTCTATATATTTGTACACACATAAAAAATGCAAAAAGGAGGAATAATTAAGAGGGGAGGTTGGAATGCAATGCCTGGGTTTTCTGATATACATGCATGTGACATCTCAGCTGTAAGAGAGCGAGAAGATGAACCTAGTTCAGCACCACTGGAAAGTCTCAGTGTAGATAGCAGACATGCTGAGGAAGACACTATGTAAACATTTGGTAAGGGGCAGTCCTCCTTCCTCCCTAAAGGACTGTCTCGTCCAAACGAGGAGAAAGTACAAGGAAAATAGAGCTCTGCAGTGACTTGCTCCAAACTACAGAACAAATGGCAGCAGAGCTAGGAACCACAGCTGCATCTCCAAATGCATGTCTCCTTTGACACCCAGAAAAAACTCTGTAAGTTAACCCTATTCAATCTGCTGGTCAGACATACAAATGCACAGTCTTTACTGAGCCTGGGCAACAGGCTGCAGGGCTTGCACCTGCTCTTCAACTCAGCCATCATTTAATTAAATAGAAGACATAAAACTAACAACCGTATCAATTTACTACAGGAACAAAGAGTATAATGCTCTGGTTTTAACCCCAGGGATCTGGCAAACCACAACTGCTTGCCCCAGAATTCAGCAGTATTTAAAACATTATCTGAGAGCAGCTGGGAAGAAAAATACTTAAGAACAAAGAAACAAAAAGTAGTTGCTTTGGGGCTGGTATTTGTTACTGGTTTTGGATTAAACTGTAGCTTTCTGTAACCTTCATACTCCTCTCATCTCTGAAGGAACCACCTTTGCTGTGGAGTAAGCAACAAATGCAACCTGAAGACTGCAGTGCAGAAAACATGGCATCCTATAAAAATGCTTTTAAACTTTCTGGATACTGCTCTAGAATCTGCAGTGGAGAGTGATATCCTTTATCGCAGCCCCCAAGTTATTCAGAAGATGAAGAAATTGTAATGATGGCTCAGCAGCAAAATTTCAGCATTGATAATCTTAAACCTAGTCAGCTGAGGTAGAGCATTTCTTGAGTACCCTGGTTTCTTAGATTTTTCCTGTAGTAAGTTTCCACCTCACTGCTGCGCAGCTGGGAGCTGAGAAATGTGCACTTCTTACTGTTTACTTTTCTGAGCTACTTCATTAAAAGGCTATGAGCCCCACTGTGTAACAGAAGGGGAAAACGTTGTTCACATCCTTCCACATATCAGGGAAGCTCTCTGACATGGGACATCTTGATGGCTGAGTCATTCCATCTGTCCCAGATATCTCTCAGGCCAAAATGAGCTGAGCTGAGCTGAGGGAGTGCTCACCAAGAGGCAGTTCTTCATGCAGCCTAGAGCATCCTCAGCCCCTCACAGAGGATGGGCACTCAGGGCTTTCCATGGGTGCCTCGGGCTTTGTGGGTTTGGCTTGCTACAAAGACAAGGTGTGCTGAAGACAAAGTGCTGTCTTTGGTTATGACTGTGCTTCCTCCCGGAAATAAACACAACAGCTCCAGTTTAACTGGGATCAGAGCTTGGCCTTTGATGTCAGGGGCACAGGGCCAGGAAAATACTGCAGTACTTTTTACTCAGCTATTCAAGGCCTTGCTCTATTCAAGCCTGAGCTTGGAAAAAAAAAATTACACAGTTTATTCAGAGACTGCCATAGAAGTCAGCCATGGGTAGGGGAAACAGATACTAAAAGAAAAACAGATTATGTTTGCAGAGGTTTAGAACAAAAACCTCTTGACAAATAATTGGAGAAAATGCAGATTTTCATTACATGATTTGTATGTGTTGGAAATAAATCTGGATTTCTTACTGCCAGAGTGAAATCTTATTACGAATAATAACATAGCACCTAGCATAGGACACACAATGAACTCAGACCATCCTTTAACAAACCTGGAGAGGAAAGCAAACACAAGTCTGATTTAACTGACTGATTTGAATGAAATGCCTGCTAAATGTAGAGCAGCATGCAAGAGCCACAGCATTAGAAACAAAAGCGCCCATACCTGTATCTTTGCTTTGGAGACTGCTTTTCAGCTGACTTAAAAACATGTCCAAGATAATACAAAGGAAAGAATAAAAAGTTCCAGTTTGTTGCAAACCATGTTAGAGTGAAGGGTGCATCGAATTTCTTAAAGGTCAATTTCGCTAGCTGAGTTGAACCTGACCAAGAGGAGCAGACACCCAGGACCACGGCCACACCCCAGAAAATCTTCTTGAGTTGCGTCACGGAGCATTTCCAGCAACAGTGCTTCACCCTTCCACCGCCTTCCGCCCCAGCTTGCATCTGTGATTCAGCTGGGGCTGGAGACTCCCGGGAGCGCTCATCCCCTGGGGAAAAGAAAACACATGGCTTACCAAGGAAATCCATCCTGTATTTTAGTTTTCAAATCTTAGGCCCTTCTGAAGTCACGTGGAGCTTTATGAGCAAAAGAGCCCACCAGATCCTGCCACAAAATGTCTTTTGTTTTTAGATCATTGCAAAACCTCTGGTTCAACTGAAGCATAACTAGAATGCAAATACCAATTATCACCTCTAGATTTAGAAGCCAGTGGGCAAAATGGAAATGAAAATTACATGTTGCTTTGATGTACATAGAAAGGCTTAACACACCACTTAAACTCGTGCTGTTAGGACATGTAAATGAATGAAAAATATGGTATTGAGTTTAATAAAGCAACAAAGGGAATTACAACAGCACTTGAAATTGTTATTGTCTTGGAAAATCTGGAAATGGGCAGTTTATGGAATATGGTCTGTCTGAAAAAGAGAGGGGGGACAACATATTTAATCTTGAAGTTAAGCACAATCACTGCATCATAAGTAGCACGATTAATGCTGAATTAGATCACCAGACATTTCAGTGATCCCTAGAAAAACAAGTCTCCTGAGGCTATAGCCAGATGGCAAAAATTAGACCAACCCACAGGCTGCCCTGAAGTCTATCTCTCACAAGGCAACTTCAACTTTTTTTAGCTTGAGTCCTGTACCAAATGAGACTGGACTGGAGCTTTGCCCCATTATAACTGAGCCTAGCATGCTGCTGGAAATTTCTCTCCTAAAAAACCTTGTCCCTTACATCTTTAAACATGAATTGTTATAGCCCTGCCGTAACAGGGCTATATCTACTATCAGTAGATAATGTATCCAGATTGTGAATGAATGAGCAAAGTGAGGTTAGTTGGTTCAGTTCTCGCAGAGATCAAAAGGTGCTGACAGACCTCAGCAGCAGGCCACTGCCTTTAGAGCTTCCTACCTGCCTTTCTTAGATTCACCCCATTCAATATCCACTACAGTTGTCAGTCACACACACACACAACAGCCAGCAGTGATTTCTTTTAAAGGCTGAATTCAGTTTAGTTGGTCTGTTCATTTGAGTAGGATGTAATTCATGTTGAAATCCAGGAAGCTACAACAAGTGTCCAGAAGTCACTGGATGCATTGAAAGATGAAAACACGTAAGTACAAGCCAGCACAACGAGAGACTATATTATTGCCAAACATTTATATACATATCTATTCAAGGCAGACTGAGAGAGATCTACACATGAAAAATCCTTCCCTATCCTGGTAAGAAGTAGTATTTGGAATGAAAAATCTCTTAAACCCTTTTATTTCAGGTTAACCTAAGTTTGTATTTACATGAACTAATATATTATGAAAGAAAAGGTTTCTTTCTATGGAAATAACTATTTATAGTATTTTTATATATTGTATAATTAATTATAATTATATAATTATATATATTATATATTATATTATTTATATAGTTAACTATTTATGTAGATAAGAAATGCATCATCTGAGCTAAGAGTACCATTAGTTTGCTTAGTGAAGCAGTATTTTATAACAGGAAAACTGTGGCCTCTGTTTAACAGCTTGATATCTAAAAAGAGTGTACAGCAGCCAAAGCATAAACATCTAGCCTTTCTCAGTGGCTCTGAGAGAGATGGGGATGTTGCTGATCTCTCCACCTATTTCAGTTTTCAACAGAAGATTGTATGGGCAGCCTCCCACATAATAGGAGTTGCACCAGCAGGCCAATGAATTGTTCAAAGTTAATGTGACCTTGTATTAAACACATAACAGAAAGGTTACAAGCTACCTGCCAAATGTTAAAAGAAGCTAAAACTGAAAAATAACTGCCTGGGAACCCTTAGCCTATTTAAAATAATTCTAATGCATTTTCTTAGTAATACATTTCTTATAACTCATGCTTCTTCCCTCACTTGCTGCACAGACCAGTCAGGGCTCAGCTTACTAAACAATGGCACACTCATTTATTTTAACCTCATCATGTAATAGGCAGCTGTCAGCACTCTCTCTGCTGTCCACCACTCAAGTCCTGCAATGATTACCCAATTTTTCATTTCCTCTTGAGATTTTCTGCTGGGCATTGTCACTGCAACACCAAACACTTCACACACTCTAACAAACTCCAGCATCCTTCCCAGGGACCACAGGGATTTCTGGGCACAGAAAAAAATCAAATACAGGCAGACAGGGTGCCAAACAAGAGCTTAGGAGGAGTTTGTGCCTCTGTATCAATGCAACTGCACTCAAGAGTATACATTTCTAAAACTGCTTGGAGAGGTAGGGAAAAATGTTCCTCTGTCTAGAAGACAGCCAGCAGGGTATCTGCCATCCTCATCATTCTGCAGTTATTCCCCTGGGAAACAGAAAACCAGGATTTAAACCACTCCTGCTGAAGACATTTAACATTAGGGAATATGCCTTAAGCCACTAGGGTATATGAGATCTCAAGATGGATAGGTGCTCTGAATCACAACATTGAAGCTGTGTTACTTTTTCTAAAATAAGAACTGATCATGATCACTGACACAGGAAGATACCACATCTGGCCCTCTGGCCCAACAGTCTTGGCAGTCCCTGAGAAGGGGGAAAATCATAGCTATACCATCTAATGCACCAGGCACTCAACATCCAATAATATAGTGTTGATAGACAGCTCATTACAGACACTGCAGTGAAGATCTTCTCCCCACCAAGGACAAAAGCCACATGCCCTGGCTCCCCTTGTATTGTGCACATACGCAAGAGTCAGCCATTCCTCTGGACAGCTTGCACAAATAGCACTGTCTTTCAACTCTATTCTGTGGAAATTACTGCCTATAGCTAACTTTACTGAAGTTTTCTCTGCTACATAGGCAAAATTACTTATCCAGATATAGATTTGTGTTAAACACATCAACAGAAACATTCCCTTTCAACAACAGATGATACTGTCTGCATCTCTTCTAAAGTGATCCTGCACCTCAAGGGTTAAATTTCTAGGGATGCTCATTCTTTCCATGCATTTACATACTGGATGGAGTGAGTGAAAACTTATCCCAGGAATCATGGGTTTCATGATGATAGGTGTAAAAATCACTATCCTGGTGATTAACAGTTACAATTTGAGACTTTTAGTATCTGTCAGTATCTGTAGTATCTATCAGTGAAACTGTATCATGACCCCACGATCTCTTGTGCTGCCAGAGGGCTAGATGCCAAATGAGCATAGCCTTTTCCAGTGGATGTGGCACTGTCCTGGAGGATATCATGGGCATAATCTGCCCCAAAAATACAGATTGTCTTTGGAGATGGTGGACACTACAGATGATATACACCCACGTGGTCTCATCCTCTCATTTACCACACGGGGCACTTGCCTGCCAGCTGGCAAACACACCTAGAAGCTGTAGCTTTCCGTCTCATCCCTGTGTCTCTATGGGGGACATTTGCCTCACCCAAATCACAGGTGCACAGATAGGGTGACATCAAACCCATACAGGTTAAAAAGTTGCTCACTCTCTAACACTGCACAAGGGTCAGCTGGCAACAGAATGCACGTTAAAGATGGCAAAATGTCTTTTCAGAATGGATAAGCAGGACATTAAAGAATTTTATTTCTTCAGACTTCTAGTGGGCTTCTTCCATTGCTCCTTGCAGCAGATTCCTCTGTATGCTATTGTATCCCCCAAAAGAACAAATTAAGATACTAAGCTAGAGGAAAAATGCCTGTCTTGCTTTTACTAATTTTAGCTGTTCACTGTCCCTCTTGTTCATTCATTTTCATGTTTCATAAATCCCAACTGGAACCACTCCTCCTCCCTCCCTTTCAGCCCAGCCTCTTCCTCAGGGCATTCAGGAGCAAATGAAGGAAATCACCTCCAAAGCTACTGCCAATGCCATTATCCATGGAGATATCCAACCCTCAGAAAACAGTTGTCCTGTTTCCTCCATTAAGGGTGAGACCCCCCTCAGCTGACTTCAGATACCTGGGGTAGGGACATCTGCACCTGACCTACTTACTCAACAGTCCCAGCTGAGGCCATGAAGCAAAACAGGCATGGGAAGGCACTACACCTTTAAACCTTTAAAGATAACACCTTCAAATAACTTGTCCAGATCTCTTCAAAAGTCTGGACAAGAGTCTTAAGACTCCTGTGGACAGCTATCCACTTAAAGGCTTACTGTAGGACCACACTGTGGTACCTCAATGTGTATGTTAAGAATATGATACTGATAAAAACCAAGGGTGGCATTCATCTTCTCAGTTTGAGACATCTGCTGCACAGACTTGTGTATCTGAGACAGTGATTTACACTTTCTGCATAGTTAGTAGACAAAAAAAAGACATCTCCATAGCACGATTTATCTCCTAAAGTAGACGATTAAAACAAGCCAGATGAATCACCCTCTCTGAGTGCTTGTTTCTCTCCATCAGCTCTAAACAGTCTGGGGTGACAAGCTTGAAGTAGGTGTCTCTAGTGTGGGTGTCTGAAGCTGGGTGAGATGAGTCTCACCTCTCCACCACTGCTGTCAGGAACAGATAGTAAAGCCACCACAGACAGCACTGATGGACTCAGAGCTATGCAGCACTACATAAACATATTTAGCTGTCATCGATGACCTGCTTTAGCCATTGTCAGCTAGTCAGCAAATGAGTGAAAGCATTACACAAGTGCTCAGTGCCCTTGCCAACCTCTCAAAGCGAGAAAATGACCCTTACAGACTAAGGTCCTGCCTATTAGGGACCAAAACATGTACCTAATGATGATGCAGAACTCTGCCAGCTTCCCCAGGCTATGAATGTGTTTCAAAATAAGCAGCCTCTCAAATGTTTTGTAACTGCTTGAGCACTGTGCAGAACAAGTTTGTAAAGCTTGCAGAAATATATGCTTATCATAGAGGGGAGAGGGAGCTGCAGCGAGTCCTGTAAGACAGTGCCTGACCCTCAGGGGGTTTAGAGTTCTAAAAATGTGACACATGCAAGGGGATCAGAGCTGGGCACTACCCAAGGTATATTCTCACAGCCTTGAATTGTGTGACCTCTTCTTCACCCAATAATTACTACATGAAGAGGTCTGTGGGAGACCATTAGTTCCAACACACCTGAGAACACACAGGATGACTTCTGATGGTGGTTTTTCTGGACACACAATATTATTTGCCCCAGTAGCTGGCTCAAAAACTCCTCAAATTTTGTTTTTATCCCATTCCTGCTGACCACACTAACTATGCATTATTTAGGTGTGTAGGATTTTTGAGCTAAGCTGTTAAAAACCAGCCGAGGCATCTTCTGGTGAAGAGAAGTTTAAATATACCAAATCCATGAAGTGATTTATGTCTCTAATTGCCATTGCAGTTGTCTAAATATGAAATATGGATATTTATTCATATATGTTGCCCAGGCATTTTTTTCACAGTCAGGTTAAAGAGTGAGATCTTAGGGACTCAGTCATTGTCTGGCAAATCACCTAATAGCTAGTGCAGCTTTCTTGTGCCATTGTCAATGATGACCTCTTCTTTCAGAGGTTGTCCTGGTAGCTGGTTTTAAGGAACTGTTAATATTTCATTCTGGAAGGCAGTAATCCCCATGTATCAACCTTCCTGCACAGATCAGTAATGACAGCATGAACAGTCTAACTTTTGCATCAAGGGACATCCCCTTCTTCTCCAAATTAGCTCTAGCTTTGCCAAAGCTGCTTGCACCAGCTGCATCCTTCTCTCAATCCCACTAGAGCTCATCAGATGCCAAAGAATCTGTTCCTGGGCACGACAAAGCACCATGACTCCTAACACTCATGTACCTCTTTTACAGACAGACCCTGTCAGGATTCAAAGACACATTTGAGAGTTTCCATCTCTCATTTTAGGAGTAATTTCCAAGCAATATTTCCATTCCATATTTCAAGTAGTCACTGGAACAAGGCCTAGAGCCTCACTTTTGCTCCTCTGGGCAAATAACCTCCTCAAATCACACTTTCCCAATAAATAAGGATATTTTCTACTCTGAGCAGACCAGCTTTGCTGATATCTGTGTTCCCCTGGCCTTGGAGGGCTTGTGGA
Organism: Anabacerthia variegaticeps; assembly: GCA_035583185.1. NCBI lineage: Eukaryota > Metazoa > Chordata > Aves > Passeriformes > Furnariidae > Anabacerthia > Anabacerthia variegaticeps. The sequence continues at coordinate 43,814,886 of JAWWEW010000112.1, read as the reverse complement.
TTAGGGCACCTCCTCCTAGCAAGGGGGTAGAAGGCTGCTCTACACACTGAGCTACTGAAGAGGATCACACACTCCACCTCCACTTTTTGAAGCTGAAACTTTTTTCAGCCACTTAGCTGCCAACTCAGCTCTGAAACAGACTGGTTAAGTGCTAAAGAGAGTGAGCAATAATTAGGAACAGGCATCTTAGAGAGAATAAAGCACAGGTCTCTGCTCGGCATTATCTACTGGCCAAACTAAATGATTCATCCTGCAGCCTCACCAGTGTTCTCTGAGGGTGAACAACAGGCACATCAATAAAGGGGATGCAGGTCCACTTTCTAAGTTTTCAAGAGGCTTCTGATAAAACCCCAGTCCAAAGGGTCTTACAGAAAATAAGCAGGCAGAGAAGGTATTGGAATGGATAAAAAACTCAGAATAAGATAAGAAACCAATGAGGAGTAAATACAATAATGAGGGAAGTGGACAAAACTCTTCAGAGGTCTGCTGTGGGTCCTGCACTCTTCACTGTTAACCACAGGTAACCTAACCAAAGGGGTGAGCCATGATGTGACAAAGTTTCCACACCATGTGAAGTTAGGCAGGTCAGCGAGGGCAATGGCCAGCTGTGAGGGTTGACAGGCTATGTGACTGGGTCATTGATCGACAGATGGAGAGGTGTGCTGATAAAGAGGTGCAGGTGCGAGTGAACAACCCACACACTGCACACTCAGTGATAGGCTCTGGCCATTGCCACCAGGGATCCTGAGCTCTTCACAGGCTGCTCCATGAAAAAGGGCAACTCAGTGTTCAAGAGCAGCCAAAAAAGCAAAATAACTGCCAAAAATTACCAGGAACAAAGCAGAAAAAAAGAGAATTCTTCTCCTACCTCTGGGGAAACTGCAGCTGTCAGCACACCCACACTGTGAGAGATAAATCTCCAGCTAGAAAATACATGTTCCCAATCAATTCAACCAAGCTGGAGGGAGGACCTGATAGACCTTTGGTCAGGCCTCATATGGCAGCTGTATATGTGATTTTTAAAGAAGCTGCTCTTGGTCTCCTACAGGAAAGCTGTGAATCCCTGTGGGTGGCTGGTGGGTGGGACTGCAGAACCTAGCATTGCAATGACTTTGGGTTTGCTCAGATTTCCCTAACTTTCCAACCATGGGCAGGGCTGAAGGTCTAAAAGATCAGTATTATAATTTTTAATTAAAATCAACTAATTTATCATAATTAAAAAATGACAAAACTCCATAGAAGTTAATTAAAACAGTTTTTGAACAAGAATAGTGGGTCATCATAGTATTGCCCACATGCATTTTTAGATACTATTTGGGAAAAGTTTAAAGCACTTTCTTTAAATACTTTGCTCTTACAGTAACAGATAAAAATAATTTTACTTAACTTGATCATGAAATGGCATGACTAAATTAAGAATAAATCAATACAGAAAATAGTTTTAAAGTCCACAGTAGAGCTATTTTAAAGAACAGAACCAGAGTATTAATCTATTCAGTCATAAGGTCTAAATTTTGTTGAGGCTACAGAATAAGGGATGTAGGTATATGAAAATGGGGACAACTGCATGAACACAAACTCAAAGCAAGAAAAAAGTATATGGAGTTCAGACCATCTTTTCCTATAGGAATTCATAGTATACATTAACTAATTATAAAAGTAAAGTGTTATGATAATCTATGCAGCATATTCAAACTTGTCTGATCATCTTGCCTTAATTTCAGCAGGGTAGAAAATGGGACTATTGGTTCATTTGCAATCAAGAGGCCTCTCTTGTCCTCTTGTCTGTGGAAATCTGTCCCATATCACTGATATCACCAGATCATCTGTATAGCTTAACTTTTACCAAACAGGCCTAAGTTTTCTGTAACATGTACTCCCATATCCTAAAGTATTACTCAGAGATATAGTGGTTTTTATCATTCATGGTTATAATATATTAATTCCTGTTTTGTCCTGTGCTAAGTATAATACCTAAACTTAGTAAGAGCTGGAATTAAATAATCTGCACATATTTGATGAAGATATGCCAAATTTTCCTCCCTAACATACATATGCCTTTCTTTCTGTCAAATACTCCAGCAAGGCTTTCTGCAAAATATATATTTTAGTTCCTGTTAGTGATACAGAGAGAGCTGAAAAATTATCAACTTCATACTGCAGCAATTTGGACTTTAATCCATTTAATTTATCTTCAGAGACAACTGCTTAGAAATTCTATTAGAAGTTCTGCCTTCAAATGGACCTCATTAAAATATGACATTTTACTTCGAATTTCGTGAGGTGGGGAATTCCCCTAAATATTGTCCTTTTTATTATTAATTAGAATTCATCACTGGAGTCCATAGTGAAAATGTAAGATACTGGGTACTTATTACAGCATCAGCATTGTGAGACTGGAAAGTAACCACCATAAAAGCATGCAAAGAAGAATCCTGATTACAAGTTATGTATTCTTGATATTATTCTGCATTCCCTTTTTGAAAAAAAATGAGACTGAGTCTTACAATGAGTTACCTGGCAAAGTCACTGGGAGTTTCGCCATTTACTTTGAGGAGTTATGGAAGCAGAACTTGTATTAGCACAAAAATCAGATATGACCAAAACTGTATCCTGGACAATTTTTAATCAGTCTGTTCAAATTTCAGACTGAACAAAGGGTTGAGAGATTATAAAAAAACAGTCTGGATGCTCTGCAGGAAACTACTGTATTAATTATCTGGGCATTGGAGTGCTACTTGTCTTTCTTGTACAATAGTTTTGTCTCCAAGGGAATTCAACTACTTATACTAATATAAAGAGCATGTTTATATCAGTGTGTATATGTAGGGAGCTAAGTGAATTTGTGCTAATTGTGGAGGCTATGCTAACTGCATGTTATCAAAAACAAGACAATATTCTTTCTTCCTTATGAAGCTTTCAAATATTCAGAGCTTCTTGGCTTTCAAATATTCAGAGCTTCTTGGCTTTCAAGTAAGCACAGTTTTTCGACCGAAGACCCTATTGTAGCCCACTGGTTTCTTGTGTACTGAATTCTAACTCTAATTGATTGTTCTCCTAGAACCTAAATGATTAACCTACTAGTGAACCTCAAACACAATGCTTAAAAAGGTCTGTTTTTCTAAGACCTTTTCTTAGGTCTTAAGTTCAGAACAAGATAGTTGGAGCACCTGTTCTCTGTCAATGAATAACCAGATATTAGTGTGGACTTGACATGGACTTGAGCATGTTCAAGTCTCTTGTTAAAGTAATGCACATATAGCCACAGAAGTCCCCACATGATTCACTCAAGGATCTACTGGAGGAAAGATGAGATGCTGCCTTATCTTTCACCAGAAAACTCATCAAAAGCTGGGTCTCCTTTAAAAAAACCCTAGGTATGACTAGACCCACGTGGGCACTGAGGGACTCAGTGTAACTCTGAGCAAAAATACATTACATGCAAAAATTCTAGTTTCTATTTTCTCTCTGATACTTGCCTCTTCTCCTTTTCAGTGAGAAAGGCTTTTGCAACCCACTATTCCTCACTTGTTTCAATCAGCTACAGAAAACAGACTCATGCCTTTTTCAACCACAAATACAACATTATCCTTGATGAGAGTTGCACTAGGGAATTTGAGGTGATTGTGGAAAAGGCATTTCTAGCTCTTACTTCCTCACTGCTGTACTCTCTGTGATTGAATTGCAAGGCTTACGAGGCTCACCCATGTTTGGGGTTTTTCTTTTTAACTGAGGATGCTTGGGGCCAGAAATAGTGATACTGAACTACATGTATACCTATTACTTCCAGAAGAGTCAACATATTACTTTTGCATAAGCAAAAGGTGCCAGATCCGATGTCAAAATTCATGTCTTCAGCAGGACTCACAAAATTTCCAGGCTGGGTACCCCTGCATTATGTTCAGGTAGAGTGGATCCATGTTTCTGGAACTGGGCAGCTAACATCAGAGGTGGCACCTGGTTTCTCCCAATACATGGTGCCTACACATTTGGTGGGCAGCTCTGCCTAAAAGCAAGCCAGCTCTGCACTGCTAAAAACACCTTGTTTCCTGTTGCCTTTGATCTTATGCCACAGTGGCTGTCAGCAAAACTCAGTGAAGACTACAAGGTAAATCTACTCTTTTATTGGCCAAATTCCTGCTTCCGCAGGATGCTATCCAGGTCTGCAGTGGCATCTCACGGTTTATAATTAACAAAGATTAACTGGGCTGTGACTAAAGGTTGGCAATGGTACTCCAGCCAAGTGCAGAGAGCTGCTTACTATATAAGTGATCATGCTATACTAACTACAATGTGCTAGGAAAGCAACAACATAAATAATCCTATATATGAGCCTTGTTGCTGGGAAATTTTTGGGGAATACATCCTGAGCTAACATAGCCTAGTACGTTGAACTACTAGTCTTTACTGAACTCTGGCTCTTACACTGAGCTGCTTCTATGCTACAAATCCTACTGTTTATAATTGCCAGCCATTAGGAAAGAGGGACAAAATTTCCTTTACAAGAATTACAAAATTAAATCAGGAGACAGTGAATAATGCGTTCTGGTGACTTAATATTTATTTTTACTAGTTCTTGTTCCAGCTTCTCGTGGGAGAAATCTATAATTAAATAGATGGATTAGTAATCTGCTTATTGTTTGAAAGCAAATGCCTAAATTGATTCAAGATGTCTACAAATGCACCTTACTTCATTTAGGGATAAGTGGGTGAAATGTGATGGTCTGCGATCTACAGGTCTGAAAAGATGGTCCAATGGATTCTGTCATTCTTAAGCTCTGTCACTGTAAATGAAACTGTTGTTTGTCCATAGTGTGTGCACAATGTTTCATTTCAGCTGCTAAAGTAAGGAAGCTTAGATAAATCTTTAATAACTTATCTTTCTGCTTTGTGATGCATTAAAATTCCTGCTCTGGCATTAGTTTAGGAACATCAAAATGGTCTCATTTTACTTTTGTACCATTTGAGGAAGGGACACACAGTGCAGAAGTCATGAGTCACCTCCAAACCTATAGTTTATGAGTTTGCACAGGCGAGATGGCAGCTGAAATAACCAGTGGGACACGATCAAGGATGAGTTGGAGGGACTCCCCAGTGAGTAAGCCTAGCACAGCCAAGAGCAGCTGATTTTGAGGCTGTTTAATGTCTAAGAAAGCATGGTGCCATTTGGGAAGGGAGCCAGGTGTTATGCAACAAGAAACTCCTCACACCTTTGGAACAAGATCTTGGATATCTACTCAAATATGCTGTTGTGCTAACTGAAAATACTGCAAGGAATATGAAAATTGGGCAAAAGTTACCCTGGGCCAAAGTCAGAGTGTAATTATTGCCCATGTGCATTTACACTCAGTAGCACAGTAAGCATGGAAGAGGGTACCTCTTTGATGTCAGGGGAGCAAGTCACATTATCTTTACCCTGTAGTAATTGAGTGCAGGCTGGCAGGTACCCTGGAGAAGCAGGCACACAGCAAACCTACATCCCCTACTCATTCCTGTAGCTGCATGCAAACTTGTGACCACCACCTTCACCCAGTTCCAGACAGGAGCAGGGGAAAGCTGCTACGACAGCTATGGAGCAAGAACAAGGTGGATTTGATGGTCTCTGCCCTGATCATGAATGTTCACATTGAAGACTGTCTTCTGTGCAGAAAGACAGCCTGAACAAAAGTGAACTTATATTAAGTCAATCACTCCATGCAGAAGTCAGCACGCATTTCTCGCCAAGGCCCCTTCAGTGGGGAAACACACAAACCAACAGCCCTGACTGAGCCACTGAACCACTGGCCTCTCCTGCTATCCAGCTGCTTCTGTTTTCTAGAATGGACAAGCACTGAATTATGTGTGTAATGTATGGCTTTCATGTGAAAACAACCAGTGGGCAGAAATCATGTTTTTATAGATGTGAAGTCCTGGGTGAGATTTTCACAAGGTCTGCCCTAGTGCTCAGTCAAAGTACAAACAGTCATTGCCTGACTACCAAAACCTCTAGAGGCCATGAGCAGAACATTGCTAATAGTTACACAGTTTTATCCAGATATATTTATGCATCATTTTAGCTTATTTCCCAAGAAGGACACGTTAGGAGAAACCTGAAGCCACTGATTTCAATAAAAGAAGGCTTCTCCAACCATTATTGCATCCATTAATGGCAGGACCCTTCCATGGCCAGAAAACATGTGTGTGACGTCTGGGGGTCCATTCCTATCTGCTGTGGATCTTTTCTTGCCTGCTTTGTGAAAAGATGTGCTGCTTGGATTTAGGCATATTGCTTCATTCTGCAGTTTCTTGGCTGCTCCATTTGCAAAATGAGGATAATGAGAATCTCATCTCTTAAGGAAGCAGACTGCCACTCATGAAAGTTTTTGCTGTCCTTGGGATCTTCAGTTTGTACTTGCTAAAGAAGTGAAAAAGATTTATTATTAAAGTGATTACAGTGCTGATACGCTTGTGATGAATTCCCTGCAGGCATGCAAATACATTAGAGGCCAAATTCATTTCATATTTGTACTAATATATACTCCTTGCAACTCCAGTGATGCAGACAGTTACTCCAGCTGAACATGTGGCAGAATCTGGTTCCATGGCAACTCAGTTTAGACATTTATGTGTAATAATTGATAGCAGACAGGTGTCATTTGCCTTATAAGCAACTTTGAATATCACCAGTCACTCTTCCTGACAGAACAGTGTAGAGGAAATGTGCTATATGAGGAAGCTGCAATACCATATCCTTGGTATTCCCCTGAAAGCCTGGGAATATGTGGCTCTAAGTAGGGACTAAGTGGAGGATGTTTTCTCTGGTGAGGTGATTGTTCTGCAGCATTTCATCCAAGTTGATGTTACCTATCTCTGGAAGATTCTGAGATGCAGAGCAAAAATGAAAATATTTACCTTCCCAAGGAAGGGAAGTCAGTCCTCCAAAGTACAGTGTGCTTTCATGTACAAACAGGGTGAAAACAGTCAACCGGCTGGTCTGAGAGGAATAGCCACTGCAGTATGGATAGAAATCAGTGAGAAAAAACAGCAACAGAAGGATGAAAAAGAACAAATCAGGCACCAAGCCTACATTTCTCAAAATATGGAGCATGTGCAATGGTACCAGGCACAGAAAACACATGGTATGGTTACTGCCTGCCTGAGCAATGCATGTAGATACAGTTGTCTTGAAAAGTGCTGGTACAGCAGGCTCCAAGCATACTGATGATTCAATCTCTGAAATAATTTGAAATGGCAGTCACGCTTCTGAAGGCGAACAAAGTCCTTATCTTCCTTTTAAAGCAAAGAAGCTACTGCACCAGCAGGAAAATAGAGGGAATGCTGGAGGGCTTTACAGCAATGCATATCAATGAAAGGCTCCTCTTGCTAACCATCCTAGAATGAAACATATTCCTAGTGGTTCTGCCAAAGATCCTTGAAATGCTTTGATGGTGGTTGATAGGGGAGAAAATAATCATAACTATAAAGCAGAGGAAAGTTTTTGCTGTCTTGCTCTTGCAGCAATGTCTATACCGTTGCAATTGACTTGAGAACTATCAGAGAACTTTAGAAAGTAAAATCTTTGCCAGAGGTACAGCAGCCAGACCAAGGGAAGCCAGCAGTCCACAGTATGCCCACTGCCTCACTTTATTTTTGCCTATAACTACATCGTGGCTTTTTTATAGGGCTTTAAACACAAGCTGGCAAAATTAGTCAATATCGGTCTGAAAGGAAATGTCAATTGATTTGGAAAAAGAAGCTCTCAAACAAAGCCAGTCAGTTTCATTAAGAGAAGGAAAGAAACTCCAGGCACCACCAAGGCAATTTAGATTTTTGCCACCGAAGGAAAAAAGGAATCTAAAGTAAAGAAGGAAAAGTCCAACTAGGTCAACAAAGTCCCTGGTGGGCGGCCATAGGATATCTGAGAGCTGGCATGCGGAGCAGACATGGAAATGCTTGAAAGGATTCAATTTTATAGCATGGCAAAAGATTGCTCTGCTTCCATTTCTATATAAGGTAGGTAATAAACTGTATTTGAACTGGTAGAAGCGGAATGAGATAACCCACATTTCAAAGCTGGAACCTGGTAGGTTATTATTATTTATGATTCATAAAGCATGTGCAGTGCACCACAAGAAAGGAAAGACGTGCTCCTTGCCCAGAGGAGCCTCCAATGCAAACCTTGAGAGAAACACTCTACTGTGCACAGGGCCCACTCCAAGAGCATTTTTTAATTCTAATTATAGTGTAGTGAGGATCAGGCCTGCTCTTCTTTCCATCAGAAAGCTGAGATACATTTTTCTATCTCTATAGTAGGTGATTTTTATGTTGTGAGAATGCAACAGCTGTATTCTCTGTGAATTGAAATAACAACCTTCAGGTACCCAATTTTTCAGTTTTACATGCTGATTTTAGTTCCTTTCCCCTCTTGTGCATTTCTGCATGTTCTCACTTTCTCTTCCAAAGAGCTTTTGCTACCATTTTTTCTTCCGTTTTTCAATATTACTTTTTTCTTTTTCATCAGCTTTCTATGGAGTCTCACTCACATTTTGCCTCTTACTGTTCAATCATTCCCTTTTCTGAGCTGTTCTTCCTCTTTACCTCATCTTGCTCATGCCTTTTCTGCCTCTCTTCCCTCCATTCCCCTCGGCCAACCTTTTTCTTTCATCAGCTCCATTCTTTCAACCACATCCCCCAGGGGATCCCCCAAATCAGAGACTTTCCCTTGGGTCTTCCTTCAGGAACTGAGCTCTATATGCATCCCTCAGATGGGGTCGTCTTCCCAACCTGCACCCTGCCTGCACATCACCCCCAGCCTCACCTGCTATGTTTCTCCATGACATCGCTTACAGGTTTCTACCCAAGATCACAGCTTCTCACTCTAGACCTCCCCACTGGATACACCCAGAGCTTTCTCCGTGGAACTCTCCTGAGCACATCAGTGCCCTTTTCAAGGTCTCCTGAGAGTCTCAAAAGATCCCTGAAAGTCTCCAAGGGTCCCTATGCTCCTTGAAGATCTGCCAAAACGCCCCCCTCCTCCGCTGCTGGGCTCTGAATGTCCCTCCTGGCCATAAGACCTCAACTCCACGGCTACCACGCAGCTGGATTGGCGACTATAGGTGAGAACAGACTGTTAGAACATGGGGCTGTGTTCCTCACATCTGGGGAGCAAATCTGTCCAGCATCCTCTCTCCCTGCTGTCAAGGGTCCCGCATGGCAGCTACTTGCCTAGGGGCTTTGGGGCTGCTGCCGGGGCCCCGAGGGGAGCTCCGGAAGAGGAGCTCGGGAGCTCGGAGATCGGGAGCTGAGTGGGGCAGGGGACAGGAGTGGGCGCCGGTGACGCCCGGCGGCAGGGTAGCTGCGCACCCGGTGGGTCCCCCCGCCGCCCGCCCACGAGTCGCGGGCATCGCCCCAGCACCGCACCCGGTCTCCGCGGAGCATCCCCTGTAGCGGCACCCTGTCCCCCCGGAGCATCCCCCGTCGCGGCACCCGCCTCACCAGGACACCCCCGTTCCGCTGCCAAGCCTCGTCGTTTACCTTCCACTTTGGTGAGGGTGAGAACGGGGCTGTTGCAGGCGCTGAGCGGGGCCACCCTGGCCGAATGCTTCTTCATGGCGAGCCCGTCGCCGGCGGCAGCTCCCCGCCGCCCCGCGCCTACATCCTGGCGCCGCCGGAGCCCTCCTCGGCGGCGCTCCCCGGCACGGCTCCCGGCCCGCCGCCCTCTGCCGCAGCACCGGGCGGCGGGGGCTGGGGCTCGCCCGCCCGCCTTCCCGCCCGCCCGCTGCCGCTCGGGGCTGCTGCAAACCCGACGTCACCGGCACGGCCCCCCCCGCCCGCCCCCCGGGCTCCCGGGGCCGCCTCCCGGGTCGGGCCGGAGGGGAGGCGCCCGCACGCCGCGGCTCGGGGTGCTGCGGAGCCCCCGGACGGCCCCAGCTCCGGCGGAGCAGGCAGGCGGCCGGGACCGTAATGCGGATGCGGACACCGCTCCCGCTCCCGCCCGGGCGCCAGGGCTCCCCGGAGCAAGCCGGGCTCCCGGCACAGCTGGCCCCGGGCTGGGCACCGCACGGAAAGGGCTCCGGCTTTTACCGCGGTCTGCTCAGTTCTCTTCGCGCTGACTGCACTCTCCGAACCAATTCTTTATTTGCTCCGCAATATCCCTCCTCTATTTTCCTTCAGGTCCAGCCACTATTCTGAGTCGATTTTCATCCACGCCTTTAGTAATTTCTACCACCCTCTCCACAGCCTGTTCCTGCCGTGTCCTTTCTAAGAGGGAGACCAAAACTCGACCCAGCAGCCAAGATGAGGATACCCCATGGATTTACCAATAATATTCCAATATCTGCAGTCACGTACTCTACAGCTCCCTTAACACAGTTTAACAACTTCTTTTTGAGGCATGAAACAAAATATGTCCATAACTACACGTTATAACATAGTACGCCACAGCTGGATGCTGCTTGTACGTAGCAACTTTTTATGGTGGGGGTTTTTTCAGCTACAATTTTAAGATCCCCACTCATGACATACCAACAGTATGTGGTAGGGTTACTGTTCTGTCAAGGCACAAAAGTCGAACTGGTGTTAATTAACAAGACAATGCAAGTGGATGCAGGAGAGAACATATCACAATGAAAATGAAACGTAAAAAACATGTACATAGCTATAAGCAAAGAACCAGATTTCACAAGATGCTGAGGACAGTGACCTCAGCACCCTTTGCTCCTTGTGACTTTTTCTATGGATATGAAAATACTCAGAACATTTACCAGGTTCCAAAACGAGATGTGTTAGCAAAGACGCAAATACTCAACATTTCTTAAGATTTGGTCAAATTAAAATGAGTGTACTTTGCAAACAGGACTGGGTAGCTATCAATACTTCACAAACATTCCAAAGTGTTCATTAATTATATAAATAGTAGCTACCAAAAAGCAGTCCCAAGAGACTGTTCAGGAAACTGTGGGAAAATACCACCTTACTTCTGCTGTCTGGAGAGTTCTTCATATTTAAGAGGTGAGCTTTCTCACAGGTCGCATATGGTGATCTGCAGTCTGATGAAGCTCCAGCGTGTTTCACGCTTCATATGCCTCTTCTGTGCAGTAGGAGCTCTAAGTAGGGGCTAACTAAGTGGAGGACATGTTTTCTCTGGTGAGGTGATTGTTCTGCAGCTCTTCATCAAAGCTGATGTTACCTATCTCTGGAAGATCCCAAGATGCAGAGCAAGAATGAAAATATTTACCTTTCCCAGGAAGGGAAGTCAGTCCTCAAAGTACACTGTGCTTTCATGTATAAATAGGGTGATGAGCTTTATAAAAAAAATCACTAGGCTGTTTTCAAAGTGATCCTTCTGAAGAGAATATTCATGTTCTCAGTGCTAAGGCCACAAAATGTTGGCTTAGTCAAATAAAATAAAAACAACCCCGGCTGTCATGGTTATTTCCAAGTCTTCTTAGTAGAATTAGCTGGCCAGTTCAGCTTCCTGGGATGGTAGAGATCATAGGCATGTTTGAGAACTGTGGGACCACCTTGTTTAATGGCACTATTTCATCTTGGAGTTCAATTAGTTTCTGATCTTTTAAAGAAGTTACATTAAAGGAGGCAGATCTCACCTTGGATGGTTCTGTCCATGAAATATTTCATGATGTTGCAGTGCCTTTTATCTGAGGATTTCAAAGCACACTATAAAATATTAATTCATTTTACACTGCCTCTGTGAAGAAATGTCAGGCTTACTGATGGGTAAAATACAGCCACAGAATTTAAGAGACTCCCTTGGATTCAGATGACCAGTCATATCTGAACCTAGAGAAGCCTGGCCTCTGCCTGGAGCAGATCTTCTAGGATCATCTGAGCCTCTGCTATATAAGCAGGAAAACACTAAATCAGCATTTTACATCCAAATTTCACCTATTTTTTCTAGACCTAAATGTCTGTGCAAGGCAGGACAATCAGACTTCTCTTCTGGTTATACTTGTAATCAATGGGATGATCGTAACAATTAAAAGGATATTTATTAAAAAGTCTTTGTTGCTGAGCACTTACATTCTTTCCTTCTAAAATGCTTATGCTCTCCTATTTTTAAAAGGAAAGACACAGTCAGCACAGTATTTTACGTGGAGGATGGTGCTGCTCACCTAGAAAATCACATTGAGAACAAATGTTTTTTTGGATGACATGTTATTCTGCATATGTGCAATATTGAAGGGTTTGTAGAGTTGTTAACATGTTTCAGGCTTGTAATGTTTTAGTTAAGCCTAGAATTCCAAATATCAAAGACCTGTATGAAGTATCTCTCTCCTGTGGCTGGCTGGCCCTCTGCTTGGCCAGGTGAAAGTGATGTCCAAGCACCCTGCTCAGCAGAGGCTGGTGCACCTCTGCAGCTGGTGCTGTAGGAGAGCTGAGGCATCTTAAGCCTTCAGATCTCCTGTCCTCCTCTGATGATGCCTTGCACAACCACAACACTCAAGCCTCCCCTCCTCAGTGTTCAGTTTAGTCACCCCAGAGAAGCTTTCAAAGCAAAGCCATCAAGAGCAATCAGTATCCAACTAAGACTGGTTTCAAAGTGGGGAGAGAACATCCAATCACTTGTGAGCTTTTGGAAATCTTCAGCCCAGTGTCTGCGTGAAGTACAGCTGACTGGGAATGATGCAGTCAGATACAACTCTGCTCAGCTCTGATCCCAGAGCATTTTAACTCCATCAGTCTCTGATTTCTCTTGCTGCCCTTGCAGGCACACATACTTACACCAGAGACCCACACTAGGCTTGGTCTTACACTGTGCATAAAAATACCAAGCACATATCACAATAACAAAAGGTTGTGTTTATTTAATGAAGACTAGGGTGCCTGAGGACTGTGTTCCAGGGACTCTGCAGTGAGAGCTGCATTTGGCAGCAGGCTTGTTACTTTCTGAAATGTGTATTCTGCTGCAACATTCCCACCTCCCTAAGCTTTAACGCTTTTGCTGCTGGATTACACTTAGTTTAATTTACAATATGCATTTTACAATATAAGCAATGCGAAATTGATGCATGCAGGGTAGAATTTTAAGTCAAATTTATGGCTTTATACCTTTACAACACCACTCCCATATTCAAGAGGCAACAGAGAAGAAATTGCGGGATGTCTGGTTTGCAGATGTGAAGAGAAACCTTGGAAACTGGAGAAAGTAGAGTTTCATTTCCAATCAAGAACAAGGATGCTTCATGTGAAAGAGGCAAAGTCAGATTAAAAATTCAGGATGAAACAGTCAAAACTTTCCCAGACTAATTTTTAGAATTTGTAGTTTGATGGAACTGGTTTTGTTACAATTGGTCACCCTTCTTCATTTTAAATTAAGAAATTGTAGTCATTGGGTTGGTTTGGTACATATAAACCTACACATAAGTGTGCCAACACTCAGCATCACCACTTTTAAACCTATGTATCATCACCACTTTTCTGAAAGATTCCTTATTGACACAGAAAGGTGTTTTCAAGACAAAACTAAATTCTCATAGTTACGTGTGCTACAACCTCTGACTCCTATCCTATTAGCTGATTTGTTTAACCAACATGAAACATGCCCAGTTGGTAACAGACACAGTTGGTATTTCTCTGGTTCAGACATTTTCATGTTTAGTGTACTCATTAATAGGACATTTATTAATTTATGTGTTTGCCTTACCACTGAGGGCAATAACTATTGTGCTTAGCAACCTTAAAGGAAATGGAGTGTAGACTTTTACTTGTGTAGCCAATTTCCTAATAGGCTCCATGAGAATTAATTCATCTGCCAGGAGCCAAACACATATATGAAACCTACACTGGCCACAACTTGCCAGGAACAGATCATCCTTTCCTCTAGTATATTAAAGTTATTTGGTGGATATTCTCCACAAATAATTATTAGTCTGTTTGTAAGGAGCTTGTTCTACTTGAATGCTGTGTTAAGTTTTGTTTGGCTACTGTCTAATAACTTGCTAATCTGTTTCTATTTCCCAGCTCAAAAACCACAGACGTAAAAGGCACATTTCTAACACAAATATTAGATATTTTGGAAGTGATGGTTGCTGTCCTGCAATCATTCTGAAATCTGTATTTAGATGTGCTGTCTCGTGACTAACTCTGCACGCCTCCTACATTCCCAACCTCCACTCAGAACAAATTCACATTTTGGTCAAATTTACATTCAGTCTTTCTCTGCAATATCAGCCTAGCTGTAAGGACAGTGTCTTTCCAATTTTCCCCTCTTCTGCAACAGTTCAGTTACTTTCAGTATCATGTCTTGAAGAATTCACAGAACAAGGCAGTCAAGGGAAGACGAAAGGAAGAGGAAGGATTCAAACCTCTCTGGCTAGAGGTATTCGTCAGATTGCACCACCCAGACACTGCTGTAGAGTTACTGCTATATCTGAATGCTTTCTCTTCAAATTTGATCAGAATAGAGTGCTACAAATAACAGTCAAATGTGAGATGCCCATAAAGGCAGCAGATTGTCTAAATGATCATATATTCAACAGTTCCTAGACACAGATGCAAAGTCCTGGTGAGAAAATCTTCCTCATTTTTTTGGTTTTGTTTTGTTGTTTGTTTGGGTTTTTTGTTGTTGTTGGTTTTTTGGTTTTGTTGTTTGGTGGTGGTGGTTTTTTTGTGTGTGTGGGTTTTTTTGTTACTTTTTTGGTTTTTTTTACCCTTCTGTTTATAACTGCTGTAAGCATTACTGGAGGAGATGGCACTGATGGATTTTATTTCCAAATCTCATAAAATATTAACTGTTTTGAATATTTTCTGAGAAGCTCTCCTGGTTTTGTGCATAAAGAACAGCTTCATTTCAAATAATACTGGTGAATTCCACAAAATGTACGAAAAAAGCTAGATTTAAGAATCAGAGTTTCAATACCTTCCTGGGTTTATCTGTCAATTGCTGTTCCTTGCCTATCTGTATGTGGCGTGCTGTCTATCTACAAGACCTAAATCACCTCAAATCATAAAAAACCCACATTGTTATGCCATCAATATCAACAATTCAGTAACAACTACTTCTTAACTCTTTCATTACCTATGATACATACAGTATTGAAAACAAGTAGGGATCACCTCCACATTCTTCACCACCAGCCCATTCCTGGCCAGTTGTCATCGTAAAGTACTGAATGTGAAGTGCATTCCAGTGAAGTTGTGCATGTTTTCTGCCATCAGAAACAGTGTGTAAACTGTTTTAAACCTCTACTGTTGTAACACTTTTAGTAAAGATGCAAAGGCCAGGAGACCATGTTTGACAGTAGCTCACACGTTAAGCATTTTAAGAGACATAAGTGAAAAATATCTGAAGTTGGAAGATAGGAAAACAGAATTAAAATGTCTAAAACCTAAAAACAGATTAAAAAAAGATATATTGTTCAGACTCTGACTCAGAAAGAAAAGAAATAAATTCAATCTGTGAGGTGACCTTTTGTCCTGAAAGAAAAGATTCTTTCAGAATTGACTGAGCAAATAAGCATATGCTCCTGGACTCAAACACACAAGCAGAGACCATGAGAACTGAAGACAGAATCACATTTTTTTTTATTTCTTCTCACCTGAACCTTTACAGAACTCTGCACTGCCCTCCCAAACAGTATCAGGCAGGACAAGAACAAGAGATGAGATGAAAAAGGGACATCCAAAGATCTTTCAAAAATAGCAGTAAAGACACTTCCAAGCAAATATATTCTGTATTTCAAGTCACCGCTTTTACAGACAGTGCTCTGTGATGACACGAAGTCTGTCCAATTAAGTTTTACTGCCAGCTGCTTAACCAAAGAATAGGTAGGATTTAAGCATTCCCAGTGGCCTGTGGACTGGAGAGAACTTCAGGCTACATAAATAACTTGCTAGATATTTGCCAGGAAGAAAATTTAAAATACAAAAATTTGTAAGAGCCAGCAGATCCAGGCTGATTCCTGTGTTGCCCTTTTACCAGGAAGACTGATTTTAAACATATATATACTATATATATACTCTGCACTTTATCTTTCTTATTTTTTATGTCAGTATTTCTTTTGTTCTTTTTTTCCTTTGCACTGTCTTTTCTCTTTCATGTCGTTCCTTTGTCAAATTTCTCCCAATGCCAACACTAAAAAGCTTACAATATGAACTGAATGCCACATCCACTTAAAAAGTTACACAGATAAACAGAAACCATTTAACTGCGCCTTCTTTTTTAATTGTTCATGTCCATCATAACCCTTAATAGTTAGTACTGGGATTTTTGGAGGTGTCTCAGACCTCACAATTCAAAAGTAAATTTACTGTAGCTGTCCAGAAGTTATGCACCTCTCAAGCTCTCCTACTCTTTGCTCTGTGATTTAAATTTCTGCCTGTGCACACTATCAGTGCTATATCCAGAAGAATTCCAAATGAGGATGAAAAATAATCTCCTAGGCACAGCCTCTCCCCAAATTTTTCATGTCTGTCCTGCTTCCTCACAGGAGCTCCAAGCGAAGTTCAGGAGAGTGGGTTTCTGGGCTAATTCTCAGGAAGCAGTAAATCAGATCTCTGGAAGCAAACAGGTTAATTTTCCTGGGGCCTCTCACCAAAATGCTTAAAGCAAGTAGCTGTGCTGATTGCTCTCAGAGAGACCACTCAGTTTGGCACACTGAATTCCTCCTTCAAAGATAGATTTTATTTAACAGAAATTATATAGGATGAGCCTTTTAGCACCACACGCTTTGTAACTATATCCTCCTTATCCTGCTATCCCCATCACTCCACTCTCCCACTCTCGGAGAAGCTAATCTCTTCTTCTTGAGTCCGCTGGCGATTTCTCTTGCTTCTTTCAACCTCCATTAAATCAGATATTAACATAGTTGTACCCCAGCTATTTTATTATGAGACAGCAACATAAGCCTGCTTCCTAGAAGAACATCTGCATTCAGACACTGGGAAAAGGAAAAAGGAGAGAATGCGAGGGTGGAAATGCCTATTGTAAAATCTAGAAGTACCTACTAGTGTGTGCTATGAGCAGTGGCCATGCAATTCTCCCACTCCATTTCAGGCTCTGCCATCATTGTGGCACAGGGCCTGAGTTAAGCTGCTGCCACCAGTTACTCACAAGTACCCTGGGACATAACTTAGCTACTTCCTTAATGTGCTTTTGAGATCCTATGCTTTTCAGCCCTGCAAACATCCATTATTGCTATTAAACCCTTGGAGTATATATAACATTTATCTATATTTATAATTCATTTATAATCTATTACCTTTTCTTAATGAAGAGGATGCCTTTATTACTAGGGCAGAGGGTAGATGTATTGTTACTGCTGTTTATCACTACTGCAAGAATAATTAAATCTTTGGGTCACATGCTAAATCTGAGTTTTTGAAATGATAGTGAAACAGTGCTTTGTAAACCAAGAAGTACCTGTCTTAATATTCTATGTGTTCATAAATTGACTCATAATCTTATATATTTTTACAGAGTGAATTATTTGCTGAACAATGCAATGTCAGAGGTATACCTACAGCACACTTATATTGATTGTCATTCATGGGAAACACCACAGAGAAAGATTAAATCCTTTGTGCTGCTTCAAGGCCATGGGAGTTTTGATTAAAGACCAGGGTTAAAGACAGGAAGCTAGCTTGAGGTTCTGGCTGGAAAATTAGGAGGGCTGCTCTGTTGCTTTGGAAAGAAGGTACTTTATACAAAGGACCATGAATACAGTCAGGAGATTCATAACAATGTAAAACTAGAATAATTCCACAGATTTAAGTGTAGACATATCAGACGAATGCACCGGCAGCACAAATATCTTGCACTAAATTCAGTCTTTTACTCAGACATTGTGTTTGTAGTGGCCTCCAAGAGAGGGCTGAGACTGAGGAAAATGGGAAGCTTTTTCCAATAGAAATACTTTGAATAAATAAGGCAGGGTTGTGACATTATGTTTCCTATTTGATTAATTTATTTAAACTAAAATAAGCAAAAACTTTGTTGGTTCTTCTTAATTCTTCAGATTAGAAACTCATCTTTAGCTCTAAAATATTTCACACATACTGACCAGATATTGGTGAAATGGTCTAACAGATTGCCTTTGATTTCAGCAGATACAGGGTAACCACTGCGTTGGGGTCTGTGGAATAGGGAGAAAGTGATGGTTTCTCTAAGTCACTTTCATGCTTCTCTCTATTTTTAGCTGGGACTATACTATGGCACAGAAGTTTACTACAGATACCTTATTTTTCTCCCACCCACCAAGGCACAAGGTATGTGTCCTGTTTGTGGAGGTTCTGTGTGAAATACAACTTTTATCCTTTGTCAGCTTGATTCCTGCCAGCTTTTAGGAGTTTGCAATTTACATATCGTTTCAAAAATCAAAAAAGTTTCAACTTTCCTTGGGACAGCAATGTCCATCGGTGGATCTTGTCTGTTTTTTTCTTGCAGTATGAGAAGAGGTTATAGTGGGTTCGTGCTCTCTTGCTAGCCAGGAGTCACTAAATCTGTACAGACCTTGTTAAAATAGGCACGAAGATTTTTTAAAATGCTTGAGAAGAAACTCTCCATGATTATGTGGTGATGGTTATGAGCACTGAAGATGTCATTCTATACTGTAAGCCCTGTCTTTTACACAATAACAGGACAGCTCTTTATAATAAAGACTTCCTGCTGCTTATCATTAATCCCTCAACTTCTAGACTGGATTTGGTTAATGCTTTTGGGGAATGAATCTGGATGATTAATTAACAGTACCAGGGATATCTGTAATAAGATTACACACAGGGTTTTACATTTCCATGACTCAGTTAATTTTTTTTTTAACTAATGGGAACTTTTTTATTGCATTCCATGCACTCAACATTGGAACTGTGATTGCTGATAAAACAGTAATAATAAAACAGCTAAAAGGAAACTAAATTTCAAATGTAGACAAATATAAAAATATTAGCATATAGAGTAGTAGGAGGGAGGGCCAAGTTAAGCTATGAATCCATAGGAAAGCCTAAAGAGGGTAAAGCATTAAGCAGAAATATCCAAAATAAAGAAGGAAAGTGAAGACCATCAGATAGGATAAGCCAAAGACAGGTGGACAATACTTTAGGCAAGCATAAGAACACAAATACAAAACATAAGTGGAATCAGAAAGAGTAAGAATATTGAGTTAATTCAGAAAAAGTGAAGCACCTGCCTATTGTGAGGAAAGTCCATGTGTGCTTCTGCTACTAAAAGCACAGTTTTCTATTAAAGGATGGTCCTTGTCCTATAATGTGTTGTATGGAGTTAACATGTGTCCTTGTGCAAAGAGACTTCCAACCTGTTCTTTAGCTGCAGTTTGATCCTTTCACTACAGCCACCAGGACAAATCCTTTGGAGAATGCAGTTGATTTGTGTCCTTCCCATCACTCAAAACAAACTTGTCAGATACAGCCATAGGAGTGTTCACTGTATGGCATATGGATATGAAGTAGGAGTAACAGGGAGAAAACTGTCTCCCCATCTGAGGCTCCCTTGGCTGGTACCCAAGGGTCTTAGCATAATCCTGGGGGACTATCAGCTTCTGGCGTCCCTTACAGTAGGATGAGGCATGCTCTGATCTTTGCTAAGAACTGGACAGATACCTGGGTGATGGTAGGATAAGTGACCTGAGAGCAAGAGACAGCCTATCCATCTCCCTCTCAGCTCTACTGAGACTCCATTAGACAGCCTCCAGCCTCTGCACTGAGGGCAGAAACACTCTCCTGAGATCTGGAAGAAGGAAACTTTCCCTCTGAGGTGACTGTTCGTGCTCATCTTCCCTCTTCCACTCCCAGCAAATGAAGGTCTCGATCTCAGGTTAAACTTCCACTGAGCTGTGAAGCAGTGGGAAAGCATATTTATACCTTTCATGCTATTTCCACCAGCATCTTCCCGACTGTGTATAAAAGATGACTATAATTCTGTCCTAGGGTTACGTTGATATTAATAAACCACTTGAATTTTGCTCTAAGTAATTAAAATCACAAGTACCTTTTACTGCAGTTACAAGCAGGAGGCAAACATGGCCTTATTATTTAGATATGTGTAATAATTCAGGCAGCAGCATGTATTTCTTCAACTGCTTTTCTTTCACAAAACAGTCTAAACCCTTCAGCAATGCAATACACTTTTTTCTCAAAGCTTCAAAACATAAATCTAGGTCCCATAGCGCCTGATGGAAATAACTAGCACAAATGCCAAGCAATTTTTTCCTGATTAACTAAGTATAAAACACCTTGCAAATAACTTACAGCTGCTTCATGTGGTAACTCACTGAAAAGAAATAACTCTTCAGTGTCAATTTAAACCTGGCTTAGATATTAGCATTTCCAAAGTAAAATGTAATTACAAACTGAGTATTGCTCATGGAGATCTTAAACAAAACAAAAAAAAAGCTTTAGTCTCAGTCCAGGCTCTCTGACTCTTTCAGACACCTCTAAGAAAAAGCCAGGCCGTCATCAGAAGTAAGCATAAGACTTGCTGTTTGTTCAGTCTTTCCCCCGATAATTGCATTTCACTAGGACTGACTTTCTAGAAAGGATTACAATGACAGCAACAGCAGATGCATAGAGAAAAGAAGGGAAAATCAGTAAGCAAATGCATTTATGGGAGACTGGAAAGTTATAAGGCCTCTCAGGCCCTATTTGCTGAAGCCCTTAATCACTCTAAAAGGTATAACTAGTGCATTTAAAGGAACTTCAGAAATCCTAACTGAAAAAGCGTACATACTCCCCAGGTATGAGATTATATATGGGAATTGACAAGCTTTTTTTTGGTCTCTTTTTCCCATCAGAAAAGCTTATCTTGTGCTCTTTTTCTGATTGTTTGGATGACAAGGGAGGTTGCAAGTAGAGAAGTAGAATTATGCCTGGAAGGCTTGTGTGAGATAAATGAAAGAATCAAAATACAGCTTTAAATCTACAAGGAGTTGAGACCACTGCATGACTAAGCTTGAGATAAGTTCTTGTGAGTCAAATAGGAGAAAATACACTTGGGCTTCTTAAGCAGGAACTCAATAGTTTTTTTCACCCCAACATTGAAATGCTACTTATATAATCAATGTGTAAAATAAGGTCATAAAAGGCGTATTTGTAGGAGACTTTTTTTTGAATGATACTTTTGTGTCTGACAAAGCAAACAGCATCAGCTGAAGATAACAATCCAAAGGCAGAAAATGAGAAGAAGCACACAAAACTTATTAGGGCAATTAAGGCTACAGCAAGGAATGACAAGAAATACTAACAAGGCAAATATTGGGAGTCCAAGTTGGCTTTGCTGAAAAGAAAAGCAACAGAGCTCAGTCCAAAACAGCACTCAAACAGAGAGTCACAGATAGCCTCCATCCATTTAATTACTTTAGGAGTGTAAAGATTTTCTTGAATATTACTTTCAAAAATAAGAATGTTTTTGCTATCTGGACAAGATCCAGATGTGATCTCTTAGGCCAATCTCTTTTCATTAACTGCAGAGGCATTACAGAGAAATCCTCCAAACTACAAATCTAGATTTTAGAGAAATACATTTAGATGAAAACTGGCCCAGAATTTCTGTCTTTCAGTGTATGTAAAACAGTAATCATCATCATCACCATCATCATCATTACTGCTTCATCAAAGTTAATGCTATATATTTGAAAGACTTCTGACCCTGTTCTTCTTCCTCTGTCAGTGTATAATATGCATAAAGATAAGAAAATAAGTTGTTTACATCTTAGTCAATCTATACCACGTATAACAAGCTTCCTCTAATTTAACTGCCAGTTAATGTCTTAGTGCAAACTGTCTAAATCACTAAGGAGGAGGATTGGTTCAAGTTCTTTTACTTAAAAAGTAGACTTTAGGATCTTACAGTGTCTCCAACACATATTATTTTTCAATTAAGCCAACACCTAGATATTGACATTTTATCTGATAATTTTAAGTACTTCAGCATTGAGCAAAGCTATATATTTTAATCTTACTACACCCTTATCTCCCCTCTATCTTATCAAACATAACTTTGTAGTATTTTTTGCTAATCAGGGAGAATCTTAAACAATTCACCTTTAAATAGTAGTGTTATCTGTATATCATGTGCTGTAATCATTGAACACTACCACAATTAGTGATGAGCAACTTGCATTCTTTGAAAAGCCTTTGTGTATGGTGTGGATATTCCATTTCCTCCAATTACTCCCTTCCTGGGCCACTGCGTGCAAAGTGAAAAAAACAAAAACCAAACTTGTATATTTTATTTCACAGTGAATTTTACCCCTCCTCCTACTAATTAGTTTTCTGGGTTTGTGGATTTTCTTTTAACAGAAAAAGTCTTTAACTGGAGACACATCACACCTTACTGCATTCCCAGGAAAATGACTAAATTTCAGTGTGCAGAGCTGTATAACAAGTTCAGCCAGCCTGGTCTAACTTCCAGGTAGTTTGTAGTTTCCAAATTGCTTTATCTACTTCAAGGGAAGTCACTCAAAGTCACTGAAGACCTTGTTGTAAATGTTAATGCAATGTTATTATATACTGGCAACAATCAGGACCATTATGTTCTGCCTTTCTTATCTATCTTTCATTCTTTTTACCCAACCAGCATGAGGTTTGGCGAAGTTCCTAGCATTATTTTACCTGTGTTTCACCTGGAGAAGTTATGTTTTCTTTGTTATTTCCAACTCAAAATGACTACAATGCATCTGGTATAGTGAAATTGCTACCCAAAGGAACTGCCAACGATTGCCTGATCAGTGCTGAGTTTTGGGTTTCTGGTTTGTTTGTTTGCTTTTTTCTTCTTCTTAATAGTTGCACAACTTTGAGGTGAAACGCACTGGAGAATGAACAGAAATCATCACTGCTTCTTTTGTCACTTATATATTAACATTCTGATACTTTCCTGCCTGCATGTATACCACACACATGCATTAACAAACCTCATTTTAAATAGAGATGAAAAGTGGTATCCATGAATGCACCAAATGGGGCAAGGGATGTTCTTTGCAGGGTGAAGATGCCAAATCTTCAACACTTTCAGTAACAGAGGGGAATATGAGACTATCTGCTGCTGGAATAGGACCATCTCAAACAAGAAACAGATCATTTATAAAATGTTAATGATTACAGAAATGCCATAATTAGAATCACTGCTACTTCTGTTGCAGATAATGCAGATGGATGAAAGGGAACAGAGAAGTTCCTCCAGGCTTGCAAGAAAATTTTTTGCTGTTCAGCACTGAGGAAGATTATGAGAATCCAAAGCCTAAGTAAGGCAAAAGCTGAATAAGAAGGAGGAGTCAAATACATCTGGATGTGAAAGGCAAACCAATCATGGATAATACATATGATAGAAAAGTGTGTCAGAATGTGTTATTATTAATTGCAACCAAGGGCCTATTTTATTGTGTTCTTTTCCTTTTCAGACTTTCACTCCATAACATATATTTCAATGTGAAGGGGCCTTAGGGACTGGCCATGGATCATAAGAATGACTTGAACTGAGCCTCAGACTCACAAGAACAAAGGAAAGTGACCATAGCGCAAAATAATTTCTATTATTGTCACATAAAATAGCATATTGTAATTCATCCACTTTTATCTCTCATGTCAGTAATATGCTCTGATTCCTGAAAATAGTCCTGTATATTACCAGGTTGTATGTCTCATCAGCTGAAGCCAGAGCAATGGCAATAGAAGGACTGCCTTCAATTATTATGTCTTTTAATACATTTGCATTCTGTGTTTTTCTTCTGGATCACATGGTTCATAATTTCTTGGATAGCAAGCTTGCTGCTGACATTACTCCTCAGCATATTTCAATGTCAGGCCTTATACTATGGAAAAGTGCCCAGGCATATAATAAAAACACTAAGTAATGAAGCTTCAACTTCAGCCAACTGGAGCACATCTTCAGAGATCTCCATGTGCTTACAAAGTGATTCGCTAAGTGGGTTTAAGTAGATATTTAAAGC
The DNA here is from genome assembly GCA_035583185.1 of Anabacerthia variegaticeps. Lineage (NCBI taxonomy): Eukaryota > Metazoa > Chordata > Aves > Passeriformes > Furnariidae > Anabacerthia > Anabacerthia variegaticeps. Next base: position 43,790,989 of record JAWWEW010000112.1, on the reverse strand, counting down.
TAAAAATGTGCATCAGTGCTTTACTGATGCTGATTTGCCTCCCTCTCTCCACGTCATCTATTTGATTTAACTCCTGAGCACACACATTTCCCATTCTTTCATTTGACATTGTTGTGAGTACAGTGTAACTCCACCCAAAAAGTCCTATCCTCTCCTGAGTCCTCCTGAACTTATGATCTCCGTATATTTTCCATTGTAGGAGTCATACAGGTTAGTTCTGCCCCATGTGAAAAACACTGCTCTGTTTCACAGCTGCTGCCTATCTGTTTTACTGGGTAAATAATCAAGAACAATTCTCTTTTTTCTTATTTTATGAGAAAATTCAAACAGGAGAAGTCTGAAACATGATCTTTCAACCATTTTTTATTTTCCCTCCACTCACTTTGCTCTCTCCTTTTTAACCTTTCTCTAAAGGAAATAACTCCATCTTTCCATCCTCTCTTTGTCCTGGAACTTCTCTGTGACTCTGTTCTTTTTGCCACCTCATGTTTTTCTTATTCCTGATGAAGTTGGTCCGTGAATGGTTGGTCAAAACTGGCCACAACAAATACATTTTATGGATTTATAGCTATGGGTAAATCATGCTACTTCAGCGTGGAACCCAGAACGACTCTGAGGTAGTGTTTCTTTAAATTTAGTGGTCTGGCTTAACCTGATTAGTCCTGCCAACAATTCTGACAGAAGTAAGAGAAAGAAAAGAAGGAACTGAAAATACAGAGTCACGTTTTACTGTTTTGAATGTTCAGGGAGACAGAAAACTGCCTATGTGTCTGCCCTTCTTGTAAGTGTATTTGCGAGACCAAAGTGCTGTACAGGTATTGCCTTTCATAATATGCAAATCACGTTTTCCTATGGAAAGGAGGAAATGTTCACAATACAAATCATTCTGTCTGGAACAGAAAGAGACAGCAATGTAATTAGCAGGAGGATACGGCTGTTACAGAAAGTCACCTCTCCTATGAAGAGAGGCTTTGCACAGTCCAACCTAGACAGGCTTGAACAGTGTTACAAGAACATTCATTATATTCATTTTAATGTCTCAAGCACATTTGTGGCCAATCCAGGCTGAAAATACATTTCCCCAAATGGATTAATAAGAAAGTAGAGGTCCTAGAATTACTTTCACATATCATTTAAACACATTGTAATCCTGACAACTCTTAAGGATTAGAGAAAATCTAAGATAGAGACTCTGTACTGAGAGCCCACAATTTTTTACATTTTACAATGCATAATGCTGGATCTGTTGATTAGCCCTCAGCTATAACAGCCAAGAGATGCCTCAGAAAAAGTTTAGAAGGCAGCTAGACTATTTCACATATATATTTGATTTTACTTCATGTCTCCCTTTTTTAACATTCTTATCTATAACTGTATTTTCATGTTTATGATCAAGAATGTAGCCTATTGCTTTGCTAGACAACACTTGTGTTCATTCAGTTTATGCATGCCCACTATTTAAATCTTGTGAAATAGATAAATTACTGTCTCAGAAGCAAAAAGGTGAACTAAAGCAGTACTACAGTCAAGCTCTGTATGCCTGCAAACTATGACACAGCTTGGACTTCCAAATGGCAGGTGAGGAAAGCGTGTGCTGCTGTGGGTGAACTGCTCTATGTGGAAAACCACGTGGGCATCAATTACAAGAAGTGCGCACGGGCACCTTACGCTGTGTTTAGAAAACCCATTTGCAACAGAGCACAGGTGCCCCCCAGCTCCACAGACCAAGCACGAGCATTCTGCGCTGGCACAAGCCTCTCACAGGCAGGTGGCCAGAGAAGATAGGAGATGTGTGCACTCAGATACCTACCTGGGAGCTCTGCAAGCACTAGGTCTTGCTCAGCCTCCTGGATGAAGACCTCAAGACTCCCACAGCATTTGACAGTGCTTTTAGGCAAAATTGGTGAGCAAGTACTCCTCTCTACTACTTCTGTGGATGTATACCATGGTTTCTCTTCAGATCATATAAAGACAAAGATGTGTTCAAAGAATTTCAGTGAAACAGAAAAGCTCTGTTTTCCCCTTTGGAAGCTCAGTTTTTCACTTGCATGAGGAGATGTCCTGACTTTCCTGAGCATATCTGTACAAGCCTACTGTGTGAACTGTATCTATTGACCCTCCAGGAGAAAGGTATCTGAACTCTGATCTTAAAGACAAGATCCATATTCCTCACCAGTCAACAGAAAAGCTACTGCTGATATCTGTGGAAAAATCACTCCTGGCTTAGGCGACTTTGGGTAACTCACTTAGTGCTCGATTGGTCTATTCTGCTGAAGTCCATGGAACTGTAGAAGAGAAAAGGTCTCAGAGTAGGAAGCATTCAATAAATCACTACTTTTTCAGAAGTGAATTAGAACATCGGGAGTGCTGGAAAGTGCAGAAGGTTTTCAGTGGAGAATGAAAAATCCAGAGCAAAGGATTTAGCCTAGGCATACCTCAGCTGTGAACAGCCACCTGACATCTGGTCTCCAGATAAAGTAATATTATGGGAACTATATGAAAATTCTGTAGATATTCAGAACACCATATCTATAACCTGCACATATGACATTTTAAAACCTTTAATAAAATAATCCTCACACAGACACACTATTTATAGAAAACTCACTGCCATTTTGAAAAACTAGAAAGCAAGAGGGAAAAAATACTGAGAAATTTGTTCAAGTAATTCTAGTGATACAACATATAGTTTTATTTGCTTCCTCATGATTTCCTTGCATTCATACAGAACTGGTACATGGTAATAAACAAATAAGAGAAAATTGTTATTAGAACCAATAATGTACTGCATAGTGACTTACTTTGCATTTAAGATATGGCCTATCTCAAATACTTCTCTTCAGTTTGAGCCATATTACAAAGGCAGCAGAAACTGCTGCTCTGCCTTTTATAAAACATCTTTGTCAAAGCACTAGAATTGGATTCTAAGTCACCAAAATGCTTTAGATTCTCACACAAAGCGTGATAGGGCTTTTCCTCATCACTCAGCCATTTTAGCTGGTTGTTACAATCACTTTGAGATTGTTCTGATTGGGCTCTCTATGTTATGACTTTTAGAGCTGAGACAGGACATTCTGCTTGCAGTATTACTAAGAGTATTTGCCATTTGGTGTAGTTATGTGTGGCTGCTGTTAGCGTGGAGCCACATAAGCAGAGACTCAGCACAAAGAGCTATGATGCTGTGATGGGAACAAATCCCTGATGGAAAATAGGGGGAGGCTGGTGCATGGAAAGAGTACTGGCCAAGAGCATCATCTATATTACCGTATATTGTGTGTGCAGTCTTTGAATAACCCAAAGCAAACAGAAAGCCGAGAGTTTGTTAGTACATGCATTGTGAGTGTTTCAGATACATGATTTATAAATACGATACAGTCTTAGAAATGTAGTTATCATCAGTAACTAGCACAGTTATTATTTCACAAAATGCAATAACCATTAAAACTTGAAAGAATCCGCTAATTAAGAAACACTGTGGGGAGGAAGAAAGGTCCCACTTGCTACATTTACATATTTTTATTTCAAAGCTTGTGTCAGAGGAGGGTAGAAGACTGCTTCATCACAGTCATTTGCTGACAAGCACAAAATTTACCCGATGGTGGGCGGCAAGACTGAGATGACAGAAGAGGGGAATTCATTCTAAAAAGAGGAAAAGGGTACATTCAAACTGTAGGGAAGCTCCCAAAGCAAATCAGAGTGGCAAACTAATTTGCCTATTCTGCTAGGTAGTTTTGGAGACCCACTCCACAGGCAGGGGATTGCTGCCAAAAGGATGCCTTGGCTATTACTGCCAAGTCCACACTTAGAGCCCTGGCTGCTATGCAGATGGGGTACTCCAGCACTTCAGACTGCTATTTTCCACTGCTTTTTTTTAGGGGGTTTTTTTGGGGTTTTTTTTTTTTTTTTTTACATTATTGAAGCACCACCCTTCACTAGAATAAACTTGTGAGTTTGTATTTCAGGCTAATATTTGAAAGTGATTTGAGACAACCTAATGTCCCCTGGGTTTTACTTTACTTTCCTGGCTAGTCAGGACCCCAGACTAAAAGGGGTGTGCAGAACTCCACCATGTCTGCAGTCTAGTATCTATGAAGCGATCCACAGGCCCTAGAGGTGCTTATGGCCAACTATTAGGGAAAAATCAGCCCTGCCTCATAGGCAAAGGTATGTAAGGAAATGTTCATTTACCAGCTTGGGTGACCCTCAGGTTAAGAAAAATATCTTTGCATGTCAAGGTAGGTACATTCCAGAAACTTAGAAAAGGGGACCAACTTGTAAGGCTGGAAGATAAATTAATAATCTCTCCTTACAGGAGCAGAGAGAAACAGAATTTTTTTATTTTGATCTGTTACAGGGCACATCAATTAGTTTGAAAGTAGGCTACATGGCAGCACAGCATAGAAACATTACTGACAGTATTAAAAACAGATCAAAAGACAAACACTGTAAATTGGGATTTGAGTTTTAGTTGTTCTGAAGAGCTGTTAGCAGTGGAAATTACCTCGCTACTGACTCCCAAGACAGTCTTTCCATGCAGTGAGAATGATCCAAAGGTAATTAGCATCAGTGGAAAAAAACTCATGAGTGAAATTTGTGTCTGCACTAAAGTGAAGATTAAATGCTTTAGTAGTGGGGGAAAGGATTCTATCCAATGCACATCTAGTGGAAGGGTTACACCCAGTGAGCACTTCAGACATTTCCCTTCTCTTCCCTACCCTTTCCTCTTGGTTGTCTTTCAGACATCATCAGGAGTTTCTCCTAAAGATCTTGTGAATAAGGAGTTAAGAGTGACAGGAGGTGCACATCTGCAGTATGGTTACACTAAGAAATGTATGTGGGAAAACAGCCTGAAATGCATGGCCTCTCCTTCCACTTCTTAAACTAAGGAGTACTCATCCATCTTTATATATTTAAAAATAAGGCATTTTTAGAAGCAATATGAAGAAAAAGTAATTTTAGCAGCACCATTAATAAGTTTGACACTTTGATAAGGTAGGAAAAATATGTAACATGAAACAAATACATGGGACAGGAATAAACCCTCCAAACTGCCTAACGTCCAGCTAATAACATATTTTGACTCATATGACTCATTTGACGACTCTTCAGTGCCTATGAAAACAAGAAAAATTTCAAGAAGAAAGTATTTCAAGTGGGCTATGAAGTCTGTAGGATTAAAGCTATCAAACAGTGCCTTGGGTTACATTTGTGATATTTAAAATGCACTATGGTATCCTTTTCTGTCATCATTTGCTTAATTCTACAGTCCAATCTCAAAATGGATGTGTTCATAAACCAAGTTTTGCTTTTAGGAATGACTGCACTTGACTTTTCATTTTTGTGGCACTTGTTTGCAAATATCTCAAACCCTCCATGTTTAATAAGTGTCCTTCATCTTGTTCCACATCTCCAGGCCATGCTACAGGGCTGAGTCCAGAGTCCAGAATTCAAGTGCATCTCTCGCTTTCCTTATCCAGTGTTACTGAGTCATAGCAAAGTGAATATTAGAATACATATTTGTGTCCCATTATTCATCCATTTCAGGTGAAAATGACAATCTGAAGTTTTATTTGTCTTAGCTCCACAGAGCTGGCACAGTTTAAAGGGTGGACATTTGAGATTGTCTTCTGCCTTGTACATCATCAACAATCCTTTCCAGGTAAGTAATACTTAAAAATCTTTAGTATGGGTAACTGTATTACAAGTAATTGTACTAGAGTCTTTCCTGCCTAAGATCCCCAGCAACCTTATAGTTCAGGAAGAAAACAACAACATATTTTTCTTGTAAATTTACTGAGTATTCACACTCTCTCATGTGTGTTTTAGGCTGAAACCTCTGCAGACCTTGTGAGGAAGATGCATAGAGAGATTAACAGAAGCTGGCTCCCTTTTAGGCTTTCTGTATTTTGGAGGGGAGGCAGAAGAGGAAACTTGCACTGAGAAAGTGAATAATTTGTCCTGACATGTTAAAGTTCATGGAAACCCTAAAACCTGATTATCTTACACTAAAACTTTGCCCAGTAGTGTCAAGCCTACTCTTATTTTATAATAACCTTGAACAATTCACTTACACTGACCTACATTTTTAAAGACTGGCAACAAATCCTCAGACCGAATCAATGGTATGTCTCTTGGACATGCTATATGATGTTAGCCTGTACAGGATCTGAACAAGTAGGTATTTCTCTTGTCCTGCAAGGATTATGCAAAAGATGCCTTAATAATAAAGGAAGTGGCTTCTTTTCCAGATGAAGAAGCTCACACATGAGAAATTCTGCCACACATATCAGTCTTTCTGCTGCATAAGGATACAACTTACTCAAATGCCACAAGTCTCCCTGTCAAAAATACAAAGCTTATTTGCCAGTGATACCCTCCTGCTCTGCTGCAGCCCACAAGATGCTTAAAATAACTAATCAAAGGTAAGCTTCAAAGCCTTCTGCCTTGAGCTTCAGTTTCAAACAAAGCAACTGAAATTTAAACAGAGGAAGTAACTGTTGTTCTGTTCATGACTTCACCCTTCAACCAGAAATAAATATAAATCCCTTATTCCTTAACTATTTCATGAAACTGTGAATCAGGTGAGTGTTCATAAAATTAGAAAGCATTGTTAAAAGTTACAAAATTTGTGTGATCTTTAGCATGAAAACACAGAGTGCTTGAGTGGCCCTGCCATCTTTGGTCACCTTTTAAATATGGGAAAGGTGTAAAAAAGTTCTTCAATGCAACTCTCTAGTTTTTCTATAATATTACTACACAAGTACATAAAACTGGAGGCTGTGAATCATGAACAATCTTCTACCATTAGCTGCTGCCTTCAGTCATAGTCAGCCTAGCAGGCTTTACCTTCCAGTAATCAGAATGGTCACAAGAGAGACAAGGAAGCATCTATATAACTGTCCATAACATGTAACTGTCACACTGGTGGATTTATGTATTACAGCTCCCTATGTCCGTCCTTTTGCCTGTCCTTTCTGGCCTTCATCCCTGGTGTTTGACCTAGTCAACAAATGAAGGAGGCTCCTGCTTAACTTTACTCTGGAAAGTTTCCTTTGTCCCATGGCAAGTCATGATCTATGCTGAGTGACTCCTTTCTGCCTCAGCCAAATAAACAAACATGATTCCCCTTCGCTCCTGTACCATTCTCCTACCCCATTTCTGTCCTTTAATTTCAAGTCAGTGGTTTTGCAGCTTGACCCTCTCTTCCTCCAATCCTTCTGAAGTTACAAAGGGCTGAAATCCCCAATTTCCTTTACCAGAGCCATAAAGAGGCACTGCTGAGTGTGCTGGAAAGAACCCTGGTGTAGCAGATGTTAAAACTGAGATTATTAAATATACTGGATATGAAGAAGCATAAAGGAATTTGAAGAGATGAGCTTCTAGCTGTTCTGTAAGTGACTTGAGAAGAGTTAACTGCAGTTTGGGTAGCACAGAGGAAGATTTTCAAAGATAGAAACCCTGAAATGTCAAAGAACAGAGTTATCAAAACAGATCATTGTTAACAAATGGCTGTTTATTGCTAACACAAAGCAAGTGTATGATTTGAAGCTGGATTCTTTCTGCAAGTGTTTACTAGAGGAAGAGACAAAAATAGATATTTGTATCCTATCACTTGTTCATAACACTCACAACTGCTTCCTTATGGCCCACTACTATACTGTTTTGCTTCCAATTACTTCCAGTTCCAATTACTTCCAATACGAATTCCAATGTTTGGTCTTTAACAACGATCCACAGAGTGAAACACTCTCGCAATATTAGTGTAGATACATCCTATTCTGAGTCTAATTTTTAGAGGAAAATTTATTTGAAACAGTGACCAGAATAAACTTCATGCACTTGAAATTATCAGAATATCATGCATGTCTGGACAAGACTTGCCATATCACAGTTGATTTGTAATTCTGTTGGTGATTATATTGCTTAGTTTGGGTTTGTCACCTCAGTTTTTCCTGTCTAAATTCATGCCAGTATCTGTGCATCTTTGGAAATGCCTTGGTATCTCTTTTGTGGTAGGAATTAAATCAGTAATGCATAATGCACGGTGGGATAACCACACTGCAGAGCATGATCCATCAAAGCGCCACAGAGAGGAGTGATTGAAGTCATTCAGACAGTTCATGGAAAACACCTTGATACTGTTTTCAGAAAAGGTTCACCAGGACATTTAATTCATAACTAGCTTCTGTCACCATGGGTTTTTTTCTGCATATGTTCAAGCAGATAAAAAATGGGCATCAAGTGCACATGCCAGCTGAAAGCCTCATTCCCTTGTTTCTGTGCAATACTAAGGGTGATCAGCTTAGTACTTCTGAGAATTAGGCTGTCTGCTTCCCTCCGCCAAACAGTGGGAGAGTCAAAGGTAGGAAGAAACCTTTGCTGCTGTCTTTGGCATTCACTGGCAGTCATGTAGATATGACACTACGAAGCCACATGTGCCAACATCCATTACGTGTCTTTACTGTAAATAACACCTTTTTTCTCTGACAGGCAATCTCATCCCACTGGAAGTGTCACTAACACATTAGTGTGTAATTGAAATAACATTCGCAAGGCTGTTTGACAAAAGGCTTCAGGTCGAAACTTATTAACGACCTGGGGATGAAACAAAACAAACTATAATTTGCGGGTTAGGTAAATATCTAGCAGACTTTGACGGCAAGGCAGGGGAGAAGGAATTATCACCATTTGACCTTCTGTTTGAGAAATGAAAAAGCAAACTAGAACAATCCTGCCTGGCTACAGTGAAATGCAAGGTAACATAAGACAAAATTCAGCCATTTGGGGTGACAGCATGAGCTCTCAAATCCTTAAAACATAAAGACCCAGAAGTTACAAACCACAGCACTGCACAGGTGGAGCAGAAGGCTATTTTCCCTCTGGGCAGGGTACCGAGGGCTTGCTGGCACCTCAGAGCAAGGGCAGGCTTGGTCAGTGCCAGAGACAGGTCAGCCATGCCACCAGGGGTAACCATGACAGGGAAGGAATGGCAGCAGTGAGTGCTTCTGCATGAGCTACAGATGAGAGCGGGAGCCTCTGGGGAGCCTGGCAGGCCAGCAGTTTGCTAAAATCTGTGTCCCTACAGCCAGCTTGAGCAAGTTGACAAAAAGGAGTTAATATCACACCTTCACGTTATCCATGGACATATTCCCTGTTTCTTCAGCAGAGACCATAGTAGCAGAAAAATCTGGAGTTTGTTCCTTTCCTTGACTTCCAAAAGGAACAGTAGGAACTGGCTGCCTCTCCTCTTCAGGCCCCAGTGAAGTGAGGAAGCTGCTACTTCTCAGTACAGCCCCTGGCATCAGCGAGACCTCACCTACACACCAGCTTCACTAGAATGATTGCACTGGTCAGGACTGCAGAAACAATATCTAGTCCATAAAGTATGCAACTTCACCAGAAAACGGCCCAATATAGGTGTCATACTGGCAGGAAACAGTTTTGCTGACCTACCTGACTTTGTTTCTGGATTAAGCTGTACAGGCAAAAACCCCCTTCTGATAAGAAGTAAATTTAGGAGGGTTGCACTTTGCTAGTGCAGCCACATCTGCAAAACTTTCTTTAGTAGAAACAAAGGATGAGCTTTTCAACACCTGCAAAACAAAGAGTGATGAAGACCCGCTTTTAAATTCCAAGTAAGAGAAGTCCATTCAGCCCACTGGTCACAGAATTGTGAACTGCCAAAGATGCAAATCTCCGGAAGCAGAGACAGTAGCAGGCATCGCTGCTGAAAGGCAGAATTTAGTCTTTAGGTTATAGTAACAACTGAGAACTCCAGCTAAAATCAGTCTGATATGACAGTGAGGCGGGAGCAAATATACTGAGGGTGATGTCAAGACAACCAGACAAAAGCTTTCTGAGATGAAATGTTTTCTGTATCTAAGTACAGGTGTTTCATGCAAACACAAACTAAACACACTCAAAATCTGCAACTCATATAGCAGGTCCAAAACTTGCTTCAGGTTGAATAATAAGAGTTGGCAATGATCTCAGGCATTAGGGCCTCTTCCCAGCTGTTCTTTGAAAATCATGAGTGCCAGTGACAGCTAAACCCCATTACACAGCATTTGACATCAAATGTTTGAGATCTTACGCAGTTTTCTACATTATTAATTTTCTACCTGATGGCAGTGTGCTCCTATTATTTTTGCCTCCCACTCTTGTTCTGTAATGAAGAGCCTGAAGGAAAAAATCAGGTTAATTCCTTTTATTTTACTCCCTCCTGCTGCTGTTCTATCTGTCAGAGCTGCTGGAGGGAAAAAAAACTGTAGCAGAACAGACTAATGAAAACATTGCTCTGCCTTTTGTGATATTAATACTGGCAGAATTTCACAGCTCCCTTTCTCAGACAGTAAAGAAAACAGGTCTTATTTTTCATGTTCCACCTATTATTTTCCTATTGTCACAAGGTAGCAGAAAATCAAAACCACCACCACCTTCCTGCACAAAAGCCACCCCTCCGAGATGCATACAGAACACTCATCTTCCAGTGGCTTCAGTGATCCAGTTTTCCTGACTACTTTTTTTTGTTTATTTGATTTTGTTTGTTTGTTTCCTTTCTATATCTCTATTAGTATCCAGTGCATGGCTAGAGACAAAGCAAAATATCAGCTTCCACCTGCACTGTGTTCAGAAGGCAGAGGTGCAGTCACCTCTGTGTACATTCTCCTCCACCTCCTGATCTGAAAGCACAGTGCAGAAGGGGATGGGGTTAGAATCAGCCACAACATGAACAAACAAATCTTTGATCCCTTCTGTTTGCCTTGTTCAAGACACAATAATGTTACTTAGTCACACATCTTGTAACACAGGACTAAGAGTGAGTGTCCTTTGTAGCTAACACCTGAGATTTATATGATTAGCAATGGATGGATTGCTAGCAATTCAGGTAAGCATCTAAAAATGCCAATCACTAGTACAAATCCTCAAGCTGCAAGCGCTACTATTGAGATTCAGAAGACTATCTTGCTATTATTTTTAAACATACATGTATTAGTCAAATATTACTATAATGCCCTCTAGTGTCCACAAATAAGAGAGAATATCTTGCTACTACTTCATCTCAGCACCTCTCTTTCGGCAGGGAAGTTTACAGCCTTACATAGTGCTGAAGAGTATTCAAGGAGTTCAGATCATTAGATATTAGACATGTGCTGCTTATTTCCATCTCTTTCCCTGCATGGGGACAAAAGCCAGGTCCCACTGAAGCTGAATGGAGCATGCAGGTTGCTGAGGTCTGGGGTTTTGCAGCAAGGCCCCTTAGAAGTCTAGGCGTGCCTGCTCGTCTGCATAGGGGTTTACAAGTGGATGTGAGAACGTGCAACATCTGCCTCAAAGCAGTTGGTCCATGATGAATGTCCAATATAAAACCATAGAGCCCCATAAGCAGCATTGCTTGCGTGACTGGAGATCAGAAACAGGTTACAAGTCACCCATTCACATCACCCTCCTGTACACAGATCCCCAGGGAAAACATCAGGCTCAAGCAGGAGCCTTTAGGTGATGTGGCCTTGCTGACTAGGGTTTGGATGGAGGACCAAAAAGATACCCCACAAAGGGGTAAGAGCGTTATTTCTTCACAGACCCTAAGCTTTGGGGAGATGTGGAGGGAAGGGACTCCTGATCCATCTGCATGCAGGGTGACACAGTTCTTGAAGGAAAGATATTTATAACACTAAAGTTAGGGACATGTGAACTTGGAGAAGTTACTGACTCCACATGGAAAAAAAACCAGGCTTGCTCCTGCTCTTGCTCCTACCACTCCTATTGCCTTGAAAGCAAAGGTGCCCTCAGAATAGCAGTATAGTGACCACAATAGTAACACTTTGCAATGTGTTTACCTAAGCATAGATATAATACCAGATGTGCAGGAGCCCAGATAGGTTAACCTGACTTATTCAATGTCACAGCACATGGCCATGAATAGATCCAGACCTCCTGGCTCCTAGACCTGTGCTTAAACCACAACAGTGTGCTCCTTCCTCTCAGTAAATGTGCTGAGAAGTTGCACAACCCGAACCTACTGGTTACGTTTCTTTCTGAAGTTCCTGACAGGAATCCATAACCAGATTCTTCAAACTCAGCATTACAATTGTGATCTACTAGTGGTGACACATGCACTGTCTTTGGGTCTGGTATCAGGTCATTTTTAGACAAAAATCTGATCAATGAGGTGCAATGATTCTGCAGAGATCTTAAAGTATATACAGTGAATTCCAGTACTATCCATGAGACTTAAAATATATTGCTTCATTATAATTTTATTACCACAAGTGACTTAGGTACTATTTATTGTAACTTCTGAGTTGATAGAATCCTATTCACTTAACTACTTTTGGTTTTACTCTTAAAAGGCAATAGTCAGTGTCTCCTGGGGTTTTTTTATGGTGTTCTCCCTTTAACATAGTCTGCCGAAAGAATGATTCTTCCTCCTGTGCTGATTTTTCTTTCACTGCAGTTTTACAGATAGTCAAGAACTGAGATGCAGCAGCACTTCCTGGATGTCATGAGAAGACTATTTTGAGCCTTGAAATCTATTATTTAAAATTCCCTTTTGTTCCAAGTTATTTTTTCTGATTCCGAAGAACTGTGTTAAAGGAATAAATCAAATTTCCCTTCCCTTCCCTTCCCTTCCCTTCCCTTCCCTTCCCTTCCCTTCCCTTCCCTTCCCTTCCCTTCCCTTCCC
>JAWWEW010000112.1:43767603-43778110 GCA_035583185.1 Anabacerthia variegaticeps | reverse complement strand
ACATATAAAATGTGGTTTACTTCTCAGGATATGAGTATGCCACAGTACAAACAGGATGCTCTGCAGCTGCAGTGAAGAAGAGATTGCAGGCTATTGAAATTGCACCTGCATGGTAGGCACTGAGCTGAGGCATGCCATTACATGCTCTGTGTAGAATACAAATGGCCTTTAGAAGGAAAATGTATTTCACCCCTTTTATTAATTTCTACACCACTTATGCTGTCTTCTTTTCCTCTCATTGCATGGGTTCTAGGCTGTGAACCCCAACCACCCACCCCAGAGTGCCTCCCAAGGACAGAAACTGCTTATGCTGCAGTGTGAACCTGTGCTCCTGCAAACCCTTCATACCCGAGAGCTTCTTGGTCAGGGCACAGCGTCCTTGTTGGACAAAAGCCAGCACCATACCATGTGGGACTGAGAAGGACCCATGCAAAAGAAAATATTAGTATTGTTGTCTTAGTAGTTCACCTTCCCATTGAGAAATGCTGTAAGATCTAGTAATTGCTACCATAATGCTGATCTTCCCCAAAAGAATTTACAGTGCATGACTTCAAGGAGAAAATTACAAAAACGAGTTTACTAAACACAAGGTACCTTGAGAGCCAGATATTTAAAAGTCAGAAACCTGAAGGTACTGCATATATAGATGAGGAATTTCAGAAGCTGATAATACGCCCAATTTCCACTGAAACTAATGGAACTCAGAGACTTAGTTCCCCCAAATTCCATCAATAACAATAGAAGTGTCTCTGCAGCTTCAGATGCTTCACTAACTTTAAATGTCAGGCCTAAAACCAGCTTTCAGCACTTAGTTCCATGTGTTAGATGGATGAGGCAAACTAAAGCTTTAAAAATTATTTTTACAAAAATAATTCAAAAATTACAAAGAAGCACATTATCAAATGTTCCTTGACTAATTCAGGAGTCAAAGATTCTTTTAGTTATAATAACTAAAGGCCAAGGTTTTCAGGGGTACATAAGGGAGAGACATGCTTACTGAAAAATTAATACAGTTCATTTCAATGCTATTAAAAAGGAAAAGATCAACACAATTTGACTAATTTCATATAGGCACACACTCCTCAAGTAGGAGGGACTGAGATAGTTATTCTAATAATGTTTGCCAGCAATATTATTCTTCTTAATGTTTTGTAGCCAAATAACCCATTGTTTCAATACACTTGATATACACTTGATTAAATGTGTTTCAGAAGCAGCTTTATTAGACACTGGTAATAGCCTAAATATTGAATTTTGTAGTCCCCTTTAACAGTTGCTGCTTTTTTGCACTTGAATTGACATTTAGCTTGGAACAGAGTACACCAATTACTATCCTGTTTAGAAATTATGTGGGTTATTTAAATCCCAGGATGTGTTACAACAGATATAAAAACTGAAATGAAATGTAAAAGAGGAAACATTAAGCTTAATGGCAATATTTGGGTATGTGAGACATGCATAATTCATAAATGTCCACATAATTTCTCAGCTTTTTTCCCAATAAATATTTCAAATCAATATATTTACTTTTATGCTTCATTTGTATCAACTAACTTGCTATAGATCTGATGCACATTTCCCTAGACCTAATATGCTTACTGCAAAATCATATTTTACTCAAAAAAAAGTTCCAAACACAGAAAATTTAAAAGAAATAAAGAATTACTGAAGTAAAAGAAACACTGATCTCACCTTGTAAGTAGATTAAAAGTTAATTACTTTTTACATGAAAGCAGTATAAAATTACAATACTTTCTGTTCCTCAGCAAAGCAGGAACAGTAAGCCCAGTATAATTCCTTACAGTATTCTCCATAATACTGTGGTCCATATGCCCATGCATTTTTCAGCCTCATCATTGCTTACCAACACAGATGCCCCTGCCAGTGTGCGGAAGAGGCAAGTGGGGAAGGAAGACAGTGGGCTGGGAGGGGTGTTTCTGCTCCCTCCTTTCTGAACTGTAGGGCTTCTGGACAGACACTAGACAGCAGCATATTTCTGGCCCATATCAGCCCTCACTATATGCACCTCAGTGAAGTACTTTCTCCTTTCAAACTGAAGACATTAAGAAAAAGACAGAAACAAGCTCCCAGTGCCAAACCAACCCTTGCGCTCTTCCCAGGCAGCTACTACAGCAGTTCAGGGAGCTTACAGCGCCGAGCAGCCAGCTGGACACGGCCAAGGAGGGTGCTTGCCTTTCACTCTGGGCTTTGCTGGTGCAGCACTGGTCACAACAGAGCCTTTCATCTTCTGTTTTGTTCATGGATTTTATTATAATGGCAGCCATTTTAATATTAAGAAGTACTGTAGGAAATTTGTGTATCAAAACCGGTTCAAAGTAACAGGAACACAACAGCCAAATTCTGAATGTGGGTATTCTTCTATTACTTATTCTAAAACTCAGGTCTGTTCTTTGGACTCAACCTTTTTTTGATCCCTTCAGACTGAAGTCAGTAATATTAACCTATGTCAAACTGAAATCTATTCAAAATAATTGGCTTAGGAAACCATGCTGTTCCTCTTTCAAAAAATAGGTTTGCCTCATAACCCCAAGATGCGAAATTCTTTTAAGATTCTTTTTTGTATTTTAAAAGTTTATCTATTTTTTCCTTCTCACTTCTTGAGAATGGACTCTTATATCTCTAATTTTAAATTACACTCTTATAACACTAACAAGACACTTACATCTTTTTTGTCAATCAGAAACTATTGTAGGAATGGAGCTCTGATTGCTGACAGTGTTCCCTTTGGACCACTACAAAAAACCTCCACATCTTTAAGGGGAAGGTCACATGCATAGGTGACACTGCTGTCACACTGCTGCTGAACTAGCCCATAGCTCATTTGTTATAAATAATACTTTAAAAAGGCTATCCTTAAAAGATACCTTTAAAATGAGGTAAATGTGTTCTCTAAGAAGAAATTATCCTGGTTTATCTAGTTTCCAGCTAAAGCAAGTTTTCAAAAATAACTGGTTTTGAACTGCCTATGACAAAAATGGCATAGGATAAGTGGCCTTGGCAATGTTTCTAAGTGGAATTTTGGAGAGATTAAATCCTACCTTCTCTTCTACACATGCCAGTGGTATGACTATTGCATAAGCATTTGCTTATTTCGTTTTTGCACCTGGTAAGAGATTACCTACTGAGTTACTAAAGCAAAATTTACCTTTTCAATTCAATCGCTGAGCTGAGAGATAAATACATACATAGATGCTTGAATTCAAGCAGACAGGTTCCCCCTCTGGAGCACTTCGGAGATTTCCATTAATTTGACATGGAATGCAGGTGCTTATTTTAGGAGACTTGATTCACTAGACATCTAAAATTCAGATCCAGGCTAGACAGTCAGATAGAGAGTTGCAATACCTAGATGCAAGCTGGGTAGGCAGACTGGATCTTGTCCCATGTGATCAACATTTTATGAAAGTCAGACGGCTTTAAGTGAAATGTGTCTCCCAATGGTCTTTCTGCCTTCAAATGGCCATTAAAATCCTGAACTATTTTTAGCATTTCTATGATTTATTAAACATAAAAAAAATTAAGTAGGTAAAGAAAATTACTGTGCATGGCTGTCAACCTGAAAAACAGCTTGATATGAAAAGTTTTGGAGACTGGAACTCAGAGCTATATTTGGGTCAGCACAAGCAAAGTAATGAGGCAACTTCGTCCTGCAACCACATAGAGTAAAAGGAGGTCAAGAAGTATGAATGCCCAAATGAATGGAGTACACACTCTGAAGCTCAGAGAAAGAGAATAAAACAATTCCAAAACAAGAATTTTGAACTCAAGTTGGAAAGCAACTAAATGATACGAATTTAGATGAAATAGCCTCATCACTCAATATCATGTCTGCAGTAAAAAATACACTAAACTTAGTAGCAAAATCAAAGGTAACACTTCACTATTAGTAAAACATATTTTTTTCAGTATAGAAGCACCTATATTCTGTTGCATAAGGTGTTTTGGTTTTGTGACATGGAGTGATTTTACCAGATGTTCTCAGCTGACCAGCTGCTATTAAGATGGTAGCAGATGTTGACTTTGCTGTCCAGATCCCTGCTACATCCCAGCTAGCCCTTGTTCTCCAAGGGCTCCTCACATCACTGTTCTAACACACTGCACAAGTCACAAGAGGTTACACATCCTACACATTCCCGTTTCTCTTAGATGTTATGCTAAACACAGTGAATTTATGCTCATGGCATTACAGAAAGAAGGTCTATACATCTTTAAAAATACCTACTAAATGGTAGGATTGGTATCTCTGTCTTATATTGTTAAAAAGTTAAGATTTCAAATAAAATGAAGCAATAGAGTGCTGAAACGTCTTCCAAAGCAATGGAAAGAAGTATTTGAAAGTCTCATTAATAACAACTGATTAGAGTCAATCAGAATCGTACAGTGCTTTGTGGACAGTTTTGTCAAAGAAGCTGCCATGATATGAATATATCTTAATATGCTTGGCACTTGGCTGTGAGTTTAATGATGATAAATTGTGAGAGATGGAAGAATACAACTAATTACTCTGTGAGTATGAAGCATTACTCAGCAGAAATGAATGCACATTCTGGAAAATAAATTAATTCCTGCTGTCCTTTCTGAAATACATATTATTAAGACTTACTAATTTTCACAGTAACTTCTCCAAGGTAAAGTATTCAAGCACATTCAAGTATTTGCTAGTTATCTCTCATAAAGACAGATGAAACATTTAAATATGGCATAAATTGCATCACTGAAAAAAATCTCCTACTGCTGGTAAACTTTTAAAACTTAAACTACAAGAGAAGGGCTTTTTATAACCCAATTCGGTTGTGGAAGTAAGAAATCACAATTTAAATTTCAGAGTTACTCTACATTCATATGTAATTTTAGTTTTACGTCAGCCATCCTTTAGTTTGAGTGAAAACGTCCACCCCAGTTGTGCTATTCAAGAACAGCACTTGCTCTGGAAGCTTCACCACCTGCTTAACACTTCATGGACATCTGGCAGTCCTTCACATGCCTGGAGACTGCAGAAATGAGCACAGATGTTGCCTTGTTATTTGAGATGCTTCAGAGGCCCTCCACTTCTGTATCTCCATTTTGACTTAGGCTGCCAACAACACAAACTCATTGCAAACTGTGCAACGTGGTATAAAACCTGTCTTTGGCTGTGCAAACACACAAACACACCCAGCTGTGGGCAGAATAGCACAGGTGCACGGGATGCCAGTTCTCTGGGGGAAAATGTTTGGCTACCACAGCATTTACCTACTGAGTCTGCTTTGTCAATACATCCAGGTGTCTTACTCCTCAGATATCATGATCCCTGGAGAATGAGCTCCTTAAGAGTTGTGAAAGACAACTCCACTGGAGTCAGATGTAAAAGAATAATGAGAATAGTTCAACCTAAGACAAGACTTCTTAATTTGATGTGATGTGGGCAAGGGACTATCTATATAAAAGAATCAATATTAACAAAAAATACTTAAATAGTGTAAATTA
Source organism: Anabacerthia variegaticeps (assembly GCA_035583185.1). Classification (NCBI taxonomy): domain Eukaryota; kingdom Metazoa; phylum Chordata; class Aves; order Passeriformes; family Furnariidae; genus Anabacerthia; species Anabacerthia variegaticeps. Next base: position 43,772,623 of record JAWWEW010000112.1, on the reverse strand, counting down.
AATGATATGGAAAGCGTAACGAGTCATAAGAACAGAAGTAGTACAGTGCTAAAAAGGTTAACATTTTACCTAATTAACAGAACAGCTTCTAAGGATGATTGTGAAAGAAAAGAAAACAAATTCACGACACTCAGAAAGTTCTAGGGTAGGGAAATTCAAATATATCTTGTAAACCTCTTTAAAAGGCTTCTTAGGAGTTTCTAATTCACATTCTTTTATTCTCCCACACCTCCTCTCAACTCAGTACTTTGCAGATTAAAGTAAATATACTGGAACAAGTGCCAACAGGATCTTGCTCTTTAAAATCATCAACCAAAAATGTACTTTGCACTCTAGCTCTTGAAGCTATAGAGTTTTTTGCCATTCTAAATTTTTTTCCCTTTTCACTTTTCTTTACTATTTTACCCTCTCAGTTGCCAGTTCCTCAAAACAAATCTTCATTGTCAATAACAGCAAAGATTCTGCAGTATTGCTCTCTAGGTACTCTGGGCAACCTGCTGAACGGATTTACATGACAAGCACAATTTTAAGAACTACTCCTCCTCCCTGCCAACTGAGATGGAATAATCAGATCCATGAATATACTCCTCTTCATTATGAGTTCATTGGGTCTAGACAACTAGTATACAAACACATCAATCTGTGCACTTATGCCTGTGTGAATGGTGGAAAAACATTCACATTTAAAATTGAAAATAAAATAGGATGTCAATGTCTTGGGAGCAAAAAAGAATTGGATGATTACATTATAATCTTATAGTTGTTTAGAAAGTTGTTGAAATACCAGTGAAAAATGCTGACACTGTCAAAGCAGCAAAGTCAAAATCTACTTTCTACAAGGCAGAAAAATAAGTTTCTAAGACTTTAAAGGGAAAAGAAAGAGGTCTGCAATATCCTAAGGAATGCAGGGCACTGAATGGAAACTATTCTGTTTGTGTGAAAGAAATCTACCCTCACTTTCCTGAGAGGTCAGTGACTATCTGAAAGGAAGAGAAAGACGGTTCTCCTCACTTTTTATAATCTGAAGTGTATCTGACTGGTTCTAAACCAAATCAGCTGTAATATCATTACAGCTCTTCAGATGAAGCAGTTTTTATGCCATTCATTTTTACAGATGATATAAATTTGCTGTTAGGGTCTACAGATTACCCAAACACATCTAATTCCTAACTATGATTCAAAGTCTCCCCAAACTGATTGCCGATTCAGGAGGTACAGATTCAGTAGACATCTCAGAAAAATGGGCTAATCATTATTGCTCTAGGAGTCAGGTCTGAATACTCTCTAGTTTTGCTGGATGGTTCAAGCTTATGTTGTGAGATTCCTCCAGACAATTTACCTTGGTCTGCTCTCCCAGGGATGAAAGCACATCTCTGGGTTGCTCATTCTGCTTGTTCCTCTCTTAAAGACCAACAAGCACTTGCTAAGTTCATTCGAGAGCTGACCCCATTTTTATGCTGCAGGTGCTCTGCTTTGCTCTGCTGCAGCACAAGAGAGCTGCACTGACAGGCAGTGTGAGACTTGGATACTGAGCCACACAGGTTACAAGGCAAGTAGAGTCCTGGCTTTCTACTGTCACTCCTCAATAAGTGGTCACATTTTCAGCAGTGTTGGCTGTTATAAGGTTCTCGGCTGGAATTCTGATACTCTTTTCCTCCATTTTAGAGCAAAAAGTCCTTAAAGAGTTAAGATGACTGAATACAGCTCTAACATGACAGCTACAGCCAACAAGGTTTGAAACATTTTGTTTCAACACAGGGAAAGGCTGGTATAGTGGCTGCAAATCATATTGCCTTGAAACTGGCCTCATTGCTTGAAATTGGTGCAGTCAAAAATTACACGCAGATCTTATTAATCCAAAACTTTTTAAAGTCTCTGGCAGCAATTCCCCTGAAAAAGTGTAAGTGCAGGCCCCCAGAACAACCTCCTCTATCTCCTGTGTCCCAATGCATGCAGAGTGTCCAGATGATGTTGATGTGGCAAAAAATTTATAGTGTCTAGCTGCTCTCCTCTGTAAATTCATATTTGCTGTCTCTTTGGTTTGGAAGGGGCAAAAGTTACACAAACACTGATGGAAGTAAGCAGTGTCAGTGAAGATAATCAGAAGAGCTCCTACTAATGTGAATAAGTTTTTCAGGATTGTGAGTTCTGTCAGTGTCTGCACATGTCAAATTGCTCATACAATAGCCTTGTATTATGTTCCTGGAAGATAATCTCCTATGAGACTTTTTAGAAATACCTTGATTGTTCCATCCCTTTTCTTCCAGTAAAGTAAGATTGTAAATGCCCAGAGACTCCAGTAATAAGATCAATAAATGATGGGAATACATTAATGGGTTGTGATCCTTTGTGTCATTCCATTGAACACAAATTCATCCAATACAAAAACCAACCCATAGTCTTTATTAAAAATCATGAAGTATTAAGACCTTCTCTCTCATGTTACAAGAAAAGGAATCATGGTGTACCACTCACCATAGGCGTGCTACTAATAAGAAGTCACAACTGCAATGCTATTCCTGAGAAATGATTGAGTATTTTTATTGGTAACTGAAATAAAACCCCTTGAACAGATTTTGCAGTAATTTAACTATTTAAAGTAGGAATCTTACTCATTTTTATTTTAGGTTCCATTTAAAGTTTTTCCACTTCAAACTCTGAATAGGAATGTGCTGTGACCTTAAGAAGCTGCTTGGCAAAACTTTGTTTAAAAATCATTACACATATTACTACTTGTACAATTAAAACATTGACATTGCTGTGAGGCAGAGCAGCTTTTAGGGAAATGGGAGTCTGTGGTTGTGCTACACACATGAAAAACAGAAACAAGGACACTAAAAAAACTGGTCAGTATGTGTTGTGCATATGTGTGTCCCCATCTATATGTGTGTTTGGATACATAATTTGTGCACAGGAGCTCTGGAAAGGAGTAAAGGAGACAGAGAGTGAATATACAGTGATATCTCTGGTTATACCCCTCTACTTTCAACAATTTGCAGCCTAAGAGCTATGTGAAAGAGCCACTGTCTTCCTCCCTTTGTTTAGCAGTACCTTTCCAGCTATAAATTTGTAATGTTTTCTGTTAAATATAGAATCATAGAATATTTCAAGTTGGAAGTGACTTATAAGGATCATCAATTCCAACTCCCTGCTCCTTGCAGAACTATCTAAAACTAAAAAATATGACTAAGAGCGTCATCAGATGACGAAGCTTCTTGAAATAATCTAAATATAAGATAGGTGCTTTGACTTCTAAGGGAAAAAAATTTGGAATGAACCATGACCATATTGCTTTGATGGGAACTTCTTAGTCTTTCTGGACAACACTTCATATTGTTTTAAGAAATTCATAATTTTACTAATTTATTTTGTAATTTCATAGGATTTTTTTTTGGGGGGGGTGTTTGAGGTTTTATGGGTTTTTTTGTTTGGCTGGGGTTTGTTTGTTTGGTTTTTAAAGCTGCAGTGTGCCCAAATATTATGGAAGAATGTTACAAGAAGCAAATTTTGCTCTATCCTTTCAGGATACATAAACCATGGGTAGAAAGGTCAATGCAGAAATGCCCAACAGAAAAAGAGCAAGAAACAGTATCCTTGAAACACAGGGATAGTGCTGCTATACTTCAATTTAAATATGGATATCAAGATCCTGTAAAGCATCAACTGCTTTACTTAAACATGCTATGGAAGCATATGTTCAGGACTTGGAAGAAGTCAGGGCATTAGTCAAACTCAAATTCCTTTGGCTGGGAGCACTCTATTGTGGCTGACATTTGGGCTAGCACCTGCCCCCAGAAGGGAGCCCAGGTACAGTATAGTGGCACTGCAACAGGTTACAGAAAGATGCCTCACCAGGGTCATTTAGGACACCTGCAGAAGTTTCTGACTGTAAGAGAAATTTTGTCTCCACTCATCAAAAAGCGACTGGCTTATTTCCTGAAACATGGAGCTTTTTCTAACTTACACTTCAGTTTTCATCTTTTGAAGTAATGTACCAAAAGCAGATAACTAGTACAAATCAATTGAAATCACTATTTATAGGCTGGGGTTCTACTTTCAACTCAAACCTTCCTGCTTTCAAATATCTTTTTAATTTGCCATGAACAAAGCAGAGAAAATCTATCACTGAGAAATGAGATTTGGGCTTATATTTGATCATTTTCTCTTTACACAGATAGACTAAAACAAAGAAACCTTTACATCACTGAGCATTTCAGATAAGACCTGACAGTTTCTACTTGTGTAAGTCAACAGAGGCATCAGTGGACTTTTTTCTGTCTACAAAAATTCAGACAGATCCTTCTCCATCAGCTACTTAATACAACCTTTCAAGATGTAACTGTAAATATTTATTTTTAAAAACCTTTGTTCCTGTAGAATGTATTCATACTATTTATGCCACTGTTCTGCACTTGTATGAAAAAAAGCTGCGATCCACTGAGTTATCATTAGCAAGCTTCATACACTTTTGATTTTCATTATGACATTTTTCTGTCACTGATAACTAGAAATGCTCCAGGCAAGAATCACTTCAGTGCAATCATAGGTACAAGGCCTGGGTACCATCTATGTGCAAGGGATACTCAAGACTAATGATCACCAGTTGTGCTCATGAAGGTACTGTGTTTCCCACCTCACAGTCACAGCACTGGGCCTTCTATGTATTCACAAAGACAAAATGCATTAGCTTAGACCTCAGTCAAACTGCTTTCATATGCAGTTGTGCATGTTACTTATTGCTGCTTCATTAAGCCACATTAATATGCTTCTCTTGTTGCCTGCCACCTACTATACCTGCTAGTCCAAACCAGGAAAAAAGGGAATTCACCCCTTTGGACTGACAATCATTTCTGTTGTTTTCCAGGCACTCTCATTTTATGAAGTTCTGTTTGCTGGCATTTTATCTATAATTTTTAAAAAATCCTGAAAATTAAGCCTACCACTGATGCCTAAGAATTTTATGTATTTGGTGTATTTTATGGATCTTTATAGCTTTAGAAGTAAGGGATTTCTAAGGGAT
>JAWWEW010000112.1:43750775-43767503 GCA_035583185.1 Anabacerthia variegaticeps | reverse complement strand
CGGACCTAAGCTGGAATAAAGGTATTTTTCTATCTTATCTCCAGGTTGTCTGTTTTGCAGGGTTCCAGGCATCACCACTATGACTTTTGGAGTTTTATTATTTACTCACCAGGTGCCTCCTTGCAGACAAGAAGTTGCAAATTGAAATGAATGCCACATGAAACTCTTACCTGCTTTAGGTAGTATCAAATGGGACACTGAACCTAATAGCTCTGAAACTGTCTTAAACTGATGATTGCTGCAACTATATGTAAGGTATATTAATTTAACTTGGTGGTTACTATGACCAACAATAAAACTAGACAATTCTCTACAGCATAAAGTGTAAATAATTGGACTACACCCCTAATTTGTTAGATAAATTAGAAAAACAACTTAGTAAATATTTTGTAAGCATTTTTGTTCCATTCTCAATATGATACTGTCCCAAAGGCACTTTCAACTCTTGATGCCACAGATTCATAGAATCATGGAATGGTTTGAGTTGAAAGGGACCTTCAAGATCATCAACTCTCCTACCCATAGCCAAGATGAATCATTTCACAGGATCACAGAATCAACTAGGTTGAAAAAGACCCCTGAGATCACTGAGTCCAACCTTCAACCTAACACTACCTTTTCTACTAGACCATGGCACTAAGTGCCACATCCAGTTTCTTCTTAAACACCTCCAGGGACAGTGACTACCACCTCCCTAGGCAGCTCATTCCAATGCCCATTCACTCTGTCTGTAAAGAACTTCTTACTAATGTCCAACCTAAATCTCCCTTGGTGCAGTTTAAGACTGTGGCCACTTGTGGCCGCTACTGATGGTTGTCTGGGAGAATAGACTGACCTCCACTTGGCTACACCCTCCTTTCAGGGAGTTGTAGAGAGCGATAGGGTCTCCCCTGAGCCTCCTCTTCTCCAGGCTGAACAACCCCAGCTCCCTCAGCCACTCCTCACAGGACTTGTGCTTCAGTCCCTTTACCAGCCTCACTGCCCTTCTTTGGACACACTCCAGCACCTCAGTGTCCTTCCTAAATTGAGGGCCCCAGAACTGGACACAGGACTCAAGGTGTGGCCTCACCAGCGCCAAACACAGGGGAAGAATCACTTCCCTTGTCCTACTGGACACCCTATTCCTGATACAGGCCAGGATGCCATTGGCCTTCTTGGCCACCTGGCACACTGCTGGCTCATGTTCAGCTTTCCGAATCCCCAGGTCCCTTTCTGCCTGGCTGCTCTCCAGCCACTCTGTCCCCAGCCTATAGTTCTGCATGGGGTTGTGTGGCCAAAGTGCAGGACCTGACACTTGGCCTTGTTGAACCCCACACCATTGGATTTGGCCCATCTATCCAGCCTGTCCAGGTCCATCTGCAGAGCCCTCCTACCCTCCTGCAGATGGACACTACTCCCCAACTTGGTGTCATCTGCAAATTTGCTAATGGTGGACTCAATTCTCTCATCCAGATCATCAATAAAGATATTAAACAGGACTGGGCCCAGCACTGATCCCTGGGGGACACCACTGGTGACTCGTCACCAACTGGATGCAGCGCCATTCACCAGCACTCTCTGGTCCTGGCCATCCAGCCAGTTCTTAACCCAGCAGAGAGTACACCTGTCCAAGCTATGGGCTTACAGTTCTTCCAGGCGTATGTTATATGAGATGGTGTCAAAGGCTTTGCTGAAGTCCAGATAGATTACATCCACAGCCTTCCCCTCATCCACCACGTGGGTCATCTGGTCACTAGGGCTTTCCTAGTTAAGTTTTAGTAAATATACAAAAATTTCTGCAGATGTCATTTTCACTTATTAGAAGATAGTAAAATAAAATAAAAAAGCAAACCAGAAGCATAGTTTTTATGTCTCTTTTTAGTTCTGCTGCTGTCATATATCAAAGCAGTTTGAGAAAAAAGGTTTGCAACTATTCAGTTATGAATCAGTCCAAAATCTGTACCGTCTTTATAAAGTATAGTTCATCCAAGCCTTCCCAGCATGTGTCACAGAGCTGACATCTGCAGGATAAATGATTTCCTAGGGACTGAAGCCCAGACCATAAAAATAAAAAGAACACAGAAGGTGTTTATACATCTATTTGGTACCCCTACCACCTTCAAAATGGCTGCTTCACTGTCACAGGATCTTGAGCTATCCTCAGGTGTCCTCAGGATTAGTGCCACCTGAGAGCAAATTAGCCGCTCAGAGAACCAGCAAGAGCTTAAACTCCAAAGCAGGACTTGCCCTGTGAAGTGGTGTGTCTCTAGCCTTGTCAGTGAGCCAGAATTTTGTGGGTCCCTAGACAAGCTGCAGAACTCAACCGATGATGTAATGATGCATGTTTCTTTAAGGGTCAGAAGATTCACCAGAGATAGTGAGTATCACACTCAAATCTTTGCTCCAAAGCAGCTATCTACATTCAGATCTCCCAAGCCCATTAATGTTCAGGAGAAAACTTCTCTCAATTTCTTCACTTTACAGATTTCCAGGGACCCAAGACTATTTATTGACAGAAGTCTCTGTGCTACTTTCTGGTTGTGAGACGTTCTCAGCATGCTGGTGGCTTTACATGTGGACATGGAATGGCATGGAGGCACCTACAAATTTTGGCTTTGTGATCAGCCATAGCTGAGAATGGCTTTGAGGGTCTTGTATGGCAGGTTCTAACAGAGACTTGGTGAATCAGTGCACTAGCACTGAATGGGCTATTTCAGCAGCTCCTTATACAATGTCTCTCTTCCCGGATTATGAAACATTGTTAAATCTAGAGATGCTTTAAAGGAAGAGCAGTGAAGACCAGATAACCCCAAACCTTCTGGATCAATTGTCAGCCTTCAAACTTCCTTGGGGAGTACCACACATAATTTTTATATATGCTTTTATTTAAAAATCATATAAAGCTTGACTGGTGTAGTTATATGACATGGACTCACTGACGTATTTTGAAACCACAGACTAAAAGTAAGAAGAAAGGCTAGTAGCTGGACCCTAATCTTCCCCAGTAGCACCACATAACAAGGGACATTGTTTTGAGCCATTCGGCAGATATCAGTATTGTGTGATACCGTGATTGCCAGGCAGCACAGAAAGTTGTGGGACTAAAAAACTATAGAGAATTAAAGTACCCTCTAATTGTCTCAAGGCAATCACTCATGGCCAAAACATCTTGTTAAAAAGACACAGAGAAACTCACAACTCCACAATTTAGTGGTATGGCAGCTGTGTGAACAAAATCCTAAACATGTTTCCAACAGATATTACTTTATCACATATTTTCTTCTGCTAAAGTTCTAGCTCTTGGATAAATGATCACAGGAGCATTTTAAGATTTTTCAACAAAATTATTATAGACCATGACACTGTGAAAAGATGGCTTGAACCAACCACCTAAGCATAACTTTGTGTCCTTAGATACCAGGCTCAAAAAGCACAGTGACAATATTTATACTCAGGACCATAAGAAGAAATAAGTATATTGTGTTTTGTGAGATAATGCCTTGACTGTGAATGGCAATTCATGGCTTTTGAGTGCTTGTGGCTGGTGATAGGATTCCAGCTTCTATTAATCAGAGCAGCATTTGTGCAAACATTGAGAAAAAATACTGGAAACCTCCCCAGTCCAAACGCTGCATGTGCATGGTTACATTTCATGATATCCAACAAGGAAAACAGTGACCAGATATGTTTTCCTAAATGTTTTCAGGCTTATGAAAATGAAAGAGCAATGAAAGAATGGGAAACTCTACAGAAAATCTGCTGTAAAGTCAATGGAACACACCTTTTCCCTCTACATTTCTAACCAAAGAGATATGAAATCACCAGACCCAAGTTACCAATAAAGTAAGTTTGACTTCAGCTTACAGACTTTTTAACTGGCTATCACAACTTGACTAAATGTTGTCCTTGAGATAAACTTGTTGAGACTGGCAATACCTAAAAGCATGGTTTTTTACTTGCAACTGATGTATATTTTAATAGAAGCTAGAAGTCCAATCACATACTGGATAGCCCTGTGAGGCACTATAAAAAGTAGAATGACAATAACGCCACTGGCCCAATAATATTACACTTTATGCTTAGGACAAAGCAATACAGAGAGGAACAGGAGATGGATAATAAAGTACATTAAAGTGAGGCCAAACTTAGCAAGTCAGTAAATTAGTCAACACCCTAGGTACTACTCAGTCTCTACATTTTCAAATTTTTGTAGACAAAGAAAGCAACCCCACAGGATGGGGAAGGGCTTAGTATTTGCACTGTGTTTGTTCAGTTCCTTTAGGGCAGAAATTGTAGCGCCTGTGACCAGCTAAGCCATGCTTCTGTGGTTGATTCCTATTAATTTTACAGGAAATATGCCCATACCAATTCCTGAAAGCATAGATATGAAAGCAAAAATACTCTCTCTGTGCCTATTAAGAGCACCACAAAAAAAAAGCATTAACTCAGAAAATGAATTAAACATTATAAAATTAATTCCTCCAGTGCCACCTTGTGTTCAAACACAGTTTCTAATCCTATCAACCCCTCAACCTTTACTTGTGCCAATGAAGCCTTCCAGTCCTGGAAACTGATTTTCCCTAACTAGTTTAACAACTGAGCATCTTCTTGGACATTGGAGAAGCTGCTTCTCACACATTTTAGCAGTAAATTCCTTCCTGGAGTCCCAGAGACCTCAGTTCAGAAGCCAGATTCTTCCAGAGCTGGAAAATTCCTCAGGCTGCAGCAGTACCTGGCAGTTAGGACTCTCCATGATAAATTGGGAAACAGGAAAACTCCCTGGAGAATAAATGAACTTGCTGGATTTTGGAACTTTGAAGGAAAGGACGTTGCAAAAAAAAACGTTCAAGCAAACTACATTAACCTGACTACAACAGGTCACAAAGATCTATACACAAGTACAGATCCAGATTTAATCTCTCCACATAGAGGAGTTCTGGAATTTACAAGCAACTCACTTCTAACTGCAAAAAAATCTGGTGAGAAAACACAAGCAGTCACTCTATACACAGTATAACACCAAAGAAGGTCACTTCTGTTCCATAACAGAACACTTGCAAAATTTCAGGGTAGCCCAGTGAGGAAGGTATAGGTAATAACCATAAAAAAACCTCAGAAATTTCTCCCAAAACTAGTAACACAAGTGAAAGAATTCCAGTGAAGTTCAGCATATTGTGGTCATTTCATCACTATCACAAGGAACTAGAGCAAGCAGGAGATTCCACGTAGCTTGAGGCAGAAGGAGTCATGGAGTGGCTATCCCAGGAGATGGCAGCATGATGCAGGATTGTTAGCAGCACCACCATCAGCCATGCCTTGGCTGTAAGCAGTGCATGAACAATGTTGCTGAAAATTGCTAAGCACTGACCTGCTCTGTCTCAGCACTTCTGGGCCCACACATTGTCCTCACCCTGGTGACAAATCTGTTGGGTATCATTTCGAGCCAGGAGGACTTGAGTTAGGTCACTAAGTCCAAGATGTGAAAGGCTGCTTTAATCAGAGACTGACAGAAGGGCTGAGGTAGAATGGGAGATCTGGAGATCATGTAGTCTGACCCCTGCTAAGCAGGGTCAACCAGAGCCAGTTTCCTAGGACCATATCCATATGTCTTCTGAATATCTCCAGGGATAGAGGCTCCACAACCTTTCTGGGCAATCTGTGCCAGTGTTCACCACAAAGCTCCATTGTGGCTCTCCGGGACTTTCGCCACTTCTGCCAGGGGAGTGGGAACATTCCCACTTCAAGCAGCTGAGGTAACACAGCACTTGGCAGTTCTTGCTCCCCTCCACTCCAGAGTACAACTTACTTTCTTGAGTTTTAAGAGGATTTTTAAGTATTTGAAGTGTTAATGTGTGAGCCCTTCCCTCACCAAACACCACAGCTGTTTTAAAGAACTGTGACATTAGAAAAAAATGCAGTCCAAAAAGATGGGAAGGAGACCAGATGTAAGATGAAAGATTCAGAGGCTTCAGCTAATTTGAGCTTGTGCTCTGCAGACTCCTGTTGCACCTGGTGGAATCCTATTAATACGTGCCTACCTGGATATGTTGAACTAAACATCCATATACACTGACTACTCCTTTGGAGGACCAATCCAAATGCTAGCAAACTCTTTGCAGGAAAGCTACCTTCTTTTCTCTCCCTGACCTTAGACTGTGGCTGTGAAAAAAGCTTTATTCCTGAAGTATGAAAAGTCTCTTGACATGAGAACCCTCTCAACATTCTGTCATGCCAAAGATTTGGCTATTCTGAGCTTTGGGATGTTCTAACCAGGCCATGGTCAAAAGAGGGAGCACAAGCCCCTCTGCTTTTATTCTCAAGACTCATTCACCAGCAGAGATGCTTGGTTTATTTGCTTTTACTTTTTTTTTTTTTTTTTTTTTTTAACATGGCATTTTCAGTTTTAAATAATTTATGGAAGCTGTCTGGAAATTCAGAACACTCCTCATCACTAAATGCATGAAATCTGAAGATAAATGGATGGTGATTTGGGGTCTCAGAAATAAGAGTTCAGAATCAGGCAGGATTTATTGTTACTTCAGAAATACAAAAAATCCCTCAAACATGGAGTTATGACTTTCAATCCTTGAGCAAAACAAATCCTGGAATACTAAATACTCTGTGTGTGAATATATGTATGTACATGTATTGCATAGACATGCATGTATGCATGCATATGGGTGTTTTACCACACTAAAATGAGAGTGAATATTTCTACCCCTTTACAAAGAAGGAGGAAAGTCTCTCTTTTGCAGGTGGGGACAATCAAACACCAAAGACACAGCAGTAATTTCAGCCAGATGGCACTAGTGACAGGGCTGTCAGGAGAATCTGGGGGCTTATACTCAAAGCTGGGTGCAGACCGCTGTGCATCTGCTGAGGGGCTTAGCTGAGCTGAACATGGTTACAGTTTACAGACTGAACCCTCCTCCATTTGCTAGGCTATGACCCAAGGCAGAGCAGCTACATGGCTGTTTGAATTTCTCTGGGCTGCTATAACCTGGTAGGCTTGACTCCCACTCTGTTGTCATAGCCTCAAAACCATATTGTCTCAGCAATTAAACTGTCATGTCTGGTAAGAAAGTAGACATGCAGGGTATATTACAGCAAGAAGAGCATCCTATGGGAATGCTCTTGCTTACAATATGTGGGTGTCTGTGAGGTGCACCTTTGGAAATCACAGATTTTTGAGATAAAAAGAAAACACTTAACCCACTAGCTAGTTTACAAAGGAGAGAGAAGTATCAATGGGTATTGTGACACACTACCAAAAAGAAGCATATGCTTTTGGCTTCAAAAAAATTCCAGAGCAGCCACAAAAACAATGAAATCTTTGTGCAAAGAATCATATCAGTTTAATTAAGCTCAGACTTTGAGGGAGATCTACAGCATTGTCAATTCTCTCAATTTCATGCAGATTCTCAAGACACCTGCTATTCTGCCTCCACCACAATGGCTGATGTGTCCCTGTGAGAATGTGAAATACCTTTAAAACCATTCCTACTACTGTTGGCTAGGGGGAAAGGTCAAAAACTTAATGCACATGCACTCTGAGATTCAGTCACAAGATGACAAAATGAATAGATAAAGAGCAATAAAATGCTACTTTATAATTATATTTACTGATTTTCAAGCCCTCCCTCATAGAATTTCTGACTGGCAGTTCTGGAAAGCTTAGTGATTAAAATACTGAATATCTAAGAAACTAGCAGATGCAGGTACTGAACTTACAAGTACAGCATAAAAAACAGAGGCGTGAGTATATAGTCCCAAAAATCTGGGCCTGAAGAAACAGCTGACTATCAAGGCTTGCACCCTCCAACAGAGAGGAGTAAAGAAGACAGCAATCTACATCTCCTGTTTCACCACAAGCCAAAAGGTGTGAGAGCTCTGAGTTCCTCACAGACCCTGCAAGCAGCAAACAGACTTCCTCATTAGTGGCAATCCCAGCATCCAAGCTAGTAAGTACTAAGAAATACCAAGATAATAGCAAGGTGCTCACTAGGTCTCAGGCTTCAAGCTGACAGTAACAGATCACACTCCTTCTCAGTCCCCCATTAACTTTTCATCTCTAATCTTAGCTCATTCAATCTAACAGCTATAAGTTGGCTGGAAAATAGTTGCAATTTCTGCATCACCAGGTGCATAAGTCTCACAATACATGTACTAGTCCATTTCTTCACTTACTTTGACTGGGAGGGAGATTATTAACAGAAACTATGCAACAATCTCATTGCAAGGATTGTCAGGGACATAGTGAGCCGGTTGTCATGAAACAACACCTAAAGTCAGTTTTCTGAGAATGAAAGAAAGGAGCTGGAGCTTGAAAGGCCACAATATTTTACACCTGAAAATTTGACATTTTTTTTGCTCCTCAATTGCACTGTTATATTTGCCAATATTCAGTGCTGCTGTCCTCAGAAAAGAGAAAAAGCCTCTTTTTCCCCCAGCTGGTGTGCAGGAATAGAAACAGGGCACCTGTACAGTCCATGTTAGGTTACACATGACCATTTGGCTGCCAGCTTTAGATATGGAGAAACATACTTGCTCCTGAGTCTCACTGAGTTAATTTCCAAGTGCTCCGGTAGGTGAAAAAGTGTAACAACGAAGAAGAGCAATGTTTCCATCAATTTTAAGGTTCTTGAAACTGTTAGGATGCTATAAAGTCATCTCAGTATAAATCTCAATGGGCTATATCAAACTACTTTTCCTGGGACTGCTGAATCTTAGATTTATCTACCTTTCAATGTTAGAGCAACGAATTCAGTACTGAGCAATAGGAATGTGCTAAACATTTATTGTTAATTTCTACCAGCCTCTTCTTGTTGGCTCCTCCCACTTATCCTTTCCCTACTGCTGCTACTTCTTCATCCTTCCTGCCACCACCTCTCACAGCTTTGCTCCAGCAGGCCAGCAAGCTGGTCTGCAGCAGCGGCTCTTTTAAAGCCCTTGCAACTAACATTCAAGTAGAAGGCTTGAAAAGAGAAGAAAGTTTTCCCTTAACACTGCTGCTGTCACCTCTCTGGAGCATTCAGCCTGAGCTCCCAACTTATCTGCATGATGGGAAAATCTAGTAAGTCGGTATCAGTGCTCTACATTGGTCTATGAAGCCTTCTGCTCAAACAAGCTTAAATCATTTCTCCACTAGAAGTCTTAATTTACATTCATAGCAGCTCCCTTCACCCCTTTATATTTCTTTGGGTATAAACTTCACGTAAAAATATCTTCTAATGTCTCCTCACATTGCTAGAATTAAAGAAAGAGGATTCAATGCAAATGAGGACAACATTCAGGCTGCCTAAAGTTACATGTGCCTTGTGATAGGACATAATATACTTTGTTCTTCATTCTGATGTTTCATACCACTATCACCACTGATTTTGAACACACTACTGTGAGACTAAACAGTAAAACGGAAATTAAAAGATCAAAGAGATATGAGACAAATCCTATGATTTCAACATAGTCTTCAAAGTGTTGCAACCCTGTGCTCTTGTCACCTGCCCCCTACTCATCTTCCAAGTTATTTACTCTGTGTGCTACTATTTCCCTGTGAACACCGCAGGGAAAGTCAAAGGAGGGACTTTGGTGAACTTAATGTGGGACATCACACACAGTAACAGACCACCTGTTATGCACTGCTTTGCTGTGTGGGTGGCAAAGGACTAACTTGCAAGCTCTCCATGGGTGTGTTTCAACATCTTGGTGAGAACTCTTTTGGGAATGCCCACGTGGGCTGGTAACTCTACACAAGAGACAGGGACTTCTGCACACTTAAGTACCTGGTGAGACCAAAGAGTACTGTGTCAATAGGTTGATCCACAGGTCACACCTTGGTGGCATCACACAGGCTGAGCCTGGCACCCTGCCGGAGCTCTTGATACTGCAGCAGGCTCATTCAGGGGAACTGTGTAGCTCTCCATACTACAGGATTGTCCTGTATAACTTCCCCTGTGTGCTCTAAGGTGTGAAGTACACCTTCACAAACTTTTAACTATTTGCTCTCTTAATGATCAAGTATATGTTATCAAAACCAAGATATATTAAAGTTGTTTATTATCAGATTGAATGTAATATTCCTAACTTAAGACCGGGCCAAATCACACCACTAAGTGTCAGTTGACAAAAGAAAAAGGGAAGAAAACGGAAAACAGATTTCTAGTAAAACTCCAAATATCAGAGATTTCTGTGAGGGCAGCAGGAAAAGCAATTCAGAACTGGGTCATAGTGGAAAAATGCTTACCATTTAGCTAACATCAAAAGGCAGGCTTGAGAGATTTAATATAGTACGTGGTAGTTACACATAACATGTAACCTGCAGGTTTCAGAAAGCAGCAGTTACTAACAAATCTGAACAACTTCCTTCTCATACAAGTGCCATTACTAAATCCATTCACTGCCAGGAAGGAACACAAAAGTCAAAACTATACAATATTCTTGAGTGGAAGAAAAAATAAGAACAAAACACATTACCTAGCAACTCATGTGACAATTCATCATGACAGAAAGTTTTCAACTCAGAAATACTCATTGGCTTCCAGATGCATGCCTGCGTCAAGCAGCAGGAAAAATAATTCTAAAATCATCTTAATAAGAAATACTAAATAAGCAGTTTTGTCTCATAAAACCTATATGAGTCAAGCTAATTTTCGCTCTGCATGATGAAGTTTACTAGAGACATACAAACTAATTCTTTATTGCTAAACTGGGTCCTGGGCATGATATTGGCACCTTAATATAGCACCTAAGCCAAACAGGCTGTCTGAGAGGCAGGGTAAATTAGCCCAGATAGAGTACTCTGTAAATATAGCTGTAGGTTTGCCAGAGCCTACACTAAACTGTAGTGCTTACACTCGATTAAAGCTAAATAGAAATAATCTGACTCATGTACACCAGAAAATCTGATGTGTGCACCAGTGTGCCAATAGCAGTGACCTAAGACCCCAGAAAACAAATATGTCATCTGATGACAGGGTAAAACTTACCCTCTGCTTGAAACTAAGCAGTGAAGTAAGCACAGCTAAAAGTTGTAATTGCTCTAGTTCACCAAGTGTTCCCTGGGGCACCGTATTCTGAGGCCCAGAATAAAAGCTATCAGCATCCTGAATGGAGCTGTCAAGCTACACTTGTTAGCTAAATTGGTTGAGAAGATGAAAAATCCCTTTTCACTTGCAATTGATGGAGGCAATAATTCAGCCTTGCCAGAAGAAGACTCTAACAGTGATGACATCTGAGGCAATTTGAAACCATCTAGAACTCCTTGATGGGCTTCTGTGAATTGGGCTCCCAAGGGACTCTCAGACATAAGCAGTGCCTTCTATAAAAATCTTTCCATGGCTGAATGTTTATACAGCACAGAGCACTGTATTTCCTTAATGGCAGATGTTCTGTAGAAATGCAAAGAAGTTAGATGTGGAAGACTGTGATGGTCAACACTCATCCGTTTGCACAAAGTCACAAGTTTATACAGTTTTTTTTTTTTTTTTTGTTTTGTTTTTGTTTGTTTGTTTGTTTTTAATGTGTGCTGGGATGATTCTTAAAAACATATTTGAGAAGGCCCCCAATTGCTCATACAAAACCAGCGAACTCAGGGTGTACACCACTATAAAAGTCTTCTTGACACCCAAAGCAAGGCAGCAAAGATTAAACCCCCTAAAGCTTTGCTGTTTATGGGAGATTTCTATAGACAGAGAAATGTGTTTTCACCTGTTCATGTTCGGAATGCAAGAGTTCCTAAGAAGTCACCTAAAGGAATTTGGGAAACTTCCAGTGGTTTTTCAGTAATGCACAGATAAGAAAGCTCTCATCGGATTTCTTAACCATGAAGAGTATCTTCTTGATGACAGGCTATTCATAGCATGCAGATGCCACTTGGAAAAATTTACATTTTCTAATGGTATTGCTACTTTTCATGTGAAAGCTGACAGTTCTGCTTGTGAGCTGTCACTGTTACAGAACCCAGCTCTACACCATTTAGTCTACACACACAGGACTTGAAGACCAGGAAACTTTAAAAGTACATAAACACTGTCCTCAGTGGAACAATCTATAGCTCTTCTCAAAGGATGGAGACTCAAAGATATTCTTAGGAGAACCTGAAATGCTCAAGGGGAGAATTGCAGGCCATTTCATGTCATGCATTTATTTTTTTCAAACGTTGCTGATCCATGCATTGGACACAATCTATTTGTCTCAAGACCGATAGTGGCTACAAGGCTTATCTAAACATAGTTCTTTTGCAACAAAAGCACAGAGACTATTTTTGTTAGAAATTCTTAAAGAAAGACACAAGATTGATGAATCATACTAGGAAAGGGAATGTACTCCTAGGTCCCCAAGAGAGCAACCACAAGAACATTGCTGGGAATCTCTTCTGAAGCTGGTCCAAAGAGAGTTCACGGAATCCAAAAGTTGACCTGAATCTTCACTTATTTGGCACAATTTGCACCTCTTAAGCATGGGAAGAACAATATGCTACTCTGAAAGATGTAAGCAGTGTGTGAATGGCTGGTGTCTGCAGCTGACTGGGGGCAGAAACAGACACTCAATACCAAGAAGCACTTGGCATTCTGTTTCACCACTGCTACTGTTCTTACCTAATATACAACCTTACTGAGATGCCCTGTTGTCAAGACAGTCCCGCTAACATTTTTACTTGCATTTATTCACATTGTGGTTTTTAGATTTTCACAGTAGAAAACTAAACTGAGTTAATAAATAGCTCGTATCTCCATTCAAGTACTAAGCAAATCTTCCACAAGCCTTTGGATGAAGGTAGGCACTTCTGCAGTAAGAGGTTTTGCAGGAATTCTTGGGAGAGACATTTGCTAAACATAGCCAATACCAGCCTTTGTTTCCTTTAAGGAAAACTGGTATCTGGAAGAGTCATATTTTAAGGACGACAGTCTAAGGCAATTCATTTTCTTAAAAGGAGCCCAATCCAACACATGAGGCAGCTGGGCATCAGTGCAATATTAGATCTCAGATGTCACAATTGAGCCCTTTAGGCATAGGAAGAGATGTACTCCAGTCAGAGAAGTCCTCTGTCTAGAGAGGCCCTTCACCTCACCAAGAAACTTGAAAACTCTAAGCTGAGAGATAATAAATCTTTTTAAGCTTTCTCCTCTTGGGTGAGCTTCAACATCACAGAGTCATCAAGTAGGTTCCTAAGCCCTGGTGCAGGTTTTTCTTTACTGACTGACATAATCTAGAAATGTGGTTTCTAGAAAAAAAAAAGGCCATGACTTCACCTTCAGAGAAGCTGTTCTGAAATCTGGCTGATAAACTTGAAGCTATTATGACCAAAATAAGACTATGAATAGAAGATACAAATTTCTTTTCACAATAGACCTTTAATATTATAAGATTCAGCACAGATTCTCCTTTCTAATGATCTTTCATATTTCAGAAAGATCAACTCTTTAGCTGGAGACCAAGAATTTGCACAAACCTGGCCATTTTCTCCACCACCAGCTTCCCCTGGGAGTTGAGTGCAATGTGTGAAAAGTGCAGACTACTAAGTAAATTCTAAGGGTAAAAAGTGTCCATTCAGTGCCCTGAAGCAGTGAATGTAATTCTTAATGCTTTTTGCCTGCACAAGACTCCTTGTGTCTCAGAAGCATCTCCATGTAATCCAAAAAGACAGATTCTAGCAAGTCAAACCAGACTAATTTTAAGCCTATAGCAGAATGTTTTCTCAGTGGAATCCAGCTAAAATCAAGAACATGTAAAATTAGTTTCTTCTTTGCATTTAAGTTACTGCATTAAAAAATAAATGCAGTCTTGCAGTTTATAACCCCCTTGAAGTTAACTGCAGCCATTTGACTTCTATTCTGCTGACCTACTGTGATGGCATTTTACCAGCTTTCGCTACCCCAGATTGCCTGATGTGAAATCTGCAATGTGATTTATAAACTGTAAAATGTTCTCTCTGCACTCAAAAAGCAAACACAAGGTAACAAGACACTCCATATTTGGTCCACTCAGGTGCCTGTAACACATAAACTTAACAAGGAAAAGGTACTTTCACTTCCCCCTTAAGGCAATTGTTAGCATTTCTTCTTGAATGCTTCCTCTTCACACTATTTGTAACCTGGTACTAAGATGTCATTCAGCTATCCAGAACAATCTCCCTGGGGACATGGTGAGAGGAGCCCCCCACCACCGGAGATTTTCAAGATGCAACTGGACAGGGCGCTAGTCAATCTCACCTAGGCTTCCTTTTCTGTCAATGGTTGGTCCCTTTTAGTCTCGCTGCACAATGATTCAGTCTCACATACAGTGATTTCATGAATCTGAATAGTGAGATATTTTTCAAGTTTCAGGGACCACATTCTTCCTGTACTTTTAAGTCCCTTTATTCTGGAGAATTTGGTACACATGATGGAATATGCATAAGGTATGAGTGCACAAGTGCAAAAGTACACATGAACTACACGAATCAAGATATTCATCAAAATGCAGATCACATCAGTATATTGCAAATTTTACATAATAATTTTCACTGCTTGAGCACTCAGCAGCTCAAATAACAAAATCATTTTTCTGTTTTCTCAGCTACTCACACTGAAAGCTCCAGACAAAGGCTGATAGTTCTACCCAACGTATAGCAATGCAATTTTCAAAACAGGCCTGCAAGAGAGGCAACCTGCTGTTTTTACTACTCCCACAGTAGACTCAAACTCTCAGAGAATGCAGGAGACCTTGTAAAGGACTGTGATTTACAGACTCATGGTCTTTTGAGGAGAGTGGAAGATGAGATCTACAGAAGAAACTGGCACAGGAAAAAAGGGAAAGATAAATGCAGGGTAACTTACAAAACAGCTTGCCTTCAAACAGAGATCGTGCTTTCTTTTCTTTAACGTTTTCAAATCCCAGTGGTGCTTCTGTGGCCCTAAATGAGTTTGAGAACCTTTTCAAATACAGCCCATCTTTCACAAAAGATTGAAAATGTGGAGTCCTCATGTTTAGCTGAAAAATGTGTTTGGCATTATCTGACAGAAGCGGCAGGATCTTTTTATCTAGCAAACAGTTTTAGCAAGCTGCATGGTGTTAAAACACAACACATATCGTGCAAAACACTTTCATGGAGGTGTCACAGACCATGTGCTTGGGTTTGTGGCCACATCTCTATTGTCTGGCCTCCTGCTCCTACACAACCTGCAATTCTGCTTTAGCTATGGAGCTGCCCAAAGCCTGGTATTTCGTACTGCTAAAGAGTTGCTTCTTGCTCACATCCAGGATTATATATATGCGTATGTGTGTGTGATAAAAACATATTGCACATTATGCAACACTTCTCATCATTATTTTAGACAATCATCTACAGTCGTCTACAGATAGTTGAAAAGAAATAGAAAAATAAGAGATAGCTATAAAAATAGAGAAAATAAACCCACAAATCAGGGTAATGTCAGGAAGGAAACACGGTATCATTATGCCTTTTGTTTATAAAAAACAAACCAAACAACTATCCAAACCTAGTATTTTCAAATGTATGGCTTTGGACACTGTTCTTTAAAATTCATTTACCATTTCCATTTCACATCTTAGACTTTCCTAATTCAAACCTGTATGAAAACCCCCATAGCTCTGTGGGTAAGTATTATTGTGATAGCTCTCCTATTAACTGATTTTTTTGTTTCCTCATGTAGGCAACAACTGTTTTCTTATTTCCTTCCCTCTTCTTTCTGTTCTTCCTCCTGAATGCTCTTCATTGTGCCACCAGAGCTGATTTTCAGAACGACCTTGTATGAAACACTGCCTTGAAAGCTTCCTGTCAATGCATTAAGCTGCTATGCTTCAGATACCATAGAGACAAGCACCAAAAACTCTGGGGGAGAAAATCAATAAAATAATGTACTTTATAGGTGTGACATCATGAGCATGATATGGTTGAGTGATAAGTCACAGCATGCAAGACCTTTCGATCAAAAGAATGTGAAATGGTAACAACCAATGACTTGCCAGACCCCGATTAACAAGAAATGAATGCATAGTGTAAGGGTTAGTTTTCAAGTAAGCCCTGAAGACAAAGACATGTCACATACAGTTAAGTGAATGCAGCATGGCTACAATTAGAGAAGACTTTCTGTTCTTAAAGATATTTCTCAATCCATCATTACTACTGAGAGGGAGTCTCTTTCAACATGGAATCGCCTGTATCTAAACGCATACTTGGCTAATTGTTTCCACTCTAGTTTTCAGATTTTTAAGTTCTGATATTTGGATGCCTTTGTGCTCATACCACAAAAACCCACCTTGAATATGACATTTATGCCATATTGTCCATTCTGTGCATTCTTTTTGCACAGATGTGTAAAGTACGTAAGGTGCAATTTCTTTCTGTGTGTGCACACAGTGCAGAAAGATGGTAACATCCTTTATGTTTAACAGAGAAGGCACAAAGAGAAGAAAAAGCAGGGTAGAACTTCCTATTCACATTGCCTACTAGACGCAAAATATGTTTCCCACCAATTCAGGGAGCACAAAATGGACTTCAGACATGCAGCCGAAAAAAGGAAAGAAAGACCAGTAGCTCCCAAGTATCTCACAGAATCAGTAAAATGTTGTTGTTGTTGTTTACACTTAAAGGCCCGAAGCAAATCCTCCCCCTCTCACAGTCTCCTTGATACGGAAGGAGAAAGCTAGCTATGAATTTGTCTACTCAGGCGTGTTGCAGTTGGGTCAAGGCTTGTCTGGCAGCATAGGCTTGGAAAGGCCCGGCCAGGGACAAGCCGGGACTTGTCA
>JAWWEW010000112.1:43717612-43750293 GCA_035583185.1 Anabacerthia variegaticeps | reverse complement strand
CACAGGACTCCGGGCCCTAATAAAGCATCGCATAAACTAACACTCTGTTGGTTTGTGTCTCTCTAACGGGCAACAGGCGGGTCACCTTTGCAGACAGTGCAGATGCAGAAGCTACTGTGATCTAATTAGATAATAAAGTATAGGCAGCCAGCTGGCTCTCACCCTGGTAGGACTCAGCTTCTACAGGTCATTCCATTTTACTAAGTTTGCTGCAAGTTACAGGGCCAAGTGTCCCCACAGTGCTTTGTCCCACTGTTTGCTCCAATATTGTGAACTAAAGACAGCAAGCCATTCTGGAGACACTCGAAGTTCAAGTGACCAGAACAAAGTATGTAAAGTCCAGGATTCAAGTCCTGGAAACAAGGGTTCGACATCTATGCATGTGATTTTTTGTGTGTTTGGTTTTTTTTTTAAACTTTTACTTTTTCTTAAAAATCTTGAAAAATGCAACACACACACGAACCAGTGTCAATAAACACAGCAACGCCTGGGTGTGCAGACCATGCCTCATGGTGACTAAGTTCAGTGGCCTGCTGTCTCCTAACCCACATACATATGCATGTCTCCTTGTAGGGCATACTAGGCTCAGTAACCAGCTGTGTCCTATTACACACACAAAATTTTCTTGAAGGCCAGATGCCCAGGCAGGACTTTGTGACACATTTACAATGCCTATCAAAGGCAGTCAAAAACAAGCATACACTACGTCTGAAAAAGCCCCTGAGCCATAAACCACAGGAGCCAGGGAGAATACTCTGGGGAGCTACAGCTGCATGCCTGCCCTGTCTGCAACTCTGTCCTCAAAGCCTGCTGCTGGCGCTGTTTCAGATAAGATATTGGGCTGGACAGACCTCTGGTCTGAACTGGCACAGCCATTCTCATGTCCTAATGCCCTGTTGACAGCTTGGTATGTTCCACGCTCACTAATCCACTCTGACAAGGACTTGTTCTAATACTACAAACTTCAAAGCAGACATTTTTTTAAAGATATTTGAAGTCAGGAAAATATTCCTCTTCCCAGCACTGGCTGGTTTTAACACTGCGAATGTTGGAAAAGGGACCCCATTTTAAAATTTTATTTCCATCTGCTGACCAATGACCCAATCTGATGCAGTGGATGGTCAGCTAAAAAAACAAAAACAGGTAGAAAAAGGCAAAACCCTGTTTGGGTTTTGGAAGTTTAGTCCTAAACCCCAAACAATTCAGAAAGTTCCACAGGAGTTTATAGGGCCACTGCCTAGGTAAGCCAAACTACCAAGGTCTCAGTAACGCTCCACCCATAGCAGGGCAGATCAAGAAGATTAACTCAGCCCTCCCCTTCTCCATCCTAGCTTCAAGAGCAAAGAAGCATATTGCTGAAGCTGAAACAACAGCCACAGACTCACACACCACAAACATTACCGCTGTTCCGAAGACCAGATGCTCCTGTGCCACATGGTAAAGAAATCATAGTTATGAGCTCACAGAGATTAAGAAGCCTTACTAAATCAGCATCCTGAGAAAAAAATTACTTCAGTTTTTCACTCAAAAGGTACAGTGCAATCTTTCAGGTTAGGATGTAGCCAGCTCCTCCTCAACCAAAGTCTTGTCGGAAAAACTATCCAAGCAGCATAGTTAAGCAAAATGTAGTTGTGCTATGCATTAGAAAGACATCTTCCTTATTTTCATAACAACTGGATAAAGGTTGGGACATACATGGAAATATGTATCTAGGTTGATCAGACTCCCAAGCCCCTAATATTGCAAAATGTTCAACAATTACAGAATGATGAACATACTGTGGCCAGCTTATGAATTAAAAACTATACAAGAAAAAAAGTCTTTTGAAAGAAAAGAGAAAAATACTGAAATCTAGATTAGCTTTAAAGCAAAAGTTAATTGTAAATCTTACTGATACTTCTATTATAAACCATATATGCAAAATGAACATATTCCGAACAAAAGATATGTCTATTTTCTCCTTCATTACCTTTTATTACAAGTAACGTCCATTGTTAGTTGAACTTTTAACACTAGCAAGTGGACAAAAACATGGCAGACTGCAAAACTGTATCTGCTTCTAGGTCTCATTTTGTTTTAAACAAGTATGAAATCACTACTTGTAGGAAAACACTTTTGCCAGAAATACAGTTTTGAAGCTAACATAACTTCTCCAAAATAGGGCCACATGAAAATAAAATTATCATGAGAAGTCTTGTTTTACTTCAGGGTTTTTAATTTCATCTAGAACAGGCCAATTTTTACAGAAGAGCTTATAAAGTACACAGATTCTCTAAAAAATTAATTTTGATTACTTTCTTCTTTAATTCATTGTCACCTGAAATAAATTAACTTATATTATGTACCTGAGTAGAAAACCTTCAGGCACCTTAGTAGATTATTTTCTAAATATCAGGAAGTCTAAGATAAAGCAGGATCAGAAATTAACTTTCACCATTACAAAGTTGTCTTGCTATGCAAATTGGAACAATGGCATTAACCTCCAAGTAAAATTACCAACCAGCATACTAGCAACTATTATTAATAATTCAATAATCTCCAGCAAAATATTTCAGTATTTTTAAGCTAGCTTCCAAATATTTTGTATTAACAGGCAATAAAGTGTGTATGTGCAAAGAAAATATTTTTGAAAAAGGGGTTAAAACGTGGTGAAGTATGAGGATTTTCTTACAGCTTTGAGCAGCTGAACAGTCTGGTACTATATTTAGACACAGAGTAACTTTTCAGATGGCCGAAGAACAAATCAAATTATCAAAATGAGGAGCATTTCCTACGACAGCTGGTGCTTCACTTTTCAGTAAAAATTAAAAGTCCAGTTACACAACTGCTTATTCTAAGACATATGATTTATGGACATACAGAATTCCTACAGGCTCATGGTGGCTAACTACATACATCAGTATGGATGCTGACAGCTTAACAATTCATACAGCTTAGAAAAATTACTCTTTTTGATATTAAGCCAACTCACTTGAAGGTTGTACCTCCTGGACTCACATTTCAGAACACTAATTTCACTAATAAATTCATTTTAATGTAGCCTTGAAATTAATATGTGTTGGATAACAATATAAATCTAGAGATGGCTATTTGCTACTTCAGCTCATTATAGCTCAGGCCATCTGGCTGAATATGAAATTCTTAGACCAAATTAACTTTGGTAAGAAACTTTCCTCATCTTTGGTCAGGTACGAAATGAACACAGGATAAATGTCGTTATCGCACCCTATCCAGTAATGTCTCCCTTTTCTGTGATCTCAAAGTTGAAAGTTAGTCAGCAAAGCTGAAGCAAACTTGTCTTGACCTTGAGAATGCACTCCAGGGTAGAAGGGTGCTCACTCTTGTGTTGAGGGCACTTGAACATTTCTCCTGCACAAATAAAACCTATTGATTCCTTCCAAGGGAAGAAAAGGAGTGTGCAGATTTCTTTTGTTAAAAATCACGCTATGAAGAGACATCTTACCAAATGCCAGATGTTTTGCCCCTCAGTATGTCTAAATCAACATTTAAAATACCAAAATACCAGAAAAAGACCAAAAATCTTACCCTAATACATTTACAAAAATAAAGGGATGGAAAATTAAACCAAGAACTGGTACTTAGATCACCAAAGGTCACAACTTGGACCTTCTCCCTCTGATAAGAAACAGGTTAGTATCAGTGTATCCTCAGACAGAGACACTGTTGGCACAAAGAAAGCTGACAGAGCACACAAGGAAATTACTTTGAACCATACAACAGAAATGAGGAGAGAAAAGAAAAACCAGGATTTTTTTTTGTTATAATTTCCAGTCATGTTTCATTCTGAACTCAAGGGCTGAGAATAAAGATGAGGAAGGTCAGTGCTATTACTGGCAGCTGAAACAACTGCGAAAACATGAAGACAGGTTCTTGATCTCTAGCAAGAAAGTAGGATATCACTGAGAGGCAGACTCCAACAAGTTCCAGCTTGGCATTTGTTGTTGTTTTTTTTAATCCTCAGATTACTTACTTTTAAAAGTAAAAAATTCCAGCAACAGGATGAAGGTCAATACCATGAGGATATACAGACCCCACACCAACAAGGAAGCCAATCAGATGTTTTCTGTGCTTCTCTACAGCATTGCAGGAAAAACAGATGATAATCTAGTGCAGAAGTTTCTCTCCAATAATGATCCTGAAACCAGCACCATCTAGCTAGCTATTTGGACCACACCTAGGAATAGCTTTAAAAACAGCACAAAGGACCTTCTGAATTGCAATGCCATGAATGACTTCCTCTAAAAAAGGGAATGAGTCCATTGGAGTGAAATGTGCACTACGATTTAACTTATGTGGTTAATGAGAGATAGTTACTCCATTGGTATAAATCATAATTACTCAGGCAAGTCTAATGAAAGGCATATTTTTTTTTATTATTACTTTTAGTGACCAAAATTCAACTATGTCTAGAAGGTAGTTTTCTATTGTAAACTGACATTCAAACTTGTAGTAATTTATGATTATATCATTTTGAGTGTAGTTAAAATTATGAAACCTCTGTATTCATAATGGCATTTAGAATTAAGAGATATCTGCAAACAATACAGTCCTGGTTGTGCTTTCACAAAATATCTGAAGTAAACTGATCTATGTATAACATTTGGAAGCAAATTTTAGAGATTCCTGAGTTGAGCATGTAGAAACACGAAGCAAATCCGATAGCCTCTGTGTGTATAGAACAATTGTTTAAGTTTTATGGCACTGTCAAAAGTGAATCATGTTTCACCACCTTCTTTCCCTCAGGATGCCTGTCCAGGGCGGTACAAGACACTGCTCTGTAGACATAAATGGAGGAAGAAATGAACCTGGGCTGAATAGGAACTTTACTGTATCAGCTAGGAAGGAGTACAGTCACATGTTACATAAAGTTAGACATAGAAGAGGTTCTTGCTGTTTTAGTCTGATGCAACTGTGTATTTTGTGTGGAAAGGACATTAAATGAATTTTGTATAGAAACTGAAGCAGCACCTCCAAGGGTCTTCACTTGTTGGTAGGGAATTTTATGGGTGGGGTGAGTACTAAAAGGGGCTCCGTAACTGCGCACAACAACGGCTTCTCCTGTTCTTACTAAACTCTCTAATCAACCACCTAAATACAAATTGTCCAGAAGTTTTTGTTTGATTGGGTTTTTTATTTATTTTTTTTTAATTATGCTGCTTAGGATATGTAAAGCTACTTAGTTACAATCATGTCTCAATTTTCATTTCTTTCACCTGTACTGAAAAACCCTTAAGTATGAGCATGCCCCTCATATGAAACAGCTACCTACAAGAATACCCTTTGGTGCTATGCTTTCAGAGACACAGGATGGCACACTCAGAAATTGTGAACTAAGTGGCTTACAGCTCCTTTGGGGTCTTTCAGATGCTGCTAAGGGGTCACAAAGGACTGCTGAAATAATTGATAGGGGTAAAAACTTAGAACTAGAGCCAGGGATGTCATCAGCAGAATATCTCAACACGGCTCCATGCTGCTCTCTGCCCTGGAAAGGATGTCCCCAAAAAACCTCCCACCAGACACAAGCATGCTACAGATCAGAAGCTCAGCTCACACCAGTACACAACATCATAACCCAGCCTTAGTTTGCTATCTTCGAAGATCACACTGTATTCTCACTCCAGCTGGGAAATACCTTGGTGCAATCATTTGTCCACTTTGCCACTTGTGTAGCTGACACAAAGGTCATGATTTGGAGGTCCACACTACATACTGTTTCAAATGATAAACACAACCACTTCACCCTAGAGCAGCAGCACTTCTTCAAGAATAAGTAGGTTTAGCTGAGGTGGAGCCATCTTTCCCCATAGCAGCCCTCACAGTGCTCTGCTATGTGTAACTAGAAAGGTGTTGATAACACACCAGTGTTCTGGCTACTCCTGAGCAGTGCTGGGACAGCATCAGCGCTGTCTCTCCAACGTTTCGCCATCAGTAGACAGTATGTGGGAAAGGTCTTGGGAGGGGACACACCCAGGACAGCTGACTCAAACTGACCAAAGGAATATTCCACACCATCGGATATCTTTTCAGACATAGAAGCTAAGAAAAGGAGGAGGAATCAAGGGCATTTGTTATTTACGTTGGCCTTCCAGAGCAACTACTACGTGTGCTGAAGTCCTGCTTTCTGAGAAGTGGCCAAACTTCACCTGATGATGGGAATTGCTGAATGAAATCTTTGGGGGTTTTGCCCTTTCTTTGCCTGTGCATGTGCAACCTTTTGCTTTAGTAAACTGCCTCAACCTACAAGCTGTCTCAACCTACAAGCTGTTTTCCAACATGATGTAATAGAACAGCTTTGGTGGGCTCTTGGTGTGCAGCCAAGGTCAATCCACCACTAAAACAGTGCAACAGAAAAGATGGTCAGGGGGGTCAGAAAAGGATGCTTACTAAGTTTTCTTCATGCATAATGAAAGGACTTCACCTTATTTTGATTCTTGAAAATTTGAATTAATGAGTTGCCTGAAGCTTTTTTAGCTCATTTATTATCTACAAGGATGTACCAGCAGTGTTCATGTCTCATCCCTAAGAACTACAAAAAAATAAATCTGTGATCAATCTACAGAATACAGATTTTCCATTATTAGCTATTTGAATGATTCATGAGATACCATAAGTTGGCACAAAAAAAATCTTTCTTAATCACAGCAACACGTTTGACATTGCAAGGAGGCTTTAAAATGTCTTTAACTTGCATTTCTCTGCTTTCAGAGTTTAAAATGTTTTTGCTTCATAAAAGGATGCTAGATATTGTGATGCTGGGCATGAGTAGAATTCAGCTCCTGTTCACAGAGAGAGGGAGCAGTGGAAGAATGGAGCATACAGGTTAGCACCAGCCCTGAAATTGGGCGGTTAAGCAAATGAAAGGGAGCAAAGGACACATTAGGAGCTGGCGTGGGCTCCCTGTGGCTCTGTCGTTGCTGCTCTTAGCACTGCCAGAGTGAGATGGTTTCCCAGTGCACAGCCCCGCAGAGTGCCCTGACCTTGACTTACAGACAGATCTGGAATTAAGGTGTGGATTTTCTATTCCTACTTGTAAACAATTACCATGTTGCGGAAAACAGAGACATGTATCTTGGAAACACAGAAAAAGGGGTGGTTAGAGAAGCCAGTGCACTCATATAGGACAGATACATGGATTCCAGACACTATTGAGATTCACTTCTTTGTTCTTCTTCCCAAATATATAAAAAATTCCAACCAAAGTCATATTGTTCAATATAAAAACAGTCCTGGGAGCAAAAGAGAGTTTGATGACTAGTCCTAAAGAAGGAAGGAGAATGCAAGGGCATACTTATGTGCCCACTAGACACTTGGGCATAAGAGAAGAAATACTCTATGGCCTCTGTTTATTTTTCATGGGGAAGGGTTAATACACGTTTTTCATCCTTTCTTGTCAAGGCAAGCTTCATTAGAAAAGACCACCCAGCAGTTCATCAAAGAACACCATCATGGGGTTTATTTGTTTGCTTACTTGTTCGAATGCATGTCACACATCAATATAACAAAAATAAAATCAGTATGGCAAATCTGAATGCAACTGATAAATGGAAAGACCTGGAAGGGTTCAAAAGCTTGAAAATTATTTGCAGATGTGTTCAGGTACTTAACAGTAATGGGACACTTGTATCTGTAGATACATCAAGACAAAGAGTGGGAATGTGCTAAAATATATTCTAAGGGGAAGATTTTTATGCTCAGCTTGCCCAAATTCTAATGAAAAACAAAAGAATATATGCCAGACAAACAAATACCAGTACTTCTTTTCTTTTAAGGTAATGCAAATTTCATTTTGAAATGGCCTCAGGTTATACTTAATAACAGAATTATAGTTTGTGCTTTTTGTTTTCCAGTCATGGATAAAATACAACCCTTTATTTTTATGTTCAAAATATGGACTCTCATTAGCCCTTATATAAAACGCATTTTAAACAATAATGGTGGGAAATGGGCCTCAAATTACATCTGTGTTTATTTTAAGCCTTCATTACATTGTCTGCAGGGTACAACATTAATTTTGTACAAATGAGAATTAAGGTCAAACTCTGTATAAAAAAAAAAGTAAAAAACAAGACGTAGTTATTTTTCCTAAATTAATCTGAAATTTTTACAAAGAAATACCTAATTCATGGTACTCCACAGCAACCAATGGAGACATAAAAGATACACTGACAAAAAAGATACTCAGACAAAAAGATCTGTCAAGAAGACAAGTGGCTCAGAACAGGTCAGTATTACCTGCTCCATTTTGCCCAGTAGCGATGACCTGAGCCTGATCTTCTTCCTCATGCTGACACAGATACCTTTCTGCCAGCCACCCGAGCCATGTATATTGGAAATTCTTCAGTGGATCCTAACTACTTAAAGTATTCATTTTTTACAATCCTAGGGTTATGAGTAAAATGAGGTAAAACGTACCATCAACTCCAAACACATCTTGACTTATTTCAGTGGTCTAGAAAAATCCACAGGACATGTACAAGGGACTCCACTTTCCACAGCTCATGTATACTCATGTATATGTGATGCATATGTCAAAAAACAATCTTAGTTTCCCACATGAAATGAAAGGCTCCATGCTGATCATTATCAGGCAGAAGGTTGATTCCGAAGCCATGACAAATCATTAAAACAACTCAGTGCTCAGCAACAGGCAAAAAAAGCAATCAAATATTTGGAATTATTAGCAAAGGAATAGATTAACATATTGCTATGCCACTATGTAAATTTGTGGTTACTCCACCTTGAATACTGCATGCAGTTTTCATCCCTTCATCTGAAAAAGGAAATGGTAGAGCTGGAAAAGGTTCAGTGAAGGGCAAAAGGGGCATCGGCACTATGGAATGGCTTCTGGAAGGAATAAATGGCATAGGAAGGCATAAATAAAAGGAACAAATGTCTAAACTACACCTCTTCAGACATGAACAGAAATGACTTTGGGGAATATGAAAAGGGCCTTGTTATAGTTTTAAAATTCAGAATTCCTTCCAAAGGCTTGAAGCTAATGGTTGGCCCTGGAAAAACAGGTTTTTAACAAAGGATGCCATGAATATGTATGTTCTGTTGTTAAAAGCCTAACTAAGCCTTTTGTTCGAACATTCTCTCAGAGCCTGGGGGGAAAGGGGGTGAGGTGCCTGGGTTTTTGCTGTGCAGGTCAAGAGGAGCAGACCAGCACGGAGGGGAGAGAACAGACACAGACTCCAGATCCTACATCGCTGGGAGATCAGAACTGTATCATCTGCTCTCTGGGCTTTCTCCACCAAATCATCCACAGACACTGCAAAAGGCCTTTGTGAGGAAGGGATTCGTCGGCATTCTACACTGCAGAGGCTGAGTTCCTGCGGTGTCTCCCTCTCCTTTGTCATTGACACCACTCCCCTCCATGGGAGCAGCCCCTTCAACTGATGTGGCCATTCCCGAGAGACGGAGGCCAGCCAGCTGGGCACGACATCGCCACCTGCTATTCGTAAATATAACTGCACCCCTGGGAGAGTGAACCTCCAGCCGCTGAGGTGCAACATCGCCACCTGCTGTCTGTAGATATAATTGCATCTTCTCCCTTTGGGGCACAGCCTAGAGACTTTTTAACTGTTTTGCCGTTGAAGTTGAAAGGAGTTTATTACAAATTGTTGTTTGGTTCTTTCTGGTTATAGATATATATATAGGTATATGTGTATATCTGTGTATTGTGGTTAAGAACTCTTATCCTTTCATATATTCATATTTATACTTTCCCTAATTAAAGTTCTGTTTTCTGAATTTAGGGAGAGGGATTATTGTTTTTTTTTTCTTGGCCAATACAGATATCTTAGTTCTCCCCTCAAACTAAGACAGGCCTAGATAAATTAGAGGGCTGGACAATCGCCAACCACATGAAGTTTAACAAAGACAAGCACTGAATTCTGCATCTGGGATGGGGCAACCCTGAATGTTCCCACAGACTGGGGAGTGCGATGCTGGCGAGTAATGCCATGGAAAAGGCCCTGGAGGATGGCAAGCTGAATATGAGCCAGCAGTGCCCTGCCAGCCAGGATGGCCAACCATGTCATGGGGGGCATCAGGCAAAGCATTGCCAGCCGGTTGAGGGAGGGGATTGTCCCACTCTGCTCTGCAATGGGGCGGCCTCATCTTGAATATTGTGTGCAGTTTTGGGTGCCATAGTATAAGAAAGATATTAAACTCCTAGAGAGTGTCCAAAGGAGGGCAATAAAGATGATGAAGGGCCTTGAGGGGAAGCCGCATGAGGAGTGGCTGAGGGCACTTGGTCTGTTCAGCCTGGAGGAGACTGAGGGGAGACCTTAGTACAGTCTGCAACTTCCTCATGAGGAGAAGAGACACTGATCTCTTCTCTGTGGTGACCAGTGACAGAACCTGAGGGAATGGCCTGAAGTTGTGACAGGGGACGTTTAGGTTACATATTGGGAAAAGGTTCTTTACCTAAAGGGAGGTTGGGCAGCGGAACGGGCTCCCCAGGGAAGTGGTCACAGCACCAAGCCTGCTAGAGTTCAAGCATTTGGATAATGCTTTCTGGCACATGATGTGATTCTTGGGATTGGTCCTGAGATGGACTTCAATGATCCTTGTGGATCCCAACCAATTCAGGATATTCTATGACTCTACAATTCAAATCATGAATGTCATGAAAAGGCTGGATGGGGATTGGTGTCCACTGTCTCTTTCTGTGCAAGAACTCTCAGAAATCATACGAAGCTAGTAGGAATCAAGTTCACAAAAAACAAAAAGAAGTGTTTTGTCACAAAGTGGTTTGCCACACACTACATAAAATATTTGCGTAAATCCTCGCCAAAGGATATTGTAGAATGTGCAAAACTTACAAGAATTCTTGGAGAAACTGGGCAAGCTCATAGAATAACCTTCACTGAAGGTTATTAGGTATAATAAACAATATCTTGCCCAGGAAGTCACTGAGATGCAGACATTGGATGCAGCTATAGTATTACAAAGAGTTATTGGTATGGGCTTGTCCTGATCTCTTTCCTTCTTACGAAATAGTTTACAGTCATTGATGGAGTGAAGATACTGAAGTGAATGGACCTTTGATATGACTTAGTATGGCTCTTCTTGTACACAACACACTTACTCAAATAGGACTGTACTACACATGGCATGCACATGCTTTCACTTCCTTAGATCTGGGCAGAAACAGGGCCACCAAATGTAAGAAGAGGAGAAAGTACAAGTCAGCATTAAAGAAGTGAGCCATCAAATACTGTACATTCAGACATATCCTATACAATGAAATAGAGTGTGTTTTTATGTTTTATCCTGAAGCTAAGTTTTGGGGTCCCTTGGTTTATCCCGTTATATACAATTACTATCCAGTAGCATTTACATTTAATATCTACCAGTATTTAAGAGACTATTCCCTGATGAGATGTAGCTAACCCAGAGAGCAGCAATTATTCACTTTCAAGACATCAGTTAGGCTTTTGCCTTCAGCTAAAGATATGGAAGCTACAGCACATAAGAAGCAGTCAACATGAGAAGTCACACATGAAAGAGAACAAACTAATGTAAGAATATCATGTTCTAAAAAATGTATAGGCATTTTCTGCACTAAAGTTGACCTATTTAATGATTAGAAATGTATTCCCAAAACTAAGACTACTAGAGAGATATGAAGGCAAAAACAATGACCACTGTTGCCAGGAAACGGTAAAATAAGATCTGAAACAAACAGCCTTTAAGTTATAGCTACAATATGTGAACTTCCATTTCCGAAAATCTTTGCAGTCAGAGAGGAAGCATAAGTTAAACCATACTCTCAGAGCTGTGTGGACATTGTTTGCAGCATCAATTATTATGTGGAGGTTTTAGGAAGGAAAGAACTAAAAAATTGGCTGAAATTTTGCCTCCACTGGAAGCATGGGAACAATTCACTGGCAAGAAAAATACAACAGGGTGAAAAATAGCACTTGGAAGTTTCTGAGGAGTCATTTCAAGTAATGGGAAAAAAAACCCAACCAAAAATCCACAAAGAGTTAAATACTGTCTCTGTCATGTAGATGGAGCACTGCCTACCGTTACTGAAAAGTAATTGTGCTTTATGTGTGGACAGGTTCATAAAGTAAATGAAAACTGTGACTAAAATGTCTTAGGGCAGTTGCAGTACCTTCCAGGGGCAGCAATGCTAGTTTGTGCTCAAGCCGGCTTTATCCTGTTGCTACCTGTGCTAGCACAGCTGCTAACCCTCATCTGTGAACCACCTCAGGCAGAGGAGCTCTC
Organism: Anabacerthia variegaticeps; assembly: GCA_035583185.1. Taxonomy (NCBI): domain Eukaryota; kingdom Metazoa; phylum Chordata; class Aves; order Passeriformes; family Furnariidae; genus Anabacerthia; species Anabacerthia variegaticeps. Next base: position 43,738,032 of record JAWWEW010000112.1, on the reverse strand, counting down.
CCAGCAGGGAAGAGCCACAGCACCCTATAGTCTGTGGGACTGACTCATACTCAAAGGGGTTCTGCCATCACAACACTTTATCCAGCAGCTGCTTTCCACAGCCATTTCTCCCTTTTCAGTCAGGCTGCTTCCTCCTCCCCACACATGTGATACGAGGTACTGGTGTACTATTCTTCACTGCAAAATGCCAAGACCCCAAGCAAATGAATTCCAAGAACAAGGAAGTTATTCCCTACCAGGAAACCCCTATGTGTCATGTTCTTACACTGTTCTCAAAATATCTGATCAGAGCCACGCTGATATACACAAGATTATTACAGAGGTTGAGGAGGACTGAAAATTTTATATAGATACTTGAGAAATACACTCAGGAAGAAGCCCGACCTCTACTGAAAAATAGCTTGTTCTTGACAAATTTATCATTTGTCTATGCTCACATCTATGCATATCTATCATTGTCAGGTCTTGAAAGAAACTTACTTAGACTTATCCAGACACTGAACAATTATATACAGTATTATACCAAAAAGACTGAAGTAATCCATAATGCCACATTAGAAACCTTCAGTTACTAAAACAAATAGTATTTTTCATTCCAACACCTTAATATATCAGCAGAATTTTAAAATCGACTATCATACTAAAAATGAAAATACACATCAAAAAACCCCCCTTAATCTATGAACAAATTTTTTATCTATTAAAGAAAACAGAAAAGTAGATTGAAACTGCACAGAAAAGGCTGTTTTCCCTTGCAGAAGAGTTCACTAAAAACACACTAAAAGAATTTCAGAGATTTCTGACCCTTTAAGTAATTCTAGAGTATATTAGGAGACCTCTGAAACATCAGTGCATTAATGGCCATCACACAAGTCACTCTAATTGCAATCATAAGTATAAACACTTGTTTTCCACAGAATTTAAATGGAGTATCACAAAATCATTCTTTAGAATGTATTCAGCCACGAATCATAAACACAGAAATTTGCCTGAGGTGAGAGATGTTTTATTTCATTTAATTTTAACCTAGTTTGTGTTTATTAATTTCTATCCTTTGCATAGAGGATTCACTTTTAAAACATGAGGTTAAGTTGGGAGCACAGACGTCTCAATAAGCTCAGTGGCAACTACCAGTTAAGCGTCATACTAACATACTGATACTGACATGTTAACTCGAACTTTACAGACACATTACTCACTGAGAAATGCCTATGGGCACTTCATGAAGATGGACGAGAAATAAGCATTTAGACAGGTATCGAACATCAGTCTAAGAGATAAAATATTATTTGCCCTAATTAATAAATCACATTCAAAAGAATTCTATCAAAGATCTCACCTGAATTAACCTCTGAGACATTTTACCCCATTTATCAAAGAACAGACAGCTCCTTAAGACTCTTGGGGTCATTCACGGAAGACTCAGACTTTGCCTTCCTGTCACTTTCTGTTGCTGTCCTCAATCACTAAGTGATTACATTTTCTCAAGCACTACAATGCTTCACCTAAGCCAGGACATCCAGGCCTTGTGGTGCTGATAGGGTTTTAGGGGCAGCAAGAGACTCCCAGGCATGTCTGTCCTGCACTCAAATTACCCTGGAATGTAACATCTGCTGCATCCCAACTTGTGCACCTCCCACTGCTGACAACTCTGTACTGCCTGCTAACACAGCCCAGATAGCTTCTCTGTATGGGAACACGTGGATAGAGAAAGATAGTAAACCTGTCCTAATGGTACTCATTTCTGGTGTGCCCATCAAAAGTAAGAGTACTAACCCAACTTGATGTCTGCCAGTGACAGTCGAGTGAAATATAATGCTTAAAATCACTGATCTAATAATGAATGAACTTTGATGTGCCTACTTCACCTGCAAACTTCCCCAAGATCTGTGATTCAGCCCTTAATCTGTAAGTCTACCATCTTTAGGTTACTAATTTACAAAGCTTCTGCGTTTCTGGTGCTGTCTGTGTCAAACTCTTACTTTGAAGCCCATCACCCTGCTCTTTCCTCATGTATTTCAAACTATCATCCAAAACTGAAGTACGGATAGATTATTACATGGCCTACATTCAAATAACTTTTCCCATACACTTCTTTCTTAATTTCCAATTAATTCCTCCACTGATTCTACAGCTTCCACTGAACAGAACAATTTTATCTTTCTTAACCTCAAAGCTCTTGAGAAATTATACCTAGATGGTCAGAGTGGGAGCTGCATTTCCAATATATTTTCTGGACTCTGCTTCTGCCACATTTTCACAAAGATACAGGCTCTGATTGGTATCACAGAGACTGAGAGCAAGAAGAGACAATATGGGGTTAGAAAGAAGACTAGTTGGAAGAAAATTTATCCATGCTCAGCCTCACTGCTATCCAACAAGAATTTAAATAAACAAGACCCCTTTACTGCCTTTTCAACTCAACAGCCTGCCATACTGCCTATCTAGCTCTTACCCTCCCATTTCCCCTTAGTGTTCACCTCTAACCACAAATTCCCATTCATACATACTTTCACCTATTGTACCTCCCACTAAAATGCCCTGCTAACACTTTCATTCAACTCCTTTCACTATCCCACAAGTTCATCCTGTAACAAGCACAGTAACATATGTGGAAATTCAGTCCGTACACTTTTCAGGAATTTGACAGACAGACTCAGCATGGCTGGTGGTTACTGGACTGTGTTGAAAGAGGAAGAGATGGGAAGATTTGGAAACAATGTACCAAAAGCAGAAAGTATTTCAGGTAAGAGCAATGTTATGGCAATTACTGTCAAGGTCTCTTTAAAGCCACTTCCTCTCAAACTCCTCATAAAACACTTTTTATCCCCAGAGTCAGTTTAATAAAACAGGATTCTTTCTTCTAATTGCAATATTTCAACACACTAAACATTCACTTGCTTCCACATTCTTCCTCCCTTAGTTGGTTTTCACTCTTTAGTCTTTCTAGTAGAGGTCACAATGCTCCAATTGTTGGAAAAAGCAGGTTATAAACACTTTCTACAAGTCAGAGGCAAACGGACCACACCAAGATGGGACAAATATTTTGGATTTTCTTTGTTTATTTGAGTTTTGTTTATGTTTGGGTTTATTTGCTTGTTTGTTTGGAGGGGTTTTGTTTGTCTGGTTTTTTATCAAGTTGTGCTTCCAAATCTGGGATGTTACTTTGACAAAAACATTGAAAACCAAAACATAATCCACCATTCTCTCAGACTGTAAGTCAAAAGATGTACATCACTGAAACCAACCAGGATTAAATGGAAAATTCTTAATTTTTTTTAAGTTGGATATTGTAAAGTATCTGCCTTGATGATCTTCCAACCAAATACACATTTTGAAGGAAAAAAAAAAAAGATCTTAATTTCTTTCTACATATATCCAAGAAATCAGAATAAAATGGGTTCTTTGCAAGCATCTCCAACATTTAAAGATGACAGTCTGGTCAGTCAGGTAGCATATTCCTGTATAAGTTCCTATTCAAAGCTTTCTATGAAAATCTTTTAGCAAAAATGCTTAAGGTATTTTTTAAAAGTTAAAGCTAATTAATTGCTATCCTGTACAGATAGAATGAAGGCTACTTGGTTTGTTAATGAAAAGCAATTTCCCAGCTGCTAGCATTCAAAGCTCAGCCTGAACCAAAGAATTGTGTCTATAATTCCATAAGGCAGGTTTAGTGCCCTAGATTCTGAACTCCTGGGATAAAACTGGAATCTCCAATTCTCCTTTGAAATTCTGTTTTTACCTGAGTAGACGCATGGCATGATTTGCTCTGAGGCATGTGAACATGCACAGTGGAAGAAATGGGTTCCAAGATGTGTACATGACATCTCATCCTGGCTCAGACAGACTTACTTTTGCAGATCCAAAATGAAGAAGAGAGTGGTGGCAGGGAGCATTCCATGTCTCTCTGTTCCATCACAACGTCCTGCTGGCAAAGCCTGAGCTTATACTGAAATGGTTAAATCTTTCTGTCATTACCTCATGTGGTTTAAAGGTGTTTCTGATCCATCAATTGGAGTTCTGGAGGAGGTTTTATAGAAGAAAAGGAGAAGAAAAGATATATTGATGGCAGCTATGGACAGAATGCATACCTGCTCTATTGTGGGTACACTCTGGAAGGCAATCAAGAGTAAGAAAAATTAAGACTGTGTTTTGTTTTCTAAAACAAACACCCATATATGTATCAATCTGAGCCACATGCTCATTTTCCAGTGTAGGACTACACTGAAAGCCTTGGGTTTTTCCAAGCATGAATGTGGCAGCAATTCAAGTTCCCGAGTTGAAAAAAACCACAGACAGCTTTAAGGAGCTGACAGAAAGTTATCTGAGGAACAAATGCAAAGTATAAACATGTGGATTTCCAAGCTTTATTCCGTCCTTAGCTAGCTAGAGATGCAATGAACACCAAGGGCCAAATCCTAGTTCCGCTCAAGTCAGCTGGAGTTTTGCCATTGACTGTAGCTAAGCTGTATTTGCCCCTGAAGTCAGAATTCATCATTCTCTTCACAGGAAGAAGGTTGTAATACTTGCCTGATGTTTACACTAAATGGAAGTTTCATTGGAGGTTGAAATGATATGCACAATATATGTCTGCTACTCTTTTCAAAATATTTTGTTGGAGAATCTTGTAAGCAGGGATGTTTATGAGCACACGTACAAGGGAAGTTAGACCCAGTGTGGGTGGGGTGCTGCATAAACAGAGGTTTCATACAAGAACCATAACCCCCAGCTTCTTCACAGCACTGTCTGGAACAGTCAAACAGTTGACCTAAAGTCTGGCTTTGTTCTTGGAGCTTTCCAGATGATGGCTGCAAACACAGCATAAATGTATGGCAGCTTGAATTGCCTTTGCAACACATGCAGTGGTTTAGGGAATGCTAATATGAGAGCACCAAACTTTCTTCAATTCTGACTTGCTCCAGACTGAATCCCAGGCAAGAAAAACTGAGAGAATCTGGAACATAAACTCTGCTATTTACCAGTGTGTCTGCACTCATATTATCATTCACACACATTTAAGGAAACATGGTGGTAATAATTTCCTCATAAAACATCAAAATACCTGTAATCTAGAAAAATATTCTTAATACTTTCCTTGTCTTAAGAGGTTATGAAAGCTTCAGGCATGTTCTGATTAATGCAACATATTTGCAGTTGTGCTCGTGAGAAAATGCCTTAATCTCGACTGATAAATTTGAGTTTTCACCTCTTTCATCTTGAAATTTCTCATTGTATTACCCTGCATTTTTCAAAGAGGATTCTGTTTTTTTGCTCCTATCCACTTGTGTCTCCTTGTAGTAACTCATAGCTACATTACCTATAAGCTCTACAGATACAGTACTTACTCCCTTATTAGGCAAGATATTAAAGTTTTACCTCTTTAAAAAGCCCTCAATTTCTCTATTAACTTTGTTTGACATTTTTTTTTGTGACAAGAAAACATGAGAAATTTGTATGCAAAGTGAAATTAATAAGTTGCAAAAAAGGGATATGTTTTTTCAAAATTTTTTGTTATTTATATCTATGAAAAAGTAATTATTCAGCATATGGTAAGAAGTGCATCGATTTTTTTTTTCTTTAAATACAAAAACATTCCATTGTGAATTCAGTTATTTCTTCAGTGACAGTCCCAGACTTCAGAAATTGAAAACTATTCCAAATATTACTCAACTATTACACTTCTAGAATAATTACTACTTTGACAATAGCAAGGCAGGAAGAAACCTCAGTTTAAAAAGTCTTCTGAAGAACTGCAGCTTCAAGTCTGCATTTATGACTGTTCACACATATTGCTTGATTGCTACACAATGGCTCATTCCTTTTCTATTCCTAGCAGGGTCATATGGAGTATCAGGAGGATTTCTGAATCCCAGTTGTTGTCTAAATAAGTTGCATTTGAAATCATCCCTAACCGCAAAAATCACTTCCTATGACTTGTATCAAACCTAGTTAGAGACTTAGAAAACCTCTAGTTTGATTTTGCAAACAGAAAATTCTAAAATTGCCTGCCAAAGGAGGACTATAAATCTGAATTATCAACATTTGGTTCATATGCAAGATAACGGTATTACTGTGAATGTATTAGACTAAAAGATAATTGTAAAACCACAAACAAGTTAAACACAGCTATGTAAATAAGAATGCATGTTCTTCTGTCTGTCTATTTACAAAGAAAGCACATAATCATGGACAAAAAGAACAAAAACAACACAGCATTCAGTAAAGGGATGTAAGCAAGCTTCAAGTCGTGACACACAAGAAAAACTCCGTTCTGTTACAATGACTCTACAGCAACAGCTCTATCTGTGCCATATAAACAACAGAGGCATATAAAGCAGAAGGTACAAGGATGCTGCTGGAAGCCTGCTGCAGTATCAGCTCCTCCCACAGTTCACAGCTGTAGTAGCACCTTGGACAGAGGTGTGACTACATCCCTTGCTGTATAAATGCCCCAAGTCACCTTCTCATATATACAGGCCTGTAGGATAGGCCTACAGAGTTGCCCAACGTTCTATCCTGCAGATAGCTGAGTGGGCAGTGAGAAAATCAGGCACCTCTTCAATAGCTATAATAACATCTTTGTACTTCCTTCCTGGAGCATTTGCAATGGTGGCTGCAATTTATTCCTGCCTTGGAGCAATGGCCAGATGTAACAAACAGCTGTGAATTAGATGCAGGCAGAGCCCTGCTCAGAGTTTCTCCTAGTTAGCTGATAGTTTTCCCCCTGTCAAGTCTAACGTGATTCTCTCCCATTTCCTCTGAGACTGGTTCTAGACAAAAACATCTATATAGCTGGCTGTAGCATGAGCATTCCCATAAACATTTGACTCTCTCATGTTCCTGAGTGATGTGTCTTCTGACATGCCACATGCTGTGTCCAGAATAACAACACTGTTTTCTCCCTCTTTGTGGTGTGGTCTGGGGGAAATTTAGCTAAGAGATTTTCAGCAACTGCAGAAATTGAAACATGAGCAGCATCTTCCACCTCATGCCATGTTCACCTGGCACGTTCTTGTCTTTTTCAATAGGTCTAAAGTTTATTGGAGGGTAACTACAGGATCAAAAGTATTTTATGGCCACTAATGAGTAAAAGCACATGGAGAAGACATAAGGCACACTGCTTTGACCTAACCAGCTACTGACTGGCTAGGGAGGCTGCAGTGGACTGGATTCAGATACCCTGATGACTCTACCTACACAAACTGGGCCACATCCAGGTTCTACAGGCAACCTGAATTCTAGCATTTGGAAATTAGTCCACTTTTCTATCTTAATAATTTTAATTTAAATGAACATTTCTTTCTATTTTGCTACTTCTAAAGTGGAAGCAAAGAGAGAAAAAATTAATCTCTCAGCATTCCATTGAACCTTTACTCATCAAGCCAAGTGAAATATTTCTAGATGCACAATCTTTCTGTTACTTGAACTAGTGGAAGAATTGACACCACACACATGATTAGCATGAGCTAATTAGCATGAGGCACACACAAGTTTTGATAGTTATTTGTTAACTTTGAGAAGTGCTAAGATTCATAAATCCTGGACCACATTTCCAGCTCTAAAAGGGAGAATTTTTACCAGAACCAGACTTTTCTGCTGTTTTTTTTCAAGGACAGTCTTGACGTCTGACCTTCAATAGTCTGGGCCATTCATAACTGTCTCCAAATCCCAGACTCAGTCTTGACTGTACTGCCTCAGTCACAGTTCTGCTAACTCATTTTCTGAATCCTAGTCTTTCCTTTTCCTTCTAAAAGGAAAGTGAAATCATTAGAGATTCAGTCTGTGAGTCTATCTTCCATTTAAACTGATGGAATTAGAATGAATCAAGGGATTTCTCTTTTTTCCTGATGGATTATTTTAAACATAAATTCAGCTGGCAAATAGAAGCAAACATTTTACAGCAAATTCAGTTTGAAACATTTAGTTCCTAAGAATAGCCAAGAATTTTTAACAATAAAAATATAAAGGTGAATGGCAGAATCAGATAAAATGGAATAACACAGTACTGAGATAAAAATTATGGCCTTATCATCTGAGTTTCTGTAACAATTGTTGACATAAAAAAGCATTAAGAGCAAACACAAAACATTGCAGACCCTTCCCAAAACTGATGCAGATCAATACCAGTTACTCAGAGGATGAACACAGAATCTGTATTGTTGACCCATTCTAACAAACCCATCAGCAGTGACAGGAAAGATCAGGAGATCAGTTTGACCTAAATATATACAAACCTTTTATTTGTCAGAATCCACATGGACAGTTGTCCTTGTGTTGTTCCAACTGCATACTTAAGAATGTTTATATTCTTAAACTTAGAAAAGTTTACAGTGCATCACAGACCCGCATTGTTTTTGAGATAATCTTTTTTCCCAATAGACTTGGTTACTAAATGCTTTTATTTCACAGATATTGTTATTGCTATTAATATTAATCATACTCTTGCTGTATCTAAAGAAGAGTAAAACATTTTACTAAGTAGTTTGTACACAGTGAATAGAAGTAATATCTTTGCCCATAGGCGGTGCTTCCAATACCCATTACTGATGAGAATACCTTTGGTTGTTTGCATTAGCAACTGCTCCCATCACCTACTGAAAATACTTGGTATCATCTATTGGGAAGTTAATCCTACTGAAACATCCCTTTTCCGGTTCTGTATATACAGGAGCAGTACGACAATGCATCCTCTAGAGGTGCAACTTATGTAACAACATATTTTTCTTTTAAAAGCTATGAATATTTTGTGGTTCCCCATGTTTTCTCCTTGAAGAACAGGAGAAAAAAAAAAAAGGATCCTTCAAAGTGTAAGATTATGAATCCTCAGCCGACAAATCCAGTTCTCCCTCCCTAATGGTATTGGAAACTGTTTCTAAACAAACTCTTTAACAAGACAGATTTATAGCCCTTTGTAAGTACAGCAGAAAAATTATAATAGAAGAATTTGTTTTTAAGCAAAATTATTCATTATCATCCTTGAACTTGGCATTACACCACCACCTGGTGGATCAGGATTACTCTTTTGTGTTGTTTGGTCACATGTAGTTACCTATGTATTTGCTCATTATCTATCCCACCTCAGCTTTTCCTTTCAAACAAGTGTAGTAAATTCACATTACAAACAGTAACAATTTAAGATGAAAGAGTTCACTATGGATAAAGAATTAGCTATTGCAAACTGTTGCTAATTTTCTGCTTTGGCATAGGTCCCACAAGCTTTCATGGAGGCTTTAAACTTCAATCTCTCCTATAAGCTCTGTAAAGCTTTAATTGGCTTTTTAACCATAAAATCCCCACCATTTTTTTTCCTTCTGGCTTGACAAATTTGCTGGCTTTTAAGTTTAATTCAAACTGCATTCCGCATTTTGTATGATTGTTTATTTTATACACAGACTAGTCCAAAATTATCTTCATATACAAATATATAAATCAGTACTGCTTTTCTATACTACCCAAAGAACTGCCAAAACTTCCTTATACTAGGTTTTGCAAGCGGCTGCAAAGCATTCCCATCCCCTCTGGACAAATGGCCATTGCTCAGTATTTCCTGCAGCAAGTCAGGTTTGCAGGAACCATCGAGCCACACATGCAGAGAACCAGGATGTCAATCCCACTTGAATTAGCCTGCCAATAGCATTGCCTGACCAATTTCATTGAATCAAAATGTTTTAAGACACCGAGATTGGGTTCATTCCCCATGGCAGACAGTTTGAATATTGCTGCCATTGTTGATACTAAATCTGAAAGTAAAGGCACAGCAAGATGGAGCTAACCCTAAATAGTATCTACAGGATGACAGAAAAATGTTTTCACTTCATCTCACAGTCCCTCCTGATGGCTCATCTCTTGAGGAGAGGCCCTTACACATCTTGGTGGAAATTCAGCAGACATCACACCGTGACTCAAACCAGAGAGGAGCACCTTACACAGATCCTGGAGCTCTTGTACCTGTGTTCTCAAACTCCACTGCTTTGCTCAGCCTTCCTCTTCCTCACACAGCACAAAATCACTCTGGCCTGGCTGGCAGCGACAGGTCCTGGGCAATATCTGGTCTCTGACAGGTAATGGATTACTCTGACCTGTGTCACCTGCTTTCTTTCAGAGCCAAGGCAAAGGGGCTGTGCTCAGAGACGGTGCAGCTTCTGCTGTGCACAGATCTGTTTGTTCACCTTGAATTCCCCAGGAGCTTTCTGGCAATGTTATTAAAATTATCAGGGAAACTGCTCTGACTCAAAATTAGCAGCAGCACCCCAGGTATGTCTGCACTTGCGTGGATGTGAAGGGATTATTTCTGTTTCTGGAATACTTTCACTGTTGGGAAAAGCACAATTAATTACATCTGCTACTCAACATACAATATCATCTATTAAAAACCACCTATGAATAATCTCATTTACCAACACAAGTTTTGCTTATCCCTGAACCACCTTCCTGTGAGCAGATGCTAGACACTTTATAGAAGAGTTTATGAGCCTAAAGATTGAAGTCTAGAGGGAAAATCCTGCTGACCAGTCATAAGAGATAAAACGCCACAGCTGCTGAGCAGCATGTCCTTAAAATATTTGCTCTTCTTGATGCTAAAGGACAGAGGTGCCTCAGACAGGTCCCAGACTTTCAGATCAAAGCTGCAGCACACAGGTACTGCTTTTGCAGTGCATTTTGTTTAAGCAAATCAAAGGAGCTGGCTATGCTGCATCAGACAGCCACAGAACAGTAAAATGAAGATAAGAAAAAACAGAGCAAGTGGGGAATGTCTGGTCAAGAAAAAAGATGGCCAGGAGGTAGGTAAACAGCAAGGAAAACAAAGGCAGCAGAGGAGGGAAATGACTGAAAAAACCCCAAAGAGCAGTGATTGCACCTAGTCAGCTCCAATCTTTTGAAATTACTTCAGTTTAGAAAAATTATTTATTGAATCTTTTTTTCAAAGCCTTAAATCATATGAGCAATTGTACTTTTCCAATTCAAGATAAATATATATAATGAAGGAAATTGAAATATGTTGCTTAAATGTTGCTATTGCTGGATAATGTTACCCCAATGTACAAAAAAAAAAAAAAAAAAGAAAAAAATAGAACAATCCCTGTGGGCAAAACAGACACTACAGAAATGCTACTCATGTTATTATTTCTAAAGTCTTCCACAAACTGTATTTGTACTTAAAATTACGCATCTGTATAATTACTGCAGCATCAGAACCTAAATTTTTTATTTTTTAATTTCACAAGATTTAGTTCCATCACAGCAAAACAGCGCAGCCTCAAGAAAGGAAAGCAATCTCGATTTTCAGAGTTTTTGCATAGTTATGGTGAACTTCTGAAATACAGAGAGATTTGTTTAAGAAACTTTGAATGACTTCTGAATTCATACTCAAACACATGAGGAAAATTTCCAAAAGCACTAAAGTGCAAAAGCACAAGCCCCAGGACCCTCACCTCCTTCCCTGACATGCAGAAGTGCAGGACAATGCATAGCAATACTGGCTACCAATACCTCTCACAGCATTTACTTCTCAGTTTTGCCTACAGTGTTTCTGGGATACCAAAACTACTGAAACCCTGGAACTGTACTTTGTAGCTTAGATGAGCATTTTAAACCAAGTGTTAGAAGGAAAAAACACTCTGGCAATCTGAAGCTTTAGAAAGATCTATACAATCTGAGGGTTTCAGATTTAGAAAAGTTAATATGTAGATATTATACAATCCAGTTCACAAAACACAGAAAATAAGCCTGCAGGATTCTCTTTTTTTAAATCACAGTTTTATCCAGTCTGTAAAAGTGCGTGGAAGGAATTCGCTTGGAAAATACAGTTATGAAGCACACACTTATAAGGATGACTGCATTGTGGGGCCAGGGACCAATACTCACTTGAGAAGCTGGTTAAGTACCAGCCAGAATATTACCCTGCATATTTCTTCTTACCAGCAGAAGAACTCTCCCAAGGAAAAAAAAATAATGCTATGGTTTTTTGTCTTACTTTACACTGAAAAAAAGTAAAATCAAACCTAAGCAAAGATGGAAGGGTTGATGGCAGCATCAAATAGCAAGGACATTAGTAAACCAAAGCCTTTCTGCACACATTACAGACCTACAGACCACCTTGACACAACTACAGCAAGAGGTATTTTCAATACTGAATTTTCCTACATATTGAAAATTTCATTTCCATTTCTTCAGTGTGAAAATACATTTTCTAATTTCCATTATTTTTTCAACATTTCATCATTCAAACTGCTCCTCGGGATTAAAGCCAGAGCAGAGGAATCTGGCATTACTCCTGTGAATCACTAGGTACCTGTTACAGTTCACTCTCTCTCCATCCCTATGCAGTGCCATAATTTCCCTGTGTGATTATGTACATCTCTTTCCCGGTTCACTTGGCACCCAATATACAGATTGCTACAGTAGAGAAAGCAGAAACAGCTATCGAAACACCACCTGAGTTTGTCCTGTCTCATCAACCCCTAGATGAGAAGGCTGGATGCTGTTCAACAAGCTTAACTGCAAGGTCCTGATTGCTGGTGGGAAAACCCAGTTAAGTGCCATGTGGGCATGCAGTCCTGCAGCCTGAGTAGCAGTCAGAAAAGGAGCTGCAGACATTGAGCACAGGTAAGGTCATAGCTGGAGTAGCCATCAACCACAATACAGACCATCTGGACAGAATCCAGATAATAAGAAGTCAGTGAACAGTGACCTACAAATAGAAGTCAAAGGAATGGAAAATACACAGAGATGAGACAGAGGTAAAGATATTAACACCCTATCTAAACATGAAAAGCTGCTGCAAGCGGGAAGGGAATAATGGTCTGCGATCATGGGGGGAAGAATAAAAAGAAGCGAGTTTCAGTCACAGCCAGACAGATCCACGTTTGATGTCTGTGATGAACTATTCATCACCCTGACAGGTGTCTAATGAGACAATAGCAAGCACAGGCATAGCCCAGGTAAATACCAAGAGGCACTGACTGAAAGTCCAATAAAGCTGCTACAGAGATGAGTCCCTTTCCACAAATTCTCCTTCGCAAGGCTGGCTACACAACTAGCAATTTGTGCAAGTGCTTCCACGGCCAACTGATTTTTAGGTAATGATGCCTCCCTTCTGTGAAGGTCAGCAAGACCAGAAGGAGGTGGATGTGTTCACCTGAACAGAAACCTACATTAGTAGAGATGGCCTTCCATTTCGGACTACTGCCAGTGATAAAGAAGCATCAGTGCTCCCAATCACTAGTGAAGAACAGTGTTCTCTGTTTGCTTTTTCTCCCCTGGTTGCTGGGCAACCACAGAATCTTTTACATCTGTAAATGCCACAAATATCTTACTTTGAGCCATTTTAATATTCAGCCTGGTGAAGAGCTGATTCACCAGCACTTTTCTTCAGATATAATTAAGCTTTGCATTATAGTGTATGCCTCTGGAGTTGGTAATAGGTTGACATTACAGTAGATGAAACAACAGTAGGAAAAAACACAGGCTGAGCATCATTGGAAAGGGGACTGACACATTGCTCATTCTTCATCTTCATGTGGACCAAGCTGTAACACAATGGCACTTCAGAGAATGGGAATCCTTAGACATATATACATGGAATTTTTTTGCATGCTGAAGTTATTCTGTTTCTATCTGGAAAATGTGTACAAGTGATTAATAAACATAAAAGGGACATGACCGATGTAACAGTCATGATTAAAATTACTGGCAGTGTAGGCCATGCATAATTTCAATCCTGTTTAGTATCTCCCAACATCTCTTGAAAAAACAACAGACAAGCCCAAATAATAACCATGTGGATGTATACTTCTACCACTACCACTACATGGCACCAATTACCAACTGCAGTGTTACACACTATCAATAGTCTCATGCATAATACACTAAGTAATCTAGCTCCTCCACTACTTGTCAAACTACTAGCAGATGTTTTGTGGCAGTCTTGCTGTGGGGGTGTACGATTTCACTATTCCCAGTTCTTTCTTCTGCTGTGCTGCCTGCCTTACCACACAGCAGCAGAAGAGAATACATGCTTATGGCTCACTCATTCCCACGCAAACTTTGGTTTTAAGCATCTGAGCTGACACTGCCGGTGCCACTGGGTTTGAGCAAAGAAAGGGCACTGCAAATGGGACTATGCTGAGGGGGCTTACATACTAACAACTCTTGCCAAGTCTGTCATAGGGTAGGAGGCTCTGGGTGACAGCATCTAAAACTTCCGAACACAGTGGCTAAGCTATGCCCTAAACCTTGTAGAGTTGCTCAGCAGTTACAGCAGTCACTGGTTTGAAGAAGTGAATGGAAGATAGGGAAATACTGGTTTTGTTTGTTTGTTTAAAAAGAGCCTTTAAGCCATCACCACTTCCCTCAGGGGTACTGAGAACTTAACTGATCAACTTGTGCTTTGAAAACCCCTTTATGCACACTGATAGTTTTTGGTGTGGGCTGCTCTGGAAGCGAGGAGGATTCCATCACTGATGTTTAAGGGGAACAAAACTACATTAAGGCAAGAAACTGTACGAACCATTATCTTCCCTTTTAAGTTTTCCAAGATGATACAAGATGCAAATACTTCTTCGCATTTTTCCTGCAATGTAGTGTAGTATATCAGGTGTTTCTTATACAAGCCCACTTTAGTGAACAATAAGTCAGATCCAGACAATCCACAAAAAATAATGAATAAGCAAATGTTTCAAAACATCTCATATAAGGGATAAGAGAAATAAGCTATTTATTTAAGATTCCAAGTTGTGACCTCATTGACCTACATGAAATAGTACACCAATACCTTAGCAAAGGAATATTTTGCTGCTGACCTTAAGAGAAATAAATGGAGTAAGATTCAAGTAAAATATTCCTTGAAATTATTTCCAAGTAATTTTTAATTTTTGACATTGCATTAAAAACTAAAGTCATTGATTAGAAATATATTTTAGCTAAAACCCAAGCATTTTATTTTAAATATTCTTCTTCAGAAAGGAAGAAATCTACTAGACACAGAAATTGTCTCAAAAAACCAAACACAAATACTTTTCACTACATCCTTAATTTCTCTAAGCATTGATTTCTGACAAAACTCAGAAGCTGAGAGGTTACAACATCTTCCATAGAAAACTTGAGTATCTTAAGAGTAACTGAACTGTCCAGTAAATACAGTAATATCCTTCTATTAGGAAGTAAGCTAAAGGGAGCCTCTGAGAGGTTGCAGTAAGAATAACATCTGGTCTCAATCTCAGGAAAAAGAGGTATGCCATCAGTCTTGATTATGAGCAAAAAGTCATTATTCATTAACTTAAATGATCTGGAAAACAAAGCAAGCTTGGATACTTGCAGCAAATGTGTAGGGAGGCTCACTTTTTCCTTGAGTTGCTCAGACTTTTAATATCCTTGATCCATTTGCTTTTTCTCAGTCCATGCCACCTGGATATAAATCTCTTCCAGCTCTTACACCTTAAACTGCCTTTTAATAACTTATAAGATGCCACAGAAAGGCACAACTTATTTGTATGCCTGCAAACAGTGCAGGATTTCTTTTTTAAATGTGCACATCAGCTCCTCCTCAAGGTAGTTTCCTGCACAATGAAGATTCAGTAGCTGCATTACAAATGATGTGCTGGCTGCTAGCAGACCAAAGATGTACAACTTCAGCAAGACCTCCTCAAGCATTTTCTTCCAAAGGTCTGACACTTCATGGGCAGAGAAGCACATCAAATATGCTCCCAAAAAGATTTCTCTCAAGCAGCACTGATTCTGATGATCTATGTAGAAAGCTGCAGAATCATGGTCCCTTTACTATTTCCAGAGATGCAAAAGCTAAATTAAGCATGTATTATGTTTCTGCCCCTTTCTCTATTTCTTAAGCAAGCTAAATACTGTATTAATTTCTGCCACTCTTCACTTAGAACATGGCCCCCTCCCGCCACCTAACACAAAGAATGTTTTTTCCTTTGGGCTCACTCAGATTTCACAACACACCAAAGAGATGGGTGTCCAGAACCAAACTAAGTATATATGCAGTTCAATTCTATCACTGCCTCAAATGTCTTTTCACCAGGATGGGCTAATGATGCATAAAAAGTCATATTTTCATTCATCAGCATAAATTAATGTCTACAGTATTTCTCCTACTCTCAGATGACCCTCAGTACTCCTCTGTCTCAGGCATTTTCTCTTTCTAACAAATACTTGTGTTGAAAAAGCTCTTTCTGAAGTTGTAAAAAGTAAAACTCTCACAAGTGTGGATGTAATTTAGCACTTATCCAAATTCAGCTTTTATTTCTAAATTGTCTTGGTCTTTTTATATTACTTCACTGTCCCTACTGATGTCCTGTAGAATTACTGTTAAATGTGCAACTGTATCAGCAATATATTACTTTCTCCAATGATTCTTCTCCCTATTTAATCAGAGATGCTGTGCTAAATTTCAGGTTGATGAAAAGATACCATTCATTTTAAGACAGGATTTTTCTATCTTTTGATAACATGTCAACCAAAGGACAACTAAAGCATTTTTGGTCTTTTAAAATAGTGGCTGTTGCAGCATTAATTTTATTAATTGTATTGTTAATCAGGTAATTAATCAGGTAACCTAAGTAATTCACACATACCAATGACTGTGTGAAAAGATTAAAAAAACCCCAAACACAAACAACAAAACACCAAATAAAAATTCAAATTCCAGCAAAACCCTACCTGTCAATAACATAACCTGACTGCACCAGAGAAATACATCCTCCCCATCCCCTTGGCCTGTTCATATTAAAATTATGTTGTTATGAAAAATAAGCCATTCCTTTACACTATTTGAAATAGATGCTTTCATCAGTTCTAAAACTTCAGTTACAGAAATTCTACATATTAGTTTGGGTTGGCATTTGATAAATACTCAATTAAACAGTGATATTAAAACAGTGATATTATTACTTGTAAAGAATAGCACTGCTGGTAAACCATAATGGTACTAACACTCCTTTGAAGCAAAGATGAAAATTAGAATCCTGCACCTGACATGCAGGTCAGACTTTCTGGTTACATTAACAGCACAGATATATTGAGACTACAGGTTACAACATCCCCAAGCCAGATGCAGATTCTAAAGGAAAGACAGTAAGACATGCAGGAAGGCTGCAATAAAAGAGTGGACATAATGCATATAATCCACTAGAATCAAGAGCACTGATCTTATTTTTGTTTTGCTGATTAAACAGATCACCTAAAAAGTCTGTTAGAATTAGAGATGATTCTGACTTTCCTTGTTAATAAAGAAGAGACCTTATATCCTAGGTCCCCATGTCTCCAGTGAAAATGAAATTACAGGTGCTTTATGTAAGATGGAAACATGCAGAGGCAGTCAAACAGAAGGTGTTAGGAAAAATACAAAATATAGCAACAGAACAGAAATAGCAAAAAGGAAAAAGGAACAAAACTAATGTCAGATAAACCTACTTACAGAGACTTTATCATAGTGACTAGGGGAACAAAAGGCAAAGAATGTAATGTGAAACTATAGAAGTTAAGTAGATACACTGTTCTATGGCTTTTTTCCTTTTTCTATTAAATCCAATAATGTCATAATTTATATTTAAGCAGTATAGAAAAACTGAAGATGAACAACATGGTTAACTATATTTAAGCAATCACCAGAAATGTTTATAACTTCATCCAAACTGTAACACTCAACAGAAACCAAACTTTTCTCACTGTTCACAAAGCATTGCAGTGACGTGCCCAAATAATGACCATCTCTAAGTTTGCTGCATTATTAGTAGCGTTTCAAAATTCCACACAAAGCCAAATCATCTGCAAAAGTTGGAATGAAAGGAAAACATTTTCAGGTACTGACAAAAAGAACCTCGTAAGGAGATGACAAACATGGCAAAAAGCAAACAAGCAAAAAACCAAAAAAACACCCAGTGTCTTTTATTCCTTTTGTACAAAGTATGAAGTCTGCTTAGAAGGGGGTGTTAAATAAAAGATCACGATCTCCTCACATTAAATAACTATAGATTCCTCAGGTTTTGATGGACAACTGAAAAATAATGAGTGTGTGAAAACATGACAGAATAAAGCACAGTGGCTTCTGACTTGGGTGGTTCTCATTAAAGAGAAAAAATGTTAAGTTATTTAGAATTCTTTGTTTACCTTTCATGTCTGCTTAAACCTGTTTAATATATACTCATGACAATGGATGGGATAAGCTCACACTGTGAAAAAATTTCTGCAGTGCTTTAGAGGGTCCTTCAACCAAAACAATCAGCCTTGGTCTTCCTGACCATTCTTACATAGAGAACAAGACAAAAAAAACAAATCACAAAACAAAAAAACACCGAAAACAAAAATAAAAAACCCACACACATAAAAACAAAACAAAGAAGGAGCAGAAGATTAAAGAAATTCTGAACTGATTCCTTTTTGAGATGGAAACATCATGAAACTTGGAAGGTACACAAGTAAAGCTGTTTTCCCTTGCACTTCACTGTTAACTCTTAAATCCAGTTATTTTCACCTATGGAAGATCAGGCTGAGCCATGTATAAAGACCACTAATCAAGAGAAGGGAAATTAAGTCATTTGACTACAGTTTAACTGGTTTAAATGAATACAGCTGCCACAGGGGAATAGTCTAGAGGCTAACAGGGCAATCCACCAGCAGCATTCCCACTGCTGGCTCCAGGAGGCAACTGATGCTCTGGAATTGGCAACCATTTTCTCCATCTCAGCACCCTTGCAGACATGAAAGTCTCCTTAACACCATCACACCTAGCTCTAGTAGCAACATCAACCTCTGCCCTGAGAGTCTCCCTGCACATCACACACACTCCTCCTAAGTGGGCTGCATGATCTCGACAGCTCCCTCCAAATGGCTTTGTGGAAGCACTTCTGCATGGTCATGCTCTACTAACATAATTTCCTTTTTCTTATCTCCCACCTGGACATGAACTGATGTGACACAGCCCATATGGCACTGGAGTGCGCCAGCACGTACCTTGAGGTCACTCTACAGTCATGGGGGTCAGAAACTGAAGAGTCTCTCCATGGGGAAGTTGCCCAAGCGTGTCCACAGTGCAGGTGATGGGAGCTCTGAGAGAAACCCCTTCAGTGCCCAAACCAAGCCCCTGATACATAGGTATTTCAAAGGTACCAGGCTGCAGCCTCTCTGCCAGCTCCTCCACAGACTTTCAACATACCTGCTGCTCTTTTCCCCTTACAACCCCATCTGAGGTCCCATCATGCTGTGGGACTATCCAGGAGAACTGCTAAAGGTAGAATCTGCTGGAGCATGTCCAAAGAAAGGCAACAGTGCTGGTGAAGGATCTAGAGCACAAGCCTTATGAGGAGCAGATGACAGAAATGAGATTGTTTAGACTAGAGAAAAGAAGGCTCACTCTCTACAAGTACCTGAAAGATGGTTGTAGTAAGACAGGGGTTGGTCTCTTCCAGGCAAGAAAGGATAGGACAAGAGGAAATGGCCTCAAGTTGTGCCAGGGAGATTTAAATAGAGTATCTGGAAATATTTCTTCACCAAAAAGGTTGTCAAGCATTGGAACAGGTTGGCCAGGGAAATGATAGAGTCACCATCTCTGGAGGTAATTAAAAGGTATGTAGATGGGGTGTTTAGGGACGTGGTTTCATGGTGGACTTGGCAGTGCTGGGTTAATGGTTTGACACAATGATCCGAGAGGTCTTTTCCAACCTAAATGATTCTATAATTCTATGTTTTAGTCATATTCATGTGCAAAGCACTACAGTGCAATGTTCACCCAATTACTCTGATGCCTCCAGGGTGCTCTGTACAAATATCCATCCATCCCTTCCCCGCCTTCCCCTACTACCTCTTTTCACATATTTTAATTAATCATCAAGCTGGTTCATTTCCTTTTTGTTAATACAACACAAAGGGGAATAGTAAGCCAACATGTTGGCTAAGGCACTGCTGGCATCTGTCCCCATGGAGAAAACCAGCATGATCAGTGCACAACAAAAACTGCTGGTTGAAATTTGTAAGAAATACTGTGAGCAAGCACAGTGTGCCCACTCCTCTCATGTCTCGTTTGGGCAGTAGACATACACGGGATCAAGAGATTAGAGACTGCTCC
This sequence comes from Anabacerthia variegaticeps, assembly GCA_035583185.1. Lineage (NCBI taxonomy): Eukaryota > Metazoa > Chordata > Aves > Passeriformes > Furnariidae > Anabacerthia > Anabacerthia variegaticeps. The sequence goes on along the minus strand of JAWWEW010000112.1, from coordinate 43,717,952 downwards.
TAGACTGACACCAGCAACACAGTCATTCTCCATAAATGTCTTGCTCCTCCAACATGTCCTTTTTCTTTATGGTTTCCATATGGGTCAGTGAGGTCCATAATCTTATGATAAAGGTGCAGAAAAGAAACAAATTAAAAAAACCCAATCAATTTGTCGTGGTTTCACCCTGGATAAACGCCTGGTGTCCAGCAAAACTCTTTCAAGGCCTTCCCCCCCCATTTCGCCTTCCAGAGGGAAGGGAAAAAAAACAGCTCGAAATTTACGGCTAGAGATAACAACCGAAAGAGGAGCTTTGATTAATACCACGGGCAAAGCAGAACTTAGAATAATGCTTAAATTT